>CM053567.1:75908230-75959543 GCA_028646485.1 Cryptoprocta ferox
AAGAAAAGGGAGCATGAATTTTCTTTTTTAAAGGCTACAAACATTTTACAGTATTATACAGCTTCCAGTATAGCAAATAACAAATAAACGTAAATAATATCTTAGAAATTGGTCTCCACTTTATAGCCAGTGGTACAATAACAACAGAAAGAGGACTATATTTATAACATTTAAAAGGAATTCAAACTGAGAAGAAACGCATATCTCCGTTTAGGGCTATTAAAAGCCAGTCTTTGGCCACCTTCTTCATAATGCAGTGTGCGTGTGCTCCCACTGCTACTCACGCTGAACCACAAATGACAGGTTTGTCATTCCCTGTGATAGTTTACTAAGGGAAATTATGAACGTCTTTCTCTGGAAGATTCTAAAAACAGTCTTCATCTGGTTTAATGGTTCTCCTTTCTGAAATTGGGTGAACTGACTGGATTATCTTTCCTTTTTCTTAACCCCTCATATAAGATGTAGGTATGCCAGTAACACAAATCATAAAAAAAAATAAAGCTATGAAATGTTTGCTAACATAATACTCAAGTAATTAAAAAAATTTTTTTTAATATTTATTTTTTAGAGAGAGAGAAAGAGAAAGGGAGAGAGCAAATGAGCAGGGGAGGGGCAGAGAGAGAGGAAGACACAGAATCTGAAGCAGGCTCCAGGCTCTGAGCTGTCAGCACAGAGCCGGGCGCAGGGCTTGAACTCGTGAACCATGAGACCATGACCTAAGCTGAAGTCAGATGCTCAACCGACTGAGCCACCCAGGCACCCCTATACTCAAGTAATTTAATTCCAAAAAAGCTGACATACTGTGTAAAATATTCTAAAGGATTCAGAATAGTTTAAGTTTGAAATTTCTAGGAAGATATTGTGTGCAATGGAGAAATTTTATGGTTAGAAATAATTTTATTCAAATGTACACACTTAAAAATACCATCAAACAGTATAAAATATATTCAAAGAATTAACTACAGCAGGTACTTTAAAGACAATCATAAAACATCACAAGAACATGATGGTAGTAGTAAGACTGTGAGAGAAAATTCAATTTATATATAAGATTTGTACAGTTTCAGGTGTTTATAACTAACATAATAATGATAGTAAGCAGCCTCTGGGTATTTCCTATGTACCATCATGGTAGGGAAATGATTCACCCGAGTTACCTCCTTTATCCTCACTGACCCTATAAAGTTAATGTGTCAATTCCCTTTTAGCAGGAAAGAAACCGAAACTTGAGAGAGGTAGGTTATTTGTCCAAACTTAAGCAATTAATAAGTGACTGATCTAGGTTTAAAGTTTATACCCACACAGTCTGACTCCAGAACCCAACGTCTCAATCACTGTGCCACGCGTCCTTTGGAGGAAAACCTGTCTTATCAGGAATAAGACAGATTTTTAAGAAGCTGCTATGAAATCAAATGACCAAGGAAGAAGAGAAGCAAAAGCCTTTGGTAATATTCAAACTGAATAACCCTTGAGTCACCGTGACCTCACTTTGGTCTTTTGAGGGTTTACTCCAACTCTTGGAGATTAATGGGTCACATTATTTGCGGCTGATTTCCGCCAGTTCCCTTTGGGCTCTCCTACCTATCATGGGTGAATCCACAGGTCTAGAAAAGTAGACTTTAAAACTGTGTTCACACCACTACATGGTCCAACTGTTTTGTTACTGGTGTACACAGCCATTTCAGAAATTGCTAGAATACTCTGGGACACTAAATATCAGTCATGATTTTCAGCTCTTGGAAATCCGCTGTGCATGATTCTGGCCTGAAGTAAGAATTCAGAAATGTGGTCACTCTTGCTAAACTCAGAGAATGTGGAATCAAAGAAAGCATTTTAAGGTACATGACCTTCTTTTGTTCTCCTCAGCTTTCTCTGCTTATGACTGATGAGAAGAAACTATCCCACCAGCTACCATGCCAGGGTATAAGAAGAGAAAGAAATGGAATTCAGTAACATATAACAGGTACCTTACAAATACTGCCAGTTGCCTGACCTTTGCCAGCCATATCTAACATTCTTTGACTTTTCAAGCATGGTTCACAAATGGGGCCAAGGGCACCACAAAATATTACTGAAAATATAAGCATACAAGTGGCCTTTAATATGAAAATACTTTATGAAATGATACATAAAATCATTACATAGGATACATTTCACGAGTCTCTGCTTTTAAAAGTTTTCAACAAGACATCTGCGGCTAGTCCTGGGGACAGGGATCCACTGAGAACCTTTTTTTCCAGGAGAGGAATCTGTTCCCGGACTGCAGGATGGGTCCTGAAATGGTCTAACACACTTTCCTGAATGAGGTTCCACATCCAAACTTTCTGCTGCTTCTGTCGTTTGGCGGTCAGCTCCCTGCTGGCGAGCATGAGGTCCTGGAATTCTTTCATTTTATCCCACATTTCAGTGATACCCTCTCCACTTCTGGCAGAAATACGAATTACCTATTGAAAAGGGAAGAGCCCAAAAGCATTTTACTTAAAATGAGAGAAAACATTTTCACGGGGACTCCGATTTCTGCCAATTGGGTCTTACGGTGTATGAAAATAGGCAAGTGAAACGGAGACATTTTATCACTGTGTTGAAGTGAATATACTGAGAAACAGGCTGAGGTCACAGGATTACTAAATATATGCAGAAACAACACTCTGATTCAAGGTCAAAATCTTTAGCCCAGGGTTTATTCTGACTTAGGACTGCTCAGACGGTCTTCAGAGGCACCAGGGATGAGCTGCGAGAGGGTTACGAGGATGAAAAGGGCAGGGCTGCGGGGGGCCTTCCCTGAGGCCTTGGTGCTAGAACATGAAACTCAGTTGAGAAAATAGCGGCATACCCTCCCTCTGTCAGAGTTCCCTGATTCAGCAAGTACCAAGAGCTGAGCACCCAGCACCTGTGAACAGGACCTGTGCCCAACACCATGTGACCACGAAGACGGGGAGCTGGTGGGAAGACAGATCGTGGCTGTTCTCACTGTAGTGACTGCAGCTTATTCTTTAATAACACAGCATCCTCCTGCAGATAAAGTTCCCCACAGCAATATACTGTACCATTTATTACAGAATTTTTCTTTTTTTTGTTCCTTATTGAAAATAGCACCCAACAAGCATAATGGGAAGGGGAAGCTATCACATCAAAAGCCTCTTTTCTCCTACTCAAGCTCTAATATAGATAATCAAATCACTAATTGCTCCATAATCTTAAGAAGGGTTCCTTTCAGAATGGATTTGCTATCACTTCCAAATGGCCCAAGTCAAGCATTAAGCAATCTAATCTATCCCCTCACATCTAGTTTTTGACATCTAGTGGTTGAAGGATTATATTTAAAATCATGACTACACACTCTGGCTCTGTCATAATTTTTAAAATTGTAATCTCACATACAAGCAAAGATTGATTATCTGTCTAGCTTGGGACTTCCATCCTCTCTTCTAATGTGCACAGTCCACTCGGTGAAAAACTCAGAATGGAATGCAAGCTAACCTTTGGTCTCCAGACTTCTGAACGCCTGCGGAGTAATTTCAGCGCACTCACGTACTCTGCCTGTATCCTTCGAGCTGGCACGATCAAGTCTCCATCAGATTTAGTTATAGCTACCAGATCTGCCATCTCGATTATACCTCTTTTGATGCCCTAAAGTGAAAAAGACAGTGACGTATCAGAAATACTTCTTTTAATTACAGCAAAAAATGGGACAACAGTCAATGCTAAGACTTGGAGAGTCACGCACTTGATTAACTAACTCTTCCTCTACATCTTCCCAAACCCTGGGTACCGGGAATCACAATTACTCAACAGAAATTACTCAAAACTACCAGCTGTTGGGGTTATGGAAGTCATCTATAGTATCTCTTCCAAGTTTAGAGATTAACATGCTAAAATACATTCACAATTAGAGTAAATATATCATTAAGACACCACACGAATGAGTGGCAGGAGACAATTCACACTGACTGATGATGGGTTCCATTTCTCATGAGCTAACACTGCAGGATGCAAAATCATCCATCATTAAGTGCTTAAAAAGAGAAGACACCTATCGCTAACATCTGCATTTCCAAAAACAAAGTCTTTGAAGTTTTCCTTAATGTGTATAATTTTTTCTCCAATTTACATTTGAAGAAAAATAACCTGATAGCAAACAATGCCTCAGCCTTGTACCACAAACACCCACACAACGGTAGTCTCTTTTGGCTGGAGCTGTCCACGTGTTCCATTCACTCCCATGTTGCGGGCAGAAAAGCTCGAGGTCATAAATTCTATTACTATAAGTTGAGAAAAAAACATAGAGACTCTGCCTTTGACTCAGGTATTTTAGCCAATACGAATGATGTTTCTTTCCCTAGACTGACAGCAACTTAATTTACAGAAACACAACACTGGAAATTTGTACTTTCAGAGATGTATACTTTGTGTTTTGGGAGGAAAAAAGTCAACATAATTACCTGCAATTCATCTCCTCCTGCTGGTGGCAGTAGTAAAACAAACATGTCAACCATATCAGCAACAGCAAACTCCGACTGACCCACACCTGCAATGGTAAATCACAACTATATGCTAAAATATTCACAGTAATTTGGCTTTCTCCACTACCTTGACCATCATTTCCATTCCACTTCACTCACTTGTACTCATGATCACACACCCAACCTGATCCCACGTTAAACTCCCCACCTTTGAAGAATTTATTAAATGCACTGCCTTCCCTATGAGCAAACTGTGACCCTTCCCAGCTCTCCCCTTTGCTTATTCCCATTAATTTTCATCTTGGCTGAATGGAGAACCTCGAGACGTCCTTTCTCTCCTCCCCCTTGCAACTCCTTCCTGGCTTCTCTCTCATCAGTAAGCAGCTTGAGCAGTGTGGTTCTAACCCTAGATCATGTCTGTCAAGGGAGATGACAGCTTTCTTGCCTTCTCATCTTCCTGTGAGCCCTGCAAACCCCCACCCACAGATCAGTCCAACGATCCGTGTTCTCTCCTCCGTACGCGTGCTGGAGAAGTGGCTCGAGAACAGGCACCACAGCAGGATCGTGGTGTCCAACATCTGCTACCTCCTCCTCACTGCCTGGTAAAAGCAATGCCCCTAAACGCCCTCAGTCAGCTGCCTTCCCGTTTCTCACAGTGGCTATTACAAACATTTACTGTGCCACAATCTCCCTGCAGGATGACGGCCATGACACCTACTTGGCGATGAAATAAAGGCAAGAGCCACCTCAGCTTCTCCCTCTCCACCCTCCACAGATAAGCGGACCAGAACACCAGCTATGCTCACTGCCTCCTGTCCAGTCGCAGCGTAAGAAGTACTGGCTGATGGTTAGCCTCTCTTTCCTTCCCACTTCCTCTGTGTCCTTGCCTTGCTTTATCTTTAACCTCCTTAGTCTACAGGCTCTTGTCCCTCATCACCTCATAGCAATGGTGCTCATGTCTTTCTCATCCGAAAACTAAAGAGGAAAAAAAAGACAAAAACTCACAACGTCTTCCAATTATCACCATATTTCTCATTTCTCTTTAGAGCTAAGTGTCTAGAAAAAAAAAATCAACGTATGCTCACTGGTCTTCATTTCATTACTTCACATTAATTTCAATCCACTTAAATCTGACTTCCACATCGTCCGCTCCACTGAAACTTCTCTTGAAATTCTGTC
Organism: Cryptoprocta ferox; assembly: GCA_028646485.1. Taxonomy (NCBI): domain Eukaryota; kingdom Metazoa; phylum Chordata; class Mammalia; order Carnivora; family Eupleridae; genus Cryptoprocta; species Cryptoprocta ferox. Next base: position 75,913,873 of record CM053567.1, read on the forward strand.
CATTGGGGTAGCAGAGACTTCTGGTTGTCCATTCCATATGTATTCTTCCCTATTTCCTTATCCCAATGTTGTTAGGAGCATCGATGTACCAGGTGAAAGCCCACAGTCACCAGAACCCATTTCAGCTAGAGATGATTAATTAGTAAAAGCCAAAGTCACTAGATGGGGCTTCCAGGGAAGTTCTTGAAAGGGGGCTGACCCAGCTAGGAGGGGCCCACCCCTTCTCCCACCTTCCCTCCTCCTATCTGGAACGTGGAGATGACAGAGCTTCATCAGTTGCCTTTTAGCCATGAGCAACCCTGAGGATGGGAACTAAGTGCTAAGAATGGAGAGCAGAGATAGAAGCCCAGGACACTGAGGGCACGGTACAATGACCAGGCCTGCTTGGGACTGCCTGCCTCCAGGCTTCTTCTGTTTACAAAAAAATAAACCACTTTCTGTTTGAGTCCCAGTTATTTCAAGCCTCTGGGACAAGCAGCCAAATGTAACTTCCAGCTCATGTACTTGGTTTTTATGGTCCTCTACTTTGATTCTCCTACTACCACATGGGCAACTCTTCCTCCATCCACCCTTAGATGGAGTTTCTAGTCTCCAGCTCCATCTCTCTTCACCCCCCGCCTCCACACTCCATGTAAGTATCCCGAGCAAGCTGCAGTTCTCTAAATGGGCTGTGTCCTCTCATTCTATTTCATTTTATTTAACTCCAGTTTCTCTTCCAACACGGAGTTTTAACTGTCACCTCCTCCTGGAAGTCTTACACGATCCCTCAAACCCAAGTTAGACTGTGTCACAAACATTTATCACTAAGTAATAGTAGATTGTCTCTCCACAAAAATGCGAATTTCTTGGGGTTTCCATTTCAGTATTTTCATTGTGTATAACACAGTGGGATATAAAGGGACATAAAGCAGTAAAACATGGCCCTGTATTAAAAAAGTACCCAGCTACATGAATTTTCTGAGCGAATACTGAAGACAAGGGAAATGTGCTTTAATTAAATAGGTGTTATGTTAAAATATTGTTTCCAATGTTTACAGTTCTCGTCTGGCACTTGTATAACAGTTCTCCAGATACATGCCTCTTCCTTAAAGGTAAGGATTATAGCCCATTATTTTCATATCTCCTGTGGAATCCGAGATACAGTACCTTGTATTTAATTACACCTTTAGTAAATATATGCTAAATGAACAAAATGGTATTGGCTGTCACTCATCTTTATATAGCATTTGTTAAAATAGTATTTCATTGTCATGAAATAGAACATCACACTCACCTACGGTTTCAATAAGAATGATGTCATATCCCCCTGCTTCACACAACAGAATAGCTTCATTTGTGGTCCTTGTCACACCTCCTAAAGTCCCTCTAGTAGGAGACGGCCTGATGTACGCATTCATGTCTCTTGATAACTCAGTCATTCGGGTTTTATCACCTAACAGCGATCCTAAAACACACATTTACATTTTATAATCATGGAACACCTATAAGGGCCAATTATCAATCAGCCAATGCCAGGGGAACTCCCTTATGACATGTCTCCCAAAATCTCAAAATTATTTCATATAATTGAGCTTTAGCTCAACATAGCATGTATGATGCCAAATTAATCTTTTTAACACTTCAAGCCCCTCAAAATTTATAATGGCTTTCCACTGACTAGAGGTTCAAATCTAGATTCTTCAGCCTAATGCTAAAGGCCCTCAGAATGCAGCCCTACTGTACCTATCCAATTCTAGCTTTCACTGGTCCCCAAATCAATCTTCCATTCCAGTCAAGATGGCTTCTTTACCATCCTCTTAATATTGCTGTCTTTGTGGTTTTCAACTGGGGACGATTATGACCCCAAAGGAAATCTGGAAATGTCTGGAGATATTTTTACTTGTCACAACTGGGGGTAGGATGCTAGCGGCATCTGGTGATTAGAGGCCAAGGATACTGCTAAGCATCCTTCAAAATGTGTGCATACTCTCAGCTAAAGTCCTCAACGGGTGGGAACAGGAATTGCTGTCCACCTCTCTATGGACCTAAAGCCCCTAAAATATGATTATATCGTCTCTATACTTTAGCATTAAACCCACAGTATGCAAACCAAACACTTCCACAAAGTGCCCTGTATTTCCCCCTCACAACACACATTACACCATAATGGCGTGTGTGTACATGTCTGTTTCCCACATAAGATACAGAGCTCCGTAGGCCAAGAGGAATGTGTCTCATTCACCATCATACAACTCAGTACCTTCCTTGTACAATGCCTTGCCTGTAACAGACATTCAAATACCTGTTAAATGAATAACTGCAATGTGAGAAGCCTAAATCATGAAGAGGGGTAAGGGAGGAAAAACTTTCCTGAGTATTTATACGGCATGCTTTATGTTTTCCTTAAATGATCCTTTGGGGAAACTACATTTATTCATTGTATCTCTGATGAGCTGTGAGTTCAACTCTGAGTGACTATGTGACCCCAAATCAGTAACTGCTGAGCACTGTACGTGACATACCATGCTAAGTGCTGTAGGGGCAACAGCAGTCTATTACATGGTCGCTCTTAGAGCTCTCTATTGAACCGAACATATAATATTAACAGGTGACAAATTATAAAGAGCAATCAGATTTTCCTTTAAGCTTAAGAGATGTTACAATAATACAAGAAAGAAGGCAATGAACAGATTGGACCCATTTTCTGAAACGCGTCGGGGCTGACGCTGCCAGGAGGAAAAAACAGGAGGGAAGTGGGGCCTAGCCTCAGGTGTGATAGCTCCAATTTGCTTTTGATGATTGCCTGGCACCTGTTTTCCTAGTTCTCTAGCCAGGCCACTCCTGGACTACCCACAAGCTAAGGAGCCTAATGCCCCAAACTACCTCCCTCAGTCCATCTCCATGCCCCCTAGAACTCCCTTCTTTGAGTGAGACCAAACTCTGCTAGAGGTTATAAGTCACCTGACTGTGCCTATTCCCACTAAATTGTGCCAGAGAGCCCTGTGAGAAAACAATCAGCAATACTCACCGCCACTAGTACAAGAAGAAGGGTCCACAGCTAGCACGGATAATTTGTGACCTCTCTCAGTAAGCATTTTTCCAAAATATTCTATAAAGGTTGATTTTCCAGCACCAGGGGGCCCAGACAATCCTACAGTAGAGACAATGCTTCTAATTTAAGAAATGAAATCAGCACTGTGATAAGTTTTATTCAAATAGCAGATTACCTTCTATTTGTCCTAATTTATTAAAACCTTCATTAATGTATTTCACTGTTAACAAAATGCGATTTATTTATCTAGTTCCTGACTCATAGGGATATAGGAAAAAAACAATCCTGAGCTCCATATGTTCACCAAATTCACTTTATAAAATTACAAAATATGACTTGCCTTTTTACCATAATGTAGATCTTTTTGGACAAACTTAATCGCCTCTGTCGTTAATGTGCTGCATTTGCACAACATCTGCCCGCCTCTCACCATGACCAGTAATGATTCTACCTGCCCCATGCTGTACTTTTATCTTCGCATTGGGAAAACAACTCACTGCTCTAGTAATTCCCAGTGACTGAGAAAATAATTTTCGATTCGTGAAAGAGAATTTGTTTCATCTCAACCATCACTCAAAATATATCAGATAAACTGAATCCTGAAAAAATTAATTTGTCTTAAGAGAGGCAGAAAACCCCCCTGCTTGGAGAGTTCATAGAGCATGGCAGATAAGACCACACACTTCGGAGCCGGGTGGCCAGGTCCAGTTCTAGCTCTGCCTCTTATGAGCTGTGTAATCTTAGTGAAGTTACTTAACCATTCTTAATCACCTACTTTGCCACCATGAAAAGCTCTCAGTCCACCCAAACACATCTACATTGTTTTAAAATGCACAATTAAAAAAATATATAACAAGCTTATTTACAACTATGGAATCTGGTCAACTGTTTAAGAAATAAGAAATCGAGTGAACATCTAATATGTTAGACAGCAAAGGAACCTGATCTCTCTTTAAAATACATATTGGTATTGAGTTGGCTGTGCTTAGAGCCGAGCAACTCCCAGAAACTTTAACAAAAAATACCTCAGTGAGACTTTCCCATAGAACCCATAGAAACTAACGAAACACCTGAGAAGTAGAATTTTGAAATGTGATAATAATTATAGTTGATATAAACACAAACCCAAGGCATTCACTTTAGACTATCAAGCAGAAGGACTACCAAGAGGGAGGAGTAAACCAGTTAAAACTTCTTCACATGCATACTCTGTCCTGGGAGCCACAGCACAATTCTTGCCAAAAGAGAAGTCTTATGAGATTCTCTTAAAATACAGAGCCTTGGTTCAAATGACTATGACAGTTTCCCACCCCCCAACATAACAGGACTAATATTTGCAAAGAAAAGGCATTTAAAATCCAGCTCAAAATTCTGAAAAGAAAAAAAAAGAATTCCCATTAGATTGCAAACTATTTAGACCTATTTCAAAAGAGACAAAATGTAGAAAAATATTTACTGAACAGACCTAAAGGAAGAAAAAAAAAAAGACTGACCCACTCGAAATGCTAGTGGTTTTCCTTTATTTATTTGTTCTTGTTCTCTGTGGTAGACTAATACTTTCTGAAGAAGCACCTGGGCTAACTCTTTTTTCCTCTTGTGGGTTGATTCTATAAGAGTTATGGCCTCTGCTAAGCAGGCTCTGTGCCCTTGGATTAAACCGGTATAAAGTTTATCCACAAATCTTTGTTCTTTATCAGAAAGTTCTTCTGTGTGTTCCTTTAAAGTTGTTTGTACACATAATTTTCTCTTTAAACCATTTGAAAGCAGCATCCATTTTGTACAAGGGAGTCCAAGAGAATGAAATGGCTGAGCACAAGGGATTCCTGATCCGAGATGAGTACTTGAGTGAAAGATGAAGTGGGAACGTCGAAAAGGTGTTCTTAAAAGGCCTTTGAGGAAATGCCGGTGAGAATGTTGTAGTAGCATGGGAATATTCATTTTGTTTGTAACAGCAGAAAACACCGGATGTTTTTTGGCTCAGTGTGATTTGTGATTCCCTAGAAGAAAAAAATGTATTTTTGCCAGTTCAATATACAATTAAGATACTGAAGTTAGTAAAGCTGCAAGCTTAGTGGATTCTCTATATTCTAAAACACACATAATCAGGCTTCTTGGCAGTACAAATGGGTGAAAGTTTCTCACCAAACATGATAGAAGATCCCCCCAACCCTTGCCTACAGTTAAGAACCAGAGTAGCCCCAAATTATGGAATTACTGTTCTACTGTGAAATATAATGTACATTACAATTTTCTTCTAAACTGAAAATAAATATACAAAAAATCCCTGTAGGGGAGAAATTCTATGCCATGTTTATTTTCTTCTGTCTACAGACCTTACAACTTCCTCAGATCAAATATACCCTATTTTGAAACTCATTTAAAAGGTTAAAAAAAAAATCCCTCTGATGGTGGCCTTTTACTCTTTCTCTACAAAAAAAAAAAAAGTGATTAGTAGTGCAGGCACTTGAGGTCTAAGTTTAGATAAATGTATGTATTCAATAGGCTCACCCTGGAATACAGATATATTCAAAGAACTGCCTAACATAAGCACACCATCACCACCACCACCACCACGGGGGCCTTCGTGTGAAATGAACTGTGAGGCTTGTATGGTAACGAGATCAGTGTTTCTCAAACCATGGCCAGAACGGCCTGGCACTTACTAAAACTGTGTACTCCCAGCCTCATGAATCAGAATCTCTGTAGAGAAATAAGCACACTGAAGTCTGAACCATTATGGAATTAGATGAGGATGCTTTACTTAGATTTACTGATACTCTCCACTCCAAACTGTATTCGACAACGAAAACTGACACAGTCCATGGAGAGTCAAGAAAGTACAGAGGTTAGGAGCCATGGTCACTGTGAGTCTCTGCCACTTAAGCTATAGTGATATTGACCACTCTGGGCCTGAGCATCCCATCGAGTTAGAAGAACAAGTAGGAGAATAAGATGGCTGTGAGAATGAATTCAGTTAATTCATGTAAAAACTTGGAACAGTGCCTAGCATAGAGTAAGAGCTCAATAGCATTAGTTTTTATTATTATTATACCAATTTATAAAACTTTAGTAAAAGTTAGGTCACAGACCTAGCTTCCAGTAGCTTACATACAAATGATACATATGGCCTACCAGATTTGGGTTTATGATTATTTGAAAATTTTGGTTTTCAATTACCTCGTAGCAGAATGAAATAAATTACTTTATCGCTCCAAAGTACCTATCTAAATTGTATTTCAAGGCCAATCAGCAGGAAATCAATTTTACTAAATAATATTCTAATAGGAAAAATAAGGCATTTTAAGTTTTTTTTATTGTTAGAACTGTAACTGCTTATCATTTTTCTATTTTGGGGGAAATAGGGAGGCACTATGACTTCTGTTTGTACAAAATTAGTCTTACTCTAAAAGGACAGTTTATGGAAAACTGTGTAAAAAGTGGTTCTAAAAAAGCAATTTAAAACACCCACTACCACCCTTCACACAAACATACAAAAAAGACATTTGAAACAAAAAAGTTCCGAGGGGGATCTATTTTGGAAGCTCCCTGTAAGCACACTTCCCAACAATACCTCTGCCGTCACAACAGACTGAGAGTTCATAGGGAAGAACTATTTTTATTCGACAACCGTTTTCTAAGCATATGCTACTCTTCAGGTCCCATGCTAGGGTTAAGAATGATAGCGATGATAATGTCACTATTGGTGATGACAATGATATTTTACTGTGTTCCAGTCATTTTACTCTGACCTGCTGTATTCGTTTCCTAGGGCTGCTGTAACAAATTACCACAAACTGGGTGGCTTAAAACAACAGAAATGTATTTTCTCACTGTTCCTGAGGCTGAAGTCGGAGATCAACGTGTGAGCAGGCCTGCACTCCCTCTAGTGGAAGGCTGTTCCCTGCCCCTCCCAGCTCCTGGGCGCTCCTGGTGTTCCTTGGCTCATGGATGCACAACTGAGATCTCTGCCTCTGGCTTCACACGGCCTTCTCTTCGGTCTCTCCTCTGTGTGGAGATTTATTTCTGAATTGGGCCCACTCAGATAATCTAAGAGATCTCATCTCAAGATCCTTAACTTAATGACATCTGCAAAACTCCTTTTTCCAAATAAAAGTCACATTCACAAGTTCCAGGGATTAGGACATGGATATATCTTTTTGAAGGCCATCATTCAATCCATTACACCTTCTTAGATGGGCTGTCAGTCTCATTATCTTACCCTAGATGACATACTCTCAGCACTTCAAAGGCCCAGAGAATACGTAACACCATGTCAAAAACAAAAACAAAAAACCCACGAAGTGCTGTGGGAACAGAGAAAATTATAGAAACTAACCCTCCTTGGGGAGTAGAAGGTTCGAGTCATGGAGGGGTCAATGTCAGGGCTAAGTCTGAAAGGAAAAAAAAAAAAAAAACTGGAGGAGGCAGACTTTCCAGGCTGAGGACTTAATGTACAGAGTCACAGACAGAACTTGGTCCCTTCCCTGCCACTTCAGAGAAGACAGAGCGAGGCAGAAGCCTGGTATACATATGGAACTAGTGATAGGAGATGAAGCTGGACCAGGATGTAAACCGAGGCCAAGGAACTAGATTTCACCTTGTTGGCAATGGAGAAACAACAGCAATCTCTACAAAGGTTAGGGACATAATCAGCTCTGGTATTTAGCATATAACATCGGAACGGTGGTAAGAAAAGTAATTAGACCCTGGTAACGTACAGCCCAGTTTAGGAGATCCTAGCAAGGACCCAAAAGGGATGATGAGGACCTGGACTTAGTCAAGGCATAAGGAGAAAGACAAGTCAGATTCAAGACCTTGTTGTCCACATTAGAATCCTCAAAGCTCGCTACAGAGGCTGGCACGCTGCAGTTGTTGAAAAACAAACAAAAAAGACTGCTGATCTGAATTCATTTCATTTCCCACCTGCCTGTCACTCAAGAGTTTATAATCCATTTTCAAATACTCATTTCATTTTATTTTCCCAGACAATTCCATGATGACATTTATTATTATAATTATTTATTCTCACTTAACAAGGGAAGGAAAACAAGAGTGAGTTAGGTAACTAACTTAGTCATAGCCAGTGGGAGGGCCAGGATTTAAACTCAGATCTTTCGACTCTCTTTGGCATTTTATCTTAATAAATTATTTTGGGATAAAGAAGTCCTTTGACTAAAAGGTATTAGTAACCCTGCCCCTCCCAAAGCAAGTTAAAAGCAATTTTAAAAGTATGATAGTGGTGGCATTCGGAAGAACCAAAGTGCAGAGAAAGAGGAAGTGCTGACCAGAATACAGAACATTCATACTACCAATCCTATCCTATCTATCCTCCATAGGAGAGATGCTGTCTATGTAGTCTAAGAAAAAATTATAAGTATTTAAAATATGCCCTTTAATGAACAAATCTTACCATGACTACTTCTTGTTACTCCACAAACCTATGCTCAAAAAAGAGCAAAGTAATATGTTGAGAGAGAGAGTAGGAAGATTATAAAGCACTCATTCAAGAAACATTTGAGCATTTACCAAGTGTCATGCAATAGTCTAGCACTGGGGATACAACAATGATCAAAACAGAACAAAGTTCTTGCCCTCATAAAGCTAACATCCTAGTAAGAGAAGACAGATAACAGACATATAAATAAGGAGGCCAGTGTGGCTATACGTTAATAAAAGGGGAAATACAGGAGAGAAGGCCAAAGAGGGACATACAGCCATAGACAGGACTGGAAGAACTCTGAGTGACAAGGGAAGCGACAGGACAAAGGAGAACCTGATGTGACTTCTGTTTTAAAAGGATCTGATGGGGATGCAAGAACAGAAATGGGAAGACCAGCTAAGAGATCAATGCAATAATGCAGATAAGAAATGATGAGGACAGAGATCAGGTGGGGATGATGTTACATCAGATTCTGGATGAATTCTAAAGGACCTGCTAATGAATGACATGTAGGATGGGAGAGAAAGAGAACAGTCAAGGATGAGGCACAGGTCTTACCCAGAGCCACAGCAAAGATGGAGTTGCCCTTTAATGAACTGGGGAAGACTGCAGGAGGTCAGGTTTGCATTTAGTTTCCAATACATTAAGTTTAAGATGCCTACTAAACATCCAAGTGGGATCCTGAGTAGGCAGTGGTATTACTAGTCTCAGGAAAAGGTCAGAGCTGAAGTGTAAATTTGAAAATCATTAAGTGTTTAGGTGTGATTTAAATCCATAAGACCAAAGGGGATTACCAAAAGAGTGACTGGAGATAAAGAGGTGTTACATGATTTTTCAAAGAATTTTACACACAAACACACACAGAGAAATACATATGTCAAAACGTTAACTTCGTCTATAAATGAGTGGTATTATAGTGCTTATATGTTGTTTTTTGGCTAATCATATTTTTATGATTTTTTAAAAGAAACATATGTTACTGTTGTAGGCAAAATAATGCTCCCCCCTCACCCACAAGAGATGTCCATGTCTTAATCCCTGGAACCTGTGAATATGTTACCTTATATGGCAAAAATTAAAGTTGCAGATGAAATTAAGGTTGCTAATCAGCTGACATTAAGATAAAATGATTAGCCTGGATTGTCCAGGTGGACGCAATATAATCAGCAGTCCTTTAAAAGAGGGAGGAGGAAGAGCAAAATGGTGAGGACTCAACCCACCCTTGCTGAATCTCTAGGATGGAACAAAGATGCCTTGATTCTAGCCCTGTAAAACCCATGTCAGACTTCTGACCTACAGAACTCTAAGATGATCAATTTGTGTTTTTTTGTAAGCTATTAAGTTTGTAGTTATTTGTTATAGCAGCAAAAGAAAACTAATACAGTTGCTATGGTAAAAAAAAATCGTTTTTAAAGATAAAACACAGAATTTGTATACTTTTATTAAGAAATGTCTAATAACTGTTCAGGATTTAATTTTTACCTTTGTCTGTATCTGTAACTTGTAATTTGCTTCTTTCTGCATTGAGATTTCTTCATAATGTGAGAATCAAACTTGATAAGTCCTTAATTTATTTTTTTAAATTTTTAATGTTTATTCATTTTTGAGAGAGAGAGAGAGAGAGAGAGAGAGAGAAAATGCTGAGGAGGAGCAGAGAGAGAGAGAGGGAGACAGAACTCAAAGCAGGCTCCAGGCTCCCAGCTGTCAGCACAGAACCTGACATGGGGCTTGAACTCACAAACCATGAGATCATAACCTGAGCTGAAGTCAGATGCATAACCAACTGAGCCACCCAGGTGCCCCAGTAAGTCCTTACTTTAAAATTACTACAACCAACAGCATTACATTCAATATATACTTATATGTCAATTTCTAAATTAAACATAAAATTAACATATATACTCAAAACCTAGTAAGAATTATGTACAAGGTGAAAAAAGTGATAATCATGTTTTAGCTATGCTTCTGTGGATAGAGATTCTATCAGAATTCTCATATTAAGATATGAAGTTCAACATAATATTAAGATATGAAGTTCGACTCTGAAATAATGTGATACATGTAGGCTAGTAACCATTTTTGAGGATGGTGGCTTAAAAAAAATCTATATGCTATAATAAAAATTAGGTGTCTGGAATGCTTATCTTCCACTTTTTCGCTTGACAAACTCCTACTCAGTTCAAATATCACCTCTTCTAGGACACATCTTCCCCCACCCTTCCCAGGCAGTCACCTGTTCTATCTGCAGAGCCCCACAGCCTTTTATTCATCTTGTTTTCTCATTTATCTATTTACAGATCTCTCCCCACCAATTCTCATCCATCAGCCCAGCCGATGATCTTCTCAGAGAAGAGACCATGTCTTATTCTTTGTTTCCTCAGAATCCAGCACAGTGCTAGGCATATGGTAATCTGTTATTTTTTTAAGGTTTTAAGGTTCATACGGATTATCTACTTATGTTGATCTAATATACTAGAAAGGAAAGTTTGAGTACCTCCTTAACCTGTGTGATCTGAGAATCTTTACTAAAACATTCTACCTTCTAAGTTCCCTGTTTTGAATCAAGGCACCTTTGACATCTAACTAAACTTCCCAAACAGAAAGATAAATTTGTAAGGAATCAAAACCCAGTAACAAGAGCTTTACTAGATGAAAATATGCTCACTTCTAATGATGCAAGCAAACAGTATTCCCTAACTAAAGGAGATGAAGCTAAAAGTTGTCTAATAAATAGCAATATAGGTTGCTCTGACATTTAGAATAGTCATTCTTACAATAATTTAATCGAAGTCTTTCTCAGAAAATCTAGGCCAACTATCTGACAAACTTAAGGTTTATATTGCAGAGTTTATCACAGTGTGGGACTGTGAAGTTCTTTGTCCTTTTTTGCCAATACAAATCTTTACTGGCCTTTAAGTGAAAAGAAAGAATTAGGAAAAAGATGATATCCCCCATTCTTCTGCAAAAACCAAAAAGCTATCCAGATGTATAAATTCAAGGTTTTTACACCTTCAAATCTCTTCCTGGGAGCTGATTTTCTTGGTGCCCCCAAATCTTCTGGACCATGTGAATGACAGAGCAGCAGCTGTTACCTTTCACTGAACGTTTATCTTGTGAGACATTTCTGTATACATTTCCTCAACTAAGCCTCACAACAGTGGACAAGATTCTATTTTACAGGTGAGGCTCAGTAAGGTTACAGTGATTGACCAAGGCCTCACAACTAGCTGCAGAACTTGGGAAAAACTATGGATTTAAAAAATCCAGATCTATGGGGTGCCTGGGTGGCTTGGTGGGTTAAGTGTCCCACTTCTGATCTTGAATCAGGGGTCATTATCTCACACTTCATGGGTCTGAGCCCTGTGTCAGGCTCCATGCTAATGGCGATAGCATGGAGCCTGCTTGGGATTCTGTTTCTCCTTCTCTCTGCCCCCTCTCCCGCTTGTGCTCGCTCTCTCTCTCTCTCTCTCTCTGTCTCTCAAGATAAATAAATAAACTTAAAAAATAATAATAACAATAAAAAATCCAGATCCATATGAAGAGAGGTGGTGTCATGTCACATCAAGGGAACACCAAATAACCCTTTACGCTTAAATATGGAATGATCATGGCAGACTGTTTATCTTCATTTTCTTTTTTTCTTTTTTTTTGCTTAGGCCAAAATGAAAAGTTAGTTTATATTTTCTGTGCAAACCTTACCAGTAGGAGATCCCAATAGTATGTTAGGTGATAGAATAAACCAAATTTGTACCATTTTTAAATGTTTTTCATTTCACAAAGAATTCACACCTGATAACTAAGTGTATAACATACTTACACCCATTAATTTAACCAATCAACCAGATTTTAAAGAAGTCTATAATTTCTTTTAAAGCCAATGTAACTCAGCCTTGTCTGAACAACGCTCCACCCTTATAGCCTCTAGGGTAGCAAAATTATGGAGGCAGGAAGAAAGACTTCCCATCTGCTCATGTAATTAAGCATCTTCTCCTGCTGTCTTAAGGAAAGAAATTTTAAAACTTGGACAATTAACAAATCAAACTGTTTCAATGAATTTTTATGATTGCTGAGAATCACTGGAGGTCTCATCCTACAATTTTAAGCTGAGTTCTACCAAAATACAAGAGAAATTTTGAAACATTTACAACATTCAATAAGATCTCTCAAGGCACTGCCATTCATAATAAACCAGAATGTCAATTTGTTAATATATAATGAAAAACATCAAGTGGGCAAAAATACTAAAATTAGTTGGTAAGTGAACCCCTTCCCAAGCAAAAGGTTCACATGGACAGCAGCATTTAAGAATCACATTTGTTTTCCTCCAATATCTCTTTAATACCCACTCCCTCTTCCCCACCCTGACTCCCACATTACTAGAATGGCTTTCAAGCTTTGATCATGGTCCATAGGAAGAAAGACACTTACATCAGTCAACACATAGGGATATAGCTGAAACGAAAGTTTCACAAAACATTTTTTTACTACTACTACTACATGAGATGCACTCTACTGTTACCTTTTCTATTCTGGTTTTTTTTTTAATGCAGATTGCAACCTACCACAGGCACAACCTTAAGTCTGAAAACCCTGATTTACTACAACTACCTTTATGACCATATTATCCCTTATCATCATAAAATGTAAATCTATTTTACTCCTCTGCTTAAAATACTTAAAAAGTTCCCTCTGCCTTATCTGTAAAAAAAAAAAATAAATAAAATAAACAAAAAGTTTTTCTGTGATTCAGCCATTCATTTATTCAGCAACCATTTACTGAGAACCTACTGTATGCCAGGCACTGTGCATATATATATGGCATACACCCATTGGTGTATGGGTCCGACAGAGCTACTGACATCAAAGTTTACAGTCCAGCTAAGACAGTTATTACATAAAGATTTCATACTCTTTATGAGTGCTCTTATCTATCTCTCCAACTTTACCCTTCCCCTCCTCCACTTTTACCACATGGCTGTAACTATTCTGATCTGCACACAGGTCCGAGAATAAACACTCTCCTACATCTTGGCCATTGTCCATGATGTTTCTTCTTATTGGAATCCCTTTCCTTTAATTATCTCACAAATTCCTCTTCAAGAATCAATCCAAGTGTCTCCTCTATACACAGTTCTCTGCCCCTTTCCACGCCCTTTCACTTGTCACTCCTGTCTCTCGTCATCATATGCAGGTTACAGCCCTCAATTATAATGCTGGCCACATTGTTTTAAGTTGTTAGTCTTGCCTAGACTATGAGTTATCTTTGTACTCACAGCATATTTTATTGCTCACAGAATAAATGAACGTGTAGTATAATATTGTTTGGGTCAATAACTCCATTATGTTGATTACTCAATTAATCAATGTTGGAAAACATACATTTTTCTAGATTTTACAGTAAATATATATTTATTTAAGGACTTTCTTTTTAAAGTCTTTTTTCAATATATGGATGTTTTCCTTCATTAAAAATCCGCTCAGCAGCAGCCAGTCTGACTTGGGATATTTGTCTTGAAACTGATCCAATGAATATTCTCAATTTCAATAACTACTCTGGCAAGAAAAAGCATATAGGATATCCAAGATCAATACATTAGGTCAGTGTCTGCAGCACAACACAGTTCATACAGGCTGTGCAGTGTTACACCATGTGTGTCCATTTCTCAATGCGAATCATTTTTGATTAGAAGATCAACTGTCAGGTGCCATTAATCAGTTTACCATCGCCCACCATCCTCCACAGAAGGTTTTACGTTCTCCTTTTCAAATAATCTCAGGAAGTTTTGGTAGAGCAGAATGGCTTTTTAAACAAGCACCTTTTAAATAGGTCATTGTTAGAGAAGAGTAATACCGACACATGTGGAACTCCCAGTAAAGACTCAGATTTCCCAATTTCCACTTTTAGGTTTCAATCTGTTTGGGAAATCTCTACTTTTCTAAATTTCATCACCATTAAACGTTCTCCTTCACTCCCATTGCTACCACCCAAGTTCAAATCCAAACTGGTCTTAGGAAGCCCTACGTATGATCTATGTATGAGGGACCCACATGTCCTCATACATGACTATATGAGGCAACAATCAGCTAAGGGACAAATGTTTCAAGCACTCGCCAGTCCTTCCCATGCGAAATATAGGTTTTCTTTAGTCTTCAAATATCTCAAGATGATATATACATTTCTTATGATTATGTAACTTTTCACATTTGTTTTGCCTGTAACAGAATACACCCCTAAAAATAACTGAATTGTTCCCTTTTTGGAATTCTTATTACCTTGAACACAAAACAATATCATTTACTAATAAAAGAATATTTGTGGGGAGCTCCCCTGAGTGGCTCAGTCAGTTAAGCATGGGACTCCTGATTTCGGCTCAGGTCGTGATCTCATGGTTCCTGAGGTCAAGCCTCAGTCAGGCTCTGCACTGACCATGAAGAGCCTGCTGGGGGGATTCTCTCTCTCTCTCCCTCTCTCTCTGTGCCTCCCCCACTCTCTAATAAACTTTAAAAACATAAATAAATAAAAACTACTTTGTGGACATTGCAGATGACCCAAAAATGATTTAGAATCTTCACAGGCCTCTGGTAAAGTTGATTTTCTACCAATCTGGAAAAGCTATAATGATCTATTTGTTTTCCTATGTATATGTACTAGGGCACAACTCTTAAGAAAGATAATAAAAAATTTTATCACGGCATTTTTGCTTGGGTGGTCTTTCATTTGCTAATGAGAAATATAAATTATTTTAATACATATGTCTCCTGGAAGGGACTTAGCCCATGCCTTTCCAGAGTTCTTGACAAAGACTAGATACTCTGTGACTTTCAGTATGAACCCTACTTTACAGCCTGGATTATATTCCTTAAAAGAGTTTTAATTTCACTCTTTGATAGTAGCTACACTGGACTACCGTACCTTTCTCCAATCCATCCTCTGGTGGACCATTCACCAGGTTTGGCATCGGCAAGGGACCAGCAACCTCACCAAAACCTCCTTACTGTGGCACAACAGTAAGCTCTCAAACCTACCTAAAATGATGTAAAATTTAAAACACTGCTTACAGAGCGACCCTTCTCTTTGAACCCATCTTGCCGACGCCAGCCTGTCAGCACATATCCCGCGTTCCCAATATCACCCAATTCAATATTCCCTTTTTCCTTCCCCCACCCCAAATCCTCCAGGGGGCGCCCCTGACGCTGGGGTGGGCCCCCACCCGCAGCCGGAGGACGAAGCCCAACCCTGGCTCCAGACGCCGCGCGCAACCCCCACCCCACACTCACCCTCCTGAAGCCACGGAAGTGCAGCCCTGCCCCGCCCCTTCCGCCGGGCAGGGTCGCCCCGCCCCGCGCTGACCGCTGCGCGCAGGCGCAGGACCCACTGCCGGACGCGCGGAACCGGGAGGGCGGCCCCGCCGGACTGCGGCGCGGGGCGGGTCTAAGGTCCTGGCGGACGTGGCCGTGGAATTCCGGCTCGTGTTTGGGGAGCGTGTGCGTTAAGGCCTGCGGGCCTGCGTCGGGGTGGGGAGGTCGGCTGGGCGCCGGGAAACTGCCGGGAAGTGAAGCGGGATGGGTGGTTTACGGCTCTCGGGTACCTCTTCTTCAGGTCCTTATTGGATCGTTCGCTTCCAAAGCTGGAGAGTAACTTTCATACGCTCCCGGCCTTGGCGCTTTGAGTAGTGCGCGAGACGGAGCCAGTCCAGCTCCGGGCACCCGCCGCATGCAACCGCCCGCGAGCGCAGACCCCTTTCTTCCTTTCCAGAAACTTCAACTGTGGGGTACAGGGCGAGACGTGGGCTGTTTGACAAACTGGCATCAGGAAGACTCCAAACTCCGCAAAGCACTTTCCAGCCTATTGGAATAAACGTTCAACCGAAATATAACTCAAGTGTTTATGCCATGGCGTAGTTTTTTCTCTTAAAAGTTACCAAATCGTATTAACATTTTAACTTGTACTAAAAGTAAGGACCCGCGTTCACTGCCCTCGGAAAGTCACCGACGGGGAAAGGCTCCCGGCTGAAATGGAGATGGAAAGGAATATGCTTAATATTTGCTACCTCACTGTGGGGTCGGAATGGTAACTAATTTTTTAAAAACCTGTTGGATTCTGTAATAACTAATAAATCCTGAGTTTCACCTGCGTTCTAGGATTTTTAGGGAAAACAAGTCTCCCAAATGTATGCTATAATGTAAAGAGCATCAATAGGCAATGAATAGCAAGGTTCAAATTATGCCAGATAGAAACGGTCATAACTGAGGGCTATGTTATAATTAGTATCTGGAGCCAACACCCCAGTCTCCCCATAATGATATGTATAATTGAATGCATTTGTGAGAGGCTAGGCGTTTCTCAGCTTCTTGATATGCGTTCATTCTTGTTGAACATAGAACAATAAAAACTGAATTGGTTTTCCTTAGTGTCTTCATTATTATTCAGACTAAAAGACCACCACTTTTACCCCAGAGTAATTGTAATGGACCTAAGTATAGTTAATTACAGAAAAAGAAACCTAAGTCTGAGTGAAGTAGAGGGCCTTGTGGCAAACATGGAAGCAGTCAGAGCTGGTTTTACATCTAGCTCCTGAGCACACTGAGTACAATATGAATAAGACTTTGTAGAGGTTACTTCATCTCTTTAAGTTTCGGGTTATTCATCTGTACAATTTTTTTTGATAAGTGTTAAATTTAATGAAAGTTCTGTTTGCATTCCCTAAGGAAATGAGGACTTTAATTTAAAAATGATTTTTAATCCTTACCTGGTTGTTCTACAAACTTAAACACTTTATTTTTTTTCTTTCTTTCTCCCCTCCCCCCGCCCTTATCCAGGTGTTTCCTACAGTGTTCTATGAACACTAGTCCTTTACAAAATGTTAATAGATGCTTCATGGAAAAAATTTCTAGCATCAGTACTGGGGAAAACACAAACCTGTTGCTGTGAGGTTATTTAAATCTCTGTAGCATTCTTGAGCAAAAAAATGTTTAGCCTGAATCTGTGAGGAACACTCAGATAAATTCAGGGTGATTTATTTGGACTTTTCAGTAAGGTTAAAGCACAGAAGAAATAAAAAAAAAAAAAAAAGGACTGATCTGCATTTAGGGCAACTGAACTGGATAGGATTATGGATTTTCTTTTTTAGGTTTTAGAATTTTGTGGACAATTGAGAAAAGTTGAACATGGAAGCAAAATAGATCTATTGTTGACTTAAATTTCTTAGGTATAATAAATTGTGTTTATTACATGAATGCTTTTGTTCTTAGGAGATACATGCTCAAGTATTTAGGGGAGAGATAATGATATCTGGGAACTTTCAGATAGTCCAGGCCAAAAAAAAAAAAAAAAGTGTATTTGTAAAGAGAAAACATGGCACTGTGTTAATTGTGGTTCTAGCTGAATAGTATTCAAGTGTTCTTTAAACTTTTCTATAGGTTTGAAATTTTTAAAATAAAAATGGGGGGGCTCTTGCGTGTCTCAGTCGGTTGAGCATCCAACTTCAGCTTTGGCTCAGGTCATGATCTCACGGTTTGGTTCATTAGTTCGAGCTGCGTGTGGGGCTAACTGCTGTCCTGCAGATCCCACTTAGGATCCTCTGTCCCTCTCTCTCTCTCTGCCCCTACCCAGCTTGTGCTCTCTCGCTCTCTTGCTCTCTCTCAAAATAAATAAAAAACATTAAAAAATATTAAAATTAAAAGTTAGGGAAGAAATTGTAGCTACCAGTTACTAGCTTTTACCTTTTTTACTAGCAGTTTTTTAAAAAATAAAATGTGCTGGTAATGCTTATTTATAGGAAAATACAGAATTCATTTATATACTAGTTTTCTTACAATCTGACCTTAAGAAATAGTGTGCTGTGTCTAAGAACTATAGGAAATCACTTGTGAAATGACCCCATCCTCAAAGGCATGATATTGAATCCACTGAGGCCTGTATACCAGAGTAATGTTCATGTATATCATCCTAAGATTCCTGCTCTATGCTGTGTACATTGCATTAGAATTTTAACAATACTGATGAATTCTTATAATCTGTGGATAGTTTTTAAAATGTTCGCTCATTCCTACAAATATTTCTGTACTGTTATGTGCCCATGCAGTACACCATGTTCTAGAGATAAAGATGCCATCAGTGATGTACAGATAAAGCTCCTGCCCACACACAGCTCACTTTTGGGGAGTAAGAAAGAACACAGAGAGAAAGAACCTTGGGTTTGAGGTTAGTGTTGAGGAGAAGAACTACCATGACTTTCGGTGCTTTGACAAAACCTCAGATGGGAGGCCTTCTGTCCATGTGTCTGCAGTTTCATATTGTTGAAGCATTTGCTGTATCCCTGGGGGTTGTGGCTTTCTAGAAGTTTGATCTGGCCAAACCAAGAAAGAAGGCAAAGGCAGATTTCTACAAAAATTACGATTACATGAAGATTTTGAGGAGATGAGGAGGACTGGTGTCTTTCAGAATGCAAAGTGATTTTGAAATGTAAAGAATTCCTTTGGGTTGAGTTCCATGGAAGTTTGCCACTGACCTGTGTTCCTAAACTATGAAACATGAATATTGGGTTATGGAATAGTTTATCTTAGTAAATAAACAACTAACAAACACTGTGGACAGTAAAAACAACAACAAAAAAACAGTAAACAAGCAAATATGTATCAAATGATAAAGGCTATGTAAAATAATAAACTAGGGCCAGAGATTTGGGGATAGCAGGTAAGAGTGGGGCAAATACTACTTTCTATAGGGTGAACAAAGAAGACCTCACTGAGAAGATGACATTGGAGCAGAGACGTGAAGGAAGTGAAGGAGTGGGCTGTGGAGAGCTAAGGAAAGTGGGGATTGAGAAAGGGCAGTGGGCTTAGCATGTTTTAAGAATAGTAAGGTGACCAGAGTGAATCAATGATAAAAAACAAGAGGGGAAGTTGTAGGAGATGAGGCTGGAGAGGTAGCCAAGGCCAGATTATGTAATATGCTTTCAGAGGTGTTTTAGCTTCCTTTTTAGAGAGAGTTACGCTGGAAGCACTTGCTGTAGTACTAGAACATAATAACCGCTAGCTGTTATTGTATTCGTTTTCTATTGCTGTGATAAGAAATTACTACAAACTTAGTGGTTTAAAAAAAGTCAGATTTATTATCCTACAGTTCTGTAAATCTGAAGTCCAACACAGGTCTCACTGGGGTAAAAATCAAGATATCAGCTGACTGCATTCCTTTCTGGACAGAATCCTCTCTAAGGAAAATCTGTTGCTTTCCCTTTTCCTGATTCTACAGGCCGCTTACACTCCTTGCCTTGTGGACTCTTTCTGTCTTCAAAGTCATTAACATTGATCAAAGATTCTCCACTCTTAACGATTCTTGTGATTAAATTGGACCCACCCAGGTAATTCAGGATAATCTCTCCATCTCAAGGTTCTTAACCCTAATCACATCTGCAAAAGCCTTTTGTCCTTATAACATTCACAGATTCTGGTAATCTGAGTGTGAACATCTATGGGAGAGGCATTCTTCCTACCACAGTCCATCCTCTGATCCCCAAAGATTCAGGTCTGTTCACATGCAAAATCTATTCACCCCCTCCCTAAGTCATCCCACATTCTCAACACATCACAGCATTTCATCTAAATTTCAAAAATCCCAAACCACATCTAAATTATGTATAGGTGAGGCTCCAAGTAATCCCATCCTGGGCAAAATCCCTTTCTGTCTATAGACCTGGGAAACTAGAAAACAAGATGTCTGTTCCCAAAATGCAATGAAAGGGGAGGCAAGAGAGAGCAGTTGCAGCCATTCCCATTCAGAAAGGGAGAAAATGGAAGGAAAAAAGTAGTCACCAGTCCCAAATAATTTCAAAGACCAATCAGGCAGTTCCATTAAGTTTCAAGCCAAGGACTAATCTGTGGTTCTTGCTTGGTTCTGCTCTCTGGGCTCACAGCTCCACTCTCTGAGACTGGGAATTAGAGTATGGACATCTCTGATGGGCTATTTTTCTGCCCTTCACAAGCGTCGTCGTTATCTTTAGATTTAGTATTGTTTTTTACTAATCTTCATTTAGTAGTGGTTCTTTACCTCTTAAGTTTCTCCATTAGGCCCAGTCAAGAGGTTAATTACCATTACACAAATACATAATCAGTACTTGAGGAACTCACCATTTTAAGGAACTTTATTGTACATCATTTCATGGTAAATGCAAATATACCATCTACTTTCTCTTAGATGGAAAAGAGTGCACTCCCATTTTTATATACAGATCATATTTTCTTTATAGGCAGTTAATTTATTCTAAAACTACTGATTGCTAAAAAAGACTAAAATAAAAATAAAATTATTGATTTCTTTCAGGCCCAAGAGTTCCTATATTATGCTTCATTTTATGGGATAGGCAATGTTTTACAACTTCTAAGGTCATCATTCTTGCCCTTTAAGGACACTGGAAACTCCTTTCTGCCTCCCAGCAGGTGGCAGCAAATCAATATTCGATAAGCTGTGGTAAAATTATAATTTTCTTGTCCTAGTAAATGTTCTGGGGGGTGCAGACTGTGGCTTCTCCTAGCTAGAAGAGCAAAAAGACTATTGTCACCAGATGGTAGGAATTTATATCAATTTAAATTGATATACTTGGGAGAGTATTTAATTTATGTGACTAAATTTTATTATATCGTTATATTAATATTGTTCTTCATTGCTTGTCTCTCACAGAACCAAAAGTCCATTTGTAAGCAGTTTTTGCTCAAATAACAATAATGCTCATATGTTATCTCTATAGATAAATAACCCTGCATAGCCATTATGTGGCTAATATCCATCAACACAACACAGCATTTCAAAAGGTATGGGATACAGATAAAGTATTCTTAGAGGAAAAATGTATACCTTTTAAATTACTTTATTAAAAAAGAATAGTTAATGATCTAAGTCAAGGTCAGTGAAATGGTCCTCGGGCCAAATTTGGGGCAGAGCCTGCTTTTGTACACCCTGCAAAGCTCTTAACAAAACTAATTTAAAAATAGGAGACAAATTACCAGTATCTGAAATGAAAGATCACTAAAGAGCCTACAGACATTAAAACACTAGTTCTCAACTGAAAGTGTTTTGTCCCCTAGAGACAGTTTTGGTTATCACACTCAGGGAGGCTGCTACCAGCATGCAGTGTGTAGAAGCCAGGGGGCTGCTATGCATAGAAGAGGTCCCCATGGCAATGTTCTGGCCCCAAAGAGCAATAGTAATAAGGCTGGAAAATTCTAATTAAACCCATAAAAGGAGAATGTTACAAATGTAGGTTAATAAAATTCGATAACTTAGAAGAAATTAATAAATTCTTGGAAAAACAAAACTTAACCAAAACTGACTAAAGAAGAAGTAGAAAACTCTTAGTAGTTGTACATCTATTACAGAACTTGAATTCATAATTAAAGAGCACTTTGCAAAGAAAATTCCAGGCCCAGATGATTTCACTGGTGAATTCTATCAACATTTAAAGAATATAAACTGTCAATCTTATATAAAGTCTTTGAGAAAACAGAGGGGGAGAGAATACTATCCCACTAATTTTATAATGACAGCATAACCATGATAGAAATGTCTGACAAAGACATTAGAAGAAAAAGATCACAGACCAATGTCACTCATAAATATAAATGCAAACATCCTAAATAAAATACTAGCAGATTGAACACAGCAATAAAGGATGAAATACAATAGCCAACTGGGGTTTTTCCTAGACTGCAAGGTTTGCTCAACATTTAATAAATCAAACAATGTAGCTTACCATATTAATACAAGCAATCATATAATCATTTCAGTAAATGCAGAAAAAGCATTTGACACAATTTATTGCCAATTTATGCTGAAAACATTCACAAAACTAGAAAGAGAACTGACTTAATTTTATAAAGAGCATCTATGAAAGACCTGTTGCTACTATCATGCTCAGTGGTGAAATATTCAATCCTATGATTGAGTAAAAGGTGAGAATGTCTTCTCTCACCACTTCTATTCAACTTTGTGTCTGTGCTCTTAGATACTGCAATAGGCAAAAATAAAATTATAAAACATGGAAAGATTAGAAAGGAAGAATAAAACTGTCTATTCTACAGGGGTCTGCATAGAAAATTATTTTTTCTAATGTATATTTATTTTTGAGAGAGAGAGAGACAGAGCACAAGTGGGGGAGGGACAGAGAGAGAGGGAGACGCAGAATCTAAAGCAGGCTCCAGGCTCTGAGCTGTAAGCACAGAGCCTAAGGCGGGGCTCGAACTAACGAACCAGGAGATCATGACCTGAGCCGAAGTCAGACAATTAACTGACTGAACCACCCAGGCGCCCCAAAAATTATTTTTAAAAACTATTAATTACTTGTCTTTAGATAATAACTGTCCATGTAGAAAATCTTAGAAATCTACTGGAACGAATAATTGAAATTAGTGAGCACAGAATAACAGATCAGTATATAAGAATCACTATTTCTACATATTAGCAAGCAGCAATTAGAAAATGAATTTTTAAATATAACATTTAAGGGTGCCTGGGTGGCTCAATCAGTTAAG
Organism: Cryptoprocta ferox; assembly: GCA_028646485.1. Classification (NCBI taxonomy): domain Eukaryota; kingdom Metazoa; phylum Chordata; class Mammalia; order Carnivora; family Eupleridae; genus Cryptoprocta; species Cryptoprocta ferox. Next base: position 75,936,870 of record CM053567.1, read on the forward strand.
CGTCCGACTCTTGATTTCGGCTCAGGTCATGATCTTACAGTTTGTGAGTTCGAGCCCAGCGTCGGGATCCGTGCTGGCACTGCAGACCCTGCTTGAGATTCTCTTTCCCTCTCTCTCTGCCCCTCCCTGCTGTCTGTCTGTCTGTCTGTCTCTCTCAAAATAAATAAACTTTAAAAATCATTTTAAAAAATTAAAAATAAATATAACATTTAAAATAGCATTATAAATACCTAGGAATAAATTTAATGAGAGATATGCAAAAACTGTACTACTGATTGCCTAAATGAAAGACCTACATAAATGGATATGTATGTGTGTAGATAGATAGATAGACAATTAGATAGATAGATAGATAAATAGATCTATCTCCTATATGTATCTCCTGTTTGTGCACCCAGAACAAATACCAAGAAAGACCATATTCTGGGCTATGAAGCAGCCTCAATTAATTTGTAAGGATTGAAATTATGCAAAGTATGTTCTCTGACCACAATAAAATTAAAATAGAAGTCAATAACAAATTTCTGGAAAATCCCCAAATCTCAGTAATCAAAGACATAGATTTTCTAAACTAACAGCCACAGAAGTTCAGGTTGACACTAAAGACCTTTTTCTTCTCTCCATAGCCAACTGAATCATGCAGGAATTGATTGTGGACGTATTAGTGCCACATTCTAACCAACAGGGCTAACCTGAAAGTGCCCTGAGATTGGGGTATGCTGTGAGCAACTGCAGATGGCTGTTATATACTGGAGTATTGCATTGAAACAGAGTTACAGCATATTTAAAATTCATGAAATCATTCCCATTTCTTGCTTTCTTTCCCTCACAGTCTGAAAATACTGATGAAAAATCTGGGAACAAGACTGTGGGTGTAGTTGACAAAACAGAAAATCTGTTCCTGGACAGCTTTTGATGAATTTAATAAGTAGAAAGATAATGAACATAGACTGCATTTGCATAATGGCATAACAAAAATTCTTTGAACCATGCTAACTATCCCGGGAAACTACACTTTGGAAACTGAATGTAAGATTCTGGTCCTGGCAAGACTATCCATTCTATCTAATGATGTGCATGGTTTTAAAAGGGGGGTGGGGCGTGGCAAATACTCCACATGCTTTATTCTCACTGATCTTAAATATCTTTTCATCTAATTTTTCTAATGAAATAATTAAAATTCATTTTCAAATAGAAAAATTTCCAGGGTCCAGATTTGTCCTAAGTGTATCTCTTTCAGATATTTATAAAAGTATACATTTCTGTATACTGAGCACCTGGGTAGCTCAGTTGGTTAGGTATCCAACTCTTGATTTCAGCTCAGGTCATGATCTTGCAGTTTGTGGGATCAACCTATATCAGCCTCCACGGGGAGCCCACTAAGGCTAAGGATTCTCTCTCTCTCTCTCTCTCTCTGTCCCTACCCAGCTCGTGCTTTCTCTCTCAAAATAAATAAACATTTTTAAAAATTAAAAAATAACTCTAAAAGGATATAGGACTATAAATTATGCTTAATATTAAAGGTTTTTTTCTACCCTTGAAAAGAATTTTAAGTTACCTCCCCCGCATAATTACTTATTTCGACTGTCAGTTATGGTTAATTTAACCAGATAATTTTCAAATTTCACTTTCTAAGAAAAATTTTAAAAAAATTTTTTTAAATTTTTTTTTTTTGAGAGACAGCGAGAGCAGGGAAGGGTCAGAGAGAGGGGGAGACACGGACTCTGAAGCAGGCTCCAGGCTCTGAGCTGTCAGCACAGAGCCCGATGCGGGGCTCGAACCCACAAACCACGAGATCATGACCTGAGCCGAAGCCGGACGCTTAACCGACTGAGCCACCCAGACGCCCCCTAAGAAAAATTTAGAAGACATTTCTTACCAGAAGTTTCCTTCCTTTTTTCTGAAAAGGCATTTTTTGTTTAAATGTTCTTTCAATATCTACCTTTTGCAGTTTTTAGCTTGATGCTACTTCTGATCATTCTGAAAATAGTTCTACCATTTTAGCATAATTCTCTAAAACCTCAGAGGAAGTCTTCTTCTCTGGTGCTCTTTCTATTCTGGACTTGAACATAAAGAAAAAACCGCATGTGATGGTTTGTTAACAGCCAATCATAACTGATATTATTGAGCTATTTGATGGCCATTGTGCTACTGTCACATTAGTAATTGTTCCTCTAAACATTCCTGCGATATAGATGCTACTCATATCCCCATACTTATGAGGAAATGGAGACTCAAGGAGATTAATCATTATCATATCATAAGTGGGAAAGCCAGGGTTTGAGCTCTTGTGATCGACTGCAGTGTCCTCGTAATTAATCATTGGTGTTTACTAGCTCTCATTTTGTTGTGCATTAACTAAAGTAATAGGATTGTTTCAGATCCCCCAACTTATTACGACTCTCCAATTCCAGTGTCATCTTTATATAAAATGTGCTAATAATGGTACCGTCTTATGCGGCACGTTTTCCAATGTGATACACAGATTCGCCACATGATGGTGCCAATGAAGTGAGAAGCCCTTGTGCCGCTAGTATTTGACATTAGGCTCAGAACTGAATATACAAGTCAACAGAAGATAATTAAAGGTGTTAAAAAAAATAAGATTGTTTTTTAAAAACGTGACCACAAGAATCACAGTCTGGAATGTCTTTTTAAAACATAAGGAATGAAAAGACCGTAACTATTAAAAGGGTAAGAGTAACTGACTCATAAAAGTTAAAAATAAAAAGATAAAAGATGAGCCTTTGTATTCATAAAGAAGTATGTGGGACAGATGTCAGAGACTTCCCACAGGAAGGAAAACACCAAAGGAAATGAATTAAATGAGAGCAGGTGACTTACAAAAAAAAAAAGAAAAGAAAAGAAAAGAATAAGAGACCAGCTGTATAGTGATGTAGCTCCAGGGTCAAATGGGTAAGTGTTCCAGTAGGATTCCACGGTGAGCGCAAATACGTTAGCAAAAGTCAGTGGGTAAAGATTTTAGAGGCCTTTTAATAGACATCAGTATTTCTTTTTCTAACCAAGATAAGTGTTACTATTTTTTCCTCTGCAATATCAAAGATATAACTTACTGTGGAAGGAAGAAGCACTGTTTTTCAGAAGTTTATTGAAGCCAATCTGTATACATTCTGTTAATTACAGCTATTTCAGTGACTCAAAATGTGGTCCCTGGACAATCAGCATCACCTAAAATTGTTACAAATGCAAGTTCTTTGGCCCCACCCCAGACTTATTGAATCATAAATCCTGGGCATGGGGCCCTTCAGGTGCTTCTAATGCATCTGAAAGATGGAAGTCCAACAGTATTAGTTAAGAAAAACAAAGAAAAAAGAAAAGAAATACATCTAAACATTATTAATACAAAGATATTAAAAATTATAACATTAAAGGAATATTAAATAATTAATGGAATGTTATCAAGGCATTTAAACAATTCTGATGCATACTTTTTAATAATGAAAAATATACATGATATAATAGTTTAAAAGTCAGAATACAAAATTGATCTCAATCATGTAAAAACAGTTCTGCAAAAAATAGAAGGAAACAACCAAGACTCCTTAACAGTGGTTGCCTCGGAATGATGGAATTATATGCACCTTCTTTTTCTGCTTCTTTATATTGAAGATGCTGTTTTTAAAATTTCTATGAGGAGTCATTTTGCAAAAAAAAAAATCTTATGATTAAAAAAGAAGTAAAAAGAGAGAAAGAGACTTCCCAAAGTCAAAATACTACATACGAATTATATTCTTGCCCATTTTCCCCTATATATATGGTTCATTAGGAAAAAAATTGGCCCAGTAAGAGTCAAAAACAGTAAGAAGCAGCATAGTGGTGATGTTGCTTACTGGAGAGCCAAGGCACAGAAAGACCACAGAGTTGATGTATTCAGCGTTGAAAGTGGTACAGGAAATTACATTTGAGAGTGTGAGAAAATAATCGGTTTACATACACTAACCACATGCTTTACTCTTTCGAGTATCATTAGTTAGTGAAAATATTAAGCATTCTAAAGTAATGTAAAGGAAAATGTCTTCAAATTTAAAAGAGAGTAGGCTTAAACATGTTACCCCTAAGAAAGATTCCTATTTTATACCTATGTCACTTAAATGAATGGCCGGATAAATCAAGTAGGAAGAAAATGTCTCTCATATCACTATAATTTTAAAGATTAATATCTATATATGTTTATGTATATCTTGACGGTTAGACCCTACATATGAGTCTTTTTTTTTTACTAGCATCTGCAAAATATATAAAATTGAGGGGCACATGGGTGGCTCAGTTGGTTGAGCGACCAACTTCGGCTCAGATCATGATCTTACCGTTTGTAAGTTCGAGCCCCACATCAGGCTCTGTGCTGACAGCTCAAAGCCTGGAGCCTGCTTCGGATTCTGTGCCTCCTTCTCTCTGCCCCTTCCCTGCTTCACTCTGTCTCTCTCTCTCTCTTAAAAATAAATAAACATTAAAACTTTTTTTAAATATATAAAATTGATAAATAGATTAGGCCACAAAATCTTATTAATATTTTAAATCTCAGTACATTTTTAAAATCTCAGTAAATTTTTTAAAAATCTGATATTAAACAGGACACACTCTCTAAAAAGAATAAAATACAATCAAAATCAATAATAAATGATCAAACAAAAGAGGAAAAGGAAATCAAAACTAGTCTTTCAGAAAAAGAGCATGTGAAATAATAGAACTAATGGGATACATCCAAAGTTGAACTCAAAAACAAATTTATAATTTAAATCTTTTCATTATTTGAAAAAGAAAACCTACAAATAAATGAAGTATTCAACTCAATAAGTCAAAAAGAATGTTTTAAAAATCATAAGAAAGCAAATAAAGATAAAACAGAAATCAAAGAACTATGAAATAAAAACTATTAGAAGTATACATGGACCAAGAGTTATTTCATTGGAAGAAAAGTACTACAAAAATGCCCTGGGGATTTCTAATTAAAAAGACACACACACACACACACACACACACACACACACACACACACACACATTAAATATGAGGAAGGGGATAGAAACACAGGTTGAATATAATTTTTTAAATTATAAAATAAGACCTACCTTTTCAATCATATGGCACGCTACATTATTCAGGCCAACCCTCTCAGCTGGAGGGAAGAACAATTTAAAATAACGAATAGCACAAAAAGCAAGTTTTTAAAAGCAACAAAGATCTGATGAGACAGTAAGGAATTCCCAGGCCAAAATCTAAATAGAGAGGGAATCCCTAGAGATGTTAGCAGAGCACTTCAGTTGCTTTTGCACTAAGGGCATTTTCAAAACTAGGCAAACTTTCACTTTAAGTGGACTTGCAGAGTGAGGACAACAGAAATTAAAGCCCAGGGTTTACCCAAGGTGAAAATCTAAAAGGGAACTCTTTCTGCATAAAGCCAAGATACTCAAGGGATAATTCCTCAGTCTAAGGATGAGCCAAAAGTTAACCAACCCATTTCTGCAAGGAAGCTTTCCTTAGCTCTAAGCAGAGCTGGAATGGGAAATAAAAGCCATCCTTGAGAAAGTTTTAACCAGATGAATGCTTCAGGAGCTTGCATACCATATTTACATCACCAAGGTGGTTCCAAACGCCTTAAGCCATGAGTTTAAGCTGTTTCTGAACTGATAGTGTTCCTATGTACCAGGCAGAAGCAAAGATATCTTTACTTTAGACCTATAGGAATCCTCAAAAATAATTTTCCAAGGGAAAACAAAAAGCAGCTTACAGTCAAAAGGAATAGAAAGCCCTAGGGAAATCATCAAGAACAAAAATCAGCAGAAGCAACAAACTGCAGAAACAGAAAAGTATATTGAATTTAGTTACTTAACTTTTTCAGGGACAGATAATATAATCACTATGCTCACTATGTTTTAAAAAATGAAAAACAAGTTTAAAATATCTCCAAACGATAGGCAACTATAAAATATAGGCTAGCATATTTGCAAGAAAGCTAAACAAAACTTCTAGAAATAAAAAAATAAAATAAAAACTCAATTGGAGATTTAACAATGTATTAAGAAATATTTGAATAAATAATTAGTGCTTTTGGAGATAGGGAAGAAGAGATTATTCTGAATACAGAGATACAAAGAGGTGCTACATATGAACAGGAGTTTATGTAACATGGGGCTTAGAGTAAAAAAGTCCACCACACATCTAATAACAGGTCCAGTTAAAGAGGAGAGAAAAAGAGATGTGGCAGAGATAATGGATGACAATTTTCCAGAAGTATTCAAAACATTCAAAATAAACCTCCATCTGGAAACATAGTATAATAGCAGAAAGCAAAAACTTAAGATTTTAAAAGAAGCCAGAAGACAAAAAAACATTATATTCAAAAGATCCCCAATTAGGTTGACAGCAAATAATGAAAGCCAGTAGACAGTGAAATATCTTTAATATGTTGAAAGAAAATTACTGCTAATCTAAAATTCTATATCCAGTAAAACCATCTTTCCAAAAATTGAGGGTAAAATGGAGACATTTTTTAAACCAAAAAAAAAAAAAAAATGGAGAGAATTTATCACCACTGCAAAATCCCAAAAGAGAAAGTATGAAAAATAAAATTTGGACTGAAGGAAAGTGATTTGAAAGCAAAAGTCTGATAGGCAAAAGGAATAAAGGGCAGAGGAAGGGCTGAATGGTATGAGTGAATATGAACAAATATTGCATGTTTCAAACAAAATGACAATGTTAGTGGAATGAAAGACAACTTAGACTTAAAATCTATGAAAATAATTAAATGTTATTTGGGCACAAGAAGTAAATGGACTCAAAAGTGTGGTAGGTCCTTGTAGATAAATATATTGATTAGCTTTAGGCTTCAATAAGTTAAGTATTCATATTGTAACTTCTATGTCAAACACTGAAAGAAATGGGGGAAACTGGAATGATCAGAGCAACTCAATTGACCTAAAAGAAGACCCAAACATAGAGGAAAAAAAAAAAAACCAAAAACAAGAAATAGATGCAAAGCACAAAATAAAATAAAATGGTAGGTTAAAATGATTTACACAGATAAGCCCTTATCTATTAGAAATTACGTTTAATGTAAATGGATTAACTACTCAAGTTAAAAAATTGTGAGACTGGATTTTTAAAAATCAAATGATATGCTGGCAAGAGGCACATCTAAAACATAAGGATACAGAAGTGTTGGAAGTAGGAAAACTGGGAAAATTCAAATAAGGTGTGTGGTTAGTTTATAGTATTCTATAAATATTAATATCATGGTTTTGATCATTGTACTATGATTATATAAAATGTTATAATTAGGGAACTCTTAGTGAATGGTATATAGGAACTCTACCATTTTTTCAACTTTTCTAAGAGTTTAAAATTATGTCAAAATAAAGTACATATGCAAATAATGCAGTAATGGCACTCTCAGGTATAGATCACAGAGGAACGTTTACCCTCATGTTCCTGGGGATATGTATAAGAATGTTCATAGAGGCATTGCGCCCTAAAATAGAGAGAAACAAATGTCCCTTAACAGTGGAATAAATAAATTGTGATATTTTCAAATAATGGAATATATAGAACAATGAAAATAAACTACTGGTACATGGAGCAACACTAATGAGTCACAACAACAAAATATTCAGTGAAAGAATCTAGGCATAAAATCCTTATGCTACATGATTCCATTTAAAGTTCAAAAATAAGCAAATTATGATGTTGATGGATACATATTTGGGTGGAGAAAATAAGGGAAAAAGAAAAGTGACTATTTTATTTATTTTTAAAAATTTATTTTATTTTCTTTTTGAGAGAGAGAGAGCACATGTGTCTGAGTGAGGGGAGGGGCAGGGAGGGGGGAAGAGAGAGAGAATCCCAAGCAGGTTCTGCACTATCAGCACAGAGCCCAACATGGGGCTTGAACCCACAAACTATAAGATCATGGCCTGAGCTGAAACCAAGAATCAGACACTCAACCGACTAAGCCACTCATGCACCCTGAAAAGTGACTATTTTAAGAGTCACCATTCTGGTTACCTTTAGGAGTTGGAGAGGGTTGTGTTTGGGAAGAGGAATAAGGGAGGTAAGAGAAGGCATGGAAGCTCGGTGTCCCTTACCCATACTCTGCTCTATGCATCTCCTCTACGCTACTGATCATATCCTTTATCCAATCTTTTAATACACGGGCAGCTGTTTCCCTGAGTTCTGTGGGCCACTCTAGCGAATTAAAAGGACCTAGGGAGGAGGTTGTCAGAACCTTGAATCTGTAGCTGGTAGGCCACAAGCACACACAACAGCCTGGGACCTGCTTGTCATTGACATCTGGAGTGGGGAGTGGGGCACAGTCTTGTAGAGTGGAACCCTTAACCTGTGGAATCTGATGCTGTTTCCAGGTAGATAGTGTCAGAATTGAGTGTTTTGTGTGGGGTTCCCCCCAACCCATGTTGGAATAGGGTCTGGGGAACCCAAAAATAATTGGTGTTGTTAGAGGCAAGACACAAGGGAAGGAAAACTCTGACAGTATAGAGAGGAGATGAACTGATTTAAGAGCCCAGGACAGGAGAGTATCTGACGTGTTTACCCAGATTTGTTGTTATTGTTGTTTGTCCCAGAGAAGTCTGTTTCTAAAGAACTCCAATGGTAGATAAACAACTTTGTTCCAAAGAAGTTTTAAGCAAAGAAAAACTAGCGTTACCAGATTTAGCAAATAAAAATGTAGGGTCTTATGTAATATTCAGGACATATTTATGTTCCAAATAATAAAAATGTATTTATCATTAAATTCAAATTTAACTAAGCATCCTCTATTTTATCTGGCAACCCAACCTAAACTTAAGTGCATTTGGGACTTCAAGAAGTCTGATGGTACTTACCACAATTATTATCTTAGGACAGCAGTTCTTAACTTCGATGGCAGATTATAATCAGCTAGGGAGCTAGGATCTCAGGGGTGGGAACCGGGCATCAGTATTTTTACAATCAACCCTCTCTACCCTCCACCTCTTTCCCAACCAGGTGATCCTAATGTGCCAGGTGTAGAAAAATTGAATCAATGTTTTCAACTGTTTAAATATTCTCCATTTCACACAAAATTTCATAATGTGAAAAATCAAATTTCCCAAATAGGTGCCATAACCTAATTTAATGTCTTTAAATATATCATCTTTACTTGACAGCAATATATGCAATATGTTTGACATGAGCACATCACTTTACAGAGAGCCTGATTTTTTGTTTTTGTTTTTGTTTTTACTACATTTCTCTGGAAACTTTCAAGCTTCCTTTCCTCTCGTTCAGGAGACAAATCGCTAAAAATTGCTATGGTATAAAAGTGAGCTAAAGGCTCTTCCCTAAACTGAGATGAAAAGCAATTCAATGTATTTTTTTAAAAAATTGTATTTGGTGATGGACTTTAATTTCAAAGGAGAAGGAAAGAAATTTTTAAAAAACAGATTATATTAAAGTATGAGAATTGCCTTAAAGCATAACTCAATATTTATCAAATTGTGCATTTCTGCTGAACTTGGAAGAGTAGCTCCAGTCTCAGAAGACTAATATTAAACTGTTCATGATAAATATCCTTTGTCCCCTTTATACCAAATTCAAATATACTCCTTTGGTTCCTTTTCAATCTCACAAAAAAAGGGAGACAAGACTGAAATGCTGAATTTTTTTTTAAATCTCTTACACTATTTCAGCTTGTTAGAATAAATTAGAAATGTCTGTTTATTTAATTAAAAGAACTCCATTGGCTGTGTTTGTCTTCCTACTGATAGAAAAAGAAACTATACTTATAAAAGGAAAGGATCTAAAATTGTGGGTTCAATTTCTCTTACATTTTCTAGTCTATTTTGACAGTTGCTAGGAGTATCAGCCAATGTTTTGAAAATGGTTTATTCTGAGCCTTGAAATAACCATTTCCAACCTCACATTTTAAATCATTATTTCCGGGGTGCCTTGGGTGGCTGAATCGGTTAAGCATCCCACTTTGGCTCAGGTCATGATCTGGCAGTCAGTGAGTTTGAGCCCTGAGTGGGGCTCTGGGATGACAGCTCAGAGCCTGCCTGGAGCCTGCTTCTGATCCGGTGTCTCCTTTCTTTCTTTGTGCCCCTCCTCCTACTCGTGCTCTGTCCCTGTCACTCAAAAATGAATAAACGTTAAAAAATTTTTTAAAAAACCATTATTTCCTCCCTAAGGATAGTTGATAGAGTGCTGCCAAAATATCTCATGATTATTGATTAATGCAAATTGTTCATTGGAAAGAGAACTTACCCTAAAGCCAATAGTCTCATGGGGAAAGCCTGCTGGTCACTCTGACAAGGGTACGGGGTACACTACCTGTGGTCGACTGCTGCGCTCTATCCAGGGCCAGCCCTCAGCCTAGCAGGCTCACACTTGATTTATGATGTCTCAGGTAGAGACTCATTTTAAACACACTCATGGACACTAATGTGTGTGACCAGAATGCCAATGTATTGATCGGTTATGAAAATACAGCAGATACTTGTCAATACTTCTCTCTACAGGCCAATTTCCATTTGAGGCCAAATTTCAGTCAGAAGAGGAGTAAGATGATTTTAATGGTTAGTGTCATTGATCTATAATACCTGATACACCAGCTCCATTTTGGGGTTTTATCTCCTACATCGCTGATCACCAGTTTTGATCGATATATACTTTTTTTTTTTTTACATATATCTAAGCATTCAGTCAGATTACAGTTGAGTGTTTTTGGGCAAGAGTACATTTCTTTATCTTATGTTATTAATGAAATGATTCTTCATAAGGTTTTTTAATGGTTTAGCCATATTTTTCTCTTCTCATATCCTGAGAGGCATCTCAACACTGAACAAAAGCTGTATGTGAAACAAGGTCTTGTCTGTCTCATTCACAACTGTACCTCCAGAGCTTAGAACAGTGCCCGTAATGTAGGTAAGCACCAATAATAATAGCAATAGAATGAAAGAACAAAAAAATGCTGTCTTTAGTTATTTCTACACTTCACAAATGTTCTTAGGAAAAAGAACATATCCTGAGTACTCATGGGTGATTTCTCTTTGAGGATCTCAAAGGAAATAGCTCATGCAGCACTTGCCTTTGACCCATGAACTTAAATGAAACCTTTCGGCCTCCACTTTATCATTCTCTCTCATCTTTTTTTTCTCCTTCAGCACTTACCACAGCTCGGAGCTTGGAATTTATTTGTGTGTATTTCTATAAGCTCCAGAAGGTAAAGACTGTCTGTTTTATATATAGTCTATATCTATAGCCTAACTGTATGCTACAGGCTTCATGATATTTAATAACAATCAGCCAGATCTATCTTGAAGCCATAGGAGGAATAACACATGACCTGGGGATTTTGGATAGCAGGCCAGTTGGATGCTGAGCTATTTCGGCAGATGGTTGTCCCAACACCCCGAAGTAGCACGTCCTAGGGAAGCACTGATCACGGACAAACCAGGGGTCATTGGTGTGCTCCCGGCTATCTACAGAAGGAAAGAGCAAGGAAACAATTTAATGTTAATTTGGTAAATTTGAAAGTTAAGATTAATTTATTATATCTTCTAGAAATCTAGTTGCATACCTAATAATCACCATATTCCTGAAAGTCATTCATCCCAGCTAATATTCCGTTCATGGTGCACTGTGTTTCGACTGTTGAATTTTATACATTTAAATGCTATTTACATCTGTAACTTACATATTTCATTGCATGCAATGATAGTCGATTCACAGAAATAAATCAAATGCTTACGGGTAGTGAAGTGTAAAAGTAATGATGCAATGGTAGTGTAAATATAACAGAACTATGTAAAGGTAAACAGTGAACAAGGGTCCAATGCAAAGATCGAATGTGAAACTGTATATGAACAATTGAATCTTGATGAATACGTGAAAATTGGATTTTATCAGACCAGCAATCAATTTGCCTCTAGTCTCTATTGCATTGTCTGTTACAAAACTTTGTTAAAGAATGGCAAGAAGCCACAGAAGCTTTTGTATTGCTTTCAAAGTACCGTGACCTTTCTGATAAACCAATTGAGTTTTTCCTGAACAAGCACAAAATAATGCTTTCTAATATGAAATGGATAAATTTTGTCATTTAAAGGTGAAGGGACCCAAACTAAAGAAACATTATTTGAAACTACACACCCCAAACCACCACCACCAACAGCAACAACAGAAACAGATAAGGAAGTCACACTACTGCAAAAAATTTATACACCCAGCTATAAGGGTAATGATAATTACCAGGCTCAGGAAGAAACATAAATTAGCCACTGGGAATTTCATAATCAAACAGGGCCATTGTACATCATGTAATATTCATGGCATATAGAGCAGAAGGGGAATGTCTACCATGAATGCATGCTAGCAGACCTTTGCATGTAAGCAGGCTTACATTTGGAAAGAATAACAGATGTGCAGAGTATCAATCAACACTGGGCAGAAATGTGCAGAAATGTAGGAAAGGGAGGTGCTCCGGGACTTATTGGTTAGTTTGTTGCTCCACCCTTGTGCTAGCGGAGATTTTTCATGTGTATTTGGCAATTATTTTGTGAGCCGTGATACAGGCTGGAAACACACCGACAGCACCAGTAATGTTTACAATAAGGAAGTGTTTGCCTATTTGGATAAACTGTCCCTTTATCTATTGCTTCATTTCAGAACATAGTCAGTGAACACAGTTAACGTGTTCAAACTGTGGTCACTGAGTGTTTACCTTTTAAGCTTGCTTTGTGAAGAAACTGGCAGTAAGTACAAGCTGCCTTTTCCACACAGAAGTAAACTATTTATCAAGGTGAAAGTGTTTAGACAAGCTTTTGAAATCAGGGATGAGATAAAAGCATTTCTTCATGACACTAGTAATGCCAATTTTTTTAAAAAAAGTAGGTCTTTCAAGTGGCACATTTCAATGATATATTCCATTTTTAATAGCCTTAGGCTATCGTGTCAGTGTAAATTTTATCAGTTTAAATATTATCACTATCAGGATTTCTTAAGAAGACCAAACTATGGTAAAAATATTTTAATCAACAAGTTTGATTTTAACACTTGACTTTTCTCATTCATTGGAGAACTCCAAGTTGGTATGGTACTTATCTGTCATGTTCTCCAAAAATGAGATAAATAAGAGAAAATAATCCAAATGCTTTTCCCAAACCTAGAAACACTTTTTAGAGCCAAATGAAATCAAAAGTGGAGTAAGGTTCCATTTACCATCATCTCTGAGGTGAAAAAAAAAACATTCCAAGTATTAAGTATGGTGTGTGTTTTTATCCTAGTGCCTGACTTATCGCTGAGAGAGAAATCAGAGCATGCTTTCTGGGTCTATGTTTGAGCCATGTATTTAGAATGATTAGACGGAGGTCCTGAACAATTTTGCCAATCCTGATAACCAATAATTATGGTTAGAACTTCTATTTCAGTAGAGATAAAGTAAGAAAAGACAGTGACTGGATGTGAGCTCTAACCTATGCCTCAAGCCTTCCATCTTTTAGAGAGTTACAAAAACCTTGGTGAAAGATGACAAACAGTGTCATCTTTTTCACTGATACAAGGTAATTATTATTAGTTGAACACTATTTTGTTTTGGATGAACCTTGGAAACATTATACCAAGTGAAATAAAGCCAGATGCAAGAGGACAAATATTTCCTGGTTTCACTAATCTGAAGCACCTAGAACAATCAACGTCATAGAGACAGAAAGTAAAATAGAAGTTACTAGGGATTCAGGGGACAGGGCAATGGGGAGTTGGTGTTTCATGAGTACACAGTTTCTGTTGGGGGTGATCACAATGTTCTAGAAATGGATGGTGCTGATGGTTGCATAACAATGCAAATGTACTTAATGCCACTGAATTATACACTTAAAAGTGATCAAAATGGTAAATATTATGTATATTTTACCAAAGTAAGAAACTGCTTTTTTTGCTATTTTAAAATTACAATGAAAACATATTTAAATATTCTCCAAACTGTTAGTCTTCTGTGTGCCAACATCCAGCAGTGGGCTATGCCAGCTCTGGAAATCCGCCTCATTAAGGACATTTGAAGCAGCATTTCTACAGAATGGAGGAAGTGAGAAGAACCCACTGGAAAAGGCCAAGAGGAGGCCTTGAAGAGGTAAGGCCAGGAGGTGAAAGTTGGAGCTCCTTGTAGTTTGCTGTGGGAGAATCCACTCCTCTTATTTGAGGAGATAGAGTCCAAAGAGAAATTCAACGTTTGGGCTTCTTCCCATGGAGGACAACTCGGTCCACTGTCAGGTAGTGGAAGCACATCAGTGACTGTTTATTTGATAGTTCTGTATTTATTTTGCATTTTAACTCATTAGGCATATTAAACTGAAAGCCTTTGGTTGCGGAGTTTCTTCTCTAGGCAAAGTAATCAAAATAAGAGGCCTTTGGGACTCAAATCAAAGAAGGGCTTCTTGGACTTTACTGGAAATATGGTATTTCCTAAAGTGGGTCTTGGAATGTTCCTAAGTGTTCCATGAAAATAGGTATCTGGTAAGTAAGAAATTGCTGCCACAGGTTTCTCCACTGCAGAACTTTCCAGAGCGCATTTTGAATCAACAAAAGAGTCCTTTTTTAAATGTTGCTGATATTGCCATAGGTATTAAAATCAACCTCGTTTTTATTTTTTACACAGTATTCTGTGGAGCCTGTGTTCTGGGAAGCACACTTTGGAAAAGGCTGGTCCTGAAGAACTGTGATATTGTGAATTATATTAAGAAATACATATTTAGTCTTCGTCTCTATTTCTGGCACAGAGATCCTAAAACCCTTGGAATTACTAAGTTATAAGAGCAATAAAAGTGTGTTGATACGCATAACAATCCCCTTTTCACCTCACCTAAGTTTATGTTGATGGGGTGACATTTGGAAAGTACCTAAGGTTGGGTGCTGGTTGCCAAGGAGATCAACCAGTTGATTAGAGTGTTGAAACTTCCTGTTCCATCCCACTGACCTTCAGAGATGGGAGAGGAGCTGGAGGTTGAATTCATTGCCAATGACCCAAGATTTAAATCAATCATGTCTGTATAATGAAGCCCTCATAAACCCCCCAAAAAGATGGGGTTTGGTTTCTGGATTGCTGAACACGTGCAGGTGGTAAGAGAGAGGTGTGTTCACAGAGCATAGAATTTCCACCCTTTCCCCACACCTTGCCCTACGTATCATTCTATCTGGCTGTTCCTGAGTTCTATCCTTTTATAATAAACCAATGTAAGTAAAATGTTTCTCTGAGTGCTGTGAGCTGCTCTAGCAAATTAACTGAACCCAAGGAGGGGAACCTTCGATCTGTAGCTGGTGGATCAGAAGCACAGGTGACAACCTGGAATTGGAGTTGGCATCTGAGGTGTATGGGTGGGGGAGGGAGGAAGAAACTTTATAGGACTGAACCCTAAAACCTTGGGATCTGATGTGATCTCCACATAGATAGTGTCAGAATTGAATTGAATTGAATGGAACTGAAGAACCCAACTGATGTTGGAGAATTGCTTGGTGGTAGGGAGAAAACCCACGCATTGGAATTGGTGTCAGAATTAAAGCAGTCATTTTTATTGCCATTTCTCTGCTTCTTGCCCATGTTTTATGTGATTGCTACGGGATATCAGTGGCTCAGTTGCTGTCAAATGATCTTAACACTTTTTGTTATACAATAGGTTTAAATAACATTTATTGTTTTTTCTTATTAGGAAAGCAATGTGATCTTATTGAAGAAAAACTGGAAAACATAGACCAGCAAAAAGAGTAAAATAAAACACCCATGATGCCACCATCTGGGAGTAATCACTGTTAATTTCTAGATATCAATTCAGCCCTCTTCTTATTATAAATATACACATTTATTTACTACAAGAAGACAATTCAGTACACACTTCTTAAAACCTGATCTATAAATTTAACAGTCTACCACAAGCTTTTTTCCATGCCAATAAGTATTTGTCCACAGTATAATTTTTAAAGGCTAAAAAATTCCATCTTTGCAAATGTGTAAATATAATATTAAAATGCATATCTGAACTACTGGCACAGACTTCGTAAGTTCAGGAAATACATAAATGCCTTCACTCATTTTATCTCTTCTGTGTTACATTTTAGTGCAATTTTTAAGGAAGGATTTGGTCAGCTTTTCCTAATCCCTCCACAGCTGCATTTTGACTATTTAGATATAATCATAGCTGATCAAGGTTATGTGTGTCACTAACACATTTGCCTATAATATAGTTCTTAGATGAATCCTGAAAGATGACTATAATTTCTAGAGACACCTGTTATCAATTCACTGATATCTATTTATGCATTGATTGTCATCTCATTGCACAGTAGGGACTATCAATGGCGGTTCGCAACAGAAAAGCAAAGTTTAAGATAGGGAATGGGAAACATGCAGACTTTCTTCTAGGAAAGGAATGTGGCTTTTGAATTGAAATCTATAGAGAAATCACCATCTTTTCCAAAGATGATGCTACCTAAGTATTTCCATGTGCCACCCAAAACCTTGTGTAATTATGTTCATATTTCAAAGGCCCTCAGAGATCAAAAGGGATTGAGGACTGCATTCTGCTGGCGGAACCACTGTTTTCAGGAAGGAAAGGATGTCAGTGAAAGGGATAGCCTTTTTCAGCGACTCCAGTTAAGGCCCCTCCCCACCACATCCGGGTCTCCTCTTCTCTGACTGCCTCAATACCACAAGGTTTCCTGTGAGCTTAGCTATAGCACACCTGAGTTCCCAGTCTGACTGTGATGAGAGGGACTGCTTCTCTGGTGAAATAAGAAACTCTCTTAAATTTGAGGACTGAGTGGGTCACTGGCTTGAAGATCCCGAAGGCTAGAGGTTTACTCCAAAGTCAGAATTAAAATCATGAACACAATCAGGGATACTTTGAAATTAAATTCAAAGATGGAAGTGTAGATCTTTATTTTAAAAATATATGGCAATTAGGGATATTATTGTGTCTGAACCATAAAAAATTTTTTAATATTTAGTTTTCATTTTTGAGAGAAAGAGAGAGAGAGAGAGAGAGAGAGAGAGAGCACAAGTGTGGGAGAAGAAGAGAGAAGGGAGACAGAGGATCCAAAGTGGGCTCTGTGCTGACAGCACAGACAGTGCCCAATGTAGGACTCCAACTCACGTACCGTGAGATCATGACCCGAGCCTTAGTCAGACACTCAACTGACTGAGCCACCCAGGCGCCCCTAAACCATAAACATGTCTAATCAAGTATAAGAATAAGCACAAACTAATAAGAGGATTAAGGATCACGCCCTTCAAGAAACGGAGCTAGCCTAATTCTAAAATCTATTTTGGTTTATTGATCACATACAAGTATTCTCTTTCAATTTGCCAAATCACTCGGGACATTTCTAAGGATATTTCTATGGACTTAGAAAATAGACCTTGTGTTTCTGCCAAGGAGGGTTTTTATTGCCAATAAATAAATGACATACACGAGCACACATGCACATAGACACAAGCTTCCATCTAGGTTCATGAATAATATTTCAAGAGCAGTAAACACTATTGTATATTAGTGTTTATATATTATATAACATATATAAAATACTATTGTGTATTAATATTTTAGAAACTTTTTCCATTTAAAATGAAGCCAGGAGCAAAGTCCCAAAGAATCCTTAATTAATGCTCAAAAAATAATTGTTGATTGAGTCCCTGTTCAGTCAACATGTCTCCAAAAAAGAAAATATGTATTTGCTGACAAGGAAATTAATTTCTATTTTCACTTGAAATGATTCATCTTACTCACCTGTGCTTAATTTTTCTCTTCTCTCTTTTCTCTCCACACACACACACACACACACACACACACACACACACACACATTAGATAATAAGTACTCAAAAGATATTTCTTGAACAAATGATCCTAAGAATAGGAAAGTATATGTATGTGACCTGAGCAGAATTATTTCTTAAGTCAAGACACTCAAGGGAGACAAAACTCTTAATGAAATTCACGTATTTTGAGAGACTTTTAGATCTGAAAATGACCTAACAGATCTTTTCATCCAACCCCTTTATTTTACTGATAAAGGGACCCCATCCTGGGAAGTGAAGTCCAGCCATCCAAGGCCAGAGAGCCATCCGTTGGCAAAGCTGATACTCAAAGACTCCAGGACTCCCAGGTTTCCCAACACTTAGGCCAAATACTTTTCACTCCTACTCTACCATTTCTCACCTGGTGTGTATTTGATGAAATCTACACATGCAATAATAATACACATACATGTTTATAAAATATACAATGGCATTTATTGAAAGTTATGCTACTCATAAGTCAGTTCCTCACAGAAACCTCACCTATCCCTCAGACTTTTCAAAGCCCACATTCACTCTCACAGACTAATGTCCCACTCATTCAAAGCACTACCTCCAGGCATAATCTTACATTTACTTGTGTGATCACAAGACTGTTAGCTCTGTGAGGGCAGGGAAACACATCTCTTTTTGCTCACTCTCATATCCCAAGCACCTAGCATAGCATCTGGCACTAAACAGATGCTTAATTAAGGGGTGCCTGGGTGGTCCAGTCAGTTAAGCATTCGACTTCAGCTAAGGCCATGATCTCACTGTTTGTGGGTTTGAGCCCTGTGTCGGGCTCTGTCCTGACAGCTCAGAGCCTGGAGCCTATTTCAGATTCTATATCTCTGTCTGTCTCTGCCCCTCCCCTGCTTGCACTCTGTCTCTCAAAAATAAATAAATGTTAAAAAAAAAAAAAACCCAGATGCTTAATTAACTATTTATTGAATGAGTGGTGACCACTGGTGCTAATGATTGAAAAAAATGCTGAGGTAGTGTGCATATGTGTGTGTGTGTGTGTATACACACAATTGTATATCTATTTATATGTATATAATTTATTATAGGAATTAGGTCACATATTGTGGAGGTCAAGAAGAGAGATGCAAGATGGAGAATCAGGAAAGCCAGGGGTATGATTTGGTCCAAATCCAAAGGTCTGAGAACCAGGAGCACCAGGGTCAGGCAGGAGAAGATGGAGGTCCTACCTCAGGCAAAACAAACAAATTCACCCTTCTTCTACTTTTTTGTTGTATTTAGGTCCTCAACACATTGAATGGTGCCCACGCACATTGGTGAGGATGATCTTCTTTACTTAGTCTATGGATTTGAATGATAATCTCTTCTGGAAACATCCTCACAGACACACCCTGAAATAATGTTTTACCCCTCTCTGGGCATCCGTTAGTCCAGTCAAGAAAACACATAAAACAAACCATGATCATGATTCATGTCAACACTGGGGGTGATTCTAACTCCCTTGTCATTTATGGTCCACTTAAAACCATTCTTTTCTTTTAAGTTTATCTATTTATTTTGAGAGAGAGAGAGAGAGAGAGAGGCAGAAAGAAAGAGAGAGAGAGATATGCAGAGAGAGAGGCAGAGAGAAAGGGAGAGAGAGAATTCCAAGCTGTCAGCTCAGAGCCCAATGTGGGCTTGATCTCATGAACCGTGAGATCATGGCCTGAGTCAAAATCAAGAGCCAGACGCTCAACCAACTGAGCCATCCATGCACCCCAAAACTATTCTCAAAACTGTGTGTGTGTGTGTGTGTGTGTGTGTATATATATATATATATATATATATATATATATATATATATAGGAACCTGGTGTTATTTTGTCTACGGTTATATTTCCTCTCCTTCAAGGCACAGTCAAGCCCATTTGCCTCAAGTTGTGCTTTTGTGAATTTTCCTTTGACCACATTCTGGCCCACTTTTTGATGTGTGAGAAGTCCACAGGAGACCTTATTCAAGATGGCAGACCAAAGCACACACATGGAGCTCCACTCTCCCTTCAGACACCATTAATATTGTACTAAAGTAACTTAGAATTAAAAATAAAATCTCAGCAATAAAAAAACAAATGGCAAAGGAACCACCAGCAGATAAGAGAGCTCAACACATTTCTGGAATTTGTGGAGAGGATGAAGCGTGTGACCGTGATGCAGAGAGGAAGGAGCAGCTGCCTAGAACATAAAAGATGAGAGAGCTATAGCCGTGGGAAGGGACTGGCAATGACAGACATCACAGCACAAGGATGAGAAGTGAGGCAGAGAACAGAAGGACTAACATTGAGAAGAGTTCTGTCATCTCCTTCTCCAACTTTTGCTTGCAGAACTGCTTCAGCCTGGCCATTACTCTAAGGCAAAGAAATTGGAGGATTGTTCCCCAGCAAACTCTCTGGGAAAAACCAGGGTAGCCACTGTGGGTCTCGGACTCCAGAATAAAACCCTGTTCATTGTGGCATTTAGGATGCTGCTAACATATGGCTATGAAGGGATACTTGCTGGTCAACAAGACCCTTTCTAACACTCAGAGAGTGTTAGGCTTCTAATTGGCCTTTTTATTGCCTTTTTAGTCAGGATGAATAGAGAATAAGAGTTCAACAGACATTGGAGAAAAATAAGCACCATGATGTAGAGAGTCCAAGATTAAAAATCAACAGCAACAACAATGAAACCCAGAAAAATCTATAGCAGAAAAAAATTAAATAGAAGATATTTATCATTTTTTCAGAAAAGAATAAGATATTTTGGAAAATAAAAGATATTTCAGATTCACTTTGAGATATTCTATTTTAAAGAAGATACATGTCCAAAAATATAAAGTATATCCATAAAATAAGAATAGGATCCTAGTGAAGAGAAACAATCAAGAAACAATAGATCTTGAGGGGCACCTGGGTGGTTCAGTTGGTTAAGCATCTGACTTCAGTTCAGGTCATGATCTCGTGGCTTGTGGGTTCGAGCCCTGCATAGGACTCTGTGCGGACAGCTCAGAACCTGGAGCCTGCTTCAGATTCTGTGTTTCCATGTCTCTTTCCCCTTCCCCTGCTCATGCTCTGTCTCTTTCTTTCTCTCAAAAATAAATAAACATTAAAAATTTAATAAAAAAGAAACAAGAGGTCTTGGAAATGAAATATAATATCTGAAATAAAGCATTCACTTGAAGGGCTGGGTGACAAAGATGAGTCAATCTCACAAAAATCTGTATTAGTTTCATAAAATTGCTGTAACAAATTGCCGCAAACTCAGTGGCTTAAAACAACACAAATTTATTAGCTTATGGGTCTGGAGGTCAGAAGTTTAAAATGGATCTTCTTGGAGCACCTGGGTGGCTCAGTTAAGTGTCCAACTCTTGATTTTGGCCCAGGTCATGATCTTATAGTTCATGGGATCCCACCTCGGGCTCTGTCCTGACAGAACAGAACCTGCTTGGGATTCTCTCTCTCCCTTCCTCTCTACCCCTCCCCTGCTTGAGCACGTGTTCTCTCTCTCTCAAAATAAATAAATAAATATAAAATAAAATAAAATAAAGGATCGTCTTGCCTTAACTCAAGGGGTGGGCAGGTCTATGCTTGTTTTGGAGGTTCTAGAGAAGGTTCGATTTCTTTATCTGCATTCCTTAGCTTGTGTCTGCATTCCTTAGCTTGTGGCCCCTGCCTCTGCTTTCAAAGCCAATAGGATAGTGTCTTCCAATCCCTCTCTCTCACCTCTGCTTCCCAGTCTCACTCCTTCTTTGATTCTGACTCTCCCACCTCCATCTTTCCCATATAAGAACAGCTGTGATTTCATTGGGCCCGTCTGGGCCTAATCTCTCCATCTGAAGATCTTTAACTCACATCTATGATGTTCCTTTTGCCATGCAAGGTAACATATTCACAGGCTTTAGGGATTAGGATGTCCCTAGAAAAACTAATAAAATAATGTTAATTACACGTAGAACTATCACCGTGACTTTCCACATGACAAAGAAAGAAGAGATCCCATAAGCTTTCAGTGGAATAACAGCTCATCTAAAAAAGACTGATAATCAGGCGAGCATCAGTTTCTCACCAACAATCCTAGATAGCAAAGAAAAACTCTATCAGTGCCTTCAGAATTCTTTGGGGGAAACATTTTCAACTTGTAGTTCTGTAACCCAAACTATTCATCAAGGGGGAGAGTGAAATGTAAAACATTTTCTCAAAGTTTGCCTTCACATTTTTTTTTTCCACAAGGAGATAACTTCTAGCTGAACTCCAACAAAATGAGGAAGTAAGTAAACTAATAAAGAGAATGCGTAAGTTCAACCTGGGGGAGCAGTGAAGTCCCAAGAAAGTGGCTGTTCAGTCCTGGGGTGACTTACATAGATTGCAGGGGAAAGGGAGAAAGCTCCAGGAGGGAGCACTCCAGAAAAAAGGGGGGATTTGGTAGACTAAATAGTATGGTATGAAGACTTTGGTAAAACCTGAGGATATGAGGGGCCACTGGGGGGCTCAGTAGGGTAAGCTTCTGACTTTGGCTCAGGTCATGATCTCGCGGTTTGTGAGTTTGAGTCCTGGGTCGGGCTCTTTGCTGACAGCACGGAGCCTGAGGCCTGCTTTGGATTCTGTGTCTCCCTCTCTCTCTGCCTCTCCCCTGCTCATGCTCTCTCTCTCTCAAAAATAAACATTACAAAGATGGCGGAAGAGCAGGGAGCTCTGTAATCCGCACACGCCCGTATGGATTGAACTGAGAAGGACTGAAGGGATAAAACTTGGATTTGCAAGTGGGGGAAAGAAGAAACAGACGCCAGAAAGAAGACAACCTCAAAGATGCCTGAGTGAGTGACTGTGATCTGGGAAATTAGGGGACGGGCGGTCCCGGTGGTGCAGG
>CM053567.1:75960043-76156149 GCA_028646485.1 Cryptoprocta ferox
AGAGACTCTTGAATCCTGAAAACAAACTGAGGGGGGAAGGGGATGGGGAAAAGGTAAAGGGGGGTGATGGTCTTGGTGGAGGTCACTTGTGGGGAAGAGCACTGGGTGTTATATGGAAACCAACCTGACAATAAACTATAAAGTTAAAAAAAAAAAAAAAAAGAATCACCATAGGCAGTCATGCAACCTGGGAAGGACCTCCTGGTCTTCAGTATTTAAAAGCTGAGAAAATGGATACACCACGATAGACTGTTCTTGTCTCTCTCCACAGCCATTGCATCAAGGCAGTAATTCTTTTTAAAAAATTTTTTTAAACGTTTATTTTTGAGAGAGAGAAGGAGAGGGAGACAGAGTGCAAGTAGGAGAGGGGCAGAGAGAGAGGGAGACAGAATCCAAAGCAGGTTCCAGGCTCCAAGTTGTCAGCACAGAGCCCAACTTGGGGCTCGAACCCACAAACCGTGAGGATGCTTAATGGACTGAGCCACCCAGGCACCCCAAGGCAGTAATTCTAAGGAATTTTCCATGAGAAAAAAAGAAGCTTTTTTTTTTAACCATTCCAAACCAAAGGGCTGTAATGCCTCTCTCTCTAAAAGCATAAAAATGGAGTTGTAACAAGAATTTTCAAGGGAACTTCTAATTGTCATTTCCTATAGAGAACATGAAATAACAAAACATTGTCCCTTTAAAAAAGTTAAATAACTTGGCCCATGTATAAATAAAGCAAGTCATCACAATTTTAGAAACAGCCTATGAAACTGCAGTTTCAGGAGTTCCAACACAGCTCAGTCAATAAAATTACAAATTTTATTATAGAATTTGCATTCTGACCTGTAGTACAAATTTAAACGAAATTTAAAAGTATCTCCAAAGTGTATGTGTGAGGCGGAGGACAAATGAAAGTATCAAATAGCACTCAGTTATAGTAGTTACATAATCTGTTGTAAAACAGAGATCAAGGGCAGTAAGTATATGCCTTAGCCCCAGTTTTAAAGTGGTACCCTTTGATATTATATTTAATTTAGGACAAATGGAATACTGCCATCAGTTTAAGAAGCCTTTCTAAGAAAACTGCCGATAGCATAAGGCTTCTCTGATGGGAAGGCAACATGGGCAAGCAGTGGAAAGATCCCTGGAGACTGGGTTCCAGACACAGCTGGGACACTAAGGTGCCACGTGGCCTTGGACAACTCACCTAACCTCCCAGCCCAAAGTTTTCTTCATTGAGGGAGGGAAGTTGATATTGGGCTACATCTATCCTATCCTATCCTATTCTAATTTTTAAGTGAGCTCTCTATGCACCTCCCGATGACCCCAAGATCAAGAGTCATATGCTCTACCAGACTGAGCCAGCTAGGCACCCCGATATTGGGCTAGATCTTAACTATTGGTCACAGATGGTTTTGAGAATGTAATGAAAGCTATGGGACCATCCACCCGCAGGGAAAATACACCTCGGTACATACACAAAACGTTTCACATGCAGTTTTAGGGGCTCATCACATCCCCAACCCCTTCATTCCCCCACCCCATGCACATGGATGTGTGAGGGCGTGTGGGCTACATGCTCTCCCTCGTTCTTCAAGCTCTCTCCTTTGTGAGGTTGCTGAGCTGCTTCCCCTTAGTTGTTCACCAGGCTGGGCCACATCCTCCACTCTTAGAACCCCTTATTATAGCCTTACAGTTAGCAAATGCCCTTGACAAAACATTGTTGAATTTAACATTCGTATATATTCACCTGGCTTCCCGAATCTCCTGTGTTTTTACTGAACACTATGCTGAAGAAGTAGAACAAAAGAATCCCAGGGAAAGGAAGCTCAGATCTCACATTCAGACTGAGGGTGAGCCTTCCCTATGGAAAGAGCAAATCATGTTCAACTGCGAAAATATAAAAATCATAGTTAGAATAGCAGTTTCTGGGATATCAGTTTACTCCATCAAAAGATCATTAAGTCTTTAGGTAAATTCACTGTTTTATTCAGACCAGCATTCACTGAGTGTCTATCGTGCTCCGAGCCTCAGGTAGCAACAGAGAGCCTAAGATAAATGAGACACAGTCCTGCATTCAAACAGCAGCTAGTCCAGTGGAGGAACATGAGGAGAAAATTACACTAGGAATATGCATCACTTTAAATGGGAGTATGCCGAGGGTGCTATGGTAGTATAATGGAGGAGGGTGGGGGGGGGGGCGTTCCACCACTGCCCAAGACAGTGGTTGTCATGGGTGAGGACAACAAATTTTCCAGAGGGACTAGAGCTTAGGGCCTGCGAGGGGACATGCTGGCAGGTGGGAGCAGTCAGTCTATGCTCTGCAAGTAGGTGGTACTTCACTGATCTCATTATTATACATGTCATATTTGGTGACAAAAACTTACCGGAGGACTTTCCTCAGAGTAGAGCGATAACCCTGGTATTTTAGCAAGAGTGTGAAGTGGATGGATTAAAGATAGGGGAACCTGAAGACAGGTTAGTTAACATTCTTTATACATATCTCTCTTTGTATGCTCTCCTAATAAAAGTTTTGTTTGCCTAAGCCCTCTGCTTATATGCCAGTTTTTGATAAACATTTCTTTTCGTTTAATTGGTAATCAAGGTTGCTGGGAGACGTTTGACCTCATGTTCATCTGTCATGATTTTGTTTTTAACCTCCGTTTGAACAAGAAATCATTTATATGAGCCCTGTATACGTGACGACAAATATATTTTAGGTAAGAAATATCACACCTAATTGGAAGAAAGAGCTTGCAAATCTATTGTGAATGTACTTTCAGTTGGCATTAATTTGCAGTCTTTGAAATGGTAAGCATGGGTGCCAGCAATGCCACCATGTTGGTTCAAATGTCTTAACATTTTATTTTATAATGCAAGCATTTACAGTTTTAAATGTTAAGAATTATGAATGCCATTTATATGTTACCACCAAGACACTTTACCTTGCCTCATTCTTTAATTCTACAAACATTTTCTGGGCCCCTACCATATTCTCAGGTAATGTTCAATGTTCTGTTGTATAAGACAGAGAAGGTCCCTGATCAGGTGGTGACCACTGGGGATGTGATGGAGAGTGCCTCGGGCCACGACTGTCAGAGAGGTCAGCAAGGATCCAAAGAGGTAATCCCCGAGCAGGAGCTGTTGTGCAAACAGCAGGAAGAGGAGCACTGGAGGGAGGGAGAATTAGTGGCTGGTTCAGAGGTGCTCAGATGGGTACAAACTTGGTGGGTTTGAGAATTTGGATTGGGGTGGGAGGAAGTCAGACAGGAGAGGTAAGCCAGAACCAGAGTGCATGGGACACTGAATCTCAAGCCTAAGACCCAATGCCTCTTTTAAAAGAATTGTAGTGCCCCTCCTGCTGCTCAAAAAGGAAATTCTTAGGGCGCCTGGGTGGCTCAGTCGGTTAAGTGTCCGGCTTTGGCTCAGGTCATGATCTCACAGTTTGTGGGTTCAAGCCCCGCATCGGGCTCTGTGCTGACAGATAGCTCAGAGCCTGGAGCCTGGAGCCTGCTTCGGATTCTGTGTCTCCCTCTCTCTCTGACCCTCCCCTGCTTGCACTGTCTCTCTCTGTCTCTCAAAAATAAATAAAAAACATTAAAAAAAATTAAAAAAAAAGGAAATTCTTACAGATGCTAATTTCACCTTAACTGTTTTAAAATTTAAAAACATATTAAGAATATAAAAACTATCTAATTCCCCTAGGAAACATAAGAATGGTATTAAACCATAAATTCTTGCCCCTAGTTTGTAGGTGGCCAATGAACTGATGGACCTCATCTGCAATTTTTCCTGTGAGAAGAGTAAGACCTCACCGACATGGCCCGTGTTGATTATTACTTGTTTTGTTATAAGATTGTCATGGCAACCATAGTCTACGCATTGGAAAATAATTTATGCTTCATATAGAAGTTCACTCATCTCTCAACGGATGAGTATCATTAGTCCAAAATTTTTGCTCATAAGTCCAAACTGGTATCGTCAATCAACCATTAATTCTTGTTAAAGGAGTAATTTTAAAAAGCAATTTATAATAAAGTACTTTGTATTCCAACATGTAAATGCTTAGGCATGACTCTGCTGGAAGACAGAAGTAAGCAGATAATGGCCACTTAGGCAGAAGCAATGTGCACGTGAAGGGATGTTGCAATAGTGACTCAAACATGGCCAGTGGCTCCCTCAGCAGTGAGGGGATTTTCTGAAATGGAGAACATTTCGAGATAAAATTTGGAACAAAACACAGCACATCCTTTTCTATTTTGCACTTAATATATAATACCAAGTCTGGATCCAGGCTCAGGTAATGATCAACAGGCAGAATGAAGGCTTAACCTGGGGCGCCTGGGTGGCTGAATCAGTTGAGCGTGTGACTTGTGGTTTCCGCTCAGGTCATGAACTCATGGTTCGTGAGTTTAAGCCTTGTGTCAGGGTCTGTAGTGGCAGCACAGAGCTACTTGGGATTCTCTGTCTTCCTCATTCTCTGCCCCTCCCCTGCTCATTCGCTCTCTTAAAGTACATAAATAAATTTTTAAAAAAAGAATGAAGGCTCATCCTGCAGTTGCAGGACTTCCAGCATTCCTCACCCCCACCCACTAAATGCCAGTTGCAGCACTCCCTCCCAATCACTATGATAATCATAACGCTCCCATAAAACTCTAATCACCCCCTAGGAATGAGAACCACTGAGACAGTGCCTCATGAGCCACAGGAGGGTTTGGATTTGAGTCTAAGCACCTGGGGACTCAAGGAGAGAGTCTGTGCTAGGAAGTGACATAAACTGATATGCATTTTAAAGGCTTTCTCTGGTGCCATGTGGAGACTCAATTGTAGCAAGAATAAGACTGATGACCAGGAGACCAGCCAGAAAGTGATGGTTGTAGTTCAGACAAGAGATGATGGTGCCTGAGGCCAGGATGGAAGGAGCAGAGATGGAAAGATGTGGATAAAGATGTGTTTTGAGTGCAGAGGTAATGGGATCTACTGATGGAATGGATGTGGGATGAGAAAAGATTTGTGGCTTTAGCAACGTCGTGAATGATGGTGGTCTTTACAAGAAGGGGAAGAGCACGTGGGGGTGTGGCACAGGATTCAGTTTAGTTTTGGCCATGTTAAATTTGAGATGACACCCATGTGGAGATGTCAAGCGAGCACTTAGATGTCTGAGTTCCTAAGGGATGTCCCAGCTGGAGACACATCTGTAAGTCAATGGTATATAGAAGGTAATCAAAGTCATGGGACTAGAGAGTGGAAGAGGTCACCTTGGGAGGGGAGTGTATGAAGGAGGAAAGGACAGCCAGGACAGAGACTTGGTGCCCTCCAACATCATTAAATGAAGCCTCTACTCTATTAATTATTCCATTAAGAGAAACACTGAAGTTTTCACATTAACTTTAATGGGAATATTTAATGATTAATGACACCAGTTTTGGCTTATGAACAAAAATTTTGGAACTAATTATACTCATTTATCAAAGCATGAAGATGTGCTTCTTCATGAATTTCAAATTATTTCCCAATGCATAGAGTATGATTATCATAACAATCTTGTGATACAAAAGTAGTAATTAATGTTTGCATTAAGGGAAGTCTACATAAGGGAGAACTTGGGCTTGTGTTCTCATGAAAAACTACAGATGAAGTCTATTAATCAATATTTATTGGCCCCCTACGGAATAGGCACTGAGGTTTTTCGGCTTAAAAATCACTTTTATATTCTCTAAGGGGATTTGATAGATTTCTTTTTTTAAATTTTAAAAATCTTCCATTTTTTTACAGCTTTATTAAGATAGAACTTTCATATCATGCAACTTTATTGTTTTTTAATTTGAAGGTAGTTAAGGTGAACTTTCAAATAGATACATATAAATTAAAAAATAAGTCACCCTGGCAGCCTAACCAAACATAAGTATGGCAACTCCTATTCATTGGGCACCAACTCAGGTACCGATATGAAAAGCAGACTTGTCCCTCTTCTTCACACATTCACTGAAGGGTATGCCTCCCATTTTGCAGAGAGAAACCCAGGCTCAAAGGACTGCAGAACTTCACAGGGATCACCAGAGATCACCAGGGGCCAGAGTCTGGATACAGGTCTCTGACTTGGACCCTTTCTCTCTCCCTTACTTCCTCCAGCTGCAGTCTCCTGACAGACAGAAACCCAGTCTGGAATATATATATAGGAACCCTCCACCCATTTTAAAGATAGATCACGATGCCTGGATGGCTCAGTCAGTTAAGCATCTGACTCTTGACCTTGGCTCAGGGCTTAATCTCAAAGTTCATGAGTTCAAGCCCCATTTGGGCTCTGTGCTTGAGATTCTCTCTCTCCTCCCCCCACCCCTGTCCCTCTCCTGTTCGTACTCTCTCTCTCTCTCTCTCTCAAAATAAATAAGCTTAAAAAAAAATAAAGGTAGATCAGTGTCACAACCCATTGGGATTGGTGTCTCAATGATTCAAATTTTAAAGCGTTTTACTGTCACATAGGGGCTCCTGGATGGTTCAGTTGGTTAAGTGTCTGACTTCGGCTCAGGTTATGATCTCATGGCTCATGAGTTCCAGCCCCATGTTGGGCTCTGTGCTGATAGCTTGGAGTCTGGAGCCTGCTTCAGGTTCTGTGTCTCCCTCTCTCTCTGTCCCTCCCCCACTCATTCTCTCCACACCCCCCTCAAAAATAAACATTAAAAAAAATAAGCACTTCACTGTCACATGGGGATTAGCTTTAGAGATGTTTCTTAGTGGTGTTAGAGTTAATACCTTATGCTTAAGTAGAATTACATATCCTATAAAGGTTAAATTGCTTTATCTTGTCTCCTTCCTCTCAAAAGGACCTATGCTAATTTAAATTTCTAAATATATTTAGGCAAGTGAAAGGGTGGAGCTGGAAAATTGGTAGGGACACGAGTTAATGGATTTTACTAGATATGAGTGAGTTATTAATATACGATGACTGGTAACTGGTAGAATCTGCTGTGTATTTAGGCAGACACCCAGGGCACAGTGGCTGCCAGTTCACCCAGTTAGGAATCATACACTTCCAGAAGTAGAAGAGGAGCCTTCCATGTCCTGACCAGAGGAGACAGAATTACACTACCAAAATAAATCCTTGCCTACAAAGGGATAAACAAGAATTTGGAATGTTGGAACGACACAGAAAAAGAATGGCTAAGGTTGTGGGGAAGGCATACACTGGATGTCAATTTCCAGTGGGGTGGACTTGCAGCAGATGGAGGACTCTGGGTCAGAACTCTAGAGTATCCTGAATCCTTTGGGGTTAGTGACACTCTAAGACGGGTGGCGGGAGCGATTCTGAGATCAGGTTTGGCAAATGTTCAAGGTAGAATAACCCAGGATGGAACCAGGAATAAAGACATTATTTTAATATTGGAAAACACAAGGGTAAGAAGTATCCTAACAAGTGGCTAGTCTATAAGTTAAGAGTGAAGTAAGGAGTCATGTAAATCAGTATTTGTAAGTACTCTGAAAGCAGTTATTTAGTAAATAATTTAGAATAAAACTGGCAATACTGTTACATCAAGATTCTTCTGTCAAGAATCCATAGGTGGGATTCTTGTTGGAAGCAGCAAGGGAAAATGGACAAGATTTATGTTTTATTAACATTAGCTGTGCTATACACACGGGTCACAGCTTTATTGTTTTCTTTATTCTAATGCTTATTATTGTTATGAGGATTTAAAAAATTCTTACTGGGTTTCAAATCATCTACCATATCCCAAAGATACTGAGAACACTCAAGAGTTCATTCATTAGGCCTGGGGCACCTGGGTGGCTCAGTTGGTTAAGCATCTTTGGTTTTGTGTCGGGTTCTGTGCTGACAGCTCAGAGCTTAGAACCTACTTTGGATTCTGTGTGTGTGTGTGTCTCTCTCTGCCCCTCCCCCACTCACACTCTGTCTCTATTTATTTTTAATTTTTTAAATGTTTATTTATTCTTGAGAGAGAGAGAGGGTAACAGAGTGTGAGAGGGGGAGGGACAGAGAGCGAGGGAGACACAGAATCTGAAGCAGGCTCCAGGCTCTGAGCTGTCAGCACAGGGCCCAATGCAGGGCTCGAACCTACAAAATGTGAGATCATGACCTGAGCTGAAGTCAGACGCTCAACTGACTGAGCCACCCAGGTGCCCCAAACATTAAAAAATTAAAAAAAAAAAAAGAGTTCATTAGGCCTGTATTGATGAAGCCCTCTAGATCGTCATCACCACTGCACCCAAACCACTATTAAGCGCTTACTGTGTGCCTGGTTCTGTGCCAAATATTGAGTGCACATCCCAGCAACAAACTATCTGAGTGTATGACTATTATTTTTCCATTTATGGATAATGAGACTGAAGTCCATCCATTAATTCACTTGCCTGAGATGACACAGCTGGAAAGTGATGGAATCAGCATTAAAAAATAAGTCTATAATTCCTGTGCCCAGACTCTTTATTACATCTGCAACGTAACTGTAAATCCACAGGATGGAAATATGGTGGAGATGAATTTATTCTTTAGTCTCCATCTGACCCAAGACCAAAGGAAAAAACAAAATTTTCTCTCATGTTCTCCCAAGGTATCTAGTCCTAAGGAATACTAGCAGCTTGATTCAATTTATTTTTTTTAACCTTTTAAAAACTTACTCTGCAGGGCTATCTTAACTTTGATTTACTTGTCTTTCAGATCAAGGCAGGGGAGGGGGTAATTTACACATCATCAGCTTTTCACCAAGTCTTCCTGAAAGTCTTCCCAAGCTTTTAAATATAGTAGGACCCTGCCTTTTAAACTGCATATTGCATCTCAGTGAGAATATATTATGGCTTTTCAGTTGCTAGCATTGAGCTTCCAGATCTGCTGTGAAGAGATTTTCAGTTCCAGTGCTTGGAAACTGCAGGCCTGAGAATTCCCTCCAGCACCATGCCTTAAAAACCACTTAAGAATTATACGAATTACAAAATTATAGTCAACAGACTCACTTAAAAAAATAGAGTTTTCAGTAAACTGACTACAATCCCAATTCTCCCATAAAAATAAGAAGTGTGTATGTAACAAAGAAATCAATGAACACTGAGACTAACAGCTCTTCTTCTGTGTTGGGTGAGACCTGAATTATGAAATCTAAATCTGGGACGGGAATTTGCCAGGCATTCAGGCATTTGGCACTGGCCCTCTGAGAAGCCTTCCCTGAGTCTTCTGGTCCAGTTTATATTCCCTTCTGTACCCTCTGCCATCACAGCACAAT
Organism: Cryptoprocta ferox; assembly: GCA_028646485.1. Lineage (NCBI taxonomy): Eukaryota > Metazoa > Chordata > Mammalia > Carnivora > Eupleridae > Cryptoprocta > Cryptoprocta ferox. The sequence goes on from CM053567.1 coordinate 75,969,262, forward strand.
GTTATTGTCTGTCACTTATCTCCCTTTCTCATTAGAGTGCAAGCTGTGCAGGCAGGGTGGGGATTTATTCACTTTTATCATTCAGCACAATGGTTGGCACAAGGTTGGCGCCAATAACTGCTTTACACATGGAGCCAATCACCACCTCTATGCTAATGACTAACCTTTAGACCTGAATTTCCTATAGCATGAATCTCTATGCCGGGTTGTCATAACCACCTGGTTCAAGGATAAAGTAATTTAATTACCAACGGTTAGTACAGGTGACTTTCAGTTTCTCCTTTTTGTTTGTCTTAGACTTTTTAAAAATATTTAGTGAACAAGTACTGTTTGGCTAAAAGAAAATCACCTATAGAAATGGTCTATATTTTAAAAAGTCAAGTATGGGGTTCCTGGGTGGCTCAGTTGGTTAAGTGTCTGACTCTTGATTTCAGCTTAGGTTATGATCTCATGGTAGTATAGAGCCTGCTTGGGATTCTTTCTCCCTCTCTCTCTCTGCTCCTCTCCCACTCGTGCTCACTTGCACTCTCTTCCTCAAAATAAATAAACAAGCATTTTTTTTTAACAAGTACGTTCACACTGTATTGCTTAAACCACATATTCTTGCAGGCTAACAAAAACTCAAATCAAACTACATGAAGCAAAAGAGCAGATTCTGGTGTCGCAGGATAACCAAGAACAGGAATGTGGCAGCGCTTAGTAAGTCCTACACCCTACAGCCTGGATGCCCTTAGAACTCTGTCTCTCTTACCTCGTCATCCCCAGCCCATAGAGCCAAAGAGATGGTAGGGACAATCCCAAGATTTACTGTAGCTTCAGCCAGACACAGAAAGACCCTTACTTCCAGTCTCAGCATTCCCAAAGCACAGGTCCCTACCTAGACCACCTAACAGTGGCCAGAGGGACTGTCTGATAAATCCCACAGTAACCCTGTAGGCTGGAGGCATGGCTTCAGAAACTGGTGGGCAGATGCTGGGGTGGACCAAGCAACAGGTGTCTGTCACATACACTTCTCCTCAGACTGTTCTCTTGCCCAGAAGTTTCTCCAGTTATGAAAATGCTTCCAACCTTCAAAGCTCAACCTTTAATACCACTTCCTCCGTAAAACCTTTATGGATCTCTACTCACCGAAGTCTGAACTGTATCTTCTTTCCTTTTTGCTCCTCTGTGCTTGTCATTCTGCCTTATTTTACACTAAATTTATATGTCTGCAAACAAGAGAAAAAGTATATAATGGAATTAAATCTAAATTTTTAAGTCATACCTGAATTGAAATTCTGATGCCCATGCTAACTAGCTAGGTGACTTTGAACAAGTTATTTAACTTCTGAGCTAGTTTCCTTATTTATAAGAAAAATGACAGGAGTTGAGGATAGAGTATTATCTCTTATGTTCTTGTGTGGAAACCCCCTCACAGTGCTTGGCGTGGGAACCACTCACAAATTGCTAGCTTTCTTCCTTTGGGTTTCTCTTATCACTAGACTACAAACTCCCTGAGGTCAGTCAGGATTTCCCACTGTGCTTACTACGTATTTTAAAGGTAAGTAGTCTCATCAAATGTTTGATTTGAACTCCTTTTTGATTGCTTTCCCAGCCAGTTAATTGGTCATATGAATATCTATTGAGAAGTTCTTAGTGCTTTGCATGTACTGACTTCATTTCCATGAGCTCAGCTTTGTTACCTCTATTTTACAGATGAGGAAAATGGTGAAGGGAAGTTAAGAAACTCACTGGAGGTAGGAAACAAGTGAGGGAGTGTGAGGAGCTCCAGGGCCTCCACTTCTAATCACCCTCGTTTGTGGTTTCTTAGTGTCAGGAAATATGTCTACTATGAAACAGCTCACACTGCTTTCTTTCTGTTTGAATTTGTTGAATTTAACGTAATCCAAACAGTTGCTCTTTTTTTTCCTTTAATTAGAAACTTCCAGGAGACTCAATGTGGGCTCCTATGGCTTATGACAATGATCTTTACCAAGATTTTACCAAAAACACAAATAATTGCACTTGAGCACGAAGGACTGATATATGGACCATGATGCAAATTCGTAGGGTCCCCCATTCCAGGAGGTTTCAATCTTCTGGATTATTTTGGAGTTTGACCCTGTCAGTCTCCAAGCTGCCTACTAGTGTGTTCCACCCAGTTAACAATTTGCATAACTGTACCAGCAGGCAGCCACAGGCACTAGGGGAAAGCAAAACATAGCTATCTGCTAGGCAGAGGGTGAGAAATTCCGACCCCGGCTCTTTATTTTTGGGCACTTTTCAGCGACAGTTCGTTGTTGAAGCTCAATAGCTTTAATTTATTCTTCTTAATAGTATTATATCGCACTAATTCCCATCATCACTCATCACCTGTGGGAGAAATGACCTAGGGAAATGGAAAAATAAAACACCGGGGAGGGTTTAAGAAAACGGTGACTCCTGTACTCGCGCAGCAATGTTTCCAAGGCATTTTCACACTTTTTTCTTCCAAGAGCTCTTCCTTAACTTTGTGATAAGGAAACATTATCTCCTTTTTACAGGTGAAGAAACAGAGGTTTATGGAAGTTAAGTGACCCAGCAGACGCGCATAAACATGTGCACTAATACAGGTATTCTACCCAGGACTTTCTCCACTGGCACCACGATGTTTTTGGAGACAGCAAGATGCAGCAGAAATTTCTGCTTGGTCATAGTTTGGGCAGAAATGGGGCTGTGGTAAACAACTATAGGAGGGATGTATCAAATTATAAAGAAGAAAGGGTAGCATCGATGTGGCCAGGGAAGAATCGAAGTCTCCTCGAGTCTGTGTCATTCATGACAAACTGTTTGGGGCTGGGATGCGGGATGGGAGAGAGGGTGGGAGAGAGGATGGGCAAGTGAACACCATCTGGTTGCAGTTCTGAGCTAACCTTCCGTGCCAATATTACACTTGCTTCTTTGTGTGAAGTTGAGATGCTGGAACTTTTGGGTGAGTGAGTGCTGTCCATCTAGAATTGTTGGTGCCGCAATTCCTCACGGTTAGATCTAAATTCCAAACTTTGTTAGTTTTTTCTTAATTTCCAAAGTTCCACTGTCCTTTCTTTTCTGATTTAAAGGGGCTCTGCCCTCTTTGTGATTCAGTTTCCCTGTCTCTGTGTTAGTAATTTAGTTTGTTATGTTTGGCAAAGAATATTTGAGAGAAATCTCTCTGAAGATTCGGAAGTAAATCTGATTGATCCTAAAATCTAGTGTGTGAAATAAGGAAACAACAAATTTTTAATCAAAGTAAGCAATAATGACAGGTTTATTTAAAATTTCCAGTAGAGAAAACCCACTAGTTTTGGAATAAAAGTACTCAATGTACGAGAGCGTAGGTGAATATAAAAGATTAGCAGAAGAAAAATAAAACCAAACACAGTACAAAAAAATTCTTAAAAGTTTCAAATGGATTTAAACAGAGATGTTCTTTAAATCCTCCAAATATTTAACAGTTGGTGAACAAGTCACTTGAAAATTAAAGCCTGTTTCTGTAAACTCCATAAAAACTGCTTATTAAATTGAAGCACTCCATTGGTTGGTATTGAGACATATAGGCAGTCGATTTCAGAGTAGCAGGAATTACTCATTTGCTCTCACAGTTACATGAATTAACCAGCTGCAGAACTGCTTTTTGGAGAGGATGGGATAGAAGGCGCCCCCCCCCGAAAAAATGTAGGATAAAATCTTTAAAAAATTGAAACACAGCAAAATTCAGACATCAGTTTGTTTCTTGAAAGCCACAAACTGACTTTTTACAGTATATTCTACATTTGCAGTTGTCATTTCCCTCTCCCCCACCCCCTCAAATACTCCTAAATCCACTAGTCTAATCAATTCTTAACTTCCAAATATTCTGTACATATATATTTAGCAAAGAGCATATACCTAACATTATTCTGACAGCAGTATGGTCAGCATACAATTTTAGAAAGATTACTATGTATACCATCAGATTAAACTTTACTTAAAAAACAAACAAACAAAACCCATTACTAAACAGTTTTAAAATATTATGAAAACCCATGAAAATAAGACTCGACATGGGTTTCTAAACCTGATAAAAACACACTTCAGAAAGGCTATTAATGCTAAACTTCTGCCAAACGATGACCTTAAAGTGCCAAACACAAAAGAATCTCTTAGGACCATTTATTTCTCTTAGGACCAAATAGATAATTTGTCCCTGGCTTGGCCATCTCTCCTTTAACTATACAGGAAGTATGCATTTTAGGTGATTTTACAATAGAATGTTACAATGTAAACTAAACAGCTTCTTGAAATCGACAGTATGTTACCAAGGTTTTTTTGTTTGTTTGTTTCTGAATCCAACAGTTGGTCACAGAGGTCAAGTATTATCAAGGCTCCTTTGTCAGTTCTTGATTGTGTCTGACTCATCCATCCTTCAAGTACATGCAAGGCTCAATAGTTTGCAAGAGGCAGAAGCCTGAGGCCGTTTAAGACACAGATGAAATAGGATTGTGAGGTGAACCCATCTGAGTAAGAACTTTATCCAGCCACTGGAGGGGGCCATGCAGGTGGATCTCAATCCAGCAGGGGGTGCTAGTAACATCCTGGCGGTGATACTCTGCTCCCCAACCCTAGAAGACACAGTGGAGGTCACTTAACTTGCTCAACTCCGTGGTTAAACTTTTTAAGTAAAGTTTCAGACTTTACTTCAGTAAAGTAAATCAGACACTGATTAAAGATACAGATGCCTTTTGTAATCTGTACACAAATACACACACAGTAGGGCAGGCAATTTCAGGTGATGGGTGTGTTCAAGGCTCCCTAAGATCCCTCCACAGAGTCCAGGTTAAGAAGTACTGGTCTTGGGGAATCAAAGTTTCAAAATACATTATAAGGCATGTATTTTATTTAACGAAGGCACTTTTTAACTTTATTAAATTCTCATTTTATTATCAAGAAAATAAAGAAAAAGTCATGTTAGACAAACTGACTTTCTGCTTCTTCCCTCCTCAGCCACTGAAGGTCCTCCTATCAGCACAGAGCTCTTGACCTTTCAATCTCTAAGCAAACTGGCAGAGGCACATCCATCCCCAGAAAGCTATTAACTGGCATCCAAGCATTGCTTTCAATCAACAGATTCCATCATTCATTTGTACAAGAAGGTAGTTTGCCAGACATCCTTCAGTATAACTGAATGAGGACACTAAAGTTGCAAAAGAGAAAGGTAAGTTTGCAATTGCAGTGAACAAAAATTCATAGGTGTGGTGGACAATGGAATATAAAACTCTGATAAACTCTTGTTTCATGAGGAATGTCAGAGAAGGCTGGGTTCTATTAATCTGATACTCATCTACTCCAGGAATTTCAAGAAGTACATATAAATACCAGAAATTTCAGGAAAAAGTTGTGACATATGAAGTGCATATGTATACACATCTGTACATTTGTACATTTATCAATACACTGCTGAGTTTAATTTAAAGGTTTGTGTGCATGTTTCCTCCATTAGATGGTAAGTTCTTTGAAGGCAGGGATCAGATCTTATTTATCGTTATCTCAAACATCTAGTGCGGTAATTGGCACAAGACAGAAACTCTAGAAATGCTTGTTCAGCTGGACTGACTTGGATTTTTCAGATATACAGGGAGTTTACTGTGCAAACAATTTATAAAATATATGTTTTAAACTCCAGGATGATCATCTTCAAAACAGCAAAAAGACTGGCTATTAATATTAGTAAAATGTTCCCTGTCATTTCTATAAGATGCTAAGTGTGTGAGGGCAAGGTATAAAATCCTTATGGTTTTAATAAGAACACTTTTTATAAACACTATGCAAACTTTTTGTTGCAAATGTATGATAAGCAGCAGCCCTTCATCATGTCAACAGGAGTTTAAAACAAAATTTGTTTACCCTTAAATTTCCAAATCCAGCTTCCCAGCAATGTCTATTATATATTACCCTCCATTCCAGTATATATCACATTATTTTACAATTAAGCATATACCAGGCTGTATGCATTTGTGAAGCTAGAAACTTTAGGTGCTTTTTTCATCTTTGTATTAATTCTCTGGAATAGTGCTTAAAATATTTGCTGAATGAAATCCAATACATTTTAATGCATATCCTCATATCATAAACAGTTTTTATTATTGTAAAGTTTGTTTTTACTTGTGTATAAATAAATAATTAAAAATTGATAAAAGTAAAACCATTAAGATTGACTGGGTAAACAATATAAAATGAATTTGAGGAAAAAGCCAACTGGAGCAGTACAGTCATAAATTCTTCTTGAGTGGTCCTTCAAGAGTAATAGACTCATCAAGGGAACTCTGTAATGACTACCACAGTTCCCAACTCTATCCATGCACTTTAAAGATGAACATGAGGAGCAGCAAAGGATCCCTGTGCCTTAATCACACAGTTAAAATGGCAGATAAGGGGCGCGCCTGTGTGGCTCAGCAGGTTAAGCATTTGACTTTGGCTCAGGTCATGATGTCACGGTTCGCGAGTTTGAGCCCCGCATCGGGCTCTGTGCTGACAGCTCAGAGCCTGGAGCCTGCTTCAGATTCTGTGTCTCCCTCTCTCTCTGCCCCTCCCCCAGCTCATGCTCTTTCTCGTTCTCTCAAAAATAAACGTTAAAAAAAATAAATTTAAAAAATGGCAGATAAAACTAGAACCTGGGTTTCTTGACTATTAATAGGTATTCTTGGGGCGCCTGGGTGGCTCAGTTGGTTAAGTGCCAGACTTTGGCTCAGGTCATGATCTCGTGGTTTGTGGGTTTGAGCCCCATGACGGGCTCTGTGCTGAAACCTCAGAGCCTGTAGCCTGCTTCAGATTCTGTGTCTCCCTCTCTCTCTGTCCCTCCCCTGCTCACACTTTGTCTCTCTCTCTCTCTCTCTCAAAAATAAATGAACATTAAAAAAAATAGCTATTCTTTCCTCCATACCGATAAAAACAAATAAGAGGCACCTCAGTGGCTCAGTTGGTTAAGGGTCCAACTCTTGATCTCGGTTCAGTTCATGATCTCATGGTTCATGAGACAAAGCCTGGCGCTGTGGTGACAGTGCAAAGCCTGTTTGGGATTCTCTCTTTGCCCCTTCTCTGCTGGCCGTGCACACGTGCACTCGCTCTCTCTCTCTCTCTCTCAAAATAAATAAACTTTAAAAAAAATTAAAAAAAAAACAACAAACAAAAACTACTACTGGCAAGTCAGTGTCTTCATTTTAAAATTCATTTTAGGCAAAATGCCAAGTCAAAAAATTAAACCGTGAATGCTAATAGTGCATGAGAAAGATCTTTCCAGTCCCACAGTACACCACATATTGGTAAACCTCTTTAAAAGGTAAAAAGCCTCCTTTAATACTAAAAAGGTATCATACTCAGCTACATGCACACACACACACACACACACACACACACACAAAACTGTTGAATTATGTTTTGAGAAAACCAACACCAGGAGAAAAAACTCAAAATTTGCTAATATGATTCAAGAAGTAAGAAAAAAATGATATTCAGGGAAAGGTATCTTTGATCTAAAGGATGATTAACAAAGTAAGGTTACAAAATTACCCTCTGTAATACATACATTACAAAACAGGTTTCACAACAAGTTAGGTGAGCTTCTGAAGAGAGGACATAAAAGGTGATTGCCTCACCCAAATATATAATTAGTTTTGTTTCTGAAGGTAACAGAGGATGAAAATTTATCTTTGAGGATTTAGAGACAAGTCGGTCACTAGAATAAGTTACAACTCATGAAATCTAATCAGATATTTGCTATTTAATTTCTTGACATTTCAATCACATCTTAAAATTTTCTTATTTCTCAGAGGTGGAAGAGAAGGCAGAAAGAGATTATTGTGAGCAATGTCTTTAACCTCTTCATCCTCAACCCTCACAATAATCTTAGAACGAAGGTATCTACTGATCTTTGGGCAATATTAACTTCTGAATTATAGGAAAATCATGAGGTTTTACTAGAACCATTAAAAAAATCTGACCTATCAAAAATAAACCCCAGCATGTGAACTTTTTATTTATAAAAAGATCACTCATTTATTGCTGAAATAAAAGCAACAAATGTTATCATCATAAAGGCACTAAAAACACAGAATGAAAAGAAAAGGAAGGGGGGGTTTGTTTACTGAATTGATCTTTTAAGAAAATCGTGCATTTATATTATGTATGTTAAATACATAACAAAATATATTATTAGGTATCACAATGGCTAAAATAGTGCTTATTTGAATAGGAAAAAGTTATTAAAGCCTGCTAGACTGTTGACATTTAAATACAGACACTCCTATATTCTAATTGTATCCTAATAACTGACATTCTCACTAAAGTTTAAACATGCCTAGGTAATATGCTGGCTTCTATGGACATATATCAAGAGGATATAGATTTATATACTGAGAGAAAGCACAGGGAACATGTTAAATAACGCCTACTTACTTTTACAAAGCTCATGCGGATAGTACACATCTTAGTGAGCTCGTAGACTGTCTCGAAGCCATGGTTCACAGACTGCGCCAATAACTGAGCGAATTCTTGGTTATTAAAAATTTTCAAACTACATCCGCTAGGGATCTTGCAAACAGTAGTGGGGTGAAATCCGTGATGGTAGTTGCAGTTCCGACTTTGCACAAAGATGCTGCTGTCGCTGAGGCATTCAGCATACACTTCCCCTCCCACATAGTAAAGATGCACTCCTGTAGGAAGACAAGGGACAGAATGCATTCATGATCATTTCTCACAGCTGAAAAGCATCTGTGTCTCTTCAATATATGAATTCACATGGACGTAAACTTTGACTAACTAGTTTTTCTCCAAATCTTGTGCAGTTGATAAAAATCTTAGTTAACCATATTAGCTAATATAATGTCCTTTTGTTATTAACATGTATGTCTAAGAGGTTTCTAAGAAATAATATAACAAAGTCTCATAAAAGTAGCAAAGTGCTGCAAGTTCATTTCGATACGAGTCTAATGCCCTATTTGGCCATGGATTTAAAGCATATTCTCACTCTAAAAATATAGCACAATAAAGCCGGACTTTATTATGGGATTCTACACATATTTATCCTATGAGCTCTCTTTCTTGCATTTATTTTGTAGCTAAACTGTTTGAAAATGTTAGGATAGGAGGAGGGAGAATCAAGAAAAGTAAAATAGGACTAGAAAACCACATGGAGGAAGTGGTGCTGAGAGCTAGAAGATACAAGGTCCAGGGGGGGAAAAAACTATAAAAATAATTCATACTGTATGGAATTTGATCTCCCTGAACTACCATCTGCTCCAAACTTCTTCCTGTGACATCTTAGAGTGCCAGGAGTGTAGGAAATTGATCCTACCCAGCCTTTAAAAAAAAAGAAAGGGGAGGGGGGAACATTCTAACAAAGCCTACACCATTAAGGGAGATTACTTTATTACAGGCCACAAAGCAAACAGAGTCCCAGCCCTTGTGGCTTTAAACAATCCACCTTGCAGGTAACTCCAGCATGGCTCAGCCAATGCTAAAATGTGGTCTCCAATCCAATCCAAAATTGTGTGTTGTGTTTACATGTACATGTACAATGGCTACGACTTCTATGGCAATTACACAGCTGCTGGAGCAGACACCCATTTTCTTGTCTGGTGTAGAGAAAACAATTTAAGAGAGAGAGAGAGAGAGAGACTGTGTGTGTTTACTTCTTCTCCTGATTATAAAAATGCAGAATTTTCATTTTCAAAAATTTAGAAAGCAAAACAAGAGAGTCAGAAAATATCAGCTCTCTTGTTTAGTGATGTAAGGGCAATAATTATTAACAGTTTGACACACTATATTTGGTTTTGAGTATTATTAAACTTTCTCTGTAAACATTTCAAGTATCTACACGATTATATGGATACAATAATTTACTTTAGCGATTCTCCCATTACTGGACCAGAGTCTTGACACTTTTTTTCTGCTGTTATAACAATGCCAGCATAAATGTCTCTGGATAATTCTTGATAATATCCTTAGGACAGATTCCTGGAAGTTAAATCACTGAATCGAAGGCTCCTGATTCACTTTACCAAATGACTTTCCAAAGTGCTTATATCAATTTACACCCTACCAGTAGTCTATGAGTGCCTCTCTCATTTTGCCTGTGCCAGCAGTGAGTTTAAGACAAAAACAAATAAATTAGAATAAATTATTGCTGAAAAACAATATTGTTTTACTTTGCATGTGAGACTGGATATGTTCTCTTATGTTTATTACCCATCTGTGTTTCTCTTATGAACTTACTGTTCATATTTCTTACCTACTTATCCCACTGGGGTTCTAGTATTTTTATTATTTTTTTTATGAGCTGCAAGTAAGATATAAATAATTTATTTTCTATTTGTTTCCCCATCAGTCCTTTGTCTTTTAATTTTGTTCGTGGTGTTTGGTTTTATTTTAACCTACAGAAGTTTGAACGCTTTGAGTAGTCAAATCTCTTGGTGATCTTTTCTATTGCTTTCTATGCTTAGAAAATTTCTACCTCTCTGATCGAATATATTTTCTTCTGGCTTTTTAATAGCTGGCCATGAAAAAAACCCCTCAATTATCTATTTGCATATATGAAATGAGGTCAGGGTTTCTCCCTACAGCCTCACCTAAAAGCTAACTTTGTTACTACAGGACCATTAGAAGACTACTGATTTGTTATGCTTCACTTAACATACATTAATTTTAAAATAAAACATAGTCTGAGTTTAATTTATTCTACTGTTTTGTCTATACCCTGATTTAATTGTAGTTCCGTAATGTTTAATTAGCCTAACATCAAGATTTTTTCTTTACTCCTCCATTAAAAAAAATAGCTATTTTCATTTGTTTAACCTGCCAGGTAATATTCAGATCATATTTTCCAACTTTCAAACAATAAAACATTGCGATTCTGGCATGGATTATTTTAAACCATAAACTGAATTAGGAAGAATGGATATCCTTAAAATATTCTCACAATATTAAGCATTCTCTTTAAGGAACATAGACTGCTTATTTATACACCTAAATTTTCTTCCTCTTAGTAAAATTTGGTTTTCTTTACCTAATTCTCATGTATTGCTCACTCAGATTATTTCCAAAAAATTACGTTTTCTGTTGCTATTGTAAACGTGATTTTCCCCTCCATTATATTTTCTAACTGGTTATTGCCAGATTAAAGAAAACTGGCATATCATTTCTAAAAATAAATTCTTTAAAGGTTTCTAGATAAACAACCATAACTTCTAAATAAACACAACGACCATAAGTATTACTTATGTCAGTAATACCGACACTGGTGAATGAAGAAAGGCACTCATCCATAGACTTACGGCACAAGTGGAATTTAATAAAAGCTTTCTGGAAAGTAATGTGGAATAATATATCAAGAGCTTTGACCTACTAATTTCAGTCCAAGAATTTCTTCCGAGAATATTATCAATTAGTTAACCATATCATCTGCAATAACGATAGTTTTGGCTTATTTCCATTATCGATAATTCTACATTTGAATACACTAGTCAAGGTATCTGGAACAAATTTGAATAACAGCATTCCCAGAATCCTTATTTTCTTCCAAATTAAAAAAAATTTTTTTAAATGTTTATTTATTTTTGAGACAGAGAAAGACAGAGCGTGAGTGGGGAAGGGGCAAAGAGAAAGAGAGGGAGACAGAATCCAAAGCAGGCTCCAGGCTCCGGAGCTGTCAGCACAGAGCCCGATGCAGGGCTCAAACTCACAAACTGTGAGATCATGACTTGAGCCACCCAGGCGCCCCTTCTTACTAATTTTTAATAGAAATGTTCTAGAGTACAATGGCTTTCTACTACTTTGGGGTAATGATAAACTTTAGAACTTAATGAAAAATATCTCCCTCTATCCCAAATGTATGCAAAATTGTGTTTATGTACAATTTTCAGGGATTACAGATCATAGAAAGATATCTATATGTTATGAACCTAGTTTCAAGCATTTCATCATTAAATATGGAATTTAAGATTTGGGTTTTCTCCCTTAATCATATTAAGGAACTATCTATCAAGTCCTGTTTTAGGAGTTGTCCCCCCCTCCTGTTGAACTTTATCCCAAATGCCTTTTAACCATTTATTAAATGACCTCTTAATTTGGTCCACTGCTCTAAATTTTATAGTAGGTCATTTAAAAAAAATGTTTACTCTGGAAATAATTTCAAACTTACAGAAACAGAACAGCCAAGAGAAACAAAAGAAGACCCATATAACCACTGTCCTAATTCATTTATTGCGACAATTTATTCCATATGTTTTATCATTTGCACCTCCTTCCCCTCTATTTTTTCACATACACTCTCATATACATACAAATGAGTACATGTATACACATGTATATATGTATACATACATGTGTATATGCACATAAACACACACACATATACATATACTGACACAAGATTTGTTTTAGATGGATATTTATATATATGCATATATGTGTGTATTTCCTAAGAACAGGCATATTCTCTTACATAGCGACAGTATAGTTAGCAATGCCAGTGCATGTAAGTAACATCGACATAATACTCTTATCTACCACTCATATTTTAACTTTGCCTGCTGACCCCAATAAGGTCCTCTGTGGTATCGTTCCCTTCTGGCACAGATCATGGTCAGGGTGAGCTTATGACATAGATGTCATATCTCTTTAATCTTTTTTTTTAATGTTTATTTTTTGAAGGAGAGAGAGAGAGAGAGAGAGAGAGAGAGAGAGAGAGAGAGAGAGTGTGTGAGTGGGGAGAGGGGCAGAGAGAGGGAGACACAGAATCCAAAGCAGGCTGCAGGCTCTGAGCTGTCAGCACAGAGCCGGATGCAGGGCCTGAACTCACAAACCATGAGATCGTGACCTGAGCCTAAGTCAGATGCCTAACCGACTGAGCCACCCAGGTGCCCCAGTCTTTAATTTCTCTTAATTTGGAACATTTTCACGCCTTTATCTCTTGACATTGATATTTTAGAAGAATACAGTTCCTCTACACCCTCTTTAATAGAATATTCCTCATTTTGGGTTTGTCTGAAGTTTCCCCATGATTAGATTCAGATTTGCATTCTCACCTGGAATTCTACATAGGTGATGTTACTTCCTTCTCAGGGGGCATCACATCTGGTGGTATATGGGATCCATCTGTCTCTCACTGGTAATGATAATTTTGATCTCCCAGTCAAGATGCTGTCCAATGTCTCCCCTGTATAGCTACTCATTCCTATTCTACCTTGTCACTAATAGGCAGTCTGTAGGAGACACTGTAAGACCATGCCAATATCCTGATTCTTGCCAAAAATTCTCTCTTTAGCATCCACTGAGGATTCTTGCCTGAGGGCTGCAAAATGATTACTTTCCAACTCTAGCACTCACTGTACATTTATGAACCAGCCTTCCCCATTCATTCCTTATCTAAATATTATTGGCATGGATTTAACAAAATACTGTTGTTTTTCAGTGGTTTAAAATCCATGACCATACTTAATTATTTTGTTACTCAAACTGTCCCGGAAGTGGCCAGGGGAAGCCCCTCCAAGATGGCTCCTGTGATAGGCCCCCATCACTTTCATAGGCATCTCTTCACTTTCTGATATAACAAAATGTTCCAGGCTCATCTCTGTCTACCTGGTCCGGACATGGCGTCAGCCCTTTCCCTGAGGAGCCCTGAGTCTTCTCAGTGGGAAACGGTGTGAGAGACGATGAGCTGAGAACCAGACGTGCTCAGGGCTCCTGGGCATCTTTGCCTGTGCCCCTTTCAGCAGACGGATCAGAAACTACATGCATGTATGAACACATCTAAATATGCATACAATACACACACACACACACACACACATACATCCACAAGAATGTAAACAGGTGTACACACGTACGTACATGTATTATTAAATCATAATTTCACTCTGATACCTCCACAGGGTGAATTTTTTGCCCTCCTCCACACTTTATTCCACAGTGAAAACGCAGGCTCCCAGCACCATCCATATTCAGTCGTTTGCTTAATCTTATAACTGAAAATCCCATAACTTTTATTCAGACTGCTACTAAGCAATCGAAGCCTACTAAAATGAGCTCAGGATTTGTTGACAAGCACTCTACCCTACCTGGCCCAGACTGAAGAAACATAGCCAAATACTATATTCCTAAGTTACTCTGGACTGGTTCTTTCTTCATTTCTCCCAGTGAGTTATGGTACTCATTTGAAACACATTAGGTTTACTTGTTTTAACTTGCATTTAGTGTTAGGTTGTAAGTCACTCTTTAACAGCTATTTTATTCTGCAGCAAAACACAAGATGGAATTGTGCCCCCCAAACCAGTATTTCAGCTGACTAACGTCAATTCCTACACGGTGGCAGGGCACAAACACTGCGGACTGAAAAGTGAGTAGCTTCCTGATAATACAAACTGAAAAACTATTTACAAACTGGAGCCGGTGTTTATTACCTGGTGTTTGCTCTGGTAGGCTGCTCTAGGAACAACTACGTCAGTTCTAGGGGAACAGGGACACAACAGACAAACATTTGAAAGAGGTTCAAGTGAAAACTCACCTTTTCCAATATGCCGCCTAGTGTTTTCAATAGTGGAATTCCGGTTAACATTGGAGAGCAGCCCAAGGCAGAAACGGTTCTTATTGTTGGAAGGATCGGTGAAACCATCCACCAACACACTTGTGGAGGAGGCATGGAACGCTTCACCCACACGATTATTGAGCTCATAGTAGACAATAGAGCACCAGTGTTTTGGTTCCTCATAAGCAACTGCCTGAACATCTGTAAGAAAGAAAACCTTACAGTCAACCTCGGTGAGTGCCTCGGGCTCTCAAAAACTGAAGCTGTGTGGTAAAGCTGGCTCGGGACCCTGGAATGCAGGTATGGGAAGGCAACTGCTACTAGCACATATATGGTTTCTCTAGGATGTCTAAAACAGGTGCTCCTTACCTCACGAAGTGTGACATTCTCCTTTAATCAGAAAATAATTTTCTCCAATTACTATCAGATAACCAAAGCGCCAGCTAAGCAAGCATACCAACAGCATTTGCTGAACACTTGCAATATGCTACTTGCTCCGTGATATGCCAAAATGGAAATCACCCCCACCACAGATGCTGGCTCACCATCTAAAGGAATACAAGTGGCAAGTGAAAAACAAATGGGAAGAGAACAATCGAGGACAGGAAATGTGCCAAAGGTGCTGGCAGAAAAAGGGTGACTTTCAATAAAGCCTTGGTAGGCCTATGCTTTTTCAAAGCAATGAAAATCGGTTTCTAATTATTGATAAGAAGTTCCCTTACTTCACATTAAGCTGCCAATAACTATCACAGCCACAGCTTTGCTCCAGTCCTTAAACGCAGGAAGAAATCTTGCCAGCTGGCCATTTTTACAGAATGAATCATATCTCTCTCATCCAGATTTCATGCTAACTTCCTTATATTTGCTTTAAGTCATGCAGAGCAGGTGTGTTTTGTCTCTCCATTCCCAGAATGGGCCAACAATGGAAATTACCCAACTTTACTGACAGGATGCAGCTTGTTAAGTCAAATCTCTTAAGACTAACAAATCTCCAAACAGAACATGCTTCTAAACATTTGCAACTAAAAGGTTCTAAAGATAAGTTCCTTCTGTAGTAAAACCTCTTATACCACTGCTGTAGAGATTCCAGGAATACAAACCACGTATGCCCACTCTGCCAATACGTAATGATCTGAGGTTTACGAGGCCGAGTGTACAATCGTACAAAGAGAATGAACATCCACATTAGAAGCATGAACTGGAACTGTTTAGGAAGAAGTACTTTTGTGTTCTTAACAACAACCTCCACAAATATCACAATGCACTTTATTTTAGAATTCGGTAGGGAAAACAAAACGATCATTTAAAAAAACCACACACACATTAGTTGCTCTATATACTCGACTGGGTGAGCCAAAAACAAGCATGCACTATCTTGCCTGCGAAAAACTATCCCATATCAACTTGCTGTATTTCAAGAATGAAGTTTTAGTGATTTACATAGTGCTAAATCTTAAAAGAATGCTGCAATGTCATTATAGAAGGCTTTTATCGGCTATCAGGATTGTTCAAAATACTATTCATTTAGGTCAGAAGATGACAAATTTTTTCTGTAAAAGACCAGAAAGATTTTGTGAGCCATATGGTCTCTACTGTAACTATTCAACTGTGCCCTCGTAGTGCTAAAACTGCCATGGATAATGTGTAATGGACATGGCTGTGTTCCCATAAAAATTTATTTACAAAAAACAGGCAGCAGGCTGAGTTGGCCTGTGGGCTGTAGTGTGCTGACTCCTGCTTTAGGAAAACCACCAAAGGTAGAACAATAACAGAAAGGCCAACATTCCTTCCTCATGAACATACTAACTATAAACTTATTTCTAATGGGGAAATTTTTAAAAGCTATTTAAAGAAAAAATTTTAAAGCAATTTAAAGGCCTATTTCCTGAAATCAGACATTTTAGGCTCAACAACAACAGCTACAGGGTCCACATGCTCATAATTGGACAGCAGCACGGTGCCCATTCTCTCCTGTGATCCCGTTCCCCAAATACCAATTCCAAAGATGTGTGAGACACAAGTTACTTTCCCCCACCAGAAGCTTTATTTGTTGGTTCATAACTATGTTCGGGAAGATGTTCTAGAGATTATCAGGAACCATAAAATAACAGAGCCAATAAAAAAGATGTAAAAATATTTTACAGATGAAAAAGGTGCACATTCAGGGACACCTGGGTGGCTCAGTCAGTTGAGTGTCAGATCTTGGCTCAGGCTGTGATCTCAGGGTTCGTAAGTTTGAGCCCTGCATCGGGCTCCGCGCTGACAGTGCAGAGCTTGCTTCAGATTCTCTGTCTCTGTCTCTGTCTCTCTACCCCTCCCACCTCTCAAAAATAAACTTTAAAATAAAAAAAATAAAAAGGTGTACATTCCAATTTATTACACTGCACATCTAAAAAAGGTTCTTTCATCATATTTTAAGAACTTAAAAGATGTCAGCAACTTTGACAAAGTCTGAGAGATCTCCAATTTTAATAAAAAAGTAAGAATGAAATGAGACCTACGCCTAGTAATTAGACTGCATTAGAACTTCAACTTGCATAAAATGTATACATAGTGAAGGATCCATGCCTCGTGTTGAGCACACCAGTGAGGCATTTTCATCCACGAGAGGTGCTTTGGGAACAGTTTTCTTCCACAATGTGGTTGTGACTTCCTACAGGTGCTCAGGGATTCTCCCGACACTTACTGCCCTCAGTTCTCTGCTCTGTTAGGCACCCCCACTAGCCACTGCAGACCTAGAAACACACCCGCCCTCCACCAGAAAGGGAAAGATATGACCGGACCTGCTTATAAGTTCTGCTTCTAAGTTCTTCCAGGTAAGAACAGGAAAAACACATGCCTCAACCCTCTTCTGTAACAAGGTTAGAAACAAATAAATATAGCAAGAAAGAAACAAATGTTATTAGTTCTTTCCAGTGCAGCTGTGTATGGATGAAGGCTGGGACTCTAACAACAAAGGAACTTTTGGGAAGCCTTGATATATGAACTTCTGATTTTGGACATAGCCAGTGACAACCCACTTCAGTAATGTTATGCTCACTGTTTCTCAATACCCCTTTGTCCTTCACTTAAAAATGTTCTTTTATCGCCAATTCAAAATTATTAAGTATTGTGCTCAAAACAGATGACCACACAATTATACGCAGGCCTTCATTAGTTAAATCAGCGTGTTTGTTCTTCACATAAAAGACTTATTTGTAATCCAAAATATTCTCTCTATCCAGCTTCTCTTATTGTGCTCTTTCTCCTACAGCTATCTTTTTACAGACTAATAAACGTTTGTGAGAGAAAGTAACATTTGGACGGATAAACTTTAGATGCTAAAAAAGGAATAAATAGCAATTCATTTTACCTCCTCTGTTGATTTCTGAAGGCAGTGAAGGTGCCATCATGTTTGTGTCCATTGGCTGGGAGCCGTCCTGGGTCATGGGATCCTCAGGAGGCAGGTAAGCAGGCGGCGGCGTATCAGCTACAAAGTTTAAAAAAAAAATGATTTCTTTATCCTTAGATAACCACACACACTTAAAGCACGTATTCTGTGAAATTCTTGAGATTAAACTGCCATTTCAGCCTACCCATCAGAAAATAGGTGCTAGATGCTGAACTCGGTATACACTTCCTGAAAATGACTGACATCTCCTAATTTTGTACAACTGTGGAGAAAGTTCAGTGGGAGGAAGAGCACTATATGCCAGTTCCAGAAGTTGTCTGCCTATCCACCATCATGCTGCCTTAAAACAATCAGAAGAGCGTTTAAACACGTTTTCATACAGTCCACTTTAAGAAGACCTCTGCATTTCATAGTTTCACTGGCAGTTGGAAAACCTCTGAAAGCTACATAGGATTTCTTAGGAAAAGGAGTTTCAGGGTTTCTTACATTAAACCCAGAGGCTTTTAGGAATTTACCAACTGAGTTTCATTATAGCCGATTAGTTTACAGACTTAAACTGTTAATTTCCCATGACTTCAAGCAATCTGTTAGGACTGCCTTACCCTTACTTGCTTAAATAATCACTAGTTTTAAAACTCCTTATAGCAGAATAATAGGAAATAAATCAGTTTACCACAGCTATCTTCTATTTCAGAATTTACATAGGTTTCTTCTAGAAAGCCCATAGCCAGCTGGCAATAAGAGGCAAACAACATGACTTTTGAAACAAAACACTAGTATAGGTCTTTTGTGTTTTCTTAAATAAAATAAGGGATATGGGTTTCCCACAAATAATCCTTTGTGATAAAAAAAAAAAAAAAGTTCCTCACTGGCTACTGTGAGCCCATCTAGCACACCAGACAGGGCAGGGAACAAAGTTTTACCATAGGGAACCATGAATAACTTGGAGAAGCAGCCCAGATCACTCAGGGCAACTGTTGAATACAAATAGCTAATACTGCTGCTCCTTCACAGCTTTTCAGAGATTTCCAAAGCTGGACTCTCCAGCTGAATCACAACCCAGTAACTTCCACCATCCAGCTGCTAACAAACAAGGACTCACAGCACAAAGAAAGGACTATGGGGACCTTATCTGGATGCCTTTTTCACCCTTTTCTCCAGCTTCTTTTAATTCAACTTCTTCCCTGCAGCTGTAACACTGACTCTGCTTTAATTCCAGCCAGGAATGAAGACAAAGAGCATCCTCTGAGACCAAATCCAATAAATTTCTGCAAACAAGCTGGTGAAAATGTCCTCAGCAGCCTGTGGCACCAGCAGCACTGAGAAAGAGCACCAGCTCCCTCTGGGTGATACTCGCTCTACTATCCCCACAAGTGCCTCCCCCCACCCTTGGCAGCTTTCTCTTTTCCATTGGCCTTTGCTTGGCCTGTGCCTTAATTCTTGACAGCCAGGGACAAAGTGTAAACTCAAGCAATAATCTTCCCATTTTTCACTCTGGGGCCCACCCTGGGTTTGCCACTGCTCACAAGCTTCTGAAACCATCTCTTTACCACTAACCTGTTTATCAAACCCAACAGTTCCGGGAGAGGGTGGGGGGAATAGGAAACTGCCAGACGATATTGAGTCTGATTTTTAAACTAATCTATATCCCTCCCCTGCCACACACACACCCACACCGCCCTGTCCTAAACAGCTTTGGATTGAAAAACAAAATAATGCAAAATAAAAGGTTGAAAACAAAAAAAAGTAATAAATATATAAATAAAAGACAGCACTATCAAAAGGGGACTGCTTTTCAATTTTTGAGGACATAACCAGCCTGCTGTCAAATTCACATTCACTTAAACCCATTCCAAGTGGCTTATAAGCTTGCTTGCCCACCCATTTTCCCTTCTTGAAATGTTAATCGATGTTAAGTACATCTTTGTTTAGAGTATCCTTCTTGAGGTCTACTGGCAAGGACTTTGGCACTAATCATTTTTTGTAAGATGCTTGCTTCCTAAGCTATAATTTGAAAAAATATAATGTCCTAATTAATCATTTATTTTGATAAACATTACACCATCAGTCAAGTCTAAAAAAGGAGGATAATTATTTTTGCCTTTGCTAAGTTAAACAAGCAGATGGTTTCCAGTACTTCTGTTGCATTTCCTTTGTTGCTAAAGTATATGTTTCTTAGGATTACATCACCACTTAAATGAATTTAATTAAGTGGGGTGGGGGGTGTGATCCCTCAGGAAATATCTTTTCTGAGGCTGCACTTAAAACAGGTTTTGTTTTTTTCACGTACAGCAAATGTGCACAGCACATTATTTTTCTCTTCCTCTCTTTTATCAAGAGCAAAGACTGTAACAATTAT
Source organism: Cryptoprocta ferox (assembly GCA_028646485.1). Lineage (NCBI taxonomy): Eukaryota > Metazoa > Chordata > Mammalia > Carnivora > Eupleridae > Cryptoprocta > Cryptoprocta ferox. The sequence goes on from CM053567.1 coordinate 75,989,566, forward strand.
GCCACTCCCAGAAGGATGCAGCTGTTTCAAAACCCTTCAAAATCAGAAATAAAACTTATTCAAGCATCTGCGCCTGGCAAATACAACAGGACATTTGCTTCCTTGATGGCCAGGTCTCCCTTCGCCCACTGTGGTACCCCGTGTCTGAGAGCCAAGTGCCACATACCAGAGCCCAAGAGCTCTCTGCGCACAGGTCCACTCAGAGTCCCCAACTCGGCGGCAGCGAGAGCCCGCTGCCCCAACTACTGAACCACTGAATGTTTCGACCTACCTGGCATCTGGAAAGGGCTTCCTGGGTCTGAGCTGGTGGGGGAGTGCGGGTAGGTGCCACTGCTGCTTCCAGGAGAGTTGGGGTAGCTGCTGCTGGGGGAGTGAGGGAACGGATGGCTGTTGGGTTGCTGGAAAGAATCCGGAAAAGTGGCGTTGAGTGGCATGTGAGGCTCGTTTTGTCCTAAGTTACGGAACTGAGCTAATAGGCTGTGCTGAGGATTATATTCACTGTGTCTTGGAACCAGCACTGGAGGAAGAACTAGAAAAGGGGGAAAAAAAGAGAGAGACGAAATGAAAATGATGAAAGTCTGTAATCACGTCACAACGAAGTAGAAACATAATCTGTAAGTAACAACAAATTGTCTGAACCCTGCCCCGCTGCCAACTCAAAAGCATCATACAAATGAAAAGCCATTTTTCACTCAGGAATAAATGCGGTAACAAGTGGTCTCTTTAGAATCTGTCATTGACCTATGTCCCAGACCTGTAGCACTGACATACTGCCCAAGAAAAGCCTGCAAAATGCCTTTTATGTTAAAACTGTTAATAAGGTTTCCCCGTTCTTAATGTTTTCATTCACTAAAAACGAAAGCACGATTAAGGACATGGTACCACCACTGACAATTCTACTTTGACAGCCCTGGTTGATAAGACGTTCCATTTAAGAGTTAATACTTATTGAATGGTATGAATTATTCACCACAAATGTTTTAAATTGACACATTAACTCACTTTAAAACAAAAGGAGGCGCAGTAAATAACGTTCAGGGGATAAATACAGTGAGCAGCATAAAATCCAAATGCCACTGAAAGTAGTTATTTAGACAAAATATGATGTTTTGTGGGACTTTGTTGTATCCAAGTCGTCCAACTTCACAAAAATCTCTTCTCTGATGATCTTCATGCATTTAACCCACTTTCCAGTAATCCATATTTTGCCTGACAGGCAAAGGAGGAAACGGCATATAATCCACATTTCGCTAACTGGATACTCAAAGTATAAAAGCCAAAAACATACACACCACTAGAGAAGGAAAGAAAACAGCTCAAGTCATTCCTGAAAGCTCCATTAGGTACCTAAGGAGTTAATAATTAGCATGGTCTGCAACCTCCAAAAACCTCTAGAGGAGAAGCCACTATAAATTATGTTGCTAATCGAAGTGAAGGACTGGGTTTGCAAACCCTAACAGGGTTAGATCCTCAGCTTCCCACCACAGTCTCCAGATACCTTCTGTCCGGTAACACGGGCCCTTGGAACCCCTACTATGCTCACAGCCTTGGCTAGAAAAACTACCCATTTGGAAATCCGCTTGGAGGAGAGAGAAGGAGATTTAAAATCTGCTATTGTTGCTGGGAATTAGAATATATTCTCCCAAAGAAACAATATTTAGTGGCATTAGGAATTAAGTAGATTTTTGAGGGCTTTCCAGGGACTCTATCTATAACCTATACCATTTTTGCAGGAAAATGTGCCATGAACACTTTATCACTTACTTATTCATAAGCTAAAAATTGTTTATCTTTTAAGTAAAAATAGGTTTCTGAAGGTCATCAATCGTCTCATGCTATATCTTAAATTGCAAATCTGTAGAAATAAGATTTACTGGTTTCCCTAAACCGATCCTTTAAAAACAAATCTTGTTAGTATAATAAATGTATTTCCTTTTCTGCCCAGCAATGAAATCTGCCCAAATTAAGTCACCAAAAGCGTAATTCCTCCTTCTACCTTTCAATAGTCGCCTGAAATGTAAACTATTTTGCTAAAGAAAAAATTCCCAATTGTCATAAAGGCTCTCCCAATGTCAACGGAAATCTATACTGCAAAATAAACAATGGTTCTGAAATAGCACAATACCTTTGAGTTACCTATGCAATCATTCTTTTTCTTTTAGCTGCTGCAGCTTGAGTTACTACTTTCCAACTTGACTTTCATGGTCCTCTAACGATAGTCTCATTTCTGACTGATGCCTTAAAAAGGGGGCAAATACTGGCCTCTAAACCCTGACCCCAAAATGCAGCACCAGATATAGCACCTTGAATCAATTCAATTCTCCATCTCAACCCTTCAGAGGGCCCACCCCCTGCCCTGCCCTTCCCACACCCTCCTTACTGGAGTCCCTGTTTCAGCAACTCCTATCGCCTATAATTTTAGAACTGAGAATCTGTGGGGCACCTGGGTGGCTCAGTCAGTTAAGAGTCCAACTTCAGCTCATGACCTCACAATTCATGGGTTCAAGCCCCAAGTCGGGCTCTGTGCTGACAGCTCAGAGCCTGGAGCCTCCTTTGGATTCTGCGTCTCCTTTTCTCTCTGCCCCTTCCCTGCTTGTGCTCTGTCTCTCTGTCTCTCTCTCTCAAAAATAAACATAAAAAAGAAAAATAACTTTTTCCTCACCTCTGACTATATAGATAAGATGAATTTTGCCAGTGCTGACATAGGCACAAGTATCTTTTAATAAACTTTAAAAAATGTACTGAGTATCACACATCTACAATAAAATGCACAAGTCTTCATATAAATGAAATAATATACACACTGGTTTCTTTGGTTCAACACTATGTGTGTAGGACTCATCCAATGTTTATGTGTAGCATCTTAATATATATATATACACATATATATATGTATACAAAAAAAAAACTGCTTACTCAGTACCCCCCCAACCTCATCAGAGGATAACTGGTTTCTTTTTTTCCTCTGGTTTATCCTTCTTGTATTTCTTCTTGAAAAAATTAAGCTGATAAAAATGTGCTTTCTCATTTTGTCTTTATTACTAAAATGAAAAGTAGCTTACTCTATAGAGTCTTTTGCACTTTGCTTCATTCACCTATATCCTACAATTAACTTACTAGTTTATAGAGATCCTATTTGTTTTTACAGGTAATACAGCACCATAGTTTATTCAACCAATCTCCGATGTCTGGGTAGTTTACACCATTTTACCATCACATATAATACTGTAATGAACAACTCCGTGCATATACACTGCAGTACTGTTAAAGGATTATCTTCCGGGTAAATCCCTAGAAGTGGAGATACTGGGTTTTGAAAATGCAGATACAACTTTGTTATTGTCAAGTACCCATCATGTAAAGATAGCGATAGCCTCATTTCTGACTGGTGCCTTAAAATGGGGGCACAACCCCAGCTATTTTGTCAAAGGTTTGAGTTTTTTGGACAACTGGATGTGTGAGAAACAGTATTTTGATGCAAAATTTTTTTTAGTGTTTATTTTTGAGAGAGAGAGAGTGAGCATGCAAGCGAGCCGGGAAGGGGCAGAGACAGAGGGAGACACAAGAATCGAAGCAGGCTCCAGGCTCCCAGCTGTCAGCACAGAGCCCGACGCAGGGCTCTAACTCACAGACTGAGAGATCATGACTTGAGCCGAAGTCAGATGCTTAACCTATGGAGTTACCCAGGTGCCCCTTTTGGTGCCATTTTAACTTACATTTTTCTTATTATGGTGGAAGTTGATCATTTTTTCATGTATTTCAGGGGACATTTTAATATATTTTTCTGTAAATGGTCTGCTTGTACCTTTTGCCCTTTTTTGGTCTTTTCATTCTTCATTAAATAATATAAACATATATAGGGGTGCCTGAGTGGTTTAGTCGGTTGAGCATCCAACTCATGGTTTCTGTTCAGGTCGTGATCTCACAGTTCTGGGATTGAGCCCCGCGTCAGGCTCTGTGCTGACAAGCATGGAGCCTGCTTGGGATTCTATTTCTCACTCTCTCTCTGCCCCTCCCCTGCTTTCACTGTCTCTCTCTCAAAATAAATATTAATATATATATATATATTAGCCTGTGACATTTTATATGTTACAGATATTTTACTGCAATCTGTCATGTCTTTTAATTTCGCTTATGTGAAAAAGCTTATTTTTTTTATTTTTTGGTAGTCAAATTTATCAGTATTTTCCTTTATTGCATATGGAATTTGATCATAGAAAGGCTTCTCCTACACCCATAAGTTCACCCATGCATTCTTCTAGTACATATAAAGTTTCCTATTTTATTTAGATCTCTGATCCATTTGTAGCTCAGTTTTATTTACACCATGAGGAATAGATCTAACTTTATCTTTTTCCAAATGGTTGGCCAGTTGCCCCAACACCATTTATGAAGAAGCCCTTATTTGTTCCAGTGATTGGATATACCACCTTTCTCATAAAGTTCCATATATATTAGAGTCTATTTTTAGACATTCCATCCCATTCTATTCTAGTCTGTGCCCCGCTACCACTGTTTTAATTATAGAGGCTCTATAATATGTTTCAATATCTGATAGGGCAGGTCCCCTCTCACAGTTGTTCCTTTTTCAGTGTCCTGCTTGCATGCTTACTCCTCCATATGAACTTAGTTATTACCTTGTCTACTTCCAGAAAAAAGAGATTTTGGTACTTCTACTGGGGGTCACATTATATTTATAAATTAACTTTGTAAGGAAATCATGATGATGTTCAGATGTCCTATTCAAAACCTAGGAAGGTTTCTTCAAGTCTACTTTTGCATCTTTTAGAAAAAGTTACTATCTGTAATGGGCTCGGACTGCCATAACAAAATATCACAGACTGGGTGGCTTAAACAACAGACATTTATTTACTCAAAGTTCTGGTGGCTGGAAGTCTAAGCTCAAGGCGTTGGCAGGTTGATTTCTCCTGAAGCCTGTCTTCTTGCCTTGCAGATAGCTATTTTCTTGTGTGTCTAACATAGTTTATTTCCCCAGTGTCTCTCTGTATGTCCTAATCCCTTCTTACAAGGACACCAGTCAGCCTGGATTAGAGCCCTTCTCAATGGCCTCACTTTTTTTAAAGACACCTATCTCCAAATACAGTCATATTCTGAGGGACTTATAATTAGGGCTTTGACATATAAATTTGGGGTGGGGGTGGTGAACAATTCAATCTAGAACACTGCACTCAGTTTTATACATTTCTTACTACATTTGTAAGTATTTTATCTTTTCTGTTCCTATTTTAAATGGGAGTTTTCTCTATTATATCTTCTAGCTGGTAATTGATTCCATATATGAAGGTTATTGATATTTCCATGTTTTATATACTGCTACCTGAATTCTTCTGTTGTCTGAGTTAGTTTTATCATTGATTCTTATAAAGTTCCCCATGTAAATGATGTCACTGAACAGTTAAACACAATTTTCCTTTCCAATAGTTTTCTCTTGTCTAGTTGCATTGGCTAATAGTGCTCATATAATGTTAAAAAGTACTAGAGACCATGACTTCCTTGCTTATTCTTGACCTTAGTGGAAATGCCTCTAGTGTTTCCCCATTAAGATGCTGACTTCAGAACTCTGATATATATATATAAAATATATATGTATGATATATAATATATATAATATATAATATATATGTATTATATATTATATATATGATATGTATAATACATATATATGTGTATTATATTATATATATTAATATATAATATATATGTATGATATATATAATATATATGTTAAAAAGTATTCATCCATTCCTATAGTTTCTTAATGAGGGGTGTTTAGAGCATAACAACTTTTAGTAATTTTAGATGAATATTCATAAGTGATAGTGATCCAAGTTTCTTTGTGTGTGTGTTATTTTTATCAGGTTTTGATGTCAATGTTGTACTTGCTTCATAAATGTTTCTGTGCTCAGAAGAGTTTATGTTGCTAACTAGTCTCTAAATATTTAGTTAGGTGGACTTCCCGTTAAAATTATCTGGGCTTGGTGCTTTCTTACCAAGCATTTCCTTAACTTTCTCTATTCATTCCATAGAAATAAATTTAAGCTTTCTATGTCTACTGAGGTTAATTCTGGTAAGTTATACTCTCCCTGGAAAATATCCATTCTATCCAGGTTTTCAAATTTACTTGCATAAAGGTATGCAAGTTAACGTAACAGTTAAGTTTAATATCCTCTGTATCAATAGCTGTTTCCCTCTTATTTCTTATATTTGTGCTTTCTCCCCACCTTTTTTATTCTTGATTCAATTACCTGATCCTTGGTCTTATTTTTTGTTTTGTTTTCCCAAACCAGGTAAGTTTATCTTTTTTTTTAAAATTTTCTACTTCATTATTTTTTGCTTCATCTTTATTATCTCTTTCCTCATACATCCTTTGATTTACTTTGTTGTTCTTTTCCTAGCCTTTTTAATGAGAAGTTTAAAATTAATCTATTTTTATTCTTTCATTTTTACTGATAGGGGTGTTCAAGGCTATGCATTTTCTTCTGGTCACTGGTTTAAATATATCCCATAGATTCTAATATGTAGATTTTTGGAATCTTTATTTTCCAAAAGTCATATATAATTTTTGTTTATATTTGCCCATTACCTCTGGGTCATCTTTCTTTACGTTTATTTATCCACCTTTTAAGAGAAAGAGAGCGAGAGCAAGAGCGAGAGAGACAGAGAGAGAGAGAGAGAGAGAGAGAAATCCCAGGCAAGCTCTGTGTGCTGTCAGCACAGAGCCTGATATGGGACTCAAACTCATGAGTGAACCGTGAGATCATGACCTGAGCAAAAACCAAGAGTCGGATGTTCAACCTACTGAGCCACCCAGGTGCTCCTCACCTATGGGTCATTTAATAGAATAGTTTTAAAATTCCCAGGTAAAAGAGTTTATTTGCTTTCAATTTCTTGGTTTATGGTATTGTGAGATGACTGCTGATTGCACTATTTCTAACTTAAGGAACTTGATATTTTCTTTGCAACCTACAACAGAATACATTTTTGTGAATGTTCTTTGCACTAGAAAAGAAGATATATTTTTTATTATCAATTTACAGTGTTAATAGGTATCTTTACAAGCTATGTTATTAATAATGTTGCTTAGGTCTCCTATAAAAGGTCAGCAACCTTTTTCTGCAAAGGATTAGAGAGTAAATATTTTAGGTTTTGTGGGCTATATGGCCTCTGTCACAGCTATTCAACTCCACTGTTGTAGCAAGAAAGCCATAGATAATATGTAAAAAACTGGATGTAGCTGAGTTAGAAAGCTTCACTTTTTTGGTTTCTTCACAGAAACAGGGAGCAGAGGGGATTTGGCCTGTGGCCAGAGTCTGCAAACCTCTTCTGATATCATTACTTATGTTTTTTTCTTCATGATCAGTCTTGTATTTAGACTGGTGTGTTAAACTTCCTATTATTAGGGTGCTTCTATTTGTTTTTCCTGCCATATCCCATAGTTTCTGCCTTATACAGGAGGTTGCTATGTTGTTTGGTACATATATGTTCATTATGAAGTGTCCTTTGTGTCAATACTTTTTGGTCTGAATTCTATTTTTTCTGATATCAGACTCACAACTCTTACTTCTTGTTTCTATTTGCCTGATATATTTTTGCCATCTCCTTTATTTTTAGCCCTTTTAATCACTTTTCTTTTTATTTTTTGAAGGGATGGGTCTCTTGAATACAGCATTGAGTTCTGCTTTATGACCCAACTTGAAAATCTCTTTAATTGTTGAGTTAAGCCCATTTATTGATATGACTGATATGCTTGGTCTCGACTCTTGTCATGTGATTGTATATAATAGTTATCATCATATATTTACCGTATTTCTCTATGTGATGTAATCCTGTGTCTTCTATATTTTTTTTATTATTTTTTAAAATGTTTATTTATTTTTGAGAGAGGGAGACACAGAATCTGAAGCAGGTTCCAGGCCCTGAGCTGCTGGCACAGAGCCTGATGCAGGGCCTGAATGCACCAATGGCAAGATCATGTCCTGAGCTGAAGTCAGACACCCAACCAACTGAGCCACCCAGGTGTACCTGTCTTCTATATTTTTAAAAGAAGTTCTGAAGACAGCTTTGTATTTCTGTTGTAGGATTATTTTTGTATTTGTATTTCTAGTGTCTTCAATCTTTGTTCTTTCCTTACTTAACTGTATATTTTCTAGTTGGTCAGTTTTAGGTGGTGTCTTTTGGTTCTCATCTATTATCTATATAATCAATATCTATATAATCAATGATCTTATTCTACATTCTTCTTTTTCTATTCTTCTATTCCATTTTTAAAAAATGTTTATTTACTTATTTTGAGAGCAAGTGAGGAAGCAGGGAAGGGGCAGAAAGAGAGAATCCCAAGCAGGCTCCACGCTATCAGCACAGAGCCCAATGTTGGCTCGAACCCACAAACCATGCGATCATGACCAGAGCCAAAATCAAGGGTCGCACGCTTAACCGACTGAGCCACCCCAGTGCCCCATCTTCTATTCCATTTTTAAATTTGTGCTCTTTCTACTTCATCAGAACATCTTAGGCTTACATATTATTTTTTTCACCCACATCACCATTCATATGTTGCTTATCTCTACAATTTGCCAATTTTTTCCCAGTCATCTCTTAGTTGAATAATGTTATTCCATTAGGTTTCTCAGGAAAAGCTCATTGTAACAGGATTCACTCTTGCATATTTAAAACCTTGTGTAGTTTTTTTTTTTTAACTGTTTATTTATTTTTGAGAGAGAAACAGTGTGAGCAGGGGAGGAGCTGAGAGAGTGGGAGACAGACTCTGAAACAGGCTCCAGGCTCTGAGCTGTCACCACAGAGCTTGATGCAGGGCTCAAACTCAACAAACTGCAAGATCATGACCTGAGCCGGTCAGAAGCCTAACCAACTGAGCCACCTAGGTGCCCCAAACTTTTTGTAGTCTTGATACCTGCAGGAGAGCTTGGCTTGCCCTGGAACTCCTTAAGTTTCCTGAACTTTTTCCACTGTTGCCAATTTCTGTATGATGCTTTTAAGAAGTCTGATCTCAGGACATTCTTGCCTTTACAAGCTATGTGCTCTTCTTACCTGGAGGCCCTGAGGACTTTTCTTTGTTTTCAAAGTCTAATATAGTTTTACTAAGGTATATCTCAAAAGTTCATCATTCTAGGTGAATTTTCCCAAGGAGTTGGTGGGCCCTTTCAATATATAAATTTACATTTTCTCTAATTTCTGTTTCATGGTCTCTGGGAACTTAGGAGCTCCAATTATGTATATATTGGATCTTGTTTTCCATTCCAATCACTTTCTCTCAGACCCTTTTAACCTCTTTTCAAATCTCCCATTCATTCTTTAGTTATTTTCCTGCCTTCCTCAGTGAGTCTTATTACATTTTTTAAATTTTTGTTTATTTTTTTGAGAGAGCAAGCATGAGCAGGGCAAGAGGTAGAGACAGAGAATCACAAGGAGGTTCTGTGCCATCAGGGCAGAGCCTGATGCAGGGCTCGAGCTCAAAAACCATGAGATCATGATCTGAGCTGAAATTAAGAGTCAGATGCTTAACTGACTGAGCCACCCAGGCGCCCCTTACTATATTTTAATAAGAATCTATTCTCCCTTTGGCACGCTGTGATTTATTCTTTACTCATGAAATGTTTTTGTCTTAAAATTTATTTTCTGAGTTCTATCAACTGTCATTGACTTTCTTCCAATTTTTGTCCATTTCTGTAGTTTCCAAATTTCTGATTTCCCCCCAAATGAGGATATTTATTATGAAGTGTTGTCTTACACATTCAAGCCACAGACTGAAAGAAAATATTTGCATGTCACACTGGTGATAAAGGATTGTGTCCTGAATATATAAAGAACCTCAAAACTCATTAAAAACCAAACAATCCAATTAAAAATTAGGCAAAAGATGTGAAAAGACTCTACACCAGAGATGACCTTAAAATCATCATGCTTAGTGAAACAGCCCCAACACAAAAGGACAAATATTTTGATTCTATTTAAATGAGGGACTTAGAATAGGCAAATTCATAGATACAAAAAGTAGAACAGAGGGTTACCAGGGGCAGGAAGAAAGAAAAAAAAAGGAGTTATTGCCTAATGAGTACAGAGTTTTTGCTAGGATGATAAGAAAGTTTTGGGTATGGATAGTGGTACTAGTTATACAACATTGTGACTTTATTTAATGCCATGGAATTGTACATTTACGAATGGTTAAAGTAATAAGTACCATGTTATACATGACTTACCACAATAAAAAAATTTTTAACAGGATCGACATACCAAGTGTTGGCAAGAGGGATTGTCATACATTGCTAGCTGGAATGTAAAGTAGTACAACCACTTTGGATAACATTTTGGCAGTTTCTTATAAAGTGAAACATACCTACCATATGACCCAGCCATTTTCCTTCTAGTTATTTACCCAAGCAAAATGAAATACAGATGTGTTTTTGTGACAGCCAAAATCTGGGAACAAATGTCCACTGACAAACAAATGAAAAAATTATGGCATATCAATACAGTAGAATACTACTCAGCAATAAAAAGGTATGAAATACTGATTCATACAACATGGATGAATCTCAAAATATGCTGAGAGAAGGCAGACAGAAAGAGTGTATACCATGTAACTCCATGCACAGAAAATCTAGAATATGCAAGCCAATGTACAGTGACAGAATGCAGAGCAGTAGTTGCCTGGGGGACAGTAATGGCTGGAGGGAGAGATTGCAAAGGTGCAGGAGTAAATTTTTGGAGGTGATGCGTATGTTCCTTGACTGTGGTGATACTCGCATAGGTATATGTCGAAACTAATCACATGATACTTTTTAACCACGTACAGTTTACTCTATGTGAATTATTCCTCAATAAAACTGTCCAAAAAGTAAATGTGAAGAGGCAATTTTAAATGGTCTTTTACCAATTTTTAAACATGGCTAAAATGTTCCATTTTCTATCCCTTTTCCAATCCCATCTTCAAAGTTTGGGAACTATTAATCTGAGCCCTCAATTGTATATTAATACCCAACTACAACAGCTTTATCCTAATATCTCTATTTCTGAGACTATATAATGTGTGTCTCTGAATGCAGAATTCCCATCCAGGAAAGGAATTCCAGTTGTTATCACAGATATACCAGCTCTTACAGTGAAAGCCAACTGACGATATCCAAAGTAAGGAGCTGCAAGAAAGTTCCATGTTAAAGCGATGATAACATTTAAGACATACAATGTCTTGTACGGTCAATCAGAAGTTAATAAGAACTGCAAGGTAAAAAGTAAATGGATATCGTATATACTCCTGAAAGACGACTTTTCTATCAAATTTATCTAAAGGTTCATTTAACTCTCTAACAAATAGCTGCCATCAGTGTTTCAGACTCTCTCACATTACCCTCAGAATCTTTCTGAGAGACATTTTTCCAGTGTTTCTTAACATTTTTCACCAAAGTAAACAGCACTGACAGAAAGTGAATTCATCTGGGATCCCAGCAGCTCCATTGGAATTGTGAAATTACACTGACATTTTTCTTTATCTTAACAAATTCAAAGATATTTTATGCTCTACTCCTTATTACTTACCAAACATAAAGGTGATATTTTAAGTAACTTGCAATCAAGTATAAAATTGATACTCCAGAAGACGTGCGGTGTTACCTCTGGCTCTGAGTACCTGGAAAGGCACACTGTGCTGGGGTGGGTGGTAGTACTTTACTTTGAATGCACAGATCTCTTCTTTACTCAGTGTGACAATTCTAACAAGCTATTAATTTCTCAGAAAACTACAGCCAAAAAATAACCAGTAATGGCAAGAAGGGAGAAAATGTACAAAACAGATTCCACAACTAAGAGCATTTATGTAGAAGCAAAGAGATACTCATCAAATCAATTTTAGGTGATCACCATATTCCACAGAATTTACATTAACACATTACTATCACCACAAATATTTGCTCTAAGTCTGGACCAATGATGAGCATGTTCTATCCACTTTGGAAATAAGAGTGCATGGGGGGTAACTTACCTAAGGTCACACCAGAAGTATCAAGAATTAGGAAAGCACGGAGCACCCTCAACCATGATGTTCTACTGCTTCAGTGACTCTTAAGTATCCAAGAATGTTAAATTATGTTCCATATAGTTTAAGAGATGGATAAGTAGAATAAATTCCAGATGTGTTTCTGGACAAATTAAGGTCAGTTTAAAGGAAAAAACTCTAGTCTAATTTAACAAGTTCAGTTATAGGATACTTCTAACTCCCTGATGATGCATAATAAATGATTATCAGACCTAATTTGCAAAGTTGGAAGACTAAGAAGTAGGATGTCTGTATGTCGTGGCTTGCCTGGACAGTCCCGATTTGTATTATTAATAGGTGACCCATGTCACTCTCAAAAGTGTCCTAGTTTGGACAACAAATTCTATGGGCATCCGAACTATAAACAGTAACTATTGAAATTCAGGAGGAGAAAGAGCTGGGTCTGGGATCTGGAACAGGTGCTAGCCCTAGAAGGAAGTGTTAATGTGGAAGAGACACATGGAGGCTAGTGAGGCAGGAGGGCGCCTACACCACAAGCTGCTCTGGGACAGCCAGGCCCAGGCCCAGGCCTCTGTGGCCTGTGTGGGCCGTATAAAGGATAATGTTGCTGCTCTCTCCCTGACGTCTCTTCAGCCCGCCCCACCCCCAGGTCTTGTTATTGCCTTCAATCAGTAATATTTCAGGTAAGGTATGACTAAGATACCAGTTTTCTATTTTTTTTTTTTTAGTGTTTATTTCTGAGAATAAGAGAGAATGAGAGAATGATCGGGGGAGGGATTAAGAGGGGGACAGAGGATGCTAAGCAGGCTCCTTGCTGACAGAAGGGAGCCCAATGCAGGAATGGAACCCACAAACCGTGAGATCATGACCTGAGCCGAAGTTGAACACTCAACTCAACCTGGCCGCCCAGGTGCCCCAAGATCTCTGTTTTCTACTAGGGGAAAAAGGAAAGAATAAACACCCAGACAAATGATCCATGTTTAAAGGCACCTTCTATGTACAATTGGTATTTCTTATGTGAAACGCTGATGAACTAGCCAGAAGAACTAGGATTTGCAAATAGGCCTGACTCAGGTCAGGAACAGGAAAGGAGACAGAATGAGGAGTGTCTTCCTTTTAATATTTCTTTCCATGTTTCAGGCTACTTCTATTTTACGGGAAACAGATATGGGAGCACTGACTCTTCTGGGGAATCAAAGTTCTTTTCGATGTACCAAAAAGGTTACTCCTACTTGGCATCTTCCAGTAATGACTCACGTTTGCGGCTTCCCTTCAAGGGCTGCTCCTTTGGTTAATCTGAATTGCAAGAATCTCCTTGGAAAGAGGAGCCCCATGGTAAAACACCCTTCCTTACACTAATTTTTGATTTCAGTAATTTAAGCATCAGACTGTATCGTGTCATTCTTATATTCTAGAAGTCCTAATTCTTGTAAAAACCCTGCCTGGCTTCATACCACCTCCTCCTCAGGTGCATTTGGCGGGGGGGTGGGGGGGGGTTGGGGTAAGGGGAGAGGCCTAGGCAATTTCACAATGCCTCCTTCCACCCACTTGAAAATCTCTAATTGCTGTAGGTCTTCAAAAGAAGGAAGCTCTCTTCTCTTCTTTTCCTGACTAATCAAGGGGGAGAAAAGTCAGATTGCTGCCTTTTCTCAGAGATGTACCCTCTGCTCTTCAAATTTTTAGATCTCTCCTTCAGTTAAAAAAATAGAATCCCTTTCTCAGTCAACGGGGAAACCAAACTAAGAAAGTTTCAGGAGGTATTTTCCTTTCAGGAAGTGAGTTTTAGAAGACATTTGTCATTCTGCTACTGGACTCAGCTTTTCTGCGTTGCCAAGACACAAGAAAAAGGAATGAGAAAGAAACACTAAAATTGGAAAGAGGTGCTGAGCTCTGCTAAGCATTCATGCATACCCTCTAGATTTGTGGGCTTTTTCAAGATTTTGAAGTACTGTTTGAAATTCTATCACCAAATCAGTGGTAGCCTGGTAATGAGACTAAGGCTGACAAATCACTACCAAAGTTGTGACCCACTAAATGCTGGTGGGGAAGTTTTTTTTAAAAAACACACATTAGTTCTGATAACAAAGCTGCCAGGCCCTTGCCTCCATCTGTCCACATACACATAATGGCTAATAAGCAAGATGCTACCCAGTGGTACATAAATGCTTTTTTAGTTCTGAGGACTTGGAAAAGGCATTTAGGTAACAGTCAAGACATCCGGGTTCAGCCCTGGCTATGATAATAACTACTGTTGTGACTTTGAGCAAATCACTTAAACTTTTCAGAGTCTCAATTTCCTCACTCAAAAAAGCAAGGGATTTGAATTCCAAGACCTTCTTGCCCTAAATTCTGCAAGTCTTCTGACTGATGATAATGCTGCTTTTTGTACATCTGGAGCTTCACATGTATAAAATTCAGTGCCAGACCCTATCTCAGTTGGGTCTCAGGACACCTCAGTGAGGCCACCTAAGAGCAGGAAGGTGGCCCAGGGATGGAAGAATGGCCCGAGAGGAAGTCTACTGGATGCGGCTCTCCTGTGAAAACAAGGGATGGCCAGGTTGCCGGAGCAGCTGTGCCCACTATAGTATCTACACTAGACAGATGTCCCTAGATACAGTGTGTGTTCAGTGACCTAAACAGAAACATTTCAAGTAGAGAGTGGGAGAGAGGGTAAGACCACTTAAAAGTTAACAGTATATGCGTTTATGAAATAGAATTCCTTACCTCAGGATGTATCATGGAAACTTTACACTGAAGAAGACTCTCAGAACCTTTAATCAAGGTTGAATTTTAATAAAAATATAGCCCCAAGTCCCTGAGTGCTGACATTTTACCTTTTTGTCTGCTTAGTGGTAGAGAGGCAACAAGAAGGAGGGTCTGAAATAATATTAATGTTCACCGAGCACTACATATATACCCACTGAATACCGACTACAAGCAAGGCCCTGCGCACTTCATGAGAGATCACCGGGTCTTCACAACCGAGGAGGGAGCAGGCTCAGCCTAGTTCAACAATACAGACAAGGTCACAACAGCTGATAAATGGAGGGCCAGGCTTTGAATCAAGGCCTACTCATCGCTATCAGACAGCATTGCTCAGTCCTGTAAAACTGGAAAGAGATGCTGCAAGTTGTTTTTTAAATTCTCTTTCCATTCTTCTGTTTAGTTTTTTGGGAGAACATTTCTTTTTATTTAAAAAATTTTTATTATGTTTATTTTGAGAGAGAGACAGATGGAGTGCAAGTGGGGGAGGAGCAGAGAGAGAGGGAGACAGACTCTAAAGTAGACTCCAGGCTCTGAGCTGTCAGCACAGAGCCTGACGCAGGGCTTGAACTCACAAGTATGAGATCATGACCTGAGCCGAAGTCGGACGCTCAACCAGCTAAGCCACCCAGGCGCCCCAAACATTTTTTTTAAGTTACTATAGTTTTGTCTAAAGGTAGTACCTTCACAGGATTTATTTTCTAGAAATATATCAATTATTCTAAAGTACAAATACTTTAATAGAAAACAAGTAGGTGAACACAATTTGAATATAAGCAGAGAAATGAATTGTATTCAATAACAGTATCCTCAAGCTTAAAAAAAACCAAAACAACAACAAAAAAAACCAGGGGTGCCCAGGTGGCTCAGCTGGTTGAGCATCTGACTCTTGATTTCAGGTCAGGTCATGATCCAGGGATTGTGAGATTGAGCCACGTGTCAGGCTCTGCGTGGAGCACGGAGAACCTAAATCTCACTCAACTTCTGAGAACGCAACTTCTTAGGTAATTCCAGGCCAGTGATTCTTTTTGTACACTACAGCTGCTTTCCTTGAAAGACATCCTATCTGTGAGATTATATACTCAGAAGATATCTCCTGTGACCCCATAACGTAGTGCAGATTCCCGTTCCAACCTGTTTTGGGGGGTAAGTGTCCTCCCACACTCTCTTCACCCAGCTGCCTTGGGCTTCTTGCCGTTTCCATCTGCTCGTCCCATACTTCTGTATCTTTTGTTTTTATAAGTTTATTTATTTTGAGAGAGAGAGAGAGAGCGCACGTGCACAAGTGGAGGAGGGGCAGAGAGAGGGGGAGAGAGAGAGTCCGGAAACAGGTGCTGCCAGAGTGGAGCCATGAGATCATGGAGCCATGAGATGACCTGAGCCAAAACCAAGAGTTGGATGCTTAACCGAATGAGCCACTCAGGTGCCTCCATACTTCTGTACCTTCTTGCTCACTTGACCATATTTCCAAGTTTCAGTTCTAAACGTCATCTCCTTTATGGTGCCCTTCTTGGTTTTTCTACTCACAGCCAGTAAAAATGAATTCCTCTTTTCTTTGTGCCCCACAGCTGCCTACGCAGATTTCCATCATAAGTATCTCTAACACCTTATTGCTAATTTGACTTTACCTCACCCAGACCCTAAAACCCTAGAGGGTAGAACTAAGTTGTCCTTTCCTTCTGTATTATTTAGTGTCCAGCATGTAATAGATTCTTAATAATTTTTTTCAATTAATGGTATGTTTACGAATTACTATTATTGGACTGTTTATTGTGAGTTGATTAATATAGACTGACCTCTTTCCAAGTCCTCAGACGACTCACATCTGAATTAGCAAGACACTTATTTAACAAGGCAGATTTTTGTGCCTCATCCCACATACATTAAGTCAGACAGTCTGGGAGTCTGGGTGCCGACTCCCTTTGTCTCTAAGGAGCTGTGAAACTTAAACTTCAGTTTTCTTATCTTATGTCAAATTTCTAGAGATCATTCCTCTCCCCCCTAAAAACTCTATATAGTATCAGTTCCAATTGTCAGGTACACAGATTAAAATGACAATGCCATAGAAGAGACCAGCAGGGCATTACAGTAAGCTGACAGGAAATCTATCAAGTGTCCAAATTTTTGGTCAGGCAGCATGGTATGAGGGAACAAGTGTTGGCTTTGGATCAAGACTGCCAAGAGTGCTGGGCGTTGAAGCAGGCGGTGTGAGTTCTCCCCTGTGTCTGCAGGAATAATAAAAAAAAGCCCCCCAACAGCTCTGTGAGGCCCCAGTGCTGCAGCACAGGGCAGGCTCTTGAACACTGGCTCTCTCCCTGTCTCCTCTCTTCCCACCCTTACCCCAGGTTCCTTTCCGTTGCCCAATGTTTATTTGCTTAACTACCACAGAAGGAAGGTGCTATGTTATTAGAGCTTCAGAGCTTGTTAGAGGAGGAAACACTTCACAGTGCAAGCTAAAAATAACAGGAGAAAAAAAATCCTTCATAAGGTGTATATGGAGGAGAACAACAATTAGAGGCAGGTTTTATTCAGACTTCTGAAATTGCAACCCCTGCTCAGCTCTTTACTAGCCAATTATCAGAACCTCGCTTCTTACAAGAAAATGGGAATAATAGTGCTTCTCGAAGATTTTTTCTTTAGTTAACATTTATATGGTGCTTATATATGCCAAGTGCTGTACAAATAACTCATTTGATCCTCCTCTGACCCAGGCAGTTATTACCTCCACTTTATAAAGATGGGTACGGAGAATGGAGATTAACCTGCCTACGAGAATATGACCAGCCCCAAGTGGAGACGGGATTCGGACCTAGGCATCTGGCTGCAGAATCTAGGCTCCTAATCACTGCGCTATGGTGTCTCTGTGTGGCACAGGCAAGTCCCTGGGCTACAGAAGGCACTCGGGAAGGGGCAGTTACACTGACACAAGCAGCTGGTGGGTGGGCCTAATGTGCCTAATCATCGATTAGACACTATTGATATGTAAATGACCATCCCCAGTGGTCACACCAGGCTCTGCGGATTAATTTGTAATTGCAGCTGAATGTAATTTAGTTCTCATGAGTTCAAATTCGATTCCATTAAATCTATTCCATGAAACAGATACTTGTTATCTAATGATGAAGATTACTGACCAATGGGAGATAAACATAAATAAGGCCTCTATACACACCTGAAACATGGGGGTGGACTCTCACTTTACCATTATGGACCCCAACTTCATGCAGCTGGTAAACAGTTGAGATTACATACTCTATTTTATTAAACATATTAGATACCCTTCTCCTTCGTTTAAAGGGGAAAAAGCTACTTCTTTTGGAAAGCAGGATAGTGTGGTGGTTAGAGCATGGATCTGGGAGTTAGACTTCAGTCTGAATCCCAGCTGCCTGCTGTAAGTTGTGTGACAACTTACACGGCATCTCAGTGCCCCAGCTGGCACTCCACAGCTTACAGCTGTGGTATTAACTGAGAACACATGTGATGTGCCAGCACAGTGCCTGGCACAGAGCAAGCATAAAAAGTTACTAATTTAATTTTCACTGTTACTATTATTATTATTGTAATAACAAGCATTAGTTTTCCAAAGATGTGTTTAGCGAAAATTTACTTACAAATTTCATTTTTATTCTGAAGATGTACAGGGAAATTATGTTCTTACTTCAGCCAATGTTATATCTCAAGAATGCATACAGCCTTTTCACATTCATTATTTAATGCAATCCTTGCCACAACCCTGGAAAGTAGATACAATCACACCCTATCTCACAGGTGAGCAAACACAAATTCAAAGAGGAAAAGTAACTGGCCCAAGGTCAAAGATATCAAGTATCGAAATTTTAGTCCAAAATTTTGTAACCTGAGACTCCTCCCAAGCATATTTTAACTTTACAACTAAAGAGAAATAATTATCTGCTTTAAATGGTCTTATTTGTCCTGAATATCCTAAGGAACTCCACTCCACATTTACTAGTCAGCAATTGGCATTCAACCATGAATAAGAGCCCCTCCCCTTCCCCTGATTTATTTCTCATCAGCATGGATTCCTGTTTTTATCCCTAAATGGTTTACAATTATTTTGGGTCCATAATTATTTTGTTGACCAACTTATCTCTGATTAAGCCAGAGGCAGCCCCTTCAGGCTGACCCTGTGTCCTTGTGACATGCTCCCATCAGGTTTTGTTTTTTTGGTTTTTTTTTTTCACATAGCTCATTTTAAAATTAGAGCTTCCTTTTCTGATTTAAAAGTTGTAGGTTATACTGTTTCAAAACCATTTATCCAAAACTGTTACCTAATTTTGACCATCATACTTAAATATCTGTCTGGCACATCATCGTACCCTGGATAAACTTCTTAGACACTCAAACAAAGTGTCACAGAAAAAATACTGCTGAATCTGCTACAGGGCTAGACATAACTGTCAGTGAAATAATAGAGAGACATAAAGGAAAAAACATACAAGGAAACCCCACTCTGTTATCTCACATAGGTTTAACTTTTACTTTACTAAAAGCTGCCCCCAAACCATTTACAACAATCACAGGCTCTCCTTTTGACTTACTGCAACTGAAGATCGCCCACAGACAAGCAGGCAGGAGGTGGTCAGGGGAAGGTGATATGTGACTCTATAAGCCAAACCACTACTTGAGTAAGAAATGCCTCCTTTGCGTGAAAGGATTAATCTCTTCGAGAGCGGTATTAGAACTGAGGTGGTGAGGCAGAATGGAAACCTTACCTTCCACTGTAAGGTCTGCTAAGATTCCAGGGCATAAAATTAATGATACAAAGAACTAGGGGAAATGGGTGCCTGGGTGGCTCAGTCAGTTAAGCTCTAACTCTTGATTTCAGATCAGGTCATGACTTCATGGTATGTGAGTTCAAGCCCCACGTCAGGCTCTTTGCTGAGTGCAGAGCCTGCTTGGGATTCTCTCTCTCCCTCTGTAGGTAGGTAGGAAGGAAGGAAGGAAGGAAGGAAGGAGGGTAGGAAGGAAGAGGAAGGACGGACAGACGGACTTGGAGGAAAATCTGACAGTCGTTTGTTTTCCTAAATCTTTTTATTTAAACAGCCTGTGTTTCCAGACTCTAGATCTTTTATCATGGAAGTTACAGTTACTTCTAGTTATATAACCCAACGCCACTTACAACAGTTTTATGAAGAATGGACTCACAATAGAGTATTACAGGCAGGCTTCGGTGCTAAGGTCACAGGAATGGAGAAATCCTGTTGAGGGCACTGATAATTAGGAATGCGCAAAGGGTGAGCGGCAAGTGAAATGTTTATCTGCCCACCTCCCACACATGGGGAAGAATCGCTGTTGACACAGTGGAAGCCCAGACCAGACTAAACTCAGGGGAAACAGAAGTCTGCAACCTTTCAAACCAGTCCTAACACCATATCTGTTAACTACACTAATCCCCAGCCAAGCTGGCAGATAAACAGAATTGGGTGTTAGTAGGGTTTGGTTTTTGTTTTAATTTCTTATTCTTCAGACCCTCTGAGATTTTTTTTTAACATTTATTTTTGAGAGAGACAGAGCATGAGCAGGGGAAGGCAGAGAGAGAGGGAGACACAGAATCTGAAGCAGGCTCCAGGCTCTGAACCATCAGCACAGAGCCTGACGCAGGGCTCTAACCCACGAACTGAGAGAGAGATCATGACCTGAACCAAAGTCAGATGCCTAACCGACTGAGCCACCCAGGCACCCCAGACCCTCTTAGATTTTTCACACTGTGCTCATGGTACCCTATGCCTGCCCAAAGTACCCCAGCTCTGCTCTTTAAAATAAACAGCCTCTTTCCTTCCCTATCTCTTCCCCAAAAAATCTCATTTTTCCAAATATTAGGACAGAAAGGTCTGATCATTTGGCTAATTCAAGATTATTAGCCATGATGTTGAGTTTTTCAGGAGAACATTTGCATTTTGAAGTAGAAAAAGACAAAGGGATAGGACATACGTTTTGAGGAAAGAAATCTCCAGTCTTCTTTGAGCCTTTTGATATCTAATACCAAGGAGGCTGGAAGTTAACACTGAAAGATAATCAGCCTATGCATTAAACAAGCCAACCTTCCCTTCTGTTTCTCTCATGTTTGTAAGTATCCATCAAGAGCACAGGGCACTCCAACATGGAGCAAATCACCTCTAACTCCTGTACCCAACCACATATAACATTCCCAAACCTACAAAAAAAAAAAAATCACTGTTTGAGGATGTTCCACATGTGGGGATAAGAAGCCAAAAAGCACAACTTACATGTCTCATTATTTCACCAAAAGCTAGTTTTCCATGGAAGCCAAGTTTTTCCTTTTAATTTAAAATATTTTTTGCACAATTGCAATCCTTGTATACACTACATCTTTCACTTATTATGACAAACTTTTTATGGTTTTCGAAATTGTTTTTCTTCATCAGCCATGCTTTTTAGTGTTTTGGATTTAACAACTGCTAGCAGGTGAGTGTTCCTTTGGCTCTATAAACTAGCAGTGGTGGATGGGAGAGTGCCGGATTGAATCAATCAGAAAGATCTGAAAATACCTTCTCTTACCCACCTACTGTTGCAGAGACAGAAAATGAATGAAGTGGAAGATAATGGTCAGGAAAGCAAAAGGATGAGGAAGATATTTTGTATAATCTGTATAGTGGTAATTATTTCAAATTGGAGTGTATTTGCCAACAGAAAATCCCACCTAGAAACAAATCATATAATTGTCCAGATATCTGCCTCAGTTTATGTAGTTTTACAATTTTTGTAAAAGTAACCTATAGTAACTGTTCTAACTTTTCTTAATGTTCATCAATTAATAAATAACACAAAACCAATGCCCCAAATAATGCACTAAAAACAGTTGCTCAGGAAAAAAACAATCAGATTAAACTTCACATTTTGCCTTTAAGAATATGGAATCTGCTAAAAGATTTGGGTATAAAAATCCTACTCATAATTATACTACTTCATCTGTTTCTAGTAATATGGTAGATGGCAATGATGAAATTATCAAACGCAAGCCAAAGGCCAATGACAGTATCTTGGAGAAAAATTTACCATCTAAACTCCATGCCCCCTTGACTATGTGTTGAGCTTGTAAAGAAGCAGAATTTTCAAAAGAGAACTTCCACATGGACAAAAGAATGGAGCCCTGAGTAGACTCTGCAAGAGCAACTGCAAAAGCCGGGGACATTCTCCTTGCCCCAGGGTATCCCTCCTGCAGTCAGCCTCTGCTAAGGGCCTCAAGGTCTCTTCCCCACCACCCCTCTTCACAGGTACAAATGCTTTGAAATGTACCTCTTACAGCTTTCAAAGCATTCTTCTTTCACTTAAGATTTATACACATCTCTCTCCTACACCAAAAGTATTACAGAACCACCCAGACTAAGATACAAACATACAGAAGCTATCTATAGCTGTATATCGATCATAGCAACTCTTATGGAATGCGTATGTGCTAATTTTCCTCTTAGCTTGACCTTCTATTTTAATTTGTTTTCACTGGTCTACTATATTAGTAATACATTCTACTTTACTGTATGTCTTCTTATAAGCGGATTCAAATCCTCTGTACAAATATACATATATACCTGCGTTGTGTATCTGCACACAGTCTGGAACACAATGTCAAGATGTGTTAGAGTGAGCTTCTTTGTGGCCACTCTCAGCCTTTTAAGAGTTAGCTGCATCCCCCTGCCCGACTTCTACTATTCGATTTAGCAACTTGTGCTGTCATCATATACCAGCCTTTCTTGGGCAGGCACGGTTCCTGAGGAGTTGTATATATGCCATAAACTGAATGAAATGAAGAGAAATGAAGGGAAATTTAGATGTAGATAATGATTGGGTATGATGGTTAATTTTATGTGTCAGTTTTCCTGGGCTACAGGATGCCCAGATAGCTATAAAACATTTTTTTTCTGGCTGTGTCTGTTGAGTGTGTCCCCACAGGAGATGAGCATTTCAATTCGTAGACTGCATAAAGAAGACTGCTCTCATGCTGCAAGGTGGGCATCACCCAATCTGTTTAGAGCCTGAATAGAACAAAAAGGCAGGGGAAGGGCAAATGTGCTTTTTTTTTTTTTTTTAAGTGTAAGCTGGGACACCCATCTTTTTTTATTTATTTTTTTTAACATTTATTTATTTTTGAGAGAGAGAGAGAGACAGCGTGCAAGCAGGGGTGGGGCAGAAAGAGAGGGAGACACAGAATTCGAAGCAGGCTCCAGGCTCTGAGCTGTCAGCACAGAGTCCGACGCGGGGCTCGAACTCACGAGCCAGGAGACCATGACCTGAGCCGAAGTCAGACGCTTAACTGACTAGGCCACCCAGGCGCCCCAAGGGACACCCATCTTCTGCCCTCAAACAATCAATGTTCCTGGTTCTGGAGCCTTTGGACTAGGACTGAGACTTATACCACCAGCTTCCTGGTTCTCTAGCTTGTAGACAGTAGATCATGGGACTTTCTGGCCTCTATACTTGTGTAAGTCAATTCCTATAATCCCTTCTCGTGTGTGTGTGTGTGTGTGTGTGTGTGTGTGTGTGTATCCTTCTTATATGTGTGTGTGTATATATATATCCTTCTTATATGTATGTATGTATGTGTGTATGTGTGTGTGTGTGTGTGTGTGTGTGTATCCTGGGGGTTCCATTAGTCTGGAGAACTGTAATACCCAAGTCATAATGCTTTATTTTAATTTTTAGACTTAATTTTGTTAGCTAATTAATCCAAAATCTTTAGGATTTATCAATGATTATATTTTGATATGTGGCTTACAACTTCAGTTATCAGACTCCTATGTATTACCAGACAGAAAAACTTGGGAGGGAAAAGTCAATACTTCTTCTCTGCTCCCGTCTTCCAAATGAATATACTAACACAACCCTAAAAAGGAAAATTTTTTAATTGGATATAAGTTTTTGTCATCATTGGCTCAAGTAAAAACACATTTGCAGTATGAAGAAACACATTTTTTTAGAAAGATTTTCATTTTGGTTTTTTAAAATATTAATTTTATTAAATTTCAATCCTTAAGTATATGTCTTTTTAATAATCTATGTGCAAGATAACAAGTACACAGAGAACATCTTTGCTGCATTTACCAAAGTATAATGGTTTTCCTGAGGAAAACCAGTAGTGTGATTGAGTCCTGAGGTGAATTAAGGGCTTTTTCACAATTCAGTATTTTTTATTTTATTAAAAAAAATTTTAACGTTTATTTATTTTTGAGAGAGAGAGAGAGAGAGAGAGAGAGCATGAGCAGGGGATGGGCAGAGAGAGAGGGAGACACAGAATCCGAAGCAGACTCCAGGCTCTGAGCTGTCAGCACAGAGCCCGACACGGGGCTTGAACTCATGAACCATGAGATCATGACCTGAGCCGAAGTCAGACGCTTAAGTGACTGAGTGACCCAGGTGCCCCCTAAATTGAAGTAACTGTAGGCTCATTCACATACAGTTGTAAGAAATAATTCAGAGAAATCCTAACCCGTATCCAGTTTGCTCCAATGGTAACATTCTGCAAAACTACAGAATAACATCACAATTACAATATAGACATCACTACTATTAAGACACAGAAAATTTCCATCAACCCAAGGATCCTTCATGTTTTCACCCTTTTACAGTGACACTCACTCTCCTCCTGCCCATCCCCTCCTCAGCTCCCGGCAAACACTAAATTCATTCTCCATTTCTAGAATTTTAAGACTTTCTAAGATAAAATTTACCAAGCCACGAATTACATGGTGACTGAGGCAAAGAGTCAAAACTTCCATTCAGCCAACAGGTGAAGAGGCTTTTAGGTGTATTTTAACAGCTGGGAGCCATTATAACAAAAAATGGAAGCACCAGAAGATAACTCCAAGGAGTTAAAGATTGAAATTGAAATCTCAGAATTTCAAACTCAGGTTTAATAGGGCCTTTCGATTAAGTTTAAAGTACAGAAAATAGTTTTCAAGAACGATGTGAAAAACATAAAAAATAAATGAGACCAAATGACAGGAAGTCTCCATAAAGGCATGTTAATATCCACAGATAGCAATTGAATGGTCTTCTTAATACCACAGTTAGATGACTTACTTTACCACTGTCAGCATTTACTTTGGTAAAGAAAAGGAAAACCTGTATTTAACCCAACCACTAATAACTAGCCTTACTTCTAAAGGCTACTAAAAGTCCAAGTAAACAGTCACCTGTTACATCATCAAGAGGGTCATGGTCAGAAACTGCACGAATTTTCTTTCCTGTAACTGTCCACACGTTTTTAGAAAAAGAAATCCTTAATATTTTTTTACTCTCCCAAAGATATATTTTTCACTGATGGTCAAAGGTAGTACGTTTCACCAACAGAAAGGTTCTTCCCCCTTTCACACTCTTTACCATTGTTAATGATGATGAATACAAGTTGCACAGTGCTTCTGTAACTTCTAGCCCTTCCCCACTATAATTTTTAGACTTTTCTATTTATAACAAAATAAATGACATAGGTTAAAGAAAAAATATAATTCCTTAAATCCATAAAAGTATTTTTGGGGGTACCTGGGTGGCTCAGTCAGTTAAGTGCCCAACTACGGCTCAGGTCATGATCTCATGGCTCGTGGCTTTGAGCTCCGCATCGGGCTCTGTGCTAAAAGCTCAAAATCAGGATCCTGCTTCGGATTCTGTGTCTCCCTCTCTCTCTGCCCCTCCCCTGCTCCCACTCTCTCTCTCTCTTTTTTTTTAATGTTTATTTATTTTTAAAAGAGAGAGAGAGTGGGAGCAGGGGAGGGGCAGAGAGAGAGGGAGACACAGAATCCGAAGCAGGCTCCAGGCTCCGAGCTGTCAGCACAGAGCCCAATGCGGGGCTCGAACCCACAGACTGTGAGATCATGACCTGAGCCGAAGTCAGACACTCAACCAACTGAGCCACCCAGGCACCCCTAAAAAAAAATTTTAAAAAGAAAGTATTTTTGGTCAAAGGAACATTAAAAGAACAATTCTAAAACCTGCATTGGGCCAAAAACAAAGCATTCCTTTCTCCTCGACTCCTCCACCTCCTTAAATACACCTTATGACATTTTATCAGTGCTGATCTTAATGAACATCAGAGAGAAGGGAAGTTCTGAAAAGAGGTCAATTTTATATCTGTAACAAAACATACAAAGTTCAAAATGATAAACGAACGACTTCAAAAACAAACCCATTAGCATCTTTTTGATAAAAGACAACTTCATCTAGTCAATTGGACTTGACTTGCCTAGGTGGTTCTCAAACTGCAGCCAGTGTCTGAATGACCCAGAGAGCTTGTCAAAACACTGATTGCTGGCTCCATCCCCTGAGTTCAGTTTAGTAGGTCTGTGGAAGGGTCTAAAACTTTGCATTTCTAATAAGATCCCATGTGATGCTGATGTTGCTGGTCTGAGGAACACATACATTGAAAACCACTCCTTTAAACCTAGAGACATCCAGTTTTTGTTGAATTTTTCTCCAGAGGTCTCAAAAGGAATCTCTGCAGAACAAACCAAGTTTGGGAGACCTAACTAATGCTTAGGTTGCTAAATTGCTCTTTGAAATAATTTATCTGAGGTAAGTTGTTACACAGTTCGAAGTAATTCAGTGTAGAGCTGTGTATCTGTAGCTTAGAATTCCAGACCCCTTGAGGTGGCTGGGTGGCTCAGTCAGTTGAGCATTTGACTTCAGCTCAGGTCATGATCTTACTTATCTTGAGTTCAAGCCCCACATTGGGCTCACTGCTGTCATTACAAAGCCTGCTTCAGATCCTCCATCTGTCTGTCTGTCTGTCTCTCTCTCCTCCTACGCTTGCACCTCTCTCTCCCTGTCAAAAATAAACATAAAAAAAAAAAAAAGAATTCCAGAACTTTTTCCCCTATTTCACAGAAATGATAACCAGGTTGCATTCCAAAATGCCTACTTAAACCTTGGAGTGTAAGGGGTTCAGGCTCCCATATACTTTGATTTAGTGGGAGTTCTCCCCATAAGGTGCAGGGGCTGTTTTCATAGTGGTCTCTGGAAAAAGGCCATTTGTTTTTATTCCCACATCAGCCACTTTATAATATGAAAAATATAAGTAAAATTCTGATATGTTCGAATTCAACAGATCTTGGCCTCAGCCTCAAAGTCTTCTAGAACTATTCCATGCATGCCTCACAAGATTCTTGGCTAACGGGGAAATTAAATGGCACTTGTAGTCTCAAATGCCTTAATTTAGCTGGTTTTCTACCCCCTGCCCCACCAAACCTTTTATATGTAAGTTACTAAGAGTAACAAAATCATCTCAGTATTAATTTTTAAGAAAAAATTTTCATCGCATCATAGGTGTTAGTAATAATAAGTGTTATTTCATTGTTAGTAATGAAATAAACAAGGGACAATGATGTTCAAAGGGCACAGGCAAGTTGAAAACTCATTTCCAAAAAAATGGACGAATGACTGTACAAAGAAATTAAAACCAGTAAAAATTTATTGAACTGTGCTAGCTGCCGTGAGGTCCCTGCCCTCACGGAGTTTTATTTATTTACTACCTTGCTGGGAAGACGTACAAGACAAGTGTAAACGTGAAGAACATTATGAAGAAATTCAGATTGCTATGGAAAACACAGACTAGCCTATCTGGAGGGCAGAAAAGGAGGAATCAAGAGAGGCTTCTCAGCAAAGCTGCTCTCCATTAAGCTTAGAACTGAAGGATAAATAAGAGTGAGCTAGACAATGAGGGAAGAGAAACGAGTCACAGAGGAAAAGAACAGAACGTTCCCCTATGACTCAAACACACAAAACATGGAAGAGCAGGTAAAGAAGCTGGAACAGCAGGCAGGCAGGACCAGAACGTGTAGAGCTCTGTGTACTGGCAATGGGAAACAGGAAGATAACATGGTCATAGCATACACCTTAACCAACTCCCTCTGTAGTGCAGATATTGGCCTTAAGAGGGTGATGGTTCAGGAGGCACAAGATGCAATGCTGCAGGGATGGAGAGGAGTGGCAGGAGTTGTGGGTGGAGAAGATACGGTGAATCTTAATTGTGTGACACACAGGTTACTTAGTTTATACGGACTTCAGTTACATCATTAATGAAGCAGGATTAGAATCTTCCCTGTATACCTCCTTAAAGTTACTATGGTGAATCAAAAAAAAAAAAAAATCATACATCTAAATAACCTTGTTTGTATGTTTTACTTATACACTACTTATTTCTTCTCCAAAACTCTTAACTCTATTTCAATTTCTGGCTAAAAGCCCATGTATCTCTGTGCTGACTTTTTGTTTTTTAATTTACCTCACAGCACATATAATAGGCAGTAAAGAATGTCTGGATTAGAATAAAGAGAATTCAGCACATTGGTGGAAAAAAGCAACTGTGGGTCTTAGCAAAGATCAAGTCTAACAGAATATAATTTTTAAAAGGATACAATAAAAAATCCAACTAGTTATATAGACATAAATCTAAAAAAAGACCTACAGGAACTTTACAGAGGAAACTTAAAGAAAAAGACCTTAAATAAATGTAGAAAAAGCAAAATTAAGTCAATTCTTCCCAAATGAAACCAATGAAATTCCAAACAAAAATTTCCAGAGGCTTTTTCACAGATCTTCACAAGGTAATCCGAAAGAATACAATACAGAAACCACAAAAATATAATGTTAAATTAGTATAACAAGTTGTGGAAGGATGTTCCAATATCAGTAATACTTCTAAACATATAAAATAATATTATATGTTGTCATGGACTCATACATACAGAATAACAGTATAACAACACACATGGGAATGATGACATCAAATTTTAACCAAAAAATTCAGAATAGTTACTGAAGGGGAAAAAACAGAATTAGGCAAAAACTAGAGTTGGTAATCTTTTCTTTCTTAAGCTGAATGGATACAGAAGTGTTTATTATACTATTCCCTAGTCTTTGAACTCTTTTTGTAGGTCTTAAATATTCCACAAAAAGCAAAAAATTTTAAAAACCCACAAAAAAACAAAAAAAAATAGAATGGTTTTTACTTGAGAACCATATTATTACATGATCTAGCATAGTAGTTCCCAGCACCAGTCCAATAGCTACTAGAAGTGTTTGTTAAAAACACGATTAAGAGGCTGTGGCAGACTCAGAACGTCTGGGAGGGGAGCGATCCGAGTCTAATGCACAGCCTCATTTGGGAACCCTTGGTAACCACAAACTATTAATAACTAATCCATCAACAAAATGGGTTCCAATCTGACCATGAGATATTTAAGTGCTTAAGACTGCCTAATTACTTTCCAATTGATGCAAACTGTCTAGAATGGGGATTTTAATTTAAGGGCAAAACCATACAAATTTTAACGCATATTATATTGCCAAAAAAGGTCATACGTGTAAAAACCAGGAATATCTTCTAAAGTAATAGTGTCTAATGATTCTACAGGAGAATATAATTCTTTCATATCCTCCACAGGGAGCAAAGTTCCACCAGAGATGATAAAAGATGCTATCCTTAAAAATAAACAATACAAGTCATTAGCAACTGCAACTAAAGATGTAGTTCCCTCAAGCATCCAGACGGCAACTCTGTGTTTCTTTCCTTTCTGAATTTTACTCCCCTGTAATAAAATCACAGCTAAGTTTATCTAGAGATATGCAGAGAACCAATGAGAAACCTAAAAAATAAATTTAGAAAGAAAACCATTCATTCCTTCACAGTTAGAGTTATCAATACTGCTATGACAATTGTGCCTTGCTCCTAAGACATAAAATTAACTAGAGAGGACCAAGTTGTTAGAATGCACAAAATCTTCAAGGGCTGACACATTTTCCCCTAATATTTAAAAATCACAACTACAGGCGCCTGGGGGGCTCAGCAGGTTAGGCATCCGACTCTTGGTTTCAGCTCGGGTCATGATCCTGCAGTTCATGTGAGCCCTGTATCGGGCTCTGTGCTGGCAATGTGGAGCCTGCTTGGCCTTCTTGCTCTCTGCCCCTCCCACGTACACTCTCTCCCTCTCAAAATAAATAAACAAGCAAACTTTTGTAAAAAAATAAAAGTAAAAATCACAACTAAAACACGGAAAGGGATTATTTTCCTATTTTAAACAACACGAATCTGCGAAATGCATCAATATAAAAGGACTCACTTACCAGGACTTTCTACTCGCTTATAGTGGTAGGGATTGATGCACACCTCCTTCTGCTTGGAACCAAAAGGAAACTCACAGCATTCCAGTGGTTTTAGTTCATGGTGGCTCTGAAGATCGGGCCAGCGCCACACTCGGCAATAAATGACATGAGGCAGTCCCTTCCGGTGGGAAACTTGCAGTCTGCCATCCAGAGAGCGAGGGATGGTGACACAGTTACTTGGCTGCCCTGGGCAGCTCAAGGCCTTTTCCAGTTCCTCCATGGCACCCTTCTTTTTCTTCAGTTTTTTCACCAAAGCATCAACAGCTTTCTCTGCCCATTTTTCTTCTTCATCACCCTGTTTCCACCCAAGAAGTCTCTTCACAGCTGGACTTGTGAAGGAAAATAAACTTGTCACATTCATAATGACTGCACTATGTGTATGGGGGAATACAAGAGTCTCCAAATGCAAAAGCACAATGGAAGAGACTTCACTTTACTGACATAGGATTCTCTTTGGCTTCTTGGTTTTGAGGTCCCAAAAAGTAGATATTACCATTCCTAGTGTTTTAAAAAGTAATCCAAAGTCAGCATCTAGAAAAGAAAAAAGGGAAAAAATGTATAAAATAATCGCTACTATAAAACCACAATTCACTGAACAATTACTATGGGCCAGATACTATTTTAAGTACTTTTATGTATTACAATATGTTATAGATTGAATTATGTCCCCCCTAAAATTCATGTTGAAGCCATAACCCCTACTGCAACTGTATTTGGAGATGGAGCGTCTAAGGAAGTAACTAAGGTTAAACGAGGTCATGAGAGTGGGGCCATGATCTGGTAAGAATGGTGGCTCTACAAGAGGAAGGGCTCCCCCACCTTGCACACACACTGAAGAAAGGCTATGTGAGGACACAAAGACAACAGCTGTCTACAAGCCCGGGGCAGGGCTCTCACCAGAAACCAAACTGGCTGGACCCTTGATCTTGGTATTCCCAGCCTCCAGAACTGTGAGAATAAATTTTTGCTGTTTAAGCCACCCAGACTGAGGTATTTAGTTGTGGTGGCCCAAGCCGACTAACACTCGGTGTTTTTAAATAGTCTTTACAATGAAGTAATACAGTCATTGCCATTTTACAGACACACAGTTTAAAAAGTAGCAGGTTACTGTTCTGAGATAGAAGCAGCAGACACCTTCGTGAAAAAAAGTCCAAGTTCTCAACAGATATTTTAATGTTTTACCCTCAGATTCAGCTCTAAAGATGTATTTCAAAACACACCTCAGTCAACAAAAACCGAAAGTGACAAAAAAAAAAAAAAGACAGTAGTCTTAACATGTTTTTGGTTTATTCCTCAAGTATCTCTTATGCTAAAAGGAAAAGTAGTTTTATTTCTACTATGTAAACATTACAAGGTTTTAGGGTATTTATTCAGTAAACAAGCCTGTGCCTATGGGCCATAGAGCAAATAAGGTAGGAAATTTATTTGGTTCTTATCAATAGGAAAGGAATGGAGCACATGAACACATACTGTATACCAAGTTCTTTCGTCCAGTTGTCTCATTTAAACCTTCCAGTTACTTCTCACCAAAAACAGAAAAGGTGAGAGACCTTAAAGAGGGTAACTTTGCACAAATTCCAGCTAAGATGTAGGAGAGGATGTACCATACCAACCTCCTCCCAAGAATCACTCTAAAAGCTAATAAAATATAAACAAACAAAAAAGCCTACTTTAATTTTAAATACATCAAAGAGCAACCAAGGTCCTCAGGACTAGAAGGCCAAGATGCTTAGAACGGAAAAGCAATGAAGGGAGCAAAACATTCTTTTCTGCTCCTCTTCTCAAGGCACTCACCAATGCCTGCACTGTAAGGAGCAAGAGGCCTGGTTGCTGAGCTAAAGGAGGCTCAAGAATGAAGCAGAGATTTCAGTGGCCTCCTAGGGTGAGACCCCAGAGAGTCAAGCTCTAGTGTAAGGGAAAAAAATGAAATGGACCAGTTTTTATACTGAAACACAGCCTGAAATCATCTTTTTTTTTTTTAAATCATCTTAATTGGTGGGAGTAGAGGAGAAAAAACTGTTGCAGAGGCAATATTTGTAGATACTGGCCAAGGGTTTTCCAAAACTAATAACAGACATCTAGACACAGATCCATGAAGCCCTACAAATCCCAAGAAGGATAAATACAAAGAAATCCACATGTTTTGATGGATCATATCAGTAAAATTGCTGAAAACCTATGACAAAAATCTTTAAAAAGACATCTTATTCTCAAATAAGTACAATAAGGCTGACAGCTGACATTCCAACAGAAACAATGGAAATAAGAAGACAATCAATAGCATGCTAATGTAACAAATAATAACTTAAAATTCTATACTTAGTGGCAAAATCATGCAATAATTATTGTAAAATAAATGTGTTTTACAACATGCAAAATCTGAGAGAACTGATGTCCAGCAGGAGTTTGTGAGGCAGAAGGAAAAAGATCCCAGAAAGAAGCAAGGCATGGGAGGAAAGAATGAAGAGCTTCAGAAGGATAAATAAAGGTAAGTCTAAATGAGTACTAACTTTGCAAAACAATAACAGGAATCTCTTGTGGTATTTAAAAAATAGAATTAAAATGCATGACAAAAAAAGAAAAATGCAGAAAGGAATAAATGAAATTAATGTTCTATGGTCCCTGTTATTACCCAGGCTATGATAAAACACTGAATTATTATTGATGTCTTGTCATAATAATTTAAAAAACTAGTGAATAATTTAAAAACTATAAAAAGGTAATAGAGAAGTTATACAATATAGAATTCTTTTTAAAAATATGATTAATCCAGAGAAGTTAAAAAATATGGAATTAAAAAAAATATATGATAATCCAAAGAATTTAAGAGAGAAAAAAACAGCAAACAGATGGGACAAATAGAAAACAATAGATTTAGATCTAATCCCAAAAGTATCATTAATTACTTAAATATAAACAGACTAAATATGCAAGCAAAAGATGGGTAGGGATGGATGGAGATCATACCTAACTCAACTGTACTTATAAGAGATACACATTAAAGTACAGAGAAAGGTTGAAAGAAAAAGGATGGAAAAAGATACACTACGCATATTCTAACCCAAAAAGCTACTATAACTATCAATAAGACAGAACAGACTTCAAAAATAAGCATCACCAGAGATTTAAAAAGGGATATTTCATAACATTATAAGAGTTGACCTAGGGGCGCCTGGGTGGCTCAGTTGGTTAAACCTCCAACTTTGGCTCAGGTCATGATCTCACGGCTCATAAGTTTGATCCCTGCATCGGGCTCTGTGCTGACAGCTCAGAGCCTGGAGCCTGCTTTAGAGTCTGTGTTTCCCTCTCTCTCTGCCCCACCCCGACTTGCACTCTGTCTCTCTATTTCTCAAAACTGAATAAATGTTAAAAAAATTTTTTAAAAAAGGGTTGATCTACCATGAATATAACATAATCTCAAATTTTCACATAAAAACGGTGTCAAAATACATTAAGCATAAACTGACAGAATTACAATAACAAACTCATAATCTTAGTGGGAGATTAAAATAGTGATAAAACAAGTAAACAAGAATCAACAGACATTGAAGATTAACAACACCTTAAAAAAAAACTTGATCCAATTCATGTACATAGATTACTGCACCCAATGACTATAGAATACATACTTTCAAATACACGTAGAATACTTACCCAAACTGACCATATAAAGAGGTATAAAGCAAATCTCTACACAAATCAAAACCAAACAATATGTCTTTGAGCACAGTATAAGAAATCAGTAATAAAAACATTGTTCTTAAAAATAATTACACTTAAATAACTCATGGGTCAAAGAAGAAACTACAGTGAAAACTAAAAAACATTATTTACCTTAATGATTATAAAAATATGACACATCAAAACTCACAGGATGTGGCTCAAGCCATGGTTAGAGGAAAATTTACAGTCTTAAATGCATATATTAGAAAAAAAAAAAGATGAAAACTAATGCTCTGTGTATCTACCACAAGAAAAAAAAACAGTAAATTAAACCCAAAGAAAGTAGAAATCAGGAAAAATTTAAAAAAAAAGCATAACAGAGAAAACTTATGAAATCAAAGCTGCTTCTCTGAAAGTACTAATAAAATTGGATAAGCCTCCAGCAAAACTGGTCAGTAAAAGTGAGGGCACAGATTACCAACAATAGGAATTGAAGGGGAAATCATTACTGATCCTCAGAAGTTAAAAAGATAAGGATTACTAATTGCTCTCACAGCAAACTGCATATCTAGAGCTACTTTGTTGTAGTCTGCCTGAGTTCCTCACTATAGGAAAGTGACTGAGGAATTCAATCTTAGTATCTTCCATTTCTTCAGAACCCAGCACTGTACCTGGCACGCAGTAGATTCTCAATAAATGTTTAATGAATAATTTATCTCCCTGAACAGATCAGAAGGCCAAGTGTGGAACTTCAACTTTATTCAATAAAATATGAATAAATATTACTAAATAAAAATATCATTCAATGAGGTATAGGGAGTCAGTTATTTCCTTTTTCAAAGTAAAGAGTTTTACCCAAATTTACCAGTTATTTTGAAGCTGGTATTAATTTCATTTAACAGAAAAGGAAAGAGAAAACAAAGCCATGCTACTATCAAAAGTCACACTTGGTCAGAATGTACCTATGAAATAATCATTTACTTTTAGATTAGCTTTGCAAAAGAACAAGGAGGACAACTTCTTTCTAGTCCTCTCGTAACAAATTACAAAGGGAATATATTTCTTCTTATTCTATATTGCCTTTTCTTCTACTCCAATAACTTTTTTTTTTTATATTTTAGCCAATGATTTTCAAATAGAAGGGGGTGAGTTTATATCAAAATCACCAAGGGCTATTTCAAACTCTATCAGTGATGGGCTATACAAGGCAAGTATGGTTCGGGGTGAGATTAAGAACCACCATTCCAGATTCTTGTTTTAACTATTTGAACTGACACTCATTCAACAAAGCTGTGCTGAGAGCCTAAGTGCCTGGCACTGTGCTATATACACAGGGACAGGGGCAAAAATGTGTGTGTCCTAAAGGGGCTCACAAGCTGAGCAAAGAGCCAGTAAGTAAACAACTCTCTCTGGGCCAAGCTGGTGTCCCTGCTAACGCTAAAGGCTTGGGTTGAGAAGTGTGTGGCCATCTCCAGCGCCTCATCCAGAAGGATGGTGTGACTGTATACAAAGGTAGAGCATGAGCACAGGAGCAGACAAGGAGACCCATGTACTGGGCATTTGCCTGCCAGGAACTAACTAGAACACTATATGAGAAAAGCTCTAAAATGAGTGTAAACAAGAACATATAAAACAAGAGAACAAATAATTCCAAGCGTTTCAGGAAGTTTTCCCAAAGAGGTTTAAAGGATGAGTAGAATTTTATGAAACAATAGAGCTAACATTTTGAGCTATCACTACTTGACAGACACTGTTCCAACACTTCGTATCTACTAACTTAACCTTCACAACAAACCCTCTGAGTAAACACTATCATTTCCCTCTTTTTACAGGTAAGGGAAGTGAAATACAGAAAAGTGAAATAACTTGTCCAAAGTTTACAGACACAGCTGTATGCCACAGCCAGGGTTTGAATCTGTGCTGTCCGGCTCTAGAGCCTCAATATTTTAGCCACCTGTCTAAACTGCTAGTTCTAACAGACATGAAATAGAAATGCGGGAGCTCAAGGTGGCTGGCGATGACACAAGGCTGATAAGAAGGGCAGGGGCAAGACTATGAAGGGCCTGTGATATATCTTATCCTGTAGACAAGTGGAAGGTTTTCTATCAGAGCACTGCTGTGATTAAATCTACAGATCTAATCTGTGTTTCAGAGAGACAGCCAAGGTGATAGCCTCAACACAGGAAGGCCTCCATACAGACAACAAAAAACAAACCACTGCCTCTAAGCACTACAGGAGCGAGTTGGTGGGAATGTCCCAATGCCACTTCACAAAACTTAAAGCAGCAAGATCACAAACCTTTACGTATAAATGTGCGTAGATGAAACAAAATGCCAGCCGATGACTAATTTCTGTCTACTGGAGTTAAGAATTTTTTAAGATACAAGTCAAACAAGTCACCTACCTCCCCATGAGGAGCTCAAATGAGTCCATGATACTCTGGCCTTGGCAAGACAACTCATTTTTTTTCTGCCCCTCTTTGTACTTCCTGCTTTAGTTTATGTCAAAAGCTAAGTGGCCTTATCAGTTTAAAGTGCAAAATAAAAACATGAGTCAGCAAACAGAGATTTCCTTCCCTCTTCTCCAAATACAAACATTTCACACTGACCAAAAAAAAAAAAAAAAAAAGCATTCACTTGTTAAAGAACCCCCTAAAAGCCTTAAAAATACTATCTTTTGTTTCAGCAACTTCACTTTTAGAAACTTGCTGTAAGGAAATATTCTGAACTAGAAAGGTAAAACATTTTTGCACAAAGATTTTCATCAAAGCATTATCTATTTTAGAAAGAAAACAGAAATATCAAATAACTGGAAAACAGTTAAGTAAACTATGGTACAATCCACTCAACAGAATATTATGTAGCCCTTAAAAATTATGTTCATAAAAGCTATCTAACTTGGAAAAAACCTTAAGCACAACATAAAATGGGATATGTAGCATGAACAACTACATAAATACATCAAAATATTAACAGTGGCTGGGTTTGGAAAGTTAGTAACATCTCTCCTACTTTTCTAAATTTTTCAAACATTTAATGAAAAACTAACTTCTGAATTAAAAAAAAAAAAGCTTCCATATGCCAATATTTGCAAATTACAAAAAAAAAAAAAACACCAAAAATCAATTTTATGAGGTCAAGCCACATACAAATTGCTTCTAAAGCCAGGTTGGACTTACAGTATGATCTGATTTTGGAAGTAATAAAAATATGTTTTTTTAAACCCTGTTTAAAAGAGGGTTCTAAATTCAGATCTTTTCCCTACGGAGTCTTGCCCATGGGAAGGATTTCTATTACTGCCAGAAGTCAAATGAGAAAAATACTCCTCTCATACTCCTTTTGACTTGGCTGTTTAATTTTGCAACCTATGAGCTATTCCTTAATATTAAAAGGAAAAAAGCAAAAAAGTTTAAAATACCTTTAACTGCTGTGTAACCTGCTTTCTATTTAAAGAAAACCTAATTAGCCAATTGCACAACAATGGACATTTTCTCCATCTTGGCCTCATCTAGTAAAGAAACATGTAATTATCCAACTGTGTGAATATAAACAAAATACATTATCTGCTATTCAATACCTTACAGATCCCAGATTCCCACAGAAAGTTTTAAATAATTATTCTAATTTGTATCTGAAAATACAATAAAAAAAGGATAGAGGGAGGGTACCTGCCAAGTGGTACAAAACAAGTACCTTAATAAAAGGATGGAGGAGGGAGAGATAGATCACAAACAAATTCAATGCCCTCTGTAGCTTCAGACTAGTGTGGTTTATAATTCTTGCACTGGCATGGAATTCAATGAGGTAGACAAAATAAATGACTCCATTAAATATTGAGGGAATAATTAAATTATTCAATAAAATAAATATAAAATATAGGCTCCAAAAAGTGACTGGGAAAAAAAAAATCAAAGACTCCTAGTACCTTAAAAAAAAAAAAAAAGGAACTAAAGGAAGATAAATGGTCTATTGTCAATGAGGCAAGCAACTCACTTTTTTTTTCACTTCTCATTCTCTGGTTCATTACTCTGTCTTAACTCTAATGGTAAAACAGCATGGCATAAAGATCAAAGGAATCAAGGATCTAAAAGCACAGGGTATTGATTAACTTCACTTTGGAACTGTTTAACTGTTGGATAAGTTATTTAAGAAAAAAAGACAACGTTACAGAAATTACCTTTCTCTAAAAATATCTGAACCATTTTTTTTAGGAAAGAAGTATTTTCAAGGAACAAAATAAGCTGTGTGCATTATTTCCTGACTTACACCACTAGCTTTATTCTTAAGCAGATGATCTTGTGAATAAGCAGAAAAAGTTAAAACTTGAGCTCCCAAAAGCTACACTGGGGCTTCAGAGCAATCATAAGCCAACTGTACGATTTTTGTAGTGCACTAGTTTTTATATCTAAAATGTTTCACCATATACCTCACTGCAATGCCATGGAGATGAAAAATACCTCAGAGATGTGTTGTATAAGTATGATAGAAAGGTACGTGTCAACTATCCTAACATCCCACTTTAAATAGGGTTCAAGGCCTTGATAAGAACTCTTGCCCCCTCTGAGATGCCCAGCTAAATTAAGACATCAAAAAGGGCCAAAAAGTTGAACATGCCAGAGGATCCGTAATGTAACTTTCACTACTCAATTTTTTGAGCCTACTTGATTTCATTTGGGCACCCAAATCAACTGTATACTCCCACCAAAGGCAGTATTGCCAAACCACATCATGATTCTCAAGAAGGATAAAATAAGGATACGCTAAAAATTCCTGACGCTCACAGAAACCACAAAATCACAGAAGAGTAGACACTACAGATTAGGGTTAAAAATACTTAAAAACATGAAGGCTGCAAAGAAAAATACTCAACGATTCAATGCCAGTAAAAATTTCAAAACATAAAGAGCAATCCATCATTAAGCCAAGAATTGCAATGAGCTTTGTTGATGGAAGAGTAAGACAGAAAACTCACAAAATGGCATTGGGGGGAGGTGGGAGAGTAGGAGGGGATCATAACCATATTCATCAGACCTAAGTAAAATTAGGCTATAGAGTCAAAAGTCCTGAAGAATAGAGAACTTCTAAACTTTTGATAAAACAAAATTACCTATCACCCAAAAAAGTAGAACAGCACACAATCCACATATTGGCTTAGCGCCTAAGCAGAAGAAGGGCATACACTCACATTTCCAGGTGGAAAAACAATCCCCTATGAGCAGTACCTGTGGAAAACAGTAATGAACACAGGTAGAAGGGACAGTACTCTGGAACAAATATAACCATAAGCGGTATCAACTCTAAACAGTGCCTACCAAAAGCACAGAAGACTATTTATTAGCTCCTTAAGGAAAATGATACAACTTTATCCATTCTTAAAGCAGACTGCAAAAAAAAAAAGTTAAAATTTGCTATACAAGTATGTCATTACAATGAATATAAAAACAGAGATGGGTTTTCTCCAGCTATTTTGGTCTCAGACAAATACCCCAAAGTTATAATGCTCTGTGATCTGGTCAAACAAACATTTCTTTTCCCTAGCTACTTCATTAGGAACTAACTTCGTTTTGAGATATTACACCTGTAGAGAAAAACTGGTGAGGTGCCCCTGCATTTCTTTATCCCGTTTTAAAATAGCATTTAGCCCTCGATGTTCAATTTCAAATGGGTCAAATATAGCTAAATAAAACTCACCACCAACCAAAATAAGGGGGAAAAAGTCCTAGAACAAAAAGAAAGTGAGGATGAACAAAATCTCTCTCCAACCTTCACAGGTTTGAAAACACTTTTTAAACTACGTACTCTGCTGCCAGGAAGTTAGGCTAAAAGGAACTCTACTTCAACTGAATCCTCAGAAAATGTATTTAAACAAATTCCTACACAAGAAAGTGACATAAAGATCCACTGGAGATCACAGAAGAATTCTGCTGGTCTTAGATCAAAGCAGCAGCAAAGTCCTGCCATTACAGACATCCAGAAGTCAGATTTCACCTTAGTGAGCCTCTCATCATTAAGCCCTGTTTTGGTTACTTCCAAACATTTCTCAACTTTCTAAATGTGTTAATTAATGACACAGA
Organism: Cryptoprocta ferox; assembly: GCA_028646485.1. Lineage (NCBI taxonomy): Eukaryota > Metazoa > Chordata > Mammalia > Carnivora > Eupleridae > Cryptoprocta > Cryptoprocta ferox. The sequence continues at coordinate 76,029,229 of CM053567.1, forward strand.
ATAGTCTGCCATTTTTTTTCATTAAAAATCTTTTTTCAGAGATTAATTTTCCAAATCTGGGGCAACTGGGGTGTGAAAGTGGGAGGGAGGATAAGCTCTCGAAAACCTATTTTTAGTAGTAATGCAATTACACAGGTACTACTACTTTAAAACACAGGCGCTAACAGCCAGTCTCCCAGTCTCTGAGGTGTGACTTAAGAGACATTCGAGCAAGAGCTGCCATGTGGTCTCTCAACAGTGTTAATTGAGTAGGAAACTTTGGAATCAAAAAGGACAGGAGTAACACATAGACTGAATAGCAGCTTACCACTTACCACCTGGAAGTTCATTGCAAGCTGTGACATCTCGGCCAGATAATTTCAAAAGTAGCATCCCTTTGATGAAAGCGAAGCAAGGAATTTATGGGTGTCGCAATTACATGAGACTCTACAGAGGACGGGACTCTGGTTTACATATTTAGGTGTGCCAAGTATACTATCCAATACATCTCCACCATGTTACAAAATTCTTTAAGACAAGAATCTTTCTGGTTCTGTTCTGTATACTCAAGTCCTTCCATCTTGACAAACCTAGGCTGCTTACAGGACAAGGGGTCAATTTTTCTTAGTCAGAGACTCCCTAGAGAATAGCAAGTGTCTGCTCTGTTTTGTTTCATTAGATGATTATTAGTTAAGTAGACTGAAGACACTTAAGAGTTTTCTTACCATCCTCAACCTCCACAAACAAATGTGGCTTATTTGTGCATCTCCTTGTCACTTCTTCTAAAATTTGTACAATATTCTTTAATCCCACTGAATCCCTGTTCTCCAATTCATGCTTGTAATGGAAGACTGTCCTTTCGGTGCTAGTGGCCTTTTGAGATATCCAGGTCCTAAGGACCTCACCCTGATAAATTTCATCTGTATTCACCTCAACTCAAAAACTGTGGAGTCATCTGGCCTGCAAGTGCTCACTTCTTGAACACAGACTGAAGACCAGAGGCATATTAAACTTTCATTTTATTGACTATAAGAAGAAAAACTCTACCATAGATGTCTCTTAGAAAAAAAATATTGACTCGCTGTTAACGTAGAATAGCAGTTTCACGGACTGCAAAGAATGCTAAATGTGGTAAATTCCCACAAGTGGTCAGTTATGAATGATTCACCCCCAACAAATGAACAAAATTATTCTAACTGCATTATTACCTTATGTAAGCAATGTATTGGTTGTGTTTACAAATATCTTACTGATTCCTAGAGCAATTCTTCAAGATATATATCAGTACCACAACCTCACTAATAAACCTGAGAATCAGAGGTCAAGTAACTTTCTCATATTCTAATAAGTGGTAGATCTACATTTTAAACAGATAGCTAAACCAGAACAGGTGCGAAAGTCCATTAATCAGGTTTAAAAAAAAGTAATTCGCATGTCAAATTCAGATGGAAATGGAATAGGCCAGAGGAGGGAAAGATTGCCCTTTTTATTAAAAAAAAAATCCTTCTGTATTTCATTTTTTTGGAACATATTTCTCCTTCCCCACTGATCTCACAGGTGCAGTTTATGACAACAAACACACATCTGTAGGGGTGAGCTGCTACACACAAGGCAGGACAGCCTGAACCCTCTTCCCTATATTTAGAACCTTCTGCTCAGCTCTTAATTGAATAATTTAATCAGGACCCTCTAGAAGGGAAACACATCCATATTCATCACAGGCATCAAAGGAAACATCTTTACAAGTTATATCCTTTTACAAACCAACATATGGTCTCACGCCATTCTCCCAATTGTTGAACTCCTCCTCTGGGAAGAGCATGGAATTTTATTTCTTTTTATCACTTGAAAAAATCACTTCCCTCCTAATTCAGTAAAACTGGGTGGAGGCCACTTCCTCCACAGGTGAGAGAAATAAAACTTGTTGATCTGTCATTGTTAGGAATTTTAAAGTTAACTATTTATTCTGTGTACTTTCAAAATAGAAACAAAAGGCAGACTAGATCCAAAATAAGAAATCAGGGCATATATCCCACACTTTGACATAAAACCCCTACAATTTTTCTGTCATCTTAAGCTGTTTCTAAATGAGAAAACAGGAGCCCTTCACTTGGAGTGAAAAGAGCTAGGCTTGAATGGTAGCATCCACTTAGGAGCTGCCCTCTGAGCTTCCATTTGCTTTTCCATAAAACTTTGATTCCACCACCTATCCCACTGGATTAAGTATGAATATGTGAAACTGATCTGAAAATTACAACATGCTGAAAAATGTAGTATGTTTTATTAACACAACAGTTTCACAAACAAGGAACCTAATTTAATACTTTGTATATACAAAAAAAAAGTTTCTGTCCCAGTTGTCTGTTCTATGAAGTTCTAACTTTATAAAGAGAGAGAGAACGGGGGAGGGAGGGAGAAAAGAGAAGAGAAGAGAAGAGAAGAGACAAAAGAGAAAAGAAAAGAGTAAAGAAAAGAAAGAGAAAGAACGAAAGGAAGGAGACAGAAAAGGCTATAACTGCACTCAGAACATAGCACTGAACAAATGAGACAAAAAAGTAGATTTTTAAAAGTTCATGCCTTCATGAGACCTACATTCCAGTGGTCAAGAAAGGCCTCTCTGAAAAGTTAATATTTGTTTGTTTGTTTAAGTTTATTTATTCTGTGAGAGAGAGAGAGAGAGAGAGAGCTCGAGCACATGAGGGAGGGAATCCCAAACAGGCTCTTCATGGTCAGTGCAGAGCCTGACATGGGGCTCGAACTCAGTAAGCATGAGATCACGACATGAGCTGAATCTAAGAGTTGGATGTTTAACTGACTGAGCCATCCAGGCACCCCGTAATATTTGAATAGAAGCCTAAAAAGGTAGAAGGCTGAGCCCTGTGGGTAAGTGGGGAAGCACACACAAGTAGAGGAAAGAGCAAGTGCAAAGGCTGCCAAGCAAGGGGCAGTAGTGAGAGAGGAGTGGGACAGGTAAGGGAGCAGACATACAGGGAGCCAACCCATAGGGACTTCATAGCTTTCACTCTGACCTGAGCCAGGAAGCAGCGGGGCAGGGGGGAGCTGTGAGCAGAGTCTGACAGGATTACCATGGGCTGGCCCACTGAAAGAATGTAAGTAGGAAGCAGCAGAACAGTGATGGTAGTGGTAGTGGCAGCAGTAAGAACTAGGGAGACAGATTAGGATGATACAGCAATTGTGGTTTTGAGAGGGTCAAAGGTTTGGATCATTGTAGAATAGTCAGATCCTGGATATATTCTGAAGGTATGGCCAAGAACAAACTTTATTGCTAAAGTAAATAAAGAAAATAACCATAAGGTTAGAGAAATCTGTTTAACTTTTAGACATGCAAAATCCCACATTATAGAACTATGAGATGGAGTCTCTGAGGTGGAGTCAAAGGTCACTGGAGAAGTAGTCCAAGAATGAGCAGAGAAGCAGTAGGGAGGGAGTAACAGCAAGAAGCTAAAATCTTCTAGGAATTAGGGGGAATGATGGCGACTGGCAGTAAGTCACCAACAAGGAAGGGAAGGGAGTGGTATCAACTGACATGATATCCAAAGCTGGGTGTTTCTATGGAGGATGGTGGAAGAATGACCTGATGGCAATGAACGGGGCCTCCACTTCCAGGCACCGCGATACGAGGGTTAGGAGAGAAAATTAGCCACGCCTTGAGACCGTTACAAAGGAAGCAACATCCTCAGATGAACATACACAAAGATATCCATGTTCTAAATAACCCAGATGTCTAACAATAATGGAATGATTAAATAAAGTATGGTACATCCGACAATGATGTAACTGTTAAAAAAGAAAAAAAAAACAGACTTTCACGTCTAACAGGGGAATAAAGCCATACTGTAACCGTTCACTTAGAAAAAAGTTGCAGAACAATATATACAATATGGTTCCATTTTAAAAACACAAACAGAAATGAAAACTGTGCAGGTACAACATATGTGCATTTTTAAAGGCCTGGAAAGAAGAAACAAAACAGAACAAGTAGGTTCCTCTAGGAGTGAGGTGGAAGGAGAAGGGTGGGGAACATTTTTACTTATAACCAACTACTGTTTTCAATTTTAAAACCCCAATAATAAAAATAAGTAAAAACTGAAGGCGGTAACATTTATTCCACATGACTCTGTAAGACAGTATTATGACCAAGAGGTGGCAAGATTTATCTTTTTATAAAGGAAAAAAATAATTGAAAGTGTTTCTGCACAGAGTGGAAATATCATTGAAGTGGGATTTCATGAGAAATCTATTCCTGTGTACAGTGTTGGAATATATGACTTACCTCTGGGTGAATATGATTTGGGTGGGAATGTACTTTTTTTCAGCCACATGATCAATTCAGCCACATGATCAAAAAGTTCAATTTTACAAAACACATATTGTAACAAAAAAATAATTTTCCTTCCCATTCTAGTCTTTGAGTCCTTTCCATTAGCAATTCAAATATCCTTCAAACTTTCCAAAGCATGAATTTCTTACCAAAAAAGTTTTGTATTACTCAAATATCTTCAAAAGCAATTTGGTCCTGTCATTTTTCCAGTATATAAATCTGTTACTTGGGAGAATGAAATAATTTCTAAAAATCAAAGTTTACACAATCAACTGAAACAAACATTGACTCCCTTCCACATGACAATCAATGACAGCCTGTTATCCCTCTACCAAAAACAGGACAGGACTTAACAAAAGTTTGCTTGGCCACCTCAGAGAAGAAACTGAACAAAATAGGAGCAGCCCCCTTCCAGAACAATAACAGCTCCCTCCAGCTAAGAGCTAAAAGCAGCAAATGCAACATCTCTCACTAGGTCAGGGTAAAAATGCTTTGGATATAAGCAAGCATAACCTACAAAATTAAGTGATGTACCGTAAGTCCAGACTTGTTCAGTCCAGTCCTATCCATTAACTTTTCCACAGTGACTCCTTACCAGTCAGAATGGAAACACCTAGTAGAACTCTTGGAAGGCTTCAGAACCCAAATTCTCCTCCTTTATACATCCAACTACTAAGAGAATGTTAGTCTTCACTAATTCACTACTTAATTGAATAAGTTCCTTAATCCCTTACTACCAACATAAAAGTGCAGTACAAAGAACATGGGTATGATACAGTTCTCACCACCACCAAGCTAAGAGTTATGAAGTGGGTCAGTGAGAGACAGGAGAACCATGACCGTGGTTAAGAACCACACAACATGTTCAGGCGTTTATCTAAGGAGAAACATATGTACAGGATGAATGACCAATAATCTATGCTGTTTTGTTTGCCACAGCACATCTCACAATGCATCCTGGGCTTTGTTACTTACCATGCAATAAAAATACAAATTGAGTTCAAACGACTATCATAACCAGTGACATCAGTATGAACAATAAAATGGATAATCCAAATCAGGCTTAATAAAAATTAACCATTGTAGGAGCGCCTGGGTGGCTCAGTCGGTTACACATCTGACTCCTGATTTCGGCTCACATCACGTTCTCACAGTCCGTGAGACTGAACCCCATGTTGGGCTCTGTGCTGACAACACAGAGCCTCCTTGGGATTCTCTCTCCCTCTCTCTCTCTCTCTTCCCTCTACCCCATGCTCGCTCTCGCTACTCTCTCTCTCTCTCTCTCAAAATAAATAAATAAAAATTAACCACCTCAGGCATTTTTCCAAGGACATACATACAGATGGCCAACAGGCACATGAAAAGATGCTCAACATCACTACTTATCAGGGAAATGCAAATCAAACCATAACAAGATGTCATCTAACACCAGTTAGAATGGTTTTTATCAAGAAATTGTCAAAAAGACAAGAAATAACAAATGTTGGTGAGGATATGGAGAAAGAGGAACCCTTGTGCATTGTTGGTGGGAATGTAAATTGGTGCAGCCACTGTGGAAAACAGTATGGAGGGACCTAAAAAAAAAAAATTCCATATGACCTAGCAATTCTACTACTGAGAATCTACCTGAAGAAAATGGAAATGCTAATTCAAAAAGATACATGCACCCCTATGTTCATTATTTACATTGTAATTTATAATGCCCAAGATATAGAAGCAACCTGTGTCCAACTATGGATGAATGGATAAGGAAGATGTGGTACACACACATACATATACACACACACACACACACACACACACACAAATACTATTCAGCCATAAGAAAAGAATGAAATCTTGCCATTTGTGACAAAATGGATGGACCATGAAGGTATCTTCCTAAGTGAAATTAGCCAGATGGAGAAAGACAAATACTACAAGATGTCACTTATATGTGGAATCTAAAAAAAAAAAAAAAAAAAAAAAACCAAAACAAAAAACCCAGACTCACAGACACAGAGGACAGACTGACTGGTAGTTGCCAAAGGGGAGAAAAGTTGGGGGGACAAAATAGGTGAAAGACAGCAAGAAGTACAAATTTCCACTTATAAAATAAATAAATCATGAGGATGTATGAGAGATACGGTCAATAATATTGTACCAACATTGTAAGGTGACAGATGATATCTAGACTTACTGTGGTGACCATTTCACAATGTATACAAATGTCCAATCACTATGTCGTATACCTGAAAATAATATAATACTGTATATCAATTATACCTCAATGAATTAAAAAAATTAACCATTTTTGGAATGTATTATGTTTTATCAAGAAAAATTTTAACTCCTTTCCACATTTTGTTTACACTAATAATAAAGCTATTATATACCCTGAGAACACAGTAAATTCTAAAGAAAGCCCTGTGCAAGATTCAAATATTGCTGTGGAAAATCTCTAAGTGGATGACACAGTTAACCAGAATGGTTTCATTTTATATTATATTAGATATATATTAGAAATTATATATGAAATATATATCTATATTATAAAATTTACAAAGGCAAAAAAACATCATATAAATCTCTCTACCCTCCTCTTGAAGTTCTGACTGTAGGCAAGAAACGGCCTTAACAGACCATCTGAAACACATGTATTTGAAGACTCTCAACCAACTCTCACCACCATCACTACCAACTTCAAGGGGAGAGAGCAGTCATGCACATGGTTCAAGGGGTGACATCATGTGAGAGTGCATCCATGGTCTCCATCAATTTTCAGCACAGCTCAAGTACTCAAAAAGACCAAAAATCATCCTTTTATCATCACCACCACCACCCAATAATGAAGCACCAAGCACTGTTCAGACACTTTATACCTATGAACTCCTGTAATCCTTACAAGAGTCCTATAAGGACTATTTTAGAGATGATGAAACAGGCACAGAAATGTCAAGGCGCTTGCCAAGGCCACCTGTCTACCACCCTGCTCCTCTTAAGTAACCTCCTCCTGTGTCTCATGCGTAAAGCAGAAGGACTGGTAATCAAGGATTTGCTTATGGTTTTATTTTAGTCCCTCTAATACCTTCCCTTCCCAACTTATTTGTTTTCATTGTTCTTTCCTTCTTGATACTTGATACACTTTCCTAGAACACGGGAAAAACCAAGCGTTTTATCAGGGCAACAATGACAAACTTAAGTTCACTTTAATCTAAAGAGCCCAAAATAGGCATAAGAAGTCGTAAGTGGTAACTCAACAAGACATAAGGAAACTGCATGAGGGCTTCACACCAACAGACCATATATGTATTCAACTCTTAATATTCTTTTCTTATGATAAGTCTGTGGAACATTAAACTCCTTTTAAGAAATGCATTTTCTTTACATTTCCATTGATTATTCTTAAGAGTCCTTCATGGAAAACATAAAACAAATCAAAACTACTGGCTCATTTTTTTTAAAGGTAATACTTTTCCATTCAAACAAATGTAGAGATGGAGAAATTTTAACTAGAGGTAAAATATTAAAATATTCATTTTAATGGCTAACACACAGCTGACGGTCACAATGCCATCTACAGATATTGGCAAAAAATACGACTGTGCACTCTGGAGGGTTGGGGCGGAGAATGAGGAGCAGACGGGAAGATAAAGCAAACTGCGTCTCTGTACGGCAGAAACATGGGCCAGTGGCACTAACACTTCAATTCTTAGGTGCCTCCCAATTCCCCCTTTCATGCTCTACTGCGGGGTTTCTTACCCTTACAGGATAGTAAGCAGCATCCCTGCCCTGTACCCACTCGATGCTGTTGAATCACTCCTGCCCTGCCCGCCCCTCAACCCACAGTCTCTCCAGACGCTGGCAGAGGAACGACTGCTGCCCTCCACTACCCTCTTCCTCTCCTTTCCTCCTTCTTGTCTAAGGGCCTCGGGCCTCAACAGCTTTATCTAACTCCACTTCTAGGCACTAGGACACAAGGAACTGCTGATCTCTTCAAGAAGGGAAAAGGGAAAGCAGTTAAACACACACATTCTTTCTTCCTAGCTCTTTTTCTCCTCAAACAAGAAAAGCAGGAACAAAACAATCATTCCTCAGAATTAACTAGTATGTCTTGAGCACCTACAACAGGTATCACCCAGGGCCAAGTGCTGCTGGGTATAGAAGACACAGTTCATATCCACAATAACCTTACATCAAAATGAAAAAATTCATCACGTACCTTGTGTGTGTCAGGCCAATAGTTCTCAAAGCTGGTGTACATTTAACATGCCTGTAATACTTTTATAAAAACTCCCCGCCATAACCCTTGAAAAGAATCCCCCAGAGGCACGTCCATGCATTTCTGTGATAGTTGCTGAAGTGATTCTGATGTGCAGACAAGGTGAGAACAATTGTGCTAACAAAAAGATCATAAAGACACTGCCCGTGTACCCCCAAGTAACTCAGTCTAAAGAGTTAATAGATAACTGTAATAAAAGCTATTACAACAAAAGCTAGACTAGACAAGCTGGTCTGTACTTTTCCTCAAAGTTACAAGATTTTTAGTGCAAGTCTAACATTTATGACCACCAACTCCAATTTTACCAAGTGTATAGGACATACCCTATGGAAGTATAAATATAGACACTCAAAAACTGCTGAAGGACAGGAAGCAAGAGCTCTATCAACTGCATCTTCAGCTTTCTTTCTCAATGTCTTGATTTTGAAAGGTTATCCCAACCGTGAGAAATACCTTCAAACTAAGAATATGCAACATTAACAATGATGGCTTGTTATTTAACTTTCTTATTATTGTAGTCACTAACCAATAAGATTGCTTCTTCAAGTCAGAAACTGACTTATACATTCCTCATTCCCTCCCCAAACATAGTGGACATATAGCAGGAGAGTATGAACTGCTTGCTGAATTGATTAATATGGACATAACAACAGGCAGAACCCCACAGTGAGGACACACCTTCTTAAAGGAGACTTTCCCCAAATAGAGATCAGCATCTCAGCCTGCACAATTTGACAAAACTCCTCAGTGTCTGAATGCAGATGAATGCTATAAATACAGTCTGCGTGCCAATTATTTGAATGTTAATCAGGTTAATTTTGTTCACAGTTAACAGGAAAACATTTAAAACCAATCAAACATTCCCTGAAGCTTGAACAAACTAAATAAAAACCCTAAGCACACAAACAAGAACACAGGGAAAATAAAGAGGTTGTTATTAATCATGCCAAACTGCAAAGCCAGCAATAGGCAAAAAGCAAAACAGGAAGCCGTAGTAGATGAGATGGCAAGCCATATACAATCTACCATCCTGGGTTTCCCAGGGGCTAAATGCTAATGCAACATGCGCTGCATTCTTATCCCCTTTCACGGAAAAGCTACAGTCAGTCTCTGTTAAATTAAGACCCATTTTGCAGTTCATCCTCCCTTCTCTCCCACTCAGCTTTTCAAGAGTCTAAATCTGACCAAGACATATCAGCTCAGGGTTCCCACGGATGCTCACTCAGAATAAGGACAGGATCGGATGGGGCCAAGTGGTAAGCCTTTAGCTGAGATTTAAAATTCTTTCTTTTCCCCCTAACTTTGAAATATTTTCAGATCATTTAAAAGAAAAAAGATGGTGAGGCAGAAGATGCTAACAAATTAATTCAATTCTGTCTAGTCCCTAGGGAAGAACTCAATGCTGAGTAAGACTGTACTTCAGTTAAGTAAGGATCTAACCAACAAGCAGCAGATGTGTCCCTTACAGGCAGTGTACGAAAGCCTTTTTTTTAAACACCTCTGATCACTATTATCCCTAAGAGAAAATTTGAGAAATTAAATGCTGATGCCTAACTCTATAAATTTTTTTCATCTTATAAGAGCTCCTACTACACGGAAGAACTTTTCTCACTTTAATATTGTATAAACTAATCAATCTCAACAAGCAAAACCATATTCCAAGACCACCAGTATGTCTCCTAGGAATAAGAAAACGCCTGTATAAATAAAATCTAATCCTGCAACCCAGGTCGGAGAGAAAGAGGCCCATTTTCATGTACTCTATGAAGGAATGGTGTCTTTAAGGTTCATCAATCATGTCAGTTGATTGAGAAACTGCATATAATGGATAACCCCTAAAGGGCTGGAGCACCTCACATTCCTATGAGACTCTGACCCCAAAATCATGTCATGGAGAGGAGCGGGGTATTATCCAGTAAACAGGACAGAGAAGGCCTGTCTCTTATAACTCCGGCTTACATATATTATGTACCTCCAATTAACTCCGGTTTTGCATAGGCAGCCGGGAAATTTTGGCTTCAATAAGAAAAACCCAGTTTTCCCAGACTGATACTTCCCAGTACACAAAGAATAACACAATGATATATAAGACACCATTCCTATTCCAGTGAGGAATCTGACCAGGACACAGGACATTTTTTTGTTTCTTAATAGTAGTCATTTTATTGTTTATGTCCTTTACCAATTTTGTTTTTTACAGGGGGTGTTTTCCTATTAATTTTAGAAGTTTAGGGGCACCTGGGTGGCTCAGTCGGTTGGGCATCCAACTTCAGCTCATGTCGTGATCTCGGTCTGTGAGTTGGAGCCCTGCCTCCGGCTCTGTGCTGACAGCTCAGAGCCTGGAGTCTGCTTCGGATTCTGTGTCTCCCTCTCTCTCTGCCCCTCCCCTGCTTGCACTCTGTCTCTCTCTCTCTCTCTCAAAAATAAATAAACATTTAAAAATTTTTTAAAAAAAGAAGTTTCTTACATAGAACGGTAACTTGCTGCAAATATGTTACCTAAAAGGTTATATTTGTGAGTCCATGTTTAGTCATTTGTAAGTGTGTATTTGTCCACATAAATGCTGTCAAATCTATAAAATCTTCCTTTATGGCTTTTGCCTTGCATATTTAAAAGGGCTCTACAGGGGCGCCTGGGTGGCTTAGTCGGTTAAGCGTCCGACTTTGGCTCAGGTCATGATCTCACGGTTTGTGGTGGGTTCAAGCCCCGCATCGGGCTGCGTGCGGACAACTCAGAGCCTAGAGCCTGCTTCAGATTCTGTGTCTCCCTCTTTCTCTGCCTCTCCCCCACTCATGCTCTGCCTCTCTCTCTCAAAAATAAACATTAAAAAAAAAAAAGGGCTCTAGAGCTATTAATTACTCCCTCCTATCTCTTGATGAATTGGCAGAAATCAACTCCCCCTTTCCTTCTGTCACTATGACAAGAATCCACGCCAGAATCTTTCTACACTGAGCATGGATTACTCCACTGGAAAAAAAAAATTTTTTTTTAACAGTAATGAATGATATAAAAAAAGCCACAGATAAATTTGAAATACTTATCTTTAAAAGCTCTGGGCAATTTAAGTAACTTCTTTAAATCATTAAAGGGCATTCTTCTCTTAGTTCAATTACTATAGTTTTCTCAAAAACCTTTATCTACAATTGTCAGGGAAATGCTCCATCTACAAATTCCCAAACTTGATATTTCACAATGTCATCATTAGGATTCCCATTGCTTACCTCTTCTCAATTCATTTAAGTCCATTATACTCCTTGTAACCTGTGACCTCTTATCTAGATTGGATTCAATATTGCTCTCATTAACATTCTAGACTCTAAAATCACATTGATTTTTATAAACAGCTAACGTTTTCTGAATGCTTACTGTGCGCTGGATCCTATTCTCAGTGTAAGATGTACCTCCCTAACTGACCCCCATTTTAACACCTCTGAAACCAGGAACTCTACACTCACTGGTATGTCTAACTGACATTTTCCTCAAGTAGTACATAAAATAATGCAATGAAATAATTAGCAGCATCTTAGATTAGATGAAATACAAAGTATAACTCATTTCATCTTACTATCAATCTTGAGGCTGATACTATCATCTCAATGTTTCACCAAAGTGAACGGTAGCCTTTCCCAAAGTTATGAAAAGCAAGTTAAGTGTTGGGGCTTAGACTTTATACCAAGGCAATCTGACTTTAGAGTCTCATCTCTGAACTGATTTGCCATCCATTGGCCAGAATCATCTTTACGGACATTTCTCTCTAATCTTGCTATCAGGCCATCAAGTTTTCCCAGAAAGGAACAATTACCTAGTCTACAGCCACATCACACTTCCCACCAAGCTTTGTCCCTGCTGGTTAGATTCTGAATTCTCCACAGATTCCCTGGCACACTACCTACAACAGTTCTTTCAAAACTTCTCCATTACTCTTCAACTTCCAGGACCATTTGCTGATTTGCACCAACCCAGTGAAGGGACTCGCCTCCCACACCACTGGGAAAATCAGCACAACCTGCTGGTTAGATTCTGAATTCTCCACAGATTCCCTGGCACACTACCTACAACAGTTCTTTCAAAACTTCTCCATTACTCTTCAACTTCCAGGACCATTTGCTGATTTGCACCAACCCAGAGAAGGGACTCGCCTCCCACACCACTGGGAAAATCAGCACAACCTAGCATAAGTTCTGCTATCGCCTTTCTTCTAACTTGGGACTCCATTCTGCTTCTGTCTCGGACAACTCTCCCGCCTTAACCATGGTCATATTTTGTCACCTGGACTTCAGATCACTAACTCCATTATCTTTAACTGCTCTCTGTCCATTAACTTCTTTCCTTCAACCTTTGAAATCAAAACGATCTCACCTATTTTGAAATATAAGTCACTTGAGGGCATCTGAGAATCTATTTTTCATTTCTTAATATGCTCTGTTGTCTCTTCACAACTGCATCCACTCGATTACCCGGACTTCTCCTTCCCCATAAACTATACAACATTTTCCCACTCTGAACCTACTTCTGGACTCTCTTTCCCTAGGCTTTCTGTTTCACTGCTACTCTGACCTCACGTTTCTTCCAGTTTCTTCCTCTACTTTATTTTTTTTATTTTTTTAAGTAGGCTCCATGCCCAGCATGGAGCCCAACACGGAGCTTGAACTCATGACCCTGAGATTAAGACCTGAGCTGGGATCAAGAGTCAGATGCTTAACTGACTGAGCCACCCAAGCACCCCTCATTCACTTTAAATATGCCTCTCCCTTCTACTAATTCCCTATTTGTAGACTCAAAGGAAGACTCAATCTACCGGCTCTTTCACTTTCGTGGTTCTCTCAGAATACCTATCTATCCTTAGAAGTTCAACCATCATTTCCAGGAGATGACTCCAGACTCATGACTCTACTTAGCTATCCCACCTTAACTCAACATGTCAATTCTAATTTATCATTCATAGAATCTTTATTCCTTCCACAACCAGTTCTTTCCTATTTTTTTAAGTTTATTTATTTTGAGAGAGAAAGAAAACCTGCATGCACACGCAAGCATAAGAGGGGGAGCACGAGAGAGAGAGAATCCCAAGCAGGCTCCACACTGCCAGCACAGAGCCCGACGCAGGGCTCACAACCAGAGGAGAGATCAAGAGTTGGACACTTAACCGACTGAGCCACCCAGGAGCCCCAGTTCTTACCTATTCTTAAGAAAAGGTTTTATTAATTTTCCAGCCGCTCGACTTGGAAACTTAAGAACACCCTCTGACCCCTCCTTCCTATTACTCTATAGCCATCAACTGGTTTTTTTTTTTTTTTTTTTTTTTTGCTCACAAAATCCATCTCATAGCACACAGATAACTCAAATAGCTTTCCTATTAATCTCCTGGCATCCAGGCCCCATCTTCCTTCAACCCACACTGCATTTTCACCTTCAGTGACTTCCCGATGCTCCCTTATTCTGGCACTGTAAGGTCTCAAATTCTCACCCCAACTTAACCTTTCTGAACATGTCTCCCACCTCACCACACTGAGCCCCCTTGGGAATACCCACAGTGGTGAGGGAGGGCTGCTCACCAGCCTGTGGGTCTGTGCTGTCCAACACGACAGCCGCAGGATAAACACAGCTATGTTTAAACATAACTTAATTAAAATTAAAAAATGCAACTCCCTTCAGCTGCGCTGGCCACATTTTAAGTGCTCAGTAGCCGCTTATGGCCGGTGACTATTGTACCGGACAGCGTAGACAGAAAACATCTCCATCATTCCAGAAAGTTCTCATGGACAGTGCTGTACAGATCCTCCGCATTCACACTTGCTTCCCTGGTCTTCCACACCACCGCTCTGCCTAGAATACTTCTCCCTGTCCGTATGCAAATTCGCATGTCCTTCCGTGCCACAGTGGTCCTCATGCGAGTTGTCTGCCCGACCTCCTCCTGTATTATCCTGCAACAACTCTTGCAGTGACTGTTGTTGAATTTAATTTTTCATTTTTGTGTGTCTTCTAATTATCGAGCCACTCAGAACTAATAAATATTCAACGGAATAAATGAAGCACAAACGGACTATAATATTGCATCAAAATTATCAATTAATGTACATGTAATATTCCCCCTCCATTAAAAAAACATGTTTTCTTTCAATTTAAACAAAAGATCTTGCATTTAGCTAACTAAATGACTTAATTTAATGCCTAATTATAATACTTAAAAGATAATTAGTTCCCCTTTTTTTTTCTTGTGGTGTTTGACTCTGAAAGAAAAAAACCTTAAAGGTCTGAAATACTTCCACTTTGCATAAGCACACCGCAAAGAAACCACTAAAGACAGACAAGAAAAAGAAAATGAATGAACAGTTTGAGTAACTATACCCTAACTCTCTGAGATTATAGGAAAAAATATCTATAGTACAGCCACCCTAAAATTAAGGAGAAACTACAAATAGAGCATTTAAAAATTACGTATATAAATATATTTTCGAATCAATAGCTAGACCCCTCTATCCTCTTTGCAAAGGTGAAATAGTGAATATTTACATTCTGAGCTCAAAACAACATAGATGCGTAATTAACTGTTATATACGTATGTGTTCTTTCTTTATATGCAGGATTATTGTCTTAAGAAAATTAGTTAAGAAATGGATCCACATCATAGTTCTGGGTTCTTAACAAGGGAACAAGGCTCCTTATCTGAATACTGGGAAGTGAACAGAGATTTGGAGAAAATTGCCAGGTTAAGGATTCACTCAGACCCTAAAGCGTTGGATGCTTTATTTTCAAGAGGGAGCCTTCCCTAAAGTTCCAGTGTGAGCTTATAACAAAAATTACAAAAATGTAAAACTCCTCAAATACTGCAGTTCCCAGTACCTTCCTAAAAACTCTCATATAATCACTGGAGTTGAACTATTTGTAACAGTTATGACTTTTTTCCTCTTACGTAAATAAATGTTCTACAGAGCCTGGCCATTTTGCAAATCAGCCAGCAATAGCTGTGTTACTTTTTTACCTAACAGGACCTGTTGTACATGTCTAAAATTTTTTAAAGTTTTTATTTCGAGAGAGAGTGAATGAGCGAGCAGGGAAGGGGCAGAGAGAGAGAGGGAGAGACACAGAATCCTAAGCAGGTTCCGCACTGTCAGTGTGTAGAGTTCAATGCAGGGCTCGAACCCGCGAACCCACAAGATCATAACCTGAGCTGAAATCAAGAGTCAGACGCTTAACTGAGTTAGCCACCCAGGAGCCCCTAAACCTAATACCACCTTAATAATGCACACAGAAATGATTTTAATTTAGATTTTAAGTAATTACATTCATGCTACTTAGCTTTGGTTTGTTTTTTGTTTTTTCTTAAATAAGGAAGTTACTCCAGAGTAAGGGTTAAAAATACTTCAGGTATTTTTGCTGCAAATCAGATGACAGATCGCCAATCGCCAATCGGACTGAATATGCGCATTACTAGGTAACAGCAGAAAAGGAATATAAAGAGCCAAGAGGTTTCAGTTTAGAGGGAAAAGGTGAAGCCCCTGTTTGTTATCAAAGCATACCCAGCTACTCATGGTACAGAAAGTAAAAGAGCTTCCAGCTGTTGAACACAAAGTGCTAGGACAGTGGCAAGCCTGGAGAGGCCACGGGAGCTCTGCGTCCCTTCCTCTGTACCCTGCCCCATGCACTTCTTCCATCTGGCCCGTCCTGAGTTGAATCCTTTATAATAAACTGGTAAACTGGTGGTAAAAGGGACAAAGGAAGAGTGAGAGAGAGAGAGAAGGAGAAAGAAAGAGAGAAAGAGAGAGGAAGAGAGAGAGAAGGAGAGAGAAAAAACAGTAAAACCACATACAGAAAACAGTGAAACAACATACCATTAGAGAGAACACTTCATCAGCCTCATTTTATCAGTTAATATCAAGTTTCTCTACCTCTTTGTATGTAAATTATCCTTTTTCTCTTCAGATCTTTCCAATTCTCTCCTTAATACCCCTTAGCTCCTTCCTTCAATACCCCAAACTTTAGCTTTTGGTTAAGAATATGATTTGTTTTTGAGAGTCCAGACAGAAAATTCATACAGTAGAACCATCTGATTTAATTTGAACTTTGTACAATCTCGGATCTCCCATTTTCTAGTAAGGTCCCATTGATTAATTGAGACACAGGGCTTTTCTTTTCCATCTCTAAAATGAAAAAAAGAAAAATCGATTTTAATCTGTAAAAAAATCTCTGAAGTTGTCAGACTTGATTCCTACTCAGCTCAAATTATGCTATGTACAAAAAGTCAATACCATGCCAAAAATTATCCTTTCCTCCCCGCCCCAAATTACACTGGATTTGTTCAGACCACAGCCTTAGGAACATAGTGAGCGTGAATGGCAGGAAAGGATAAACAAATGAAAACTCAATAGCAGTAAGAGTGACCTGGGTTCTGGCTTTCCCTCTTCTAGTCACTTAGATGGGTGGCTCTAGGCAAATCAGCTATCTTCTCCGGGCCTCAGATGGCTCAGCCTGATAGGAACCAATTGGATGAGAAAGTCTTCAAAGCAGCTTTTAACACTAAATATCTCTATTCTCTGCAGAGGAAATTACAAATCTTAATGTTTATGAATGCACTTGGCAAGCCTGTCCCATCATGTCCTTCACCTGAAGTATCGTGCAATTTGGGTACTTGTGTGTATACAAGCTCACCAGGGCATATAAACATCTTTGGACTAGAGGATGAGAATGAGCAGATATTGGATCCATGGTTTCATCAGATTCTAAAACAGCCTCACCATTAAAAAAAAAAAAATTAAGAATCACTACAAGACTATACAAAGGTAGACATTAAATGTGGAAAAAAAATTCCAGAATTTGCAATGAACTATTTTCATCTCAAAATATAGTGTTTAACAGCTAGGAGAAGCCTAATTCTGATGTCATTAAGCTACCAGAACTCTTCTCCTTCACTACCATCAGCTTGTGGTATTACAAGAAAAACACGAGGCGAAAGTGACAGGAATTATCCAGATAAACAGAGATGACAACAGTTCAGCTTTGAAATGCATTACTTTTTTCTCAGATTTAGTCTTCCAATTATGTTCTGCTTAGATATGTATAAATATAAACATTATGTTTCTTCTTAAGCACTTAAAAGAAGACAGCCCAGAAAAGCAAAATAGAGGGCAATGTGTCTAAAAGTCAAGTCATGTCTATACTAGAATAGTAAATCCGAGCAGAACAATGTTATTCAAATATTCTAAGCAGAAAAAGAATACATATAAATACAAACTAAAATATATAAAATATATTCAAACTAAATATAATATATATTAAATAATATATAACAAATATATTACATAATATATAATAAATATATTATATATATATATAATACATATATAGTTAAAAGTGAGGCTCTAGAGTCAAACTGCCTGTTCATATCCCAGCTAAGATTATAAATCATAATCACTCACTAGTTATGTAGCCTGAGGCAAGACACTGAGTCACTCTGAACTCAAGTTTCTTTGCCTGTAAAATGTGATAACAACAGTACTTAGGTAAGTTTGGGGGTTTAAAAGAGGTATGAGTGTTAAAAAGAAGCACACAGTAAAAACTCAGAAAATACTAGCTACCATTATTTATCCTACCCAAAGCTCCAAATCAAATTAGAGTCTATGATAAATACGATCCATAGAAAAGTCAACTTCATTTTATCCAGTACTGGAGTTGTCACTTGCAAACTGCCTTTATTTCATCAGGAGCAACTAGTAGGTAGAAAAATTAATGATACACTCTTTCCTTTTTGACCCCACAAACTCACTAGCAGAAGTAACAAGCAGAAAAGTAGCTGAAAGAAGGAACAGGAGGAGTAAAGGCGCTAGAGCAGCACTATCCAGCAGAACCTTCTGTGATAACGGAAGTGTTCTACATACACTGTCCAATACGGTAACCCCCATGATATGGTCATCCTCAGATCACCCATAAACTGGGTAAGATTGCCAGAAATTTAAGTAAAAAACAAAGGTCTTCTCTTCCTGAATTGTTCAAATGTTCAAGTATCTTTGTTTTCGGTGGAGACCTGGTAACCGAGACTAGTTAAAGAAATAACATGCCAGCTGATACATCAATACAGTGCAACTGGGTGATAATGAAAGGATCAGAGATAAGTATGTGGCCCTCTGATATTTTAGAAGGTCCCTAAGGCCAAGTTAAATTCAGGCTCACGTGAAGCATGATTCAGTACACAGATCAGAGCTGCAAAGGTCCTTATCAGCAACCCCAATGCATCTGTTCCTCCACTACCACATGGAAAACTACTTAGGCAATGCGGACTGAACATCCCTGCATTTATCTTCAATTTCTTCCGAAACACTGAGTTCTGTAAGCCTTTCTCTCTTTCAGAAACACTAGCGTTCCTAGGCTGCTCAGCTTTTCCACTATAAACAAAATCCATGAACCACCCATATCTGAAGTATAACGCCAGACTCCTGCTTAGCTGCCCCTGTAATATGGTTTAATTATGATGACTGAACTAATAGGCTGACATCATAGACTTTTACAGGCTGACCCCATGTCATCCTGATGTATCATTTTGCACCAGTTCAGTGCTGTAAATCAATTTAAGATCTCAAGCAGGTTGAAAAGGCTGGTAATGATGCTTTCTCTGCTGTCTCTCGAGACTCTACATTATACACAACTTACATTATTTATAAAGCCTCAATGATGCCTCCATTAGCCTTGTAAGACTACACAAATGAGATCTTTTATACACACACAACTTGGCCTTGATTATGTAGGCGACTACAGCTTAAATATACTCATCTAATTACACTCTAGTTTCTTCTTTTTCCGATCTAACCAAGTCATTAAATTTTATCTTTAACCCAGGATTACTATAAATCAAAATCACAAACTGAAATTAGGTTTTATCTCATAAACATATATGGGGAAAATGGGGCTTACTCAATGCTTTAATGAACTTAGTAGGAAAAAAATTACTTAAATTCCAAGAGATGTAAGAGGTTAACATTTTTTAATTGCCTAAAAATGGTCAGTTCTCTAAAATACAAAGGTCATCAGCTCTTCAAGGGTGTAAGACCAATGGATACTACAAAAAAGGAAAAATGTATTTGGTTACATACCTATGGTTGGAGGGGTCAAAACTAAATCAAGGGCAAATCCCTACCCTCAGAAGAAACCCGATCCTGCCGGGATCCTCCAGAGACACTCTGGCATCACCCACCTCTAGAAAATCATCTCTCACGACCTTGGTTACAGTTTCCTAAGAATTGCAATATCACACAAATGTACGCCACCTGCAGAGAAATATCAAATAACTGCAAATGGGAAAGAGGGAGGGAGAGAGGACAAACACTTTAATCAGTTCAGCATACTCAGGCCTGGCACCTACATCAGAATAGCAATGATGCAAAACATTTATACTCCTTGAAAATGCTGAGGCCGTGAACACTGGTCCTGCCTCGACTTTTCTGAAATAGTGGTTCCAATACAACTCACTTACCTCCAATAAAACGCAAAGTGGTAATTATACACAAGATGAAAAATCAACATGGGCTTGAGAACAGTTTTCTCATTGTGTTACTGAAGGCAGGCATGTTATCCACCACAGGCAATTAGAGCAAATGTTCAGAAATAAAGGCATTCTGTGATCTAGGTGCTAAGAGTTCCAGCAACGGGATGACATACTGCAATCGTGCAACTTCTCTATCATTCCACATACTTTGAAACTTCAGATACAACGCCAAGAAGAGAACAGGAGGAGAAAGGCAAAGGCCGGTGGCCACAGCACTCACGAAAACGACAGTTTCTCAAGAAGGAGGTCCTGAGTCGCGCCTCAATTTTCAGAAGGGGAGCGTCCCACTGGCTATCTTGCACGGTATATTTAAAAGTCGTATGCGCCTCAAAATAAACAAAAGCCGCAGCTACTGGAGTTGTAAGATCCGGCAGGCATCTGTTCCTCCTCCCTTCCTAAAGTACATCACGGAAACGTTCTCCCTTTAAGCCTACACGTATATTAAGCAACTAGAAAAACAAGCCCACGTCTGTCTCTCTCACACCCACTACCCCCCACCTTCCTACAGCGGCAACCCCGAGAAATACTAACAAAGACAGCGGAGTAAATGAACAGTTGTTCAACAGCAAACTCACAAATACACATGCAGTGAGGCAATCGAATCCGGTAAAGGGAAAGGAATGAGACGACACTTGGGAGACGCACGGGGTGTAGGCGGAAGAGGAAAAAAAAAAAAAAAAAGCCGCCGCCGCTAAGCCTTTGAATAAATTAGAGGGAATTTCGGTGCGAACTTTCCTTGACCTCGACCCCCAAGAGGCTAGTTGGGGCAGAGAAAGGAGCCCGTCCGGGATGCGGAGGGGCGCAGGGCACCGGGTGTCCCCCTCGCGCCAGACCCGCTCCGCGAGGCGCGGACCGCGTAGAGGGCAGCGCCTGCGGCTGCCCTACAACTCCCGCAAGAGTCGCTCTGGCCAGCGCGGGACACAATGGGCCCACGGGCCGCGCGGACTGGCCACGGCCCGGCTGCGGAAAGGGAAAGAGAAACGGGGAACGAGCGGAGGGGGAGGGTGGGATGGGAGGTCCCGCCGCGGCCAGGGCCAGAGGCGAGGCTCGGAGCCGAGGAGCGCGGCTTCCCCACTGCAGACCCAACAAAGACGCAAGGGGAACCCTGGCCGAGCCCTGCCTGGCTGCCTGGGCGCCAGAGCAGGAAGAGGTGGCAGGTTCGCTCCTCTGAGCGGCCGGGAGGCGCCATCATGGGGGGGGGTCGGTCCCGGTCCGCCCCACGCGGGGAAGAGCCCCCTCCCCGCCGCGGCTCGCGTCACCGGCACCGCAAAACCGCGGCAGTCCAGCGGGCCTGCGCCTGCCCCACAAGAGGCGGCGGCGGCGCTGGAAAGCCCAGGGAGCCGGGGGAGGGCGGGGACGCGGCAAAGGAGAAAGTTGGGTTCGGGTCTGTTTCGTTTTACCGGGTTGGCGGCGCGCCCGTCCGCGCGGACGCACGAGTGGCCGGGCGAGCGGGATCCCGCGGCCCCGGTCCGGCCGACGGGGCGCTGCGCTCGCAGGGTCCCTCCCCGCGCCTCGGCCGGGGCTGAGCCGCTCGTCCTCTCCTTCCTCCTCCCGCCCGCCCGCTCGCTCCCGGAGCCTGGATTGATCTGGTCGCGCTGGCGTCAGGGAGTCGGAGCCGCCCAGCCTCCACTCCTCGGCTGCCAATACCCGGCGCACTCGCCCGCACGCTTGCTCGCTCACACGCGCACCCGCGCGCCGCCGCCGCCGCCGCCGCGCGACCAGGGATCCTCTCCAAATTCCCGGCCGGTTAGCGCGAGCGCGGGGACGCGGGGCCAGCCACCTCCCTCCGCCTCCGGCCCCACGCCCCATTTATTCCGAAGAGAAAAACACAACCCCCCCCCCACCCTGTTTCCTTTAGTCCGGGTGGAGCGGACTTGATGAATTATCCTCAAATGAAGTTTGGTGTTCAGTATTTATTTCCTGAAGTGTTCATCACCCGTCCACCGCGCCCTCCGAACCGTACCGTAAACGAGGAGTGCATTTTTGACAATTATCTTTCAAAACTCTCCTTTTCCTGTCTAGTTTCCATTGCCTTTCACTAACTTTCCTATGGTTTGCAAGCCCCAGAAGTTGCTTGTACCCAGAATTTGGATAGCCTAGTTCTATTGCTTGTGCTTATACCAAACCCAGAATCGATCTAATGATACGAGTACGTAACCTAATTGTTTGACAGCTGCCACAATGGAACTCAATTTTTGATACAATTTCTACAATCTTTTATATGACACCAACCTCCTAAAATAAAAACAACTGTCTGTCATCTACCTGATCTGCAAAGACGTTGAACGTATCTTTTTGTAAGAATTAATTTTTCCCTTGGCTAGCTCTCTGGAAGCTGGCATGAAATCTTGGATAATTACCATAATGTTGAGTTATGTTTAGAGAGGAATAATTACTCTGAGGAATAAACTTCACATGAACCAAAAGAATCGCTACCACCAATATAAAGAAAATATCAAAGACCAAAGTAAGTTAATGGTACGAATGTGCGATTACATGTCCACATTCTATTTAAAATTCTTATTTATTAATTTATTTCTACATTCCATGTTTAATTATTCAAAGGATATACAACAAATCTCATGAAACACATAAAATACCATTTATAAATTATAGATCACAATGTCCCAGCTAATTTCTTTGTTAAACTATTTGAGCACTTGCTGGTCAGTTCTTGAGCCTCATCTCATTTTCCCTAAAAGCAGCATTTGACACAGTTCATCATTCTCTGCTCCTTGGAACAACAGCTGGAGGGAGCCTTGTTAAATGCCACTCAGATCAGGTCACTCCTCTGCTCAAAACCCTTCCTTGATAAATAGGATGTGCTATATATACAATGGAACATTATTCAGCCATTAAAAAGAATGAAACACTGACACATGCTACATGGATAAACCTTGAAAACATTATGTTCTGTGAAAGAAACCAGGTACCAAAGACCATATAGTGTATGCTTCCATTTATACAAAATATCCAGAATAGACATATGTATAGGGACAGAAAGTAGAGTGGTGGTTGCCTATGTTTGGGGAAACAGGTTGTAGAGGAGTGATAGCTGAAATTTATGTTTCTTTTTGGGGTGTGTGAAAAAAATGCTCTAAAATTAGTGTGTGATTGTAATTATACAACTCTGGATATACTAAAAGCCATTGAATTGTACACTTTAAGTGGGTAAATTATATGGTGTGGGAACTTTATTTCAATAAAGCTATTTAAAAAGCCATGACAACCAAGTGCAGTGTATGATCGTTGACTCCTTGACTGGAGCCAGGATTAGAAGTGAAGCTACAAAATGACCTGATAAAACTTATCTTTTATGTTATAAAAAATTATAGAATTATTAAATTTTAAGCTATAGATGACCTTTCCTCATGCAGTCTTACCTAGTAGCTGCAAATGATAAATATTAATACCACACATGCCATGCAATTTGATTTTTCCCTTTATGCAAGTTATTTCTTTAAATGGTAATAAAACATTAGATACTTTTTTTTTAAAGGACATTATTGGGACAATTGTCAAAGCTTGAATATGGCTTGTGTATTAATATCATTGTATCAAAAAAAAAAAAAAAACAACCTTCCCGTGGCTTCCCATTTCACTCAAAATAAGTGTTCTCACAATGTGTACAACCCCCTACCTGATCTGCCCTCTCCAGTCTCCTTTACCGCTCCCGCCTGGTCTCCTATTCTCTCCCTTCCTTACTTCCTCAAGTCAACCTGACCTACTCACAAGTCCTAAAACAGCCTCGATGCAATCCACCTCAGGGCCTCTGCACTAGCTGTTTCCTCCTTGGAAAGCCCTTCCCACTACAGGTCGCTCCCTCACCCACCTCAGATCTTCACCCAAGTGTTCCCCTCTCAAGTAAACCCACCCTGGCCACTCTGTAAAATTTTGCCCACCCCTCCTAAACACACACATCCTGTAATCCTCTTTCTCTGCTTGGCCATGGATGTTTCATTTATTACTACCTAACTTAGCCAAAAGAGCAGGATTTTTTTATCTGTTCTGTTCATTGCTATTGTCTCCGAGCCTAGAGCAGTATCTGTCACCTAATAGGAGCTTATTAAACACCTGCTGAATGAATGAATGAATGAATGAACCAATGAGTGGAGCACTGTTTTAATTACAAGGCATATAATGGCAAACTATGCAGATAAAAATCCCTGCTCTCATCAAAGAAGACAAATAATGAATAAACACACAAATATACTAGGTGGGAGGTGGTATATGGGATGGATGAAGCAAGGTAGGAAGGGATTGGGAATGGGGGAGGTTTCCATTTCTATAGGGATGGGGCAAACTCCCTAACAAGAGGTCATGTAGGAAAAGATGGGGCATGCCACTGACCTAGGAAGAGGGTCTCCAGACTCCCAAGCAGAGTGAAGAGCAAGTATAGGGTCCCTGAACCTGAATTTACTTCACTCATTTGTAGAAGAGTCAGGAGGCCAGTGTGCTGATCTAAGGAGAAACTAGACATCGGAGGGAAGACAGTGTGTGGGCCCAGGTATACGTGGGCTGGTGGCTGTGGAGGTGGGAACATAGGGAAGTTCTCTTTTACTGCTTCTCTTACCTTAGTGAAATAGCCACACACCCTACTTCCTGAGAATGGAGAGGGTGGGAGACTCTGGAGTTTAGAAGACAGAGCAGCAGATATGAGTTATCTTCTGGGAGAGTTTGAGAGCAAATGAACTACAGAAATGTGGTAGGATTGCCAGGCAGTGCTATTAAGTGCCCATTTGAGGTTAGTGGTCATGATTTTAAAGCA
Organism: Cryptoprocta ferox; assembly: GCA_028646485.1. NCBI lineage: Eukaryota > Metazoa > Chordata > Mammalia > Carnivora > Eupleridae > Cryptoprocta > Cryptoprocta ferox. The sequence continues at coordinate 76,054,115 of CM053567.1, forward strand.
AGACCAGTCAGCATGGCTGTGAATTTTTTCTCCAGCCTCGTCAGCCTATGAGGCAGAGCTAGGGTTTTGCAGGTGGGTATGATGGAGGGAAAACGGGTTAGAGAGAAGAGGGTGTGGGGAGGAGAGAGAGGAGGACATACAGGAGTAGAGGACAATGGAAAGGTGATTGGAGGTCCCAGCAGAGTCTAAGAATTGCTGAAGTTGGAAACCACTCCCAAATGATGGGGAATAGTCTGAGAATGGGATGCTTGAAATGATGGAGCTGGAGCAGCTTGGGGTAATGCCAAGGTCTAGCGGTGTAAGCAGAGAAAGTGGGTGGTTGAGGAGGACAAGCTCCTCAGAGAAAAGGAGGTATCAAGGAACTGAAGGCAAACTAATTATGCTATTGAACTAGCTTGTTTAATACCAAAAGCAACTACTAATTTACAATAAGGGTGAGGCCTTAAAATTGGCTGCAAATATTAAATATACAAAACATGAACCCAAAAATTTATTTTAAGAGATATGGGTCTACTCAATAGAAAAAATATAATGTAGGTTTTGTGTCTCAGCACCTTAAACAAATTTAAATAAATCAATTTCCCTGGAATGAGCCCGCCAAGGATGCCTGGTGTGGTATTCTACACATTAAAAAGGAATGTTCCAGTGATAAGTATAGTTGGGGGGAAAAGTGCAAATTATAAATTTTTAAAAACATGTTTTAATGTTTATTTATTTTTGAAAGAGAGAGAGAGACAGACAGAGCACGGAGCAGTGGAGGGGCAGACACAGCATCCAAAGCAGGTTCCAGGCTCTGAGCTGTCAGCACAGAGCCCGATGCGGGGCTCGAACCCACGAACCGTGAGATCATGACCTGAGCCAAAGTCAGATGCTTAACTGACTAAGCCACCCAGGCGCCCCAAAAATTATGAATTTTTGGTGTTGAAATCCCTCTATTCTCTCATCGCACCTTTTCCTCCAGAGAGTTTTTGGCTGCTTGTAACTTGGAATGTGTTTAGGCATGCTCTTGAATATCCATGGGAAGACCCTACTTGCCTTCTAAGTAATATGAGGGTGAGAACTGTGTCTAGTTGTTTCCCCACTGCATGCCCAAAGTTTGCATGGACCTATCACAGTAGACACTCAAATATTTACTGAAGGAATAAATATCTAATTGAACTGCTGTGAAAATTCCAATTGATGTTTTTCTTAAAGTAGAGCATATATTTTGCAGTAATGGTTCTTTCTCTTGATTGCCTTCACTCTCAAGTCTGAATTTCTAATTTATTTATTTAAATAAATACTCATTTTATTTATTTAAATATCTAATTTCCAATTATAAATTCCAGGAATTTGCAAAAAGCTATTAGCCCCTTTTCTAAGAGTTTCATAACAGTCCATACACTAGAAGTTTTATGTGAACATTTTATAGTAATTATCATGACAATAGAATTTTATATGAATCCCACAGTTTCTGAAGTTTGTGAGGTTATAATGTTTGTTTATTTTTTGAGAAAGAGAGACAGAGCATGACCAGGGAAGGGGCAGAGAGAGAGGGAGACAGAATCAGAAGCAGGCTCCAAGCTGTCAGCACAGATCCCGAGGCAGGGCTCGAACTCACGAACCATGAGATCATGACCTGAGCTGAAGTTGGATGCTGAACCAACTGAACTACTCAGGAGCCCCTTGTGGGGTGTTCTATAAGCTTTGCTTAGCAGAATTGTTCTCTGGGACCCCATTTCCAGGCTGGGTAGTGCAGCATTTATAGGCTCTACACACAAGCGTTTAAAGACTATTTCTTCCTCCATTTGCCTGCCACACAGAACGTCAATGTTGTTATTCTCTAAAACCTCACGGTGAATATCAATGCTACCTCATGAGCTCCTAAAATGTAATATATCCACAGCATTTTCTGCTTATCTGACCTCTATTAATTCAACCATTATTAACCAAGACTGATCCTAATGTTATGAGTTTACGACCTATTATTCAAGCTATTGTTTCTAAAGTCACCTAATAATGTTCAGCCCCAAGTTTGTGCCTTGCACTAAACTGCTGAATTGTCACAGCTACTCCTTGCCAGTTAAATCATATGGGGAGAAGTTTCCATGGGTTCATTCCAATCCTAAGATGTTCACATCTTTCTTCATACTCTCTCACATCCTACATTTTCCATGCCCTCAGGTACCTTGATCTCATGCCTAGACCTCTGTGGTGGTCTCTAACTCTCCTCCATGCTTTGAGTGACACTCATATTCAAATTGCTGAATAATCTCCCAAAACGAATTGTTTGTCCATGTCATTCTTCCTACCAAAAAGTTCAATGGGTCACCAGTGTCTCCCAATAGACTTCTAACTCTGAGGCCTGGTACCCAAGGTCCTTTGGAGTATGACCCTGACCCACATTTCCTGCCTGGTCTCCTTCATTCTCCCACACAAGGTGCCTGAGAGGCATCATTTTACTGCCGGAGAACCTCCCCATGGGATAGATACCATTCTTCTCATCTGCTGGTAATAACAGTGCCTACTGAATAGGGTTAGTGAGAGATAATAATAAGAACAATGGTGATAGCTAATATTTACTTAGTGTTTACAGTTTTCCAGGCATTGTTTTGAGCACCTTATATATATATGTTATTAACTCCTTTATCCTTCAAAACAATCCAGCAATATAGCTATTATATTATCTCTATTTTATAGATGAAGAAAATGAAGCACAAGATATTAAATGACTTGCCTATGGTCACACAGCAAGCATGCTGATGCCTTGAATGTGCTTAACTAGGTATCTAGTATGTTGTCTGTGTTCAGTAAAAGTAGTCAATTTTCTTTTCACAGTGTGTTCACAGGGCCTATTGTATGCTGGGCACAACTTCTGGCTCCAAAGTCAAGTGTTTTAGGTAGACTCAAACCAACAAAATATTTAGTTGGACTGGTCAGTTTTTAAGTTTTAACAACTACCTGATTTCCAAAAAGAAAAAAATTCTTTTTTTTAATGTTTATTTATTTTTGAGAGAGAGAGCAGGGAAGGAGCAGAGAGAGAGAGACAGAAAGAGACAGAGGATCTGAAGAAGGCTCTGCACTGACAGGAGAGAGCCCAAAGTGGGGCTCAAACCCATGAGCTATGAGATCATGACCTGAGCTGAACTTAGATCTTTAACCAACTGAGCCACCCAGGCACCTCAAAAAGAAAAAAACTCTTAACTAGTTTTGCTTCTGGTAGCAATTTTTCTTCACTAAACCTGCATCCATTGGGAAGTTTAACTGAAAGACTAAATTTGGCCGTCTTTAACACAAAAGCTAAATGACAGTGGCTTAAGCGATAAAGGCACTTACTCTTATAAAAAGAATATCAGAAATAGGAATTCCAAGGGTGGTGAGGCAACTCAAATATGTGAGGGCCAAGATCTCTGTGATTTCCTTGTCTTCTACCTCATTGGTGATTATAAAATGGCTGCTGCAGCTCTAGTCATCAGGCCTACATTCCAGGCTGGAAAAAGAGAAGGACAAGGACAAAAGGGGTAAACTGAGTCTGAAGTCCCTTTAAGGAACACATACTACCACACCATCCATGGTAGGCCATCACTACTACCATGACATCTACTTATCCTTCGTAAATATTGTCATATGACCTCCTCTTTTTGCAAAGATGGCCGGGAAGTGTCAATTTTTTTTTGTTTTTAACACTAGATAATTGCCACAACGGATGGTATTTCTGCTGTTGATGGAGAAGGAGAGGATGAATACAGTGATATTCTTCGAATGGCTCCAACTGGCTTGTGAGAGCTGATGGTTAAATTTTCAGGATTTTTACAAGCTGGTTGTTAAACACGGTAGTCTGAAATCGGTCACAGCGGGAGTCTTTACACAACAAAAATTGGCAAACACCACAAATTAAGGCCTTTAAAAAAAAAAAAAAGAGCCAGTTGTCAAACATTTACCAGCACACCACTGAATGTTGGATAGGTGACTAGGAGTTCCAGAAAGTTTTTTATTTTGCCTTATTATATTTGTCATTTATTTCCAACTCGAATAGCTGAGAGCCGTGAACACTTAGTCAGGCAATCTTTTGAAGTTCTTGGTATGTCAATAATCCCTCTCCCTTTATTTCCATAAAAATATTAGGCATAGGCATTTATATTGTGTTTTGATATTTCCTCAGAGAATGTACAAGTTGTTCTTTGGTAGTAAGTCAGGCATGTCATGAAACTCTTGTAAATATCTATTCAGGAACTTAATAAGTTTTGTGTACAAAATCATCTGTTCTAGTAATATGTGCAGAAATATGTGTAGAAACAGCCTCTGTATTTGTATTTGAGGCAATTGTTATATCAAGTTGTGCCTAAGACAGAGCAACTTTTCCAAACTAAGGTATAACTTCACTAAGGTATGAATAATCCTTTAAAATAATTTCTTCTTCCAAAATTTCTTCCTGGGAAAAGCGTAAAGTGGAACCTTTTTTCCTGATGGTTATGAGAAAGAATCGACAGTTTCTCACTCTTAAGGAAGTGAACTTCCTAGGTAGGTCTTTTTCGTTTTTTTTTTCTTAACACAAACAGGCACTTAAAAATACAGCACTGATAGGGACAAAGAATGCCTTCCTTTTGGTTTGGAGGGAGCCAATAAGAAGAATGATTTCAGGAGTTGAACAAAAAAATGAGAAGAAAATCTCTGGAGCTTGTGAACATGACCCCACCCAAGGGGTCTTACCTGCAAAATAGAATTTAGGTTATTTAGAAATGAATACCAGAAACAAAGTAACATATGATTTGGAGTTGCAAATGTATCTTAGATTTTTCTTTTTCTATTATTGTGATAAATGGACAAGAAAAAGCCTTTGAAATTTCGCATTAAACTTTCCTTTAAATTTTTATTTCTTTGGATAATACCTTTTAGGACAGGAATTTTCAGTACTGATTTGTCACCTCTAAAGTCCATTACATAACTGAAAATAGTAAATTTCTTTTTGTTTAAAAGATTTTTCTTTTAAAAATCTTGCTTTGTAGGATTTACCTTAGTTAATGTTATCCAACAGTAGGAATTGTGATGAGGAATCTAATTTGAAAATAAAAACAATGATCAATAAGTGATCAATCTAGAAGGCTTGGGTATCCAACTGAACCAACCACCTTTGAGCTCTGTCGGTTCAGGATTTTTGGAAGATGGTCAATAAATAACACCTGCTTCCTGTCCTGAGTATGGAGACAAACCAGAACCAAACCCAGAAGTCAGACAGATGGAACTCAAAATGTGATCTTTATTAATTAGAAAGTGTATTGTAACATGTAGCCGTAGGTCTGTGGCCAAGTTGACTTGCTAATATTTTACCTCCAAATTAGAAAGTCTCATGCATAAACATAGTAGAACAGTCACAGACTGCAATTTGTTTGTACAACTGTGGATCAAAAGGGTCATTCCCTCGCAGAGAATGCTCTTCTTCCATTTTCCTAGAGGAGTCTTCCACTCTGCATATGCCCAGTTAGCTCATCTTTCAAAAGAAGGCATAACATGGCCCTTTTCCACCTGAGACCAGGTGACCAGGGTTTTTTTAGTTGTTTTTTGTTTTGTTTTGTTTTCCTGATTAACCCAAGAATATTCCTCTTTGCCTAAATAAAGTTGCCTAAAGTTTGCAGTTTGTTTTTATGGAATCCAAATCCAAATTCTATCCATTTCAAAGTTTCCGTAGTTGTATTGGCCCCCGAAACTGTAACTGCTAAACTGAAATGCCTCGTGTAAAACCAAAGGAGAGAAAATAATAGGTAATAGATGGGAAGATTACTATAGAGGGTACTAACAAAAGTCAAAGAACAATACTAGTTCAGTCAGGAAATGTTTAGTGAGTGCCTACTGTGTGCTGGGTACAGTTTTAGGCAGCGGGATCACAATAGTGAACAAGTAGCTTTTACTTTTGGTTGGCACATATTTTAATTGGAGAGACAGACAATGAATAAGGGAAGACTAGGTAAGTTAAGATATGATCATTTAAGCCGTGAGGACATGAAACAAGATAATGTGACAGTGACCTTAGGGAGTGGGCAGCATTCTATTTTAGATAGGGTGGCCAGAGAAGGCCTACCTGAGGGGAAATGTTTAACCTGAGATGTGGACAATGAGAAGGAAGCTGAGAAAAAATTACAGATCCTTTATAGGCCCTCGTAAGGGTATTCAATTTTACCCAAAGTGCAACCGAAAGTCATCGAATAGTTTTAAGCAGGGAAGAGACAAGATTTGGGTTACATATTCCTGGCTTCTCTATAGAAAAGTAGGAACAACTGAAGAATCAAAAGGGAAATCAGGTAGGCCAAGTAGGATGCTGCTATAGTGGTCACAAGAGAGCAATAGTTTGGACTAGGGGTTAGTGATATTGATGGACCGAAGAGGAGAGAACACTGTGAAAAGGATAAACACTTCGTGTACTATGAGCTTCAAGAGGACAAGGATTGGGCCAGGGAAAGTTACCTTTCCATGATGACTTGAGTTCCTGTAAATTTCGGGGTATATTTATAAATATATATAATGCTAGTCACACATTTCTATTTTCCAACCACACTCTCAGCAACCTCAAGAGTCTTCTCTTCACAAATAAAGAATTCTAGAGCTTCTCCACCAGCACACCTTTTCTTTTCCTCTTGTTTTAACGTTTGGGGCCCCTTCCCCCAAACAATAAACATGCTGTAATATCTGCCGTCCTAAAAACACATCTACACAAACATTCATAGACATACAAAAGAGAGCCACTAAAATAAAGCCTCTCTTGTTCCCAAATATTTCTCTAGTTATATCTATTCTATGTCCCTTCTCATTCAAACTTCCTGAGAGAGCGGTTTATACTTCCTGCTGTCTCTATTTTCTTATATCACATTCACTCTGTGACCTGCTAAGATCTGATTTCAGTTTACACCATGGCATTGAAACTATTCTTGCTAAGCTAGGGCCACTGCACGTTGCTGGGTACATTGTGCATATACTGTTGAGCCTTGGTTAAGATTTTATTGACCTTCATATTGCCAAATCCATTGAATACTTGTCAGTCTTCTGTCGGATGGTTCAGATTCATTGGACTCTACTCATCATTTGTTCATTCTCAAAAACTTTGGCTTTATGAAAGCCTGGAAATGATGCTAACATCCATTCCTGGAGAACTAGTTGAATCAATATGATGGAATACTTTGGAACAGTAGTAAGGAATTAGGACAGTTTTCTATATGCTGTATGAACGTATCTCCAAGATATATTGTTAAGTGAAAAAAGTAAGGTGGAGAAAAGTATGTTTGGTTTTCATCTATGTAGATATGTTATCATCTATTTTAAGAAAACAGAGGGTAGAGGCACCTGGGTGGCTAGTCTGTTAAGTGTCTAATTCTTGATTTCGGCTCAGGTCATGGTCTCATGGTTCACGGGATTGAGCCCCATGTAGGTCTCTGCACAACAGCATAGAGCCTGCTTGGGATTCTCTCTCCTCTCTCTACCCCTTCCTGTTTGCACTTTCTCTCTCTCTCTCTCAAAATAAATAAATAAGCTTAAAAAACAAAGAAAACGGAGGGATATGGATATATCTCTCTATGCATTTGCTCATATATATAAAAAAAGGATAAACCAACTTTTTTGAAAGTTATATATAGGGGGGAGAGAGAGAATGAAGTAGAGAAAACTGGGATGGCAACTAGATTTCTCTGAATATACCATGTTTGTGTATTTGACTTTGGAACCATGAAAATGTTTTACCTAATTATAAAGCAAAGGCAATTTGCAAAAGAAAGGAAAAACAAAATGTGCAAATGAACTGAACTGTAAATCAAGCCTGTGATATAAAGAGAGGAAATGTTTCAAATGACAAAAAATACTGTAATCTGACTGTAAATGCCTAGTGGGATCAATCTAAGGACAAAAAGAACTAAAAAAAAAATCAAACTATTTTCAGAAGTCATATTATTAGTAATAATATTTGGAATTTTTATTCTGAAATGGTAATAAAATATATAATAAAAATAATTATTTTAACATTGTTGCAATCCGAGATGGATTAATCCTACATGGGACCAATAGGCCCTATATCGTAAGATTGTGAGAACTGTGTATAGTGCTGGTGGGCACTAGGTAAGAGCTCTGTGTTACCTATTAAAAAAAAATTGGGGGGTTTATTTATTTATTTTGAGAGAGAGAGAGAAGCAGAGAGAGGGAGAGGGAGAAAGAATCCCAAGCAGTCTCTACACTGTCAGCACAGAACTTGATGGGGGGCTTGACTACATGAACTGTGAGATCATGACCTGAACCAAGTCAGACATTCATCCGACAGCCACCCAGGTGCCCCTGTGCTACCTATTTTTATGAATTAACTTTGTGTGTGCATCTCCTCAGTAGATTACAAGCTGCTTAGAGCAAATGCCTGGAGGTTATTCAGCAATGTGTTTGAAACACCTAGTATAGGCTCTGACACATAATACATGTTTAATACATATTTGTAAATGAATTAATTTCCTTAGTGTTAATTTCATTTCGAACAAAAGAATAAATGGACTCTAAGTCTCTGCTGCTAAGTGATCAGTATAGTGTTTATGGTGAAACATTTATTAATAGAGAAGTACACTGAATCAAAACTGGAAAGGATGACAAATACATGTTGTAAATAGGTTTTTTAAATGTCATTAATGCTAAATGTGTAAAACAGTCTCACCACCAGTTTATTCTTTTGGCAAAATTACTTGCACACATTTAAATCATCCCTTCCCTAACAAGGAAATGCATTATAAATTATAAAATGTTATTGCCTACTAAGTTTTATCTCTACTTTCACTGTAGTGAGAATCCAGGCCTGCAAGAGCCCTCAATGTGTTTGTTTTCCTTGCTCAAGATTTCGGAAGGCTGTTGGTTTTCTAGGCTTTCAGACTCCTATGCTTTGACATTTCCAGTTTTGCAGAAAGCCTTTCCATTTTGTCTGAATGGGGTATAAACTTTCCGGACCAGAGAGATCCTGTGCCTTTGCAAGAATCTACCTTTTAAAACCTCTTCCCACACTAAAAACAGCAAGATGCAGTTGATTTACTAGATCATTCTCAATAGTAGCATAAAGAAAACATATTGTACGAAGTCCCAGAAAAACCGCAGCAATAGAGTTTTCTGACAGTGTAACCAAATTTTTTTAATCAAAGATAAAATATTCTTCTTTCCCGGGAAGTAGAGGCTATCCTGGCCCTTTCAGTTACTCTTTGAAGAAATCAACTATTAGTAGTACCTGCTTAGCCAGAAGAATCCTTGGATAAGGTACGTCTTCTCATCTTCTCATTTCTTCTCACTTAGTTTGGGCATTGCAGTCTGCCGTAAGACCTCAAGCCTCCCTGACAATGTGGCTCCTAAAATTATAGAGAAAGAAACTTCTTTCCCCACATCCTCTATTACTTCCCGGACACACATTACTCAATGCCACCTAACCCACAGAGGCAGGGAAATACACAACTTGGAATAGGTCTTAAGGTGTTGTCTCCTTTCTCTGTCATCTTTAATGTGCTAGAATATCTGGCATCAGGCCCAGAAAATCAAGATTTACTTCCCTTTCCCTGAAGCAATTTCCTCTAGGTAGGGATACTGTTCAGTAAGGAAATGGTCTTTGGCTCAATTTGGCTTAAAGAAACCTGGGCTGAAGCCCTCTATCACACAGGGTTTCTCCCCAATGTATTTGTATTAATGTGTTCCTTCCTCTCTCTCCAATCCTCTCCCAGAAAATGTCTCCTTTCCTAGGAGTGTTTTCAATGGACAAAAATTAACTCTCATTAATCTTCGACCCTACGTTGTAATGTTTGGATGTTTTCATGTCTGTTAGCTTACTAGATACATTTGTTTGTCCAGTAAATATTTCCTGAGCATATAGCAGTCCTCTTGCAGGTTGATAAGCAATACAGAACTCTTGGTTTCATGTAACAGTCATCATAGTGGATCCTGCAAATGTCCTGTGAGGTGCCTTCCAACAGGCAGCATGCTAGTATACAAAAAGAGACACAAAGAACCAGGCTAACACATGCAGATTTCCTGTTCTCAAAGTTCTCACTGTTACCCTGCAGGTCCGTTTTTTTCCCCCCATAGATAGACTGCCTGCTTTGCTTATATTCCCAGAAACATTGGGCTTAACTGCAGGTGTTGTGGGAATACATTGAAGAAATTTAAGAAAGACCATAGGAGAAATGACTCATTTTGCAGAAATTCATGTCAAGTAGTGTATCTGGAATGATCATTTTTACTAGCTTGGCGTACAAACACAACTGCCTCACTTTTATTTATTCAATTTATTGCTTGAGTAACCACCTGCCCTTCATGACAGGAAGTCCACTTATTTCCCAAGGCATCCTCCAACCACCTCACTTGGGCAGAAACACAAGGAACTAACTCAGTTCAAAGGAGATGGGTCCTGCAGCAAAAAGCCAGGAAGAAGGAGAAAACCAGGAAGTGTGACCAGTGGCTTGGGTCACAGGTGGGTCCTGCTCATTCTGATGTCAGGAAATTTGTTTGTGGTTGCTACAGTATGCCTATTGATTCAGCTCTTTTCTTCCCATCACCCAGCAGTGTCCCCCCTGAGCTCTGAGGCCACATCTCTTTTAGATCACACTCACATGCTCAGCCATTTCCCCCTAATACTTAGCACAATACCAGTGGGCCATGGCTGGAGAACCCTGTGTCAGCCTCCTGTCATACTGGAAAGGTCTTCCCCAGGAAGCCTTGTTCAGTCTGCCTGTGGCATCTTTCCCTGCCATGGGACCACATCAGCATCTCCCAACAAGGGATCTCCCTGTTGCACATAAAAAAAAAAAAAAGACAGATGTTGTTAAACAACAAAAACACACTCATTTAGCACAAACATTTTACACACAAACTTTCACAAACAAGGATTGCTTGTTTGCCTTATATTTTCATAACTTGGAGGGTCTTTGAAATCATTCACTATAATGAAGCTATATCCTCCAAGGGACTGTTCTTGGCCATACAGCAGAAGGGGCACCTCATTACAACCCTAACTTTTCATTAAAAATGTCTGTTTCTAGGACTATGGGTATTGATAAGGTCCCAGGGCCCCTGATTGCATATTGAGAACCACTGCTAAGCCCTTCTCTTTTACTGCTCCTCAACCAAATCTCATATTCCCATTAAACTAGACTATCCTTTATCCCCAAAACATAGGTTGGGACTTAGGTCTCAGAAGTTATTTTGCATTATGTCCTATGTCTTTCCTTTCCAAGGGCATGTACTAAACTTTGAACACCATAGAATATAACACCAAACATTTGTTTTTCTTTTTTGTGACAATATTTGAAATTCTTAAAATTTTTTAATTATAAAAAAGTTTATGCACAATAAGAAATTCTGAAGTATAAATATGTAGAGTAACAAGTGAGAGAGACCTGCTTTTTTTTTTTCTATTCCACAGGGACAGATTGTTTAAATTGTAACCTTGACACAGATCGTTAAACATTGTGAATATTTTTAATTATAAAAGAAATACAGCTCATGATTTTAAAAATTGAAAACTTTCCAATTATACAGCAGAATAAATACAAAAATAAAGTCTCTTTAAGTCCTAGTTTTGGAAAAAACTGCTCTTGAAAGTCTAATATTTTAATACCTCCAGAAGGTTTCTAAACCTATATTTATTTGGGTTTTGCTTTTGTTTTTGAGGAAATAGAGTCCTGGCATACTATGCTGTGACGCTGACCTCCCCCCAGTCCAGGTATTGCTAGACTTCTGTCTTTGACACTGTTACCCATTCTTCTTTTCCTACCTAGCCACTCTCATTTTCTAGACACTAGCTAATCCTGTTCCTCTTTCTGACTCTAACAGTGCATTTATCTGGGATGTCTGTTCTTTCTCAAAATACCTTCACCCTCAGAGAGTTTATCCATTCCTACTTGTTCCTATCTTCAGTGATTCACCTAACCTTCAAACTCCAGAACCACTTTGGTCTGGATCACATATTTAGAACATGGCCTATGCCGACCTGTAATGCTATGTATTTTTTTATATTTTGTTTGCCAGTTAGCACTTAAGGAAAGAATAACATCTCATTCATCTCCTTATCCCTGGCACATGTGCAAGCACTGTGTTTTCAATAAACATTTATTAGTAATGAATTTGTATATTCATGTTGTATTACCATTAGCATGCATAATTGGAAGTACACTGTAAATATTAATTGAATCCTCAGAGGCTCAAGGTTACTATTCATATTTATATTTTATGATATAATAGAAATGTAACTTGATGAGCAATAATAACAACTAATATTTATTGAGTGCCAACCATGGCTCCCTACTAAACACTTTAAAGGCAGCATCGTAATTAATCCTCGTGGAACGTTATGTGGCAAACACTATAGAAAGCCCCATTTAAGGTTAAGCAATTTGCCTAAGACCATACAACATGAAAGAGATGAAGCCAAGACTCACACCCAAGCATTCTGGTTCCAGAGCACATGTCCCCAGCCACCTCACTCTAAAGTGCTTTTTGTCCCAGTGATGGTTTTGCATGAGGAGTCTACACTTGATGCCTCCTCTTCCTCACCATTTAGTCTTTCCTTCTAAAATCGGGTGTCCCCAGTAGCCCACTCACACTGTTCCTGAAAGTTTCAAGTTACTTTTTTCTTATCAGTTCCAGTGGCCTTATCCAATTTACCTCAGGGTTAACATGTCAGAGGGCAAAGTCAAACCACCTTAAAATACTCCCTCTGCCTCACTTCCCTATTTCCCTTTAATAGTACAACCACTCTCTAGTCAGCTTGGGAACTTACTGGGCATTTTCTTCTCCCCTGCCCCTTGAGTCCCCTCAATTGCTTCTCCCACAAAGTCTACTGCTGTATCTTTTTTTTTTTTTTTGAGTTTTATTTGAGAGAGAGGGCATGAGCAGGGGAAGGGCAGCGAAAGAGAGTGAGAGAGAGAGAGAGAGAGAGAGAGAGAGAAAGAGAATCCCAAGTAGGCTCTGTGTGGTCAGCGCCTCACAGACTCACAACTCACAAACCAAGAGATCATGACCTGAGCCGAAACAAGGAGTCGGTTGCTTAACTGACTGAGCCACCCAGCCTCTACTGCTGTATCTTTTCACTTGCTTCTTCTCCTTTCTAGTCTTACCATCTCACTGCTTCTCAGCTGCACTAGCACAGCCTTCTGATTGTTTTATCTTCACTCCTCCCATGGTTGTCTATCTTGCCACCAGTTGCCAGATTGAATCTTTCCAAAAGCCTGACTCTAATCTTGCACCTTCTTGCTCAAAACTTCTCAGTGACAAGTCACTACATGTGAGTGAAAGACAAATTCTTCAACATAGTTTCAGAAATCCTCCCTAACAGGGGTGCCTGGGTGGCTCAGTCAGTTGAACATCAGACTCTTGATCTCGGCTAATATCATGATCTTGTGGTTTGGGAGATCGAGCCCTGTGTCAGGCTCTGTGCTGACAGTTTAAAGCCTGCTTTGGTTTCTCTCTCCCTCTCTCTTTCAAAGTAAATGAACATGAAAGAGACAGAGAGAGATCCTCTGTAACAGTGATTCTCAAACATTTTTGTTTTAGGATTCCTTTTCATTTATAAAAATTATCAAGGACCCCAAAGAACTTTCATTTATATGGGTTATATCACTATTTACAGTATTAGAAATTAAGAGTGAAGAAAATTTTAAAATATTTATATATTTTAAATGACAATGATAAGCTCATCACAGGTTAACACAGATACCACATTTTATGAAAAATAACTATTTTCTAAAACAAAAAAAAGGTGGCATTGTTTCACATTTTAGTAAATCTCTCAAATGTTGGACTTAATAGAAGACAGCCATATTCTCTCTGCTTTTGCAGTCAATCTACTGTGATATCATAGGTAATGGAGCCTCTGGAAACTTCCATTGTATACCTAGGAGAGCGAAAAGGCAAATAACATCTCAGTATGGATGGGGAAATAGCTTTGACCTCATAGACCCTTTGAAAGGGTCGAAGGTCTCCAGACTGTGCATTGAGAACCACTGCTCTGTGCATGTCTATCACTGCTCCTCAACCAAACCTCATTTCCCATTAAACCAGTTATTCTTTATCCCCTAAGCACAGCCACATTTCCAGGGCTATTCTCTGAAGTAAGTACTTTGATTATATTGTTTGTTTGCTTCTTGGGAGTATTAAATGGTTTGCCAGGGTACAGGGATTTAGAGAGGAAAAAAATCACGGGATTTTTCATCTGATTTCCTGGAAAGCACTCTACACTGTGAACCAAGGAACTTAAATGCTAGTGACAATTTTGTAACTAATAGTTTATGTCACCTTGGACAAGTCATTTAACTTGGTTACCTTCTTTGTTCTCAGTTCTAGCATTTATAAACACAAGAAATGGATACAGGTAAACATGGTTGTAGTTCTAAAATCATCGGTCATTTGGAATTAAGTCACCAAAGTCTATTCTAAGAAAGTAGGAAACTTCCAATATTTTGTATACTTCTCTCTCTTTCTTTCTCAACTACAAACTGATGTCTTTTTATGAGAGCGTCAAAAATCAATTTCTCTGTGTTTGCAGTTTCTAATGACTGAAAGGGTTTCAAGAAAGAACCCCTTGGAAAGTTAATGAATTTCTTTTTTAAAAAAATTGAGATATAATTGACATGTAACATTATATTAGTTTCAGGTGTATAACATAATGACTCAATATTTATGTATTTTGTGAAATGGTCACTACAGTAAGTCTGGGAAACATCACATATAGTTACAATTTTTCTTTCTTATGATGAGAACTTTAAAAAAATTTTTTTTTGAGAGAGAGAGAGTGGGAAAGGGACAGAGAGAGAGAGAGAGAGAGAGAGAGAGAATCTAAAGCAGGCTCCATGCTCAGCATAGAGACTGATTCGGGGCTCGGTCTCACAACCATGAGATCATGACCTGAGGTGAAATCAAAAGTCAGATGCTCAAACGACTGAGCCATCCAGGTGCCCCTCTTGTGATGAGAACTTTTAAGATTTACTTTCTTAGCAACTTTCAAATACACAATACAGTATTACTAACTATAATCACCATGTTGTATGTTACAGACCCAGGACTTATTTATTTTGTAACTGGAAGTGTGTACTTCTTGACCCTCTTCACCCATTTGTGTGCCACTCTCCCCCCAAGCCCTGGAAACCACCAATCTGTTCTATATAACAAACTCATGGGAGTTTGGGTTTTGTTTGTTCGTTTGTTTTAGGTTCCACAAGTGAGTGGATCATATGGTGTTTATCTTTCTCTGACTTCTCTCGCTCAGCATAATGTTCTTAAGGTCCATCCATGTTGTCACAAATGGCACGATTTCCTTTTTTATAGCTGAATAGTATTCCAGTGTGTGTGCGTTTGCACTATATTTTCGTTATCCACTCACCCATCGATGGATGCTTCATGAATGTCTTGAATTGTTGATCGTTTTTTTTAGCATGTTTTCTTTTTTTTGTATTACATATACACAATACAGTATGTATGTATGTATGCATGTATTTTAAATTCAAGTTAGTTAACATACAGTATTGTCATGGTTTTAGGAGTAGAACCCAGTGATTCATCACTTACATATGATGCCTAGTGCTCATCACAACGAGTGCCCTCCTTAAAGCCCATCACCCATTTAGTCCATCCCCCCACTCACTTACCCTCCAGCAGCCCTCAGTCTTTTCTCTGTATTTAAGTGTCTCTTATAGTTTGCTTCCCTCTGTGCTTTAATCTTATTTTTCCTTTCCTTCCCCTATGTTCATCTGTTGAATTTCTCAAATTCCAAGTGTGAGTGAAATCATATGATATCTTTCTTTCTCTGACTGAGAGAATAGCATAATACACTCTAGTCCCATGCATATTGTTGCAAATGGCAACATTTATTCTTTCTCATTGCCAAGTAGCATTCCATTGTATATATTTGAAAAGATGCTCAGCATCAGTCATCATCAGGGAAATACAAACCAAAACCATGATGAGATACCACCTCATACCTAAATTAACAACACAAGAAACAACAAATGTTGGCGAGGATGTGGAAAAAGGGGAACGCTTTTGCACTGTTGGTGGGAATGCAAAATGGTGCAGCCACTCTGGAAACAATATGGAGTTTCCTCAAAAAGTTAAAAATAGAACTATCCTATGACCCAGCAATTGCACTATGAGGTTTTACCCAAAGGATACAAAAATGCTGATTCGAAGGGGTACATGCACTCCAATGTTTATTGCAGCGGTATCAACAATAGCCAAATTATGGAAAGAACCCAAATGTCCATTGACTAATGAATGGAGAAAGCAGATGTGTTATATTATATATATAGACAATGGAATTGCAGGTAGTTTTAATTAAAATTGGAATAAATTTCTAATATATTTCATCAAATCTGGAACAACTTCAGCCATTATTTCTTCAATTCCTTTTTATGATCCCTTTTCTGCCTCTCCTCTCCTGTAGGGATTCCTATTACACATTTTCACATACCCATGATGATCTGGCCTTTTCTCTCCCTCTTTTTTTTTTTTTCCTCCTTTTCTCTCTTTGTTTCATTTTGGATAGTTTCTATTGCTATGTCTTCAAATGTCTTCAATTTTGCCAGTCTTTTCTGAAAAGTGTTTACTCTATTAAAGGTCTGTTTTTGTTTATTGATTTTTCTTCTCATCGCAGGTCATATTTTCCTCCTTCTTTGACATATTGTGTTTCTTCTTTGAATGCCTGGAAATTTCGATTGGATGCCAGGCATTGTGAATTTCATGTTGTGCATGCGGGATGTCTTTATTCCTTTAAGTGGTCTTTAACTTTGTTCTGGGATGCAGTTAAGCTACTTGGAATCAGTTTGGTTTTTTCAAAGCTTGCTTTTAAGCTTGTTTAGGTGGGACAAAAGCAGTCTTTAGACTAGGGCTAATTTGGCCCCATTCCTGAAGAAATACCTTTCAGAGAACTCTGTTGCTCTGTGTAGTATGAGGTTTTTCCACTCTGGCTACATTAGACTTGTATGATCCCTGGGGATTTTTCCAACTGCTCTTTTTGGTGATTCTTTCCCAGCCTCTCAGCACATCCATGAGCAAATCAATAATCAGCTGAAGATTCAAGGGGAAATCTCTGCAAATTTCTAGAACTCTCTTTCTATGTAGGTCTTTCTTCTCTTTGCAGCAATCTTTCTGGTATTTATTTCCATTCCCTCAGGGACTGCTATCCTGTGCTGCTTGATGTCCAATGTCGAAAACTGTTGCTCCATATCTTATGTTCGCTTTCAGTGAATTTTAAAGTTTTGTCCTTTGCATTTAAGTCCTCGATCATCTGGAATTGTGTCCCTTTCAAATTCATATGTTAAAGCCCTACCCCACCAATGTGACCATATTTGGAGATAGAGCCTTGAAGGGGGTAATTAAGGTTAAATGAAGTTATAAGGTGAGGCCATAATCCGGTAGGATTAATGTCCTTATAAGGAGAGGAAGGAACACCAGGAAAGCGTGCACACACAGAGGAAAGGCTATGCGAAAATCCAGGGAGAAGGCATCCTCCGCAAGCCAAGGAGAGTGGTCTTATCAGAAACCCACTCTGCTAACACTTTGATTTTAAACTTCCAAAACTGTCAGGAAGATAAATCTCTGTTGCTTAAGCCACCTAGTTTGGAGTATTTTTTATGGCAGGCTGAGAAGACAAATTCAGTAGAAGAGAACCAGTTATGCTAACATGTTTATGGAGGTCTTATCTTTTCCCCATAGAACTTATTTATGGTCTCTGCCATACAACACATGTCTACTTTCTGAGCTCTCTATCCTATTCTGCTCACCAATTTGTCTCTTCTTGCACCAAAACAAGTCTTAATTATTAAAGTTTTAAATTATTTTAATAGCTGACAAGCAAATACACCCACCTTATTTCTCTTCATCAGTGTTGGTCATTCCCAGCACATAGGCATTTTAGAATCGTTTCGTCAAGTACCACCAAAAGCATGAGAGGGATTCTAATTGTGCTGCATTTAAACAGTTTATCAGCTTGGAGACTATTAACATATTTAAAGAATCAAGTTTTCCTATTCATGAGTATGGGATCTTTCTTATTTATTTAGTACTTTAGTGTTTTTCAATAGCATTTCATAATTTATCCGTAAGGGTCTTGCATATTTTTTTGGTGAGACTTGTTCTTAAGTACATATTTGTTATTACTGCCATTGCAAGTGAAAATTGTAGGTCTATTTGCTCTTTGTGGCTGATACATATAAAAGCAACTGATTTCGTATATTGATCTTTTGGCCAAACACCATGACAAATTGCAATAATTTGGTCTATAGTGTCATTTGAGTTTTTTATTCCTGTATATCATCTGTAGAAAATGACTGTTTCCCCCCCCCCGCCTTCCTTTCCATTCCTTGTATCTCTTATTTCTTTCTCTAGACCTATTATACTGGCTTAGGCTATCTCATGCAGTGTTCAGCAACAGTGGATCTTTTTGTGTTGTTCCTGATTTGAAAGGGAATATTTTCTTTCTAAAAACATTTTTTAAATATTTATTTTTGAAAGAGAGAGACAGAGAGAGAGAGAAAGAGAACGAGTGGGGGAGGGGCAGACAGAGAGGGAGACACAGAATTGAAGCTGTTTCCAGACTCTGAGCTGTCAGCACAGAGCCTGACACAAAGCTGGAACTCATGAACCATGCGATCATGACCTGAGCCGAAGTCAGACATTTAACCCACTCAGTCTCTCCATTAAGTATTTTCAGAGAACCAACTTTGATTTTATTGCTTTTTTCTTTTGTAATCGTTTTTCTAATTTGTTAAGTTCTGCTTTTATCTTTATTATTTCTTTCCTGCAGGATTACACTATTTCTTTCTCCTTAACTTATTAGTAGAACATTTAACACATTAATTTTCAGTCTCTGTTCTTTTATATAACACTCCCAAAGAGTGCCATTTACACCTCATTCCACAAGTTTTGAAATGTTCAGGTTTCATTCATTTCTAGGTGTTTTTAAAAGTGATTGTTTTGGGGGCGCCTGGGTGTCTCAGTCGGTTAAGCATCTGACTTCGGCTCAGGTCATGACTTCACGGTTCGTGGGTTCAAGCCCCGCATCGGGCTGTGTGTTGAACGTTTGCTCAGAGCCTGGAGCCTGCTTTGGATTCTGTGTCTCCTTCTCTCTCTGCCCGTCCTCCGCTCATTTCTTTCTTTCAAAAATAAATAAACGTAAAAAAAAATTAAAAAATAAAAGTGATTTTTTGAACCATGACTTAGTAGTCTATTTTTAATATAATTATATTAATATGTAATTAATTAAGTCTATAAGTAATTTGTATGTGGATTTTATTTATTTTTCATTTTTTATACTATCTTGAATTTCTAGGATTGTTGCCTGATTTGGGAAAATCTCAATCCAGTTTCTTTTATGTATGGGTTATAAGGTTTCAGGGCATTTCAATTAAATTCTAGTTAGTTAGTAAGTTAGTTAGTTAGTTAACATACAGTGCAATATTGGTTTCAGGAGTAGCATCCAGTGATTCATCACTAACATACAACACCCTGTGCTCGTCATAATAGGTGCCTTCCTTATGACCCATCACCCATCTAGCCCATCCCCTACCCACCCCCCTCCATCAACCCTCGTTGTGTTCTCTCTCGTTAAGAGTCTTTTATGGTGGCACCTGGGTGGCTCAATCCGTTAAGTGTCTGACTCTTGATCTCAGCTCAGGTCTTGATCTTAGGGTCATGTGTTCAAGCCCCGCATTAGGCTCTGCATTGGGCGTGAGGCCTACATAAAAAAAATTAGAAAAGAATCTCTTACGGTTTGTTTCCCTCTCTCTCTTTTTTCTCCCCTTCCCATATATTCATCTGTTTTGTTTCTTAAATTCCACATATGAGTAAAAACATATGGTATTTGTTTTTCTCTGACTTATTTTGCTTAGCATAATATACTCTAGCTCCATCCATGATGCTGCAAATGGCAAGATTTCATTTCTTTTGATAGCAGAGTAATATTCCATTGTGTATATATATAATATCTTCTTGATCCATTCATCAGTCGATAGATGTTAGGGCTCTTTCCATAGTTTGGCTATTATTGATAATGCCTATAAACATCAGGGTGCATGTACCTCTTTGAATCTGTATTTTTTTTCCTTTGGGTAAGTACCTAGCAATGCAATTGCTGGATCATGGGGCAGTTCTATTTTTAACTTTTTGAAGAATCTCCATACTGTTTTCCAGAGTGGCTGCATTAGTTTGCATTCCTCTCAACAGCCCAAGAGTGTTCTCCTTTCTCCACATCCTCACCAACACCTGTTGTTTCTTGTGTTGTTAATTTAGGTCTTCTGACAGGTGTAAGGTGGTATCTCATCATGGTTTTGATTTGCATTTCCCGGATGATGAGGATGTTGAGCATCTTTTCCTGTGTCTGTTAGCCACCTGGATGTCTTCTTTGGAAAAAATGTCTATTCAGTCTTTTGTCCATTTTTTAACTGGATTGTTTGTTTTTTGGGTTGAATTTGATAAGTT
This sequence comes from Cryptoprocta ferox, assembly GCA_028646485.1. Taxonomy (NCBI): domain Eukaryota; kingdom Metazoa; phylum Chordata; class Mammalia; order Carnivora; family Eupleridae; genus Cryptoprocta; species Cryptoprocta ferox. The sequence continues at coordinate 76,074,554 of CM053567.1, forward strand.
TTTTTTATAGATTTTGGACTAACCTTTTATCAGATGTGTCATTTGCGAATTATCTTCTCCCATTCTGTAGGCTGCCTTTTAGTTTTGTTGATTGTTTGTTGTGCAGAAGATTTTTATCTCGATGAAAACTATCTCCAATAGTTCATTTTTGCTTTTGTGTCCCTTGCCTCCTATAACGTGTCTAGTAAGAAGTTGCTATGTCCAAGATCAAAGAGATTGCTGCTTGCGTTCTCCTCTACCTCACATTGAGGACTTTCATCCATTTTGAATTTATTTTTGTGTATGGTGTAAGAAAGAGATCCAGTTTCATTCTTCTGCATGTTGCTATCCAGTTTTCCCAACATCATTTGTTGAAGAGACTTTTTTCCATTGAATATTCTTTCCGGCTTTTTCAAAGATTAGTTGATATAGTTGTGGGTCTGTTTCTGGGCTTTCTGTTCTGTTTCATTGATCTTTGTGTCTGTTTTTGTGCCAGTACCAGACTGTCTTGATAACTATGGCTTTGTAATATAGCTTGAAGTCTGGAATTGTGATGTCTCCAGCTTTTCTTTTCTTTTTCAAGATTGCTTTGGCTATTTGGGGTCTTTTGAGGTTCCACACAAATTTTAGGATTGTTCGTTCCAGTTCTGTGAAAAATGATGGTGTATTTTGATAGAGATTGCATTAAATGTCTATATTCCTTTGGGTAGTCTAAACATTTTAACAATGTTCTTCCAGTCCATGAGCATGGAATGTTTTTCCATGTCTTTGTGTCCTCTTCAATTTCTTTGGTAAGTGTTCTATAGTTTTCAGAGCGCAGGTCTTCTACCTCTTTAGTTAGGTTTATTCCTAAGTATCTCATGTTTTTTTGTGCAATTGTAAATGGGATCAATTTCCTGATTTCTTTTTCGGCCGCTTCATTATTGGTGTATAGAAATGAAAGAGATTCTGTATGTTGATTTTATATCCTGCTACTTTGCCGAATTTATGTATTAGTGCTAACAATTTTTTTGGTGGAGACCTTCAGCTTTTCTACATAAAGTATCATGTTGTCTTAAAATAGTGAAAGTTTGACTTCTTCCTTGCCAATTTGGATGCCTTTTTTCTATTTTTGTTGTCTGATTGCTGAGGCTAAGATCTCCAGTACTATTTTAAATAGTAATGATGAGAGTGGACATCCCTGTCTTGCTCCAGACAAGAGGAAAAGCTCTCCGTTTCCCCCCATTGAGAATGATATTAGCTGTGGGTCTATCATACATGGCCTTCAGGATGTTGAGATATGTTCCATCTATCCATACTTTGTTGAGGGTTTTTATTAAGGATGGATGCTGTATTTTGTCAAATGCACTTTCTGCAACAATTGAGAGGATTACATGTTACCTATCCTTTCATTTATTACTGTGGTGTATTACATTGATTGATTTTGAATAATGAACCACCCCTGCTGCCCAGGAATAAATCCCACTTGATCGTGGTGAATAATTCTTTCAATGTACTGTTGGATTCAATTTGCTGGTATCTTGTCGACAATTTTTGCATCCCTGTTCATTGGGGGTATTGGCCTGTAATTCTCCTTTCAGTGGGGTCTTTGTCTGGTTTTGGAATCAAGGTAATTCTGGTCTCATAGAATGAGTTTGGAAGTCTTCCTTTTATTTCTATTTTTTGGATATTTGAGAATAATAGGTAACTCTTCTTTAATTGTCTGGTAGAATTCCCCTGGGAAGCCATCTGGCCCTTGGGTTTTGTTTGTTGGGAGATTTTTGATTACTGATTCAACTTATTTGCTAGTTAGAGGTCTATTCAAATTTTCATTTCTTCCTGTTTCAGTTTTGGTAGTTTGTAGATTTCTAGGAATTTTTCCATTTCTTCCAGATTGCCCAGTTTGCTGGGATATAATTTCTCATAATATTCTTTTATAATTGTATTTCTGTGGTGTTGGTGTGATTTCCCCTCTTTCATTTGTGATTTCATTTATTTGGGTCCTTTCTCTTTTCTTTTTGATAAGTCTGACTAGGATTATCAATTTTATTAATTCTTTCAAAGACCCAGCTCTTAATTTCATTGATTTGTTCTACTGTTTTTTGTTTGTTTCTATGTCATTTATTTCTGCTCTAATCTTTGTTATTTCCCTTCTGCTTGCTTTACGCTTTATTTGCTGTTTCTTTTCTAGCTCCTTTAGGTGTAAGGTCAGGTTGCGTATTTAAGATTTTTCTTGCTTCTTGAGCTAGGCCTGTATTGCAATATACTTCCCTCTTAGGACTGCCTTTGCTGCATCCCAAAGGTTTTGGACTATCATGTTTTCATTTTCATTTGCTTCCACGTACTTTTTTGTTTCTTCTTTAATCGTGATTAACCCATTTATTCTTTAGTAGGATATTCTTTAATCCTACTAAAGACCAAACCTTTGGTCTTTCCAAATGTTTTCTTATGGTTGACTTCAAGTTTCATAGTGTTGTGGTATGAAGATATGCATGATATGATCTCAATCTTTTTGTACTTATTGAAGGCTGATTTGTGACTCAGTATGTGATCTATTCTGGAGAATGTTCTGTGTGCACTTGAAAAGAATGTTCCGTGTATTGTGCTGCTTTAGGATGAAATGTTCTGAATATATCCATTATGTCCATCTGGTGCAGTGTGTCATTCAAAGCCATTGTTTCCTTGTTGATTTTCTGTTTACATGATCTGTCCATTGCTGTAAATGGGGTGTTAACATCCCCACTGCTATTACTGTATTGTTATCAATGAGTTTCTTTAAGTTTGTTATTAATTGATTTGTATATTTAGGTGTTCCAAGTTGGGGGCATCAATATTTACAATTGTTAGATCTTCTTGATGGATAGACCCCTTAATTATAATGTAATACTCTTCTTCATCTCTTGTTACAGTCCTCGGTTTAAAATCTAGTTTGTCTGATATAAGTATGTCTACTCCAGCTCTATTTTGACATCCATGAGGATGATAGATGGTTCTTCATTCCCTCACTTTCAATCTGCAGGTGTCTTTAGGTCTAAAATGAGTCTCTTATAGGCAGCATATAGATGGGTCTTGTTTGTTGTTGTTGTTTTATCCATTCTGATACCCTATGTCTTTTGATAGGAGCATTTAGTCCATTTACATTACAGTGATTATTGATAGGTATGAACTTAGTGCCACAATGTTACCTGTAGAGCTGGTGTTTCTGGTGATGTTCTCTGTTCCTTTCTAGTATTTGTTGCTTTAAGTCTTTTTATCCCCATGCAAAGAGTCCCCTTTAATATATCTTGCAGGCCTGGTTTAGCAGTTACAAACTCCTTTAGTTTTTGCTTGTCTGGATAACTCTTTATCTCTCTTATACTCTGAATGACAGCCTTGCTGGATAAAGTATTCTTAACTGCATATTTTCCCCATTCAGCACATTGAGTATAACATGCTATTCCCTTCTGGCCTGTCAAGTTTCTGTGGACAGATCTTCTGTGAACCTGATCTGTCTTCCCTTGTAGGCTAAGGGCTTGTTTTCCTTGCTGCTTTCAGGATTCTTAGCCTTCTCTGTGTATTTTGTGAATTTGTCTATGATATGTCTTAATGATGGCTGGCTTTCATTGAATTTAATGGGAGTTCTCTGTGCTTCTTGGATTTCCATGTCTGTTTCCTTTCCCAGATTAGGGAAGTTTTCAGCTACAGTTTGCTCAAATAAACCTTCTTCCCCTTTTTCTCTCTCTGCATCTTCTGAGACTTCTATGATATGAATGTTACTATATTTTAAGGAGTTACTGAGTTCCCTAAGTTTACATTTGTGATCCAATACCTTTTTTCCCCTCTACTTTTCAGCGTCATTATTTTCCATTATTTTCTCCTCTATGTCAGTGATTCATTCCTCTGATTTATCCATCCTCATTGTTATGGCATGCATTCAGGTTTACATCTCAGGTATAGCATTTTAAATTTCAGCCTGACTAGTTTTGAGTTCTTTTATCTCTGCAGTAAGAAATTTTCTAGTGTCTTCTAAGCTTTTTTCAATCCTAGCTAGTATCCTTATAATTATTGTTTTAAATTCTAGTTCATAAATCTTACTTATAGTTTTATTAATTAAATCTCTGGCTATGACTTCTTCCTGTTCTTTTTCAGGGGGATGAATTTCTCCATCTTGTCCTTTTGGAGATCAAAAAAAAAAACAAACAAACAAGGAAACTAGATTCTAGGTGTGTTTTGTTTTGGCCTGCTTAACAGAAGCTTGATCCAAAAAATTTAAAAAATTAAAAATAAAAAAATTAAAATTAAGATTGAAATTAAAAAATTAAATAACTGCTTTTTCTGTAACCAAAACAAAACAAAACAAACCCAAAGGAAGCTAGATCTTGTTTACCCTAGAGCTGAAGGTTTGCAAGACTCTATGATCAGTAGACTTGTAGACTTGGTATGTGCAAGGGTTTGTACTGGTCTGGGGAAGGGGCCTGCTGCTCTGATTCTCAGGATGACTTGCCCTAGTGGAAATACACTTGCAGGGCACAGGGGCACAGGGCTTGGTGTAAGCAGCTCTGACTTCCACTTGGTGGCACTGTTTTTCTCACCAAAGTGGGTCAGTGTTGATGAAGCAGGGGTGGAAATGACATTGCCCCCCTCTCTAGTCTCCAGATCAGGGAACTTGGGCCCACTGCTCCTCAGGAAGCGCTCACAGAAGAGCTTCTGTCAGAACCCTGGATGTGCCTTGTATGTCTCCAGGCTGTTCTGCTGCCAGGTAGCAAAGTACTACCTTGTTTTATCTTAGGCATGGCTGGATTTCAAAACTCCAAACTATAGAGAACTCTGTAGTGAAGACCCACAATGATCCTCTGGAAGGGTGTCAGTTTGTTCCGGAAAATAGTTGTGTGACTGCACAGTGGCTTGAAATTTATTGTACAATGCAGCAGAAAGCTGGGACCAAGGCTATGCTGGTCCTATACAGGTGAATGGGCCAGCTCAATGGTGCCTGCATGATCTTTTGTTTACAGAGAGGCCATGCTACCTCTCCCAAATGCACTACAAGCAGGGGAAATGCTTCTCCCTGTGTGACCCAGGGGATCCTCACACCATGCTGCCCACTCCCGGGTCTGTGCTCTCCTTCCCCACAGGAGCACTGCTAAGACTGCAGGTACAATCTTGGCAACGGCATGGGCCTCTAAAACTTCAGACTTTGCTCTCTAACTTATAAAAAACTTAGGCTATTTAACCCCTCTCTCGTTCCCAGTCAATGGTTTGGGGAAGAGTTTTATTGTGCAATTCCTTGAGTGTATTTTCACTCTTTCTTCATTGTTTCTCTCTCACTCCTCTCTGTGATCAAAGCTCCCTTCCTTCTGCAGTGCCCACAGCTCTTTTCTCCCCCAAATCAACTCTCTGCAGCTCTTACCTCCCACAAGATGCTGGTTTTTCTACTTGTAGAAGTGCAGCTTTGTTCTCTCAGTCTTCAGATCTATTTCTTGGGTGTTCAAAATGATTTGATATTTATCTAGCTGTGTGTGAGGGAGGAGGAAAGTTTAGGAATGCCCTACTCCTCTGCCATCTCAACTGCTCTCCTCCTATAGGAATGATTTTAAATTGTCTTTGAACTGACAACACTCAACGAATAGTTTGTCATGGAAGACTGATGTACTTGTTTATCGGAACATTATGAGTTTTTGTTATCTTGAATGATATCAAAATTTTGCCAATTCAACTAGGAATTTCTATTTTTCCTGTGTATTTGACTGCATCCATCTTTCTATTAATTGCATTACTGAACAATCCAAGAAACTATTCATTATTTCTGTTTGAAATGGATCTATTTTTCTTAATGATTTATGGTTTTTAGTAAGACCTGAAAGGGTTTTTTGTTGTTGTTGTGTTACAATTTGCTTTACACCAAATAATTCCTATTGATTTCATCAATCAGCATTATCACATTCACATTCTAGTAATCTTAATAGAGTTTTCCTTCTGTTGTTGAATATATAAAGTTAAAGATGACCAAACAAAATACCCTTTATTATGTTCACAGTGGCTATTTTTAATATTCCAAACATCTGTGCAAATTGCAGTTAAAATGGCATAATTTGCTGTATCAATTTTTTGAATAAACATTTTTCAGAAATGAAAATGGATTTAGATTTAGGTTCCTCTTTCAAATCTTTGAAAACACAGGTTATCCTTAAAATGGAAGACTTGAACAGATTATTCAGGGCGCACCATCTGAATGCATTTAGTTTTTTTAAAGAAAAACCCAAGTTAGCCAATGTGTTAGTTTTCTAGGGCTACCATCATAAAATACCACAGACCAGGTAGTTTAAACAACAGAAATTTATTTTCTCATGTTCTGGAGTCCAACATTAAGGTGCTGACATGTTGGTTTCTTCTTAGGCCTCTCTCCTTGGCTTGCAAATGGCTGCCTTCTCTCTGTGTTCTCATATGATCTCTCACCTATGCATGTCCTCATATCTCTTTTTATGTGTTAATCTTTTCTTATAAGGACATGAGTCAGGTTGGATTAAGGCCCATGCTAACTAACAGCCTCATTTTAACTTTGTCCCCTCCTTAAAGGTGCAATCTCCAAATAGAGTCCCATTCTGAGATACTGGGGGTTAGGGCGTTAACACATGAATTTTGGGGACCTACAATTCAGCCCACAACAGCCTATATTTAAAACAGTCCATCAATGGGCAAACTGGAAAGACACATAACTTTGCAAAACTTAGATGAGATGAAAAGAGTGGCCCTTACACAGCACATATACAAACTCATTAATGTCTTAAGGCATGTTTGCACTCCTTTGTCCTCAAGATCACACAGGAGTGTTGTCCTAAGATTTACCATGGCTGTTATTCAATGGCAGATTATAACCATCCAGAACTTCACTTTGCTGATAAAAACAACAGAAAGATGAAAGACGATTTTTGGTTGGCAAAAAGAAATCAAAACAATTTTTTAATGTTTATTTCTTTTTGAAAGAGAGAGAAATAGAATGTGAGTGGGGGAGGGGTAGAGAGAGAGGGAGACAGAATCCATAGCAGGCTCCAGGCTCTGGGCTGTCAGCACAGAGCCCAACACCGGGCTTGACACAGGGCTTGAACCCACAGACTGTGAGATTATGACCTGAGCCAAAGTCAGAAGCTTAACCGACTGAGCCACCCAGGTGCCCTGGCAAAAAGAAATGAAAAATAGCTCTTAGAATTCCTTGTGTAACACAATAATTACCATCTGTTTAGAACTTGTTATATCTGGTGTGTAGCATCCACAAGAACAGAATAGTATCTACCGTCTGGTTTATTCACTGAATTTGCTGTTTCATTAGATACATATTTTCCACATTGTTTTTATCAATTTTTCCATAAACTATCCTGGATAAATAAGCCACATTGAATCTTTTATTTTGACTATTTCCATGTACCTATGGCATAAAAAGAGATCAGATTCAGCAATTGGTTTGATATAGTTCATGAAATTTCCACTGCTTGAAGTGCACCACATTACACTGTGATCTCTAAAAGGCAAACTCCTTTCACTTTAACCATGGGGTGCCTGAGTGGCTCAGTCAGTTAAGTTTCTGACTTTGGCTCATGATCTCACGGGATTGTGGGTTTGAGCCCAAATTGGACTCTCTGCTGTCAGTATGGAGCCTGCTTTGGATCCTATGTCTCCCCCTCTCTCTGTCCCTCCCCTGCTTCAAAAATAAATAAACATTAAAAATCCTGGGGGGCCTGTGTGTCTCAGTAGGTTAAGCCTTTGACTTTTGGTTTCAGCTCAGGTCATGATGTCATGGTCTCATGGTTTTTGAGCTCAAGCCCCACATCAGGCTCTATGCTGACAGTGCAGAGCCTGCTTGGGATTCTCTCTCTCTTCTCTCTGCCCCTCCCCTGCTCGTGTGCTCTGTCTCTCTCTCTCTTTCAAAATAAATAAATAAACTTAAAAAAACCTTTATAAATAAATAAATAGATAATAAAAAAAGAAAAATCTTTTTAAAAAAATAAATAACCAGACTACTCTCTTTACTTTAAAATAAAACTGGATATTCTTCCTGGTTTACTATCTGTCCGATGCATCTTTATTTGATTTATGTGTAATTCAGGTAAATTTACTTTCTTTTGCTCTGCAGGATCCAAATGACCTTTAAAGAGGTTCTCAATATAACATTCAGTCAGAAAATCTATCTGACATAAGTACATCCATTTCACTGAAAAATGTTTGCAAACAAAACAAAATATGTAACTTTCTGTCTTAGAGTAAGCCAGGATCTCATAACAGTTTTACCACTTCTTGGGCAATGTGATTGTCTTTAAGCTAACAGACAAGTGGACCAAAGTTAAAGTCTTTCCTGTTATGCTGAACTGTTTCTATTGAAACAACTGATTCTCCCCCCCAACCCGCCGTCCCACGCCCCGCCACTTAATGCCACACAGGAGGGATCTTTAAGTGAATGGGAAGCTTTGAGAAGTATTATTTCTAGAAACTTAAATGGATTACATTCTTCTATAGCTGGATATGAATGTATCTATTTTCATTGTGATAAGGGTTCTCCCTCCCTTCTGTCTCTCTTTCCCAGGTCCCTTCTCAGATTTTTTTCCGTGTTGTAAAATCAAACGTCAAATCATTAGAATACAAGTTTCTGTATTCTAATGCATGCGAGAAAATTGAATATATAGGAAACACAAGGCTGTATGAAGAAAAGTACATTGTTACTGCGCAGTTAAAATGTCAGCTTCTGGCTTTCTTTAGTTTGAACAAACTTCTTGTCTATACTGATAGTCAGAGTTCTTATCTCTCCAACAGAAACAGTGGTGATAGCAAAATTTCTAGAATGTAAAAGAAAAATAAACAAAGAACACTCGTGTGCCTTTTCAAAACCAAATAAACTTCTATAAAGCGTCTCTGGTTCTTTCAAAGTTTTGTTGTAAGAAGCAATATGCATGATGCTATAGTACTTTATGTTTTTGCTTATAATGGCAACTAGCAATTCTTTTTGTCAGTTACTTAAGTTAGACTGAGAAATTGCATTTCATGGCAACTGAAGGGCCATTTCCATTTGGGAAAATTCATTCATATCTGTGGTGAACCTTTTTTTGATGTAAAGTTGCACTAGTATTTTAACACCAGATTAAAAAAAGAGGAGCATCATTTAAAAATTAATATGCTTAAAATAAAGTACAGAGAAAAACATGTATATAATATATCAGGCTTCGTTTTGAATGAATTTTCCCCCCGATCCTTAATGTAAAGATCTTGTGCTATAACTTTTAAAGCCATACAAATTAGAGCGCTAAATGTGGACTTAAGGGTAGGTGTGTAAATATTTTTAATCAGTATTACTTGGAAAATAAAATACAACAACCACATAAACTGAACCAATATGCTCTTTTCTTTACCTGGTACATATTGGGAGATATTTACATCTTTAAGGTAAAGTTTAAAAAAAAAACCCAGTTTTACCACTTCTAAAATTTTTCAAATACCTGCTTGAGAAGCACTTCTTTCATCCATTGTATGTTCTATTCAATTATCCAGAAATACTACAAGAATCTTGATTTTGAAAGAAAAAAACAACTCTCATTAATCAATAGTGAATGAGGGTTCCTGGGTAGCTCAGTTGGTTAAGCATCCAACTTTGGCTCAGGTCATGATCTTGCAGTTTGGGGTTCGAGCCCAGCATCGGCCTCTGTGCTGACAGCTTAGAGCCTGGAGCCTACTTCAGACTCTGTGTCTCCCTCTTTCTGCCCTTCCCCTGCTTATGCTCTGTCTCCTTCTCTTTCGAAAATAAATAAACCTTAAAAAATAGTGAATAAAATTATTCCTCACTAAATCACCATAATGAAAGGTTCTCATCACCATTTACATGAAAATAAAATTCGCATTTTGGTATGATCAATAATTCTGAAAAGTGTAAAAATCAGAAATGAAGGCACACATAAGAGCATTTAAAAATACATTTAAAATTTCATAATCAAATTACGTTTACAATACATACATTGACCTATGTATTGGTCATACATATGGGACCAATATGTATGAATTTGGGAATATGTTTTATGAATATGGGAAGGTGTTTTATCATGGAATACTTGCATCTTCGGGCCATATGACTATGGTAGTGGCAGTTTCATCTGTAACAGGACCAGATGTGTCAGGAAAACTACAATGGTATGCATAAAATACACAGCCTCACAGTCTGTAGTGTTGCTTACAAAGATAGGAATTCTGATCAATTTTATTTCATTGTGTGTAGTTTAGGTCCACTGAGAAACAGATGCCAGGTAGATGTGATAGGCAATTAATAGGGAGGGCAGGAGAAGGTGGGGAGGGTGTTAGCCTGCGATGTAGGTCTGGAAGAAGAGAGGGAAGAAAGAAGGAAAATAGATTCTCAGACTCCAGCACAGTTCCAAGGATTTTCAGCTAGGCTAATGGGGAGTCCTTAAGCCACGTCACCAGCTGGAAGAGTCCCTCACCTCACCAGAATTGGCTGCTTTGGGGCCCACTGTGCTCAGTCACCGGCTGTGCATGACCTGCAGTAAGTGTAGCCTCAGCACAAACACAGTGCTGAGTCCAGAGGGGCAGGAGCTGGGCCATCAGTCAGTTATGCTCCTGCAGCAAAATTCTCAGGGCTGCACTGCCACCCTTGTGCCACACAGATCTACTTCTCCATGCAGGTTAGGCAAGGAATGCCTCCATGGTTTCCATGCACCTCTCTCTGGGGCAAACTCAGAAGTGATAGTGGGATAAACGGCCTCCACTGATGCTGCAGGACCCAGCTCTATGAATGGGCTCATCCTTGCCCTCCTTCACTATGCACCCTTCACATTGAATACCTCATTCTGTACTACCCACACTTTGCCAATTCCCACCTTTGAAACTTGGCTCAGCATTCTCTTTCCTGGAATGCCACATTTTCCTGTTCTAGCTCTTCATACAATCCATCCTATAAAGAACATTAGAACTTCCAGCCCCTGATTGAGGCTTTCCCTCTAGGACACACTAGAATCTACCTCACTTCTCCAAACTGCCCTTTACATTTGGTATGAGCTTCTTTCTACTTATTCATTATATATATATTTTTTTCCTGGGTGTTCTGGTCTTAGCTCACTGAGGGCAGCAACCAGATCTTGCTTTTTTTGTGTCCCCACCCCCCATAGCATTTTCACCTTTCATAAGAGGCTTTCATCATGTACTCCAAACATTGCTCTAGACTTTAAAGCAATGTGTCTTAGGCTTTCTGATCAGAAGACTTAAGAAAGCTTGTTAAATACAGATCCCTGGAACCCCAATATATTTTCTAAAACTCTCCAGAGGAGAAAAGTAGGAATCCCATTACGTGGTTGTGGCTGACCCTTGGGAATAGAAGAGCCAGCTCATCTCTGGTCTCTGCAAGGTCCTACCCATGCTATTTATCCTCTCTCACAGGCCTACCCCATTTCCTTTCCTCTCCTGACCTTATACACATCAATTTTAATGTTTATAGTGTCTTCCCTTTTTTAAATGTGTTTTTACATTATGGTATTATTGTCTTATATGCACATATTTTGAAATTTATGTAAAAGTTGTGTTATATATACCTCTGCTTCTTAACTTTTCCCGTGAAATATTACATGAGTCCATCCATATTGCTATGTGTAAATTCAAGTCACTGTTTCTCACCACTGTACACTATTCCTTGCCATGCATTCTCAAGCCAACAATAGCTCTCTGATTACCTTCATCTCCCCACTCTGACAAATACCACCACAATAACCAACCTAATTTTATTCCTAGGAGCCTAATTATGCTACTCACTTGGTGATATTATTATTTACTTAGTGAAGTTTGAATAAACAAGTACAGAAGAAAGAGGGGAAAATCTCATGCTTTCCAAATAGCTGTTGGATACCAGCCCTAAAAGAAGGCTAGAAATCCAATTATTTTTAACCAAGGATGGATAACACTAAAAACAATACTTATTTTCAAGCTACAGACTTTAGTAAAATTGGTAGTCCCAATAAATCCCAGGTAATTTATCAAAAGGTTTGTAAAAAGGATGAAGGTTCTTAGCATGAAGCTTCCATTTATCTGGAGTCAATTATGGGAACACCCTTGTTATATTCTTGAGATAATCCTGACTTGAAAGAAAGTTTTGCAGACAGCAGTGGTCTCCCCAAAGCATTCCTGAGGACAACTTACCTTGAATATCAAGCAAGCCCAGTTTGGAGTCATTGAATGCACTTTGGCAGAAGCCAGTTGTCATGCACCGTAACGCAGGTATTTTTAAAAGCTGAGCACAGCAGAGGCTCCCCCATCAATTCTGGCTGGCCTCATTTTGTTGCCCGGAGCTATATTGCAGAACCTCTGATGTATTGCCAGAGGGGTCACTGGAGGATTGTGTATTTGCTCAAAAGTACTCTAACCCTCTTGTCTTTGCCCATAAGTCATAGCACTAAAATGCATGTATTGGCAGAAATGACTCCAGCTGCCCAGAGCTTCTTATGACAAGCCCTTCTGCCATCATACCTAACAATATGAGGAAAAAACAGAGATACCTCTATCTCTTGAAATACTAAGCATAGCACCAGGCTTGGGGAATCTGAAGGAAATCCACAAGGGTAATAAGAAGTCAGAGCCACGACTTGAGGCAACAGAGTTTCACATCTATAGGAGTATCCCTTATCTACCTAGCTCAAAGAAGTAGGACAGCTTATTAGAAATTGTAAGAGGCAAAGGAGTAGAATAAAGTGCAGTTTCCTCGTGTAGATTGTGCCGCTGGGGGTGCAAATAAATCCAAATTTCAGTCTCCCATTTGCTTAGCCCATGGCTATAAGAGAAAGGGTACATTTTTCTAATTAGTCTAACCAAAGCAGTGCCTTTTTCTAATTGGTCAGTCAAAAGGGACACATTTTTGTAAAACCCCACCCAGAGGGATTTGGATGAGATTTCTGTCTCCTCTGTTAAAAGGCACTTTATGTTCTGGCAGCAGCTCTGTAGGGAGGGACATTGTGCCATTCATAGTTTAACCCTCAGTGACAGGTGCAGTGAATGACATGGTGATGGGCAATAAAACACAAGTCTGTTGAACTGAATGTTTGTCAGACTGGGATTTGTGGCTTTAAAATCCTGGCATCTGCCTCCAAGAGTATACTCACAATAAAGCTGATAAATCCATTTACCTGCCTCCCCGACAAGAGGGGGAGTTGGCCTTCTAAGGAAGGGAATCACGTGTCTGCTTCCTTTATGTGCCCCCACTCAAAGCAGCATGTATATAGTACATATTCAATAAACTTTGGTGAATTGTTCATACAAATGAAATAGGGAGTTTGTTTTAAAAATCTGTATTGTAAGGCCTATGCCATTTGAGAACTACCAGAGCTGTTTCGCTAACACGTTCCCCTTTAATGTAACTTTTGACACAGAACTTTGGAACCCTAAAGGCAAATTTTAATTTATACAAGTGTTCAAAAGAGACTACCCTGAAGGTATACAGGTGTTTCTTAACACGGTGAGTCAAGCCTGGCAATGGGAACAAAATAGTTTCTGAATTTCTTAAAGGGGCAGTATTTCTCAATACAGGCAAAGAAGTAGAATCATTCTTTCTAGTGCTTAATTAAAACATAGACTTATCACATTTACGGGCAAATTATAGGGTCCCATTGGCTTCCATTTCCATCTAACCTTTCTCAGAAAGAATGAAACCAAGAACTCACAAATAGGAACTAAAATAACACGTTACATGACATGCTGTTCCTGCAGCCTCTCCTCCATTTTCTAAGAGAAATTATTCATAAAAGGTTGATATTGTCTCTCTTTGATGACACATTTGTATTCTTTTATCTACTGTCTAAAATTTCCACAATTTTTATAAATGATAAGTATCTTAATGGAAAAAATGCTTTGTTAAAAAATAACATAGTATCCTGCTCTCCCTGGGCACCAGGGTGGGCATATAATCCAATCTGGTATGGTTAGAGTCCTTTCCTAAACTTTTTCCATTTGGAGCTAGAGAAGTGAGTCTCACTCTAGAGTCACATAGCTGAAAAGATGTGAAAATGTAGCTTTTTGGAAATGTCATCCCTGATACATGGAGAAAGGCTGGCTGTATAAAGAAAACTAAAAACCAAGCATACACAGAAGAATCCAGAAGTCAGTCAGGAAACAGCTAAATATACTGTCCCTCCAATATTTTTTGCATTTTACTTTGTTCAGGATTCATTGCAAAACTGTTTATTAAGCAGCTACTGTGGGCTATGTGATTGATGTTTAAGTATGCAAGAGTGTATAAGGCATAACTGCAAGGATTTACACATCCACTTTGGGCATCTCTTTGCTGCTTTGGAATATTAAAGCAAAGCTATACACTTTGGTGAGGCCTCCTGCAATCCTGCTGTAACACTGTACCTTTAAAACACAATGAAACTGGATTTCTATTCTTGGCCAAAATGGAGAAACAGGGACCAAATTTAACTTCCCTTTAGAAACAACAACAAAAAATATGCAAATTATATGAAACAATGATTGTCAAAACACTAGAGATGACCCTTAAGGAATGGGAAATAAAAAGGTAGGCCCTGCAATTGCCCCAGTTTACTGATTTGAGATAAATTCTAGACTGCAGTTCAGGAAGGGCAAACCCATGTGGTGCTCCACAGACTCTCTAAGTTGAGGAGATGGAAGTTGAAAGTTTGGATAGATCAAGATGGTTAGAATTCATAGAGAACCAGAGAAGAGAGAACACTACAGAAAGAAAGCTCCAGAGATTTGCATGAATACCTATGAGGAAATCATCCAAGGCTGGGAAAAATGCCACCTGAAAAGACTAGAGGCAACATTGCCTGGGGGTCACATGGGACTGGGAGAGTGCCTATTTCCACCAGCCAGATTAGAAAATTTCATAATTCATGGGTCAGAAGGGACTTAGCTGAGAGGTGAGGAATAGTTATCCCTGGACTCAACACTGCTCTGGACATGCCTAGCAAATCTTAAAAGCAAGACTCTCTCCCCTGCAAAACAAACTATCTCTAACTAATATAAATGTATAACAGGAAAAAAAGATCAAGTATACTTATAGAAAAATTCAAAATATCCAGCATCCAACAAGGTTAAACTCGTATTGCCTGGCATTCAACCAAAAACTACCAGATGTGCAAAGAAGTGGAAAATATGACCCACCATGAGAACAGTTTAGCTAATTAAGACCAATCCAGAACTGACATAAATGTTAGGATCAACAAAGACATTAAAATAGCTATTATAACTGCATTTCATATGTTTAAAAATTGGACTAGATGGGGTGCATGGGTGGCTCAGTCGGTTAAGTGTCTGACTTTGGCTCAGGTCCTGATCTCACAGTCTGTGAGTTTGGGCCCCACGTTGGGCTCTATGCTGACAGCTCAGAGCCTGGAGCCTGCTTCCAGCTTCTGTGTCTCCCTCTCTCCTGCCCCTCCCTGGCTTGCACTCTGTATCTCTCTCTCTCTCTCTCTCTCTCTCTCTCTCTCTCTCTTTCTCTCTCTCTCAAAAATAAATAAACCTTAAAAAATTTTTAATTAAAAAAATAAAAATTGGACTAGAGACAAGATTTTAAAAAATTAAACTTGTAGAGATAAAAAACTACAATGTCTGAAATGAAAAATACACTGAACAGGATTAATTATGACCTGGACATTATAGAAGAAAAGAATAGTGAACTTGAAGATATAGCAGTACAAACCATCTAAAATGACACAGAACAAAAATAACAAGAAAATAAACAGCACCAGTGCCTAAGGGACAATTTCAAATTATCTAATTCAGGTATAATCAGAGTTCCAGAGAAGGGAGGAGGCAGAAAACGTATTTGAAGAAATAATGACCGAAAACTTTCCAAATTTACTGAAACCTATAAACTCACAGCTGTAACAAAAAAAAAAAAAATCCCAAGTACAAGAAATATGAAGAAAAGAACACCAAAGCACATCATGTGGAGAGAAAGCACAAATTACCAATATCAGGAATTAGAGTAATAGCACTTCAGATTCTATAGATATAAGAGAATATTATGAGCAAAGTTATACCAATGAATTGATGACTCCAAAGAGTGGACAAATTCCTTAAAAGATACAAACTACCAAAGCTCATTTAAGAAGGCATAGATAATCCAAACAGCCTTATAACTAATAAATAAATTGAATATATATTTAACTCCTTCTCTTGCTAAAGTAAACTCCAAGTCTCAGGGCGCCTGGGTGGCTCAGTTGGTTGAGTGTCTGACTCCCAATTTCATTTCAGGTCCATGATCTCATGGTTCATGGGATCGAGCCCTGTGTAGGGCTCTGTGCTGACAGTGTGGAGCCTGCTTGGGATTCTCTCTCTCCCTCTCTTTCTGCCCCTCCCTGCAATGCTTTCTCTTTCTCTCTCTCAAAAATAAATAAATAAACTTAAATAAAAGAAACCATCCAAGACTCTCTGGTGAATCCTATACAAACTCTTCTAGGAAACTGAAGGAGAGAGAACACTTTCTAACTCATTCTCTCAAGCTAGTTTTATCCTGACACCAAAATTAAACAAAGAACTTAAAAGAAAATTATAGACCTATATCCCTCCTGAACCTAAATGTAAGAATTATAAACAAAATTCTATTAAATTGAATCCAACAATATCTAAAAAGCATAATGCATCATGACAAAATGAGGTTTGTCCCAATAATGCAAGCTGGTTTAATATTAGATAAATGAGTCAAATTAATTTACCACATTAAAAAACTAAAGAAAAATAAAAAACAACATATGATCATCTCAATAAACATATAAAAATATTTGTCAAATCTGATCTCTTTTTCTGATAAAAGCTCTCAGCAAAATGGAAATCAATTTTTTAATCTGGTAAGCGCATTTATGAGAAACTTACAGCTAATATCATTCTTTTCTAAATGTTTTATTTTCTTTTTGATAGAGAGTGCAAGCAAGGGAGGGGTAGAAAGAGAGAAATTAGTCAGACTGAGAAAGACAAATGCCATATGATTTCATTCATCTACAGACTCTAACAAAGAACCCCAATGAATACACAAACAAAAAGCTGAATCAGACCTGAAAATACTAGAACAAACTGATGGTTGCCAGGGCAGGGAGGGGAATGTTCGGAGTATGGGCAAAGTGGGTAAAGGGGAGTGGGAGACACAGGCTTCCAGTTATGGAATGAATAAGTCACAGGAATAAAAGGTACAACATAAGGAATATAGTCAGTGATAATGTAATAGCTTTGTATGGTGACAGACGGCAGCTACACTCATGGTGAGCACAGCACAATGTATACACTTGTCGAATCACAATGTCGTACACCTGAAACTAATGTAACATTGTGTGTCAACTACACTCAAATTAAAGAAACAAATTGACTATAATAGATAAACATAAAACATAAAACCATAAAACTTTACAGAAATATAGAAAAAAGTCTGGGACCTTGGTTAGATAAAGATGTCATAGACATAATACCTAAAATACTATTTTAAAAAATGATAAAATAGGCTTTATTAAAAAAAGTAATCTATATACTCACCACAACTCCTATCAAGATTCTAATGGCATTTTTTTTACAGAAGTAGAAAAAAATACTTCTAAAATGTATATGGATCCATAAAAGACCCTGAATAACCAAAGGAATCCTGACAAAGAACAAAGCAGGAAGTGTCATACTTCCTGATGCCAAGCTACAGTAGAAAGCTATAGTAATTTTAAAAGTATGGTACTGGCATGAAACCTGAATAGACCAATGGAACAGGTTTGAGAGCCCAGAAATAAACTCAAGCATATATGGTCAACGAATATTTGACAAGGGAGTCAAGAATATTCGTTGGAGAAAAGACAGTCTCTTGGATAAAATGATTCTGGGAAGAATGGGTATGTAAAAGAATGAAACTAGACCCCTACCTTACATCACTCACAAAAATTAACTCAAAATGAATCAAAGACTTAAATACAAAGCCTAAATCTATCAAACTTCTAAAAGAAAACATAGAAAGAAACTCCTTGACATGGTCTTGGTAATGAAGTTTTGGAAATCATCCTTAAAGCACAGCAACAAAATTAAAAATAATGAAGTGGGACTATATCAAACTGAAAATGTTCTGCACAGCAAAAGAAACCATCAACAAGTGAAGAGACAGAATGGGAAAAAATATTTGTAAACCATATGCCTGATAAGGGTTTAATATCCAAAACATATAAAGAACTCATACAACTCAATAGCAAAAAAACCCCCAAATAATCCAATTAAAAATGAGCAAAGGACCTGAGAAGATTATTTTTCTATAGAAGATATATGAATGGCTGACAGGTACATGAACAGATGCTCAACATCACTAGTCATTAGGGGAATGAAAATCAAAACCACAATAAGGTATCACCTCATGCCTGTTAGAATGGCCATCAGGAAAAAGGCAAGACACAACAAATGCTGTTGTGGACATGGAGGAAAGGGATCTCTTGTGCACTGCTGGTGGGATTGCGAATTGGTACAGCCACTGTGGAAAACAGTATGGAGGTCCCTCAAAAAATTAAAAATAGAACTACCATATAATCCAGTAATTCCACTTCTGGATATATATTCAAAGGAAATGAAATCATTATCTCAAAGAGATATCCACACCCCCATGTTCACTGTAGCATTATTTACAATAGCCAATACATGGAAACAACCTAAGTGTCCATCAATGGATGAATGGATAAAGATGTGGTATATATATGGAATGAAATACTATTCAGCCATAAAAAAACAAAACAAAACAAAATAAAAACAAACAAAAAACACAAGGAAATCCTACCACTGGTGACAACATAGATAGACCTCACAGACATTATGCTAAGTGAAATAAGGCAGACAGGGAGAGACACAAATACCATACGACCTCACTTATATGTGGAATCAAAAGCAATAACAATAACAACAAAAACACCAAATGCATAGAAAAAGAGATCAGATTTGTGATTACCACAGGTGAGGAGAGGGGATGGAGGGAAAGGGAATTGGAGGAAGGTAGTCACAAGGCATAAACTTCCAGTTATAATGTAAATAAATACTAGGGATTTAATGTATAACAGGATGACTAGACCTAACTGCTGTATGGTATATATGAAAGTTGTTAAGAGAGTAGATCCCAAAAGCTGTCATCACAAGGAGAAATTATTTCCCTTTTCTTTTTATCTTTGATGGATATTAACTACAGCGATCATGGTAATCATTTCATAATATATGTGAATCAAACAATCATGTGGTACAACTTCAACTCATATGATGTTTGTTGATTATTTCTCAATAAAACTGGGAAAAATTAAGCACTCCTTCAGTTTTGAAAGATACCATTAAGAATGAAGAGACTGGGAAAAATATTTGCAAAGCAGATATTTGATTCATTAGCTTCTACTTTTCTATAACAAAGTATCACAATCTTAGTGGTTTAAAACAACACAAATGATTCTTTTACATTTCTGGAGGTCAGAACTCCAAAATGAGTCTTTGGCGGTTAGATTAATGTCACAACAGGGGTGATTCCTTCTGGACGGTGCAAGGGAAAATTTGTTCCATGCCCTTCCCAGCTTTTAGAGGCTGTCGGCGTCTTTCTCCTGACCACATCACACCAATCTCTGCTGCTGTGGTCACACCCATGCCTTCCCCTGTACTGATTCTCTTGCCTCTCTTTGATAAGAATTCCTGTGATTACATGTAGGAGCTCCCCAGATAATCCAGGTAAGCTCCCCATTTCAAGGTCCTTAACCTTAATCAGATCTGCAAAGTGGTTTCTGCCATACAAGGCAGGACATGGACATCTTTGTGGGGGTATTATCCAGACTAGCACATCTAATAAATGACCTGTATCCAGAATATATAAAGGACCGTAAAGACCCAATAATAAAAAAAACAAGCAACCAAATTAAAAATTTGGCAAAAGATTTGAAGCAGATACACTTAGCCAAAAAAGATATCCAAATGACAAGTACATAAAAAGATGCTCCTCATTATTAGTCTTAGAACAATTAGAATGGCTAAAACTAAGGAATTTAACCATATCAAGTATTAGTGGGAATATGGAATAAGTAGAACTCTCATACACTTTCGTGGGAGTGTAAAATTGTACAACTGCTTTGGAAAGCAGTATAAGAACAAAACGTCTACCTATGATATGATCCACCTCTTCTGCTCCTAAGTATTTATCTAAGAGCCCCAGACTGAAAAGACCACAATGTCTGTTAAAAGGGAAATGGATAAACAGATTATGGTAGAGTCCAGCAATGGAATACTACTCTGCAACAAAAAGGAATACACTGTTGATACATGCAAGGACATGAATGAATTCCCATTCTCTCCCCAAAAGGAATATATGCAATGCACGTATGGAATACATATAAAAGTTCAGAAGATGCAAACTGATCTAAAATGACAGAAAGAAAATTAGTGTTTGTTTGTGTAAAGGAGGAGTGTAGGGAGAGCAGGAAGGAGGAAAAGGAGTAAGAAGAAACTGTTGTTAGTGACGGGGATAAAGACTACACTTGTGGGGTGCCTGGGTGGCTCAGTTGATTAAACTCCAACTTTGGCTCAGGTGATGATCTCACGGTTCATGGGTTTGGGCCTCTCATGGGCTCTACACTGGTGGTGGGAAGCCTGCTTGGGATTCTCTCTCTCTCCCCCTCTCTTTGCCCATTCCCCACTTGTGCTCTCTTTCTCTCAAAATAAATAAATAAGCTTTAAAAAAAAGTACACTTATGACGAGCACTGAATAATGTCTAGAAATTATTGAATCACTATATGGTACACCTGAAACTAATATAACAGCGTATGTTAACTACAGTGGAATTGAAATTAAAAAGCTAAAAAAAGAAAAAAACTGTTGATGGTGATGGATGCACGTTCATTAATCTTAACTATGCAAATGGCTCCACAGGTGTACATATGTGTCAAAACTTATCAAACATTACACTCTAAACAGATGCAGTTTCTTGTACATACTTCAGTAAAGCTGTCTTAAAAAATAAAAAAATACAAGGCAATAAAAATGAAGTCTATTCTGTGTGGTATTTAAGAGGCTATAGCTATGTACTGATGTAGCAGGAGAAACTTGCTCCCCGTCAGTCTTATTAACGAGCCCAGTGACAAGGCCCTTCCAGAGGAATTGCTTTAATACAAAGTCGTATCTAGGTACCTGGTCCAGCATGACATTAACAATGACTTAATCTTTTTGCTTAACAAGCTAAGTACATTTCATCCTGAGCAATCTTCCTCCTCTAACACCCAGCTTTTTGTACAAGAAACAAAACTAAATCTCACCTCTGCTATAGCATGTAGAAATGCTAAAGATCATCAAAAACAAAAGAAAATAATAGCCCAATTGGAAAGAGAAAAATCAAGGGACAAGTGGATAATGTAGCTTTGAATAATTAGGAGATTGCCAGTCTGTTTGTATGCCATTAACCCAGTTTCTATATTTTCAGGAATGGTGTTTTAAAGATTCCTGAGCATCATAAGGAAGACCAGAGTCTTTTACTTCTGTGATGCCCACAGAAGCATGCATCAGTTTGGTTGGGGGGTAGTGATTAAACACATTGATTTGTTTGATTGTTGGCTGGGAAACTTGAACAAATTACTTAATCTCTCTGGCACCCAGTTTTGTTATCTATAAAATGAACATACTGGTACTTACCTAGGAAGGGTTGTTTTGAAGCTGACATGAGATGCCTTCTTAAATCAACTATCCTATGATACATTTTGAGCTCTGGATGCTTTTGGGTGATTAATCTTCATGACAACCTTACAAAATGGGCATCATCAGCCCCCATTTTGTAATTTAAGAAACTGAAACTCAAAAGTTAAATAATTTATCAAGATAACAGAATAGGTGGTAAAGTAGATGAACCTAACTCAAAAGGTCAAATTCTTTTCACTATGCCATGTTATTTTTGTAGCATAGTTAATAAAAATGTGCTGATTGATTGGCATTCAAGATATGACTTTAAAACCTACTTTAACATAAATATCCAATGTGGAGTGTACGTGGTGGGGAGCTCTCCCTATAGAAGATGATTACTTATTCTGTCTGGCCCAAACTTTTTAAGTAGAAACTTCTTCAGAATCTGTAGTTCATTCTTTCTAATGTGCTCAATGGTAGAAAAATTTTAAGATGGATAGAATTAAAGAAAATAGCCAAACATATTAAATACATGCATATGAATGACTAAAATTTTATATATTTTTTATATTTATATATGTTTGTGGTGAAAGCAAGATAGTAGTACCCATTCTGCCCCATTTTTTTGTAGTTTTGAAAGACAGCTTCAAAGGAAGAGTGCCAAAAATTTATCAAATAATGGCGATACTAATTGAAATAAGTATGTAGCCTTTGATGGTGCCCACTTTATTTCTTTATTTTTATTTCTTTTCAAATTTTATTTCAATTCTAGTTAGTTAACATACAGTGAAATACTGTTTCTGGAGTAGATTCAGTGACTCATCACTTACCTACAAGCAACCTCCTTTACTCCCCATCACCCATCTAGCCCACTCCCCACCCACCTCCCTCCATCAACCCTCAGTTTGTTCTCTATCATCATTAAGAGTTTCTTATGGTTTGTTTCACTCTTTTTTTTAATCTGTTCCCATATGTTCATCTGTTTTGTTTCTTAAATTCCACATATGAGTGAAATCATATGGTATTTGTCTTTCTCTGACTGACTTATTTCACTTAGAATAATACACTCTAGTTCCATCCATCTGTGTCTTAAACTTTTGTTTAAGATTCTCTCTTTCCCTCTCCCTCTGTCCCTCTCTCAAAAACAAAAAACAAAAAACAAAAACCTGAGTCATACACATTATGGACAATTTGTGATAAATCAAATGCAGAAATAATTCTGTTCATCTATACCTATGAACTAGAGTACATAGTGAAACCAAGCTTTCAAAAGTAAATGACCAATAGGCCAACCTCCCAAGTCATCCAGCACATTAATGTTAATTATTTAATTCACATAGCTATATAGCTTCATTGCTTATTCCCAAAACACATAATACAAATTATGGGCTAGTTCCTGATGAACATTGTAATGGAATTCTTTGTTGTAAACTATTTTCCAAATGCCTATATAGGAACTATTTCATTATTGCCAGTTGATTAGACTGGAACGAAACTGGAAGCAAACAAGACCATTAATAAGCCATGCTTATATTTCATGTCTTTGAAAGGCAGCCACACACACACACACACACACACACACACACGGAAAAATAATTAACTGGACATCTGTTATTTTCTTTCAAAATTGGGCTTGGTTAACAAGACACAAAGTACACAGCAAAAACCAGCTGCTGATAAGCCAAGTTAACCAAACGTTTTAAGACTTTGCCAAAATGTTTACTACCTCTTTCTCTTTAAAATTAGGTTGTGAAATACAGATTCACAAAGTGTGTAAGAAAGACTCTTAATTGTGGAATATAATATTAATTAAGGTGGGATAAATTAATGACATGATGAAAACACATGCTACCATAATCAAGTTTATCTTTAAGGTAGAAATTCACCTCTGAGAATTCAATCTGCTGCTAGTAACCCAGCCTTTTTAGATTGCATAGCTAGACTTTAATAGGCCACTGCAGATGAGCTCCTGACTAACACATTTTGACTATAATCTTCGACACCTCAGTTTGTACTTTGTCAATTTGATTGCCTTTCAACTTCTTGATATTTACCTGCAAATGTAGGAATTAATAGGTGTATCTACTCTCAGAGATATTGGCAAATTAACCAGGGTACTTTTTGTCATCTTTGAATATAATCACAGTCAATTCACTTATTTCTACAAATATTCATGTAGTATCATTTACTAAATAACCAAAATGGTCTTTGTATTTATAGTTATGTACAAGACACATTTCTTTCCCTAAAGAAGTTATCATATAGCAAACAATAAGCAAGTGGTTTCATCTCAAATAATCAAATAATAGGGCTTTGTGCAAAAGGGGAAGATATTTACAGCTCCCTTTTCATTTACTGATTTTGGGATATGCCCAGAGGTGTTAAGCATTTGCTAGATACTAACCAGAGTCAGAAAACTCTATCTGTGAGATTTCAGTAGGGAAACTATGCTAGGCATTTGCAAATGAAGATCTGAACACCTAGCAGCTAACATTAAAACTTCTTCCAGTAGTACAAGGATATTCCTGGGGCATGCTGAAGTACCAATGCAGGCAATGCTATCAACCTTGTGGAAATTTAGTAACTGTGGTGGTGTATAAAAGTAAAACACATAAAAATGTTTTACTGTGTTTAAGACAAAAATGTAGAACTCTCAAGACATCGTCAATTTCTGTTTTCTAATTATATGATCATAACTTTTGCCCAGTTACATCAAGCATCAGCTTTCACCAAGTTGAAATGATCAGTTTTAACATTTTCCCAGTTGACTGATTTTTGCCCATACCCTGAGGACATAAAGCAAATAACCCTCTTCAACATTTGTCCCATCTACATTAAAGACTTTAACTTCTAAATACAATAGAAAACAAGGATTGGCTTTACTTCCCCACTTTGAATAAATATAAAGCTGAGCTAAATATAATCACAAAAAATAATTACACCAGTGATAGAATTTGTAGAGAAGGACATTAAACCATCTATTAAAATGCTGCATATATTCAAGAAGGTAGAGGAAAGCATAAGCACCATGAGGAGAGAATGGAAGATATTTTAAAAACACAAATTGATACTTTTAGAGATAAAATATACAATACCTAATGGAAAAAAGCACAATGGATGAAATTAACCACAGATTATATACTACAGAAGAATAAAAATAGTGAACTTGAAGACCTAGCAATAAAGACTATTCAAATAAAACACACAGAGAAAAAAGACTAGAAAACAATGAATAGGGCATCAGTTAGCTGCAGAACAAGGTCAAACAGCCTATCATATTTGTAATTGTAATTTAAAAAAAAGGTAGATCAGGGATGGGATGAAAAGGGTTATTTGAAAAAATAATAGCCACAATTTTCTTAAAAGCATAGAATTTTCTCCAGCTGAAGTCATAGAGATACAGCAGAAGGGGGAGTCCATACGATTCCAAGGGTAAGAAGGATTTGATGTGCTGCTGCTGGTCCTAAGATATAAGGGAGCACATGTAATGACTGGAGAAAGACCTCCAGGAGCTAAGAATGGTCCCCCACTGATAGCCAGCAAGGCGACAGTACCTCAGTGCTATAGCTGCAAGCAGCAGAATTCTGCCAACAACTCAAAGAAGCTTGGAAATGGATTGTTCTCCAGAGTCTCTAGTTAGGAGCCTAGCGCTGCCTTATGGGTTGACCTTAAAAATCTAAGCAGAACACCTAGTTGAGCTGCACCACCCCTAGACCTCAGACCCACAGAACTATGAGATAATAAATGTGTGTTGCTTTAAGCCACCATTTGTGGTACTTTGTTACATCAGCAATAGAAAACTATTACAAGGAACCAGACACAAATGACCATATACTGTATGATTCCACTCATATGAAATTCTAGAAAAGGTAAAACTATAATGAGAGAAATCAGATCAGTGCTTGGTCATAGGGGTTCCAGGTAGGAGACTGCAAAGCATCACAAGAGAAACTTTTGGGGTGATGGAAATATCATGACTGCTATAGTGGTTACATGACTGTACATTTGCCAGAATTGATCAGATTGTATGCTTCAAAGTATTGCATTTTGTTTTATGTAAATCATGCTGCAATAAAACTGACACACACAAAATAATATTAAAGTTCTCCTTGCCTTTTGACTTATCACAGCTAATTTGACACAAAATTCTTAAAACTAAAAGCTAGTATTATCACACTGATCACATTATATTCCTATATTCCTGACATTGAATACATTTTTAACCATCTCAAAGACACTGATAATAATGTATGAAATTATTATAATGTACTGATGCTAATAGTAAAATCAGTAATTGTGTATTTATTATTATGTATGCACAGATACACTATCAAACATATATATACACACACACTCATATAAATATAGAAAGATAGGAAGACAGACTATTCTTAAGTCTATGCTATTGCTAACGAAGTGCTCAAGTAGGCACATTGATTTGATCTTTCAGCGATAACATGAACACATTTAGGGTGATGCTCTATTCAGCAATTGACAGCACCCAAGGACCCAAAAATCTGTGGTGTAGGTGAGGTTTAAGGGAAAGAATGTTTTAGTATCGAGCAAGTCTGTATGGTAATTCTATATGATAAATCTACATGATTTGTCTCATTATTAGGTCAAAACTTCTAGAGTTTCATGCTTTAGAGAGCTTTGGAGACTGGTAGAAGGTAAATATAGTCATGGACATCACTTACTGACTATTTGTTCTGCTACAGACTGTATTAAAGAATCTGACTGCGTTTTTTGATGTTTTACTGCTGACAGCTTTTGAGTCTCACCCCTCCCTGTGTCCCACATCTGGGCAAGATGATAAAAAAGAAAGTGTTCCTTTTTTGGCTTCAGTGGGAGATTCAAACCACAAAAGGACCAGCCCTCAGCCCACCCCACCTCCTTCCCACAATAAAAACCCCAAACCTGTCTCCTTTGCTTGCTTTCTCAAGACATTTCTGGACCAGCTAGGAAGCCTGCTATGCTTTCCCCAAAAAGCCTTCTTACAATAAACCTTTTCACACCCTCCTGGTATGTGTGTAGCATCATCAGTCTTGACACTTCTATCAGATTTTTGCATGGAGAGTCCATATCATTCCTGGGGTCGGGGGGAAGTGGTCACACACAGACACTATTCTAAGAATTTTACATGTGCTTTCCAGTTTACAATTGGGGAAGCTGAGAAACAGAGGAACTAGCTAGTGGTCACACAGTGAGGAATAGAGCTGGGAATCACACCGAAGCCCATGCTCTTAACAAAGACAGTATTCTGCTGATCAAACATCAGAACAATGGTGATAAGCTACCCGATAATGAGGATATAGGTTTTTGTTATTGAAAGTATATTATAAAAATACTGAAGGTGTTTTAAAAGGCTGTTTCAAAATAGCATAGAATACCCTTGCTTTAGTTACCTGCTAGTTTAGGCTACTATTAGGTTAGCCTAATATGTGAGACAAAGAAGACTTATGATTCAGCTCTAGAAAGGTAAGGCTGGTTAATCTGGCACTAGAAAGACCTGTTTCAGGAATGTCTCCTTTTGACCCTCTTCTGGTATTAGGTGGCCCCAGCAATCGGCACACTATATCTAGATAAAAAAAACAGAAGATTCCATTTCAAATGTCTTTCTAAAAGAGGTGCATGACCCACAAATTAAAGAATGTGTGACATAGTTACAAGGTTGATTCGATGTTATGAAAGTATCAAATGGGTAAAGGATCATCACGAAGCCTTCCTGGAATTTTGGCAGTAGGGGATGGATTATGTGAGATCCTCTACGAATAGAACCAGAAGAGTTAAAAATGCATTAAAAAACAGAACAGCCATGGTTGAATAACCCAGGGTGGCAATCGAGAGTTCCTTTGGAAGTAACACCCACTTTTCCTTGATTTTTTGCACGAATAAAACAAATGAAGCCAATGTATGTAGTAGCAAGTGTCATGTCTATAGAGATGTGATAAAGGTCAGTTAAAGGTATTTTTTTAAAGTTTGGGAAAAAAGCCCAACCAAGGAAGGATAAGAAGAATATCAAAAAGAACTATTTTTGAGATTTTTGAGATTTTACTGGTTTTCAGGCAAAATACTTTCTATTCATCATCTCTTTTAACCCTTACAATAATCCTTAAAATGAGAAATTATTTCCATTTTTCAGGTGACTATAAACTGACACTCAGAGAAATGCAGTGTCTTAACCAGGGTCACACATCTAGCAATTGGTAAAGTCCAAAATCAGACCCAGACTCCAAAGAACAATCCCCTGCTCCCCACTCACCACCTGCAATACTGCCTCTGAAGTGCTGCCTACTGATCACTTCCCAAAAAAATGTTGTGAAAATCAAAATGCTATCATTTGAAAATCCAGCCTCATTTTTCCTCCTAGTCATTTGCATTTAGGATAGATGGCCCCAATTGTTAGCTCATAAATATACCAGAACTCTTGGGTAGACCAGCAGTACATTTATTTCCAAATATTTCTAAAAAGTGTTTTCCACACTTAATTCATTCATATGGTTTCATGATTTTTTTTGAAGTTTATTTATTTAGGGGCATCTGGGTGATTCAGATGGTTAAGCATCCGACTAAACATCGACTTGGGCTCAGGCCATGATCTCATGGTTTGCAAGTTCAAACCCCACATCTGGCTCTGTGCTGACAGCTCGGAGCCTGAAGCCTGCTTCAGATTCTGTGTCTCCCTCTCTCTCTGCACCTCCCCCACTCATGCTCTGTCTCTCTCTCTCTCTCTCTCTTAAAAATAAACAAACATTAAAAAAACTTTTAAAAAAAGTTTATTTATTTTGAGAGGGGGAAGTGGCAGAGAGAGAGGAGAGAGAAAATCCTAAGCAGGCTCCCTGCTGTGAGCCCAGAGCCCAGTGCAGGACTCAATCTCACAGTTTGTGAGATCATGACCTGAGCCGAAATCAAGAGTCTGATGTTTAACCGACTGAGCCACCCAGGGGCCCCATGATTTTTTTTTTTTTAATCTATGCATTGTTTTCCATTAAATTAACTCCATTTCTTTTTACTTTGGCTTCTTCCTAAATTATAATATTCATGAAACCATAGGTTTGATAGGCTACTTACACCTTTTTAATAGATACTAAACATATATAATTATTAAAAATATCCATCTGGTGGCACAGTTGCTTACATTGCATTTGGGAAACACTGCTCTTGAACTTATAAGCAGAGAGAATTGAAATGCCTAACCCAGAGGTGACCTTCTTATAAAGAGCACTTTCTCTGCCCCATAAAGAGGATTTCATTTCCACCTCACCCAAGCAAACAGTGAGATATCTTCCCAGTTTCCAAAACCTAAAGTCTTCCACCCTCACTTGGTAGAAGTTACTATCAAATGATCCAGAGAGTAGCCAGGACAGTGAAACTTTGCTCTTATCCTTCTCTCACTTCTACCTGCCTTGGTTTAGGGTTCTCACACTTGTCCCTTGGCTTGACAGTCTCCTGCCCCTCCTGCAACTGAAGCAGTTCCCATACTCACGACCTTTATAAGTTGCTTTCTCATCTTTAAAACCTCCTCTCCCACTGAACCATTTCTCCAGCGTACAATACAAACTTGCTTATCTTGTCCTTGTCAAGTGTAGAATTAATATTACAATGTAACACTTCTCTCAGGTAAAATACTTACGCATTAACATGGTCTTTCTGGAGGCCATAGCAGGGCTCTGAAGGTGGAATTCCAGGTATTTTGACAGCGTGTGATGAGACAGTTTTCCAATATCCTTCAGGTCATCATCAGATATGTGGCCACCAATTCCCTCTCTGTATGGTCTGATCCTATATCCTCTAGGCATCCCGAGGCCCTCAATAACATGGCTAAGCATGGAATTTCACTCCTGTAATATTCTTGACAGATTGGTTTGGATCTCTCTTTTGCAAAAGCTCCCATTTTTATACAATATTTTCTCCTGTCAGTGTGTCCAGAAGACATCACACTATTTGTGAAAATTCATCCTTCTGCTCGCCATTTCAAAATCTACTTTATTATTGCTGGGAACTTATTAAGACATTTCCCTAGTACCATACCATTGTCAATATGTGTGTATATAATAATTATATATCACTGAAAGTAAACTTTGTCTAACATTGTTTTGGTGTTGGAAGCATAACACTTTGAATCCTGGAAATCCTGTACATGGACTCAAGTTTTATGTTTGAAGATGAGAAAAAGAATAAAACTATTTCTTCCATTGATCTGAAAGACAGAAAGTGGGACCTGCTCTGAAATAGCCATGGGAAGATCAAGACAATTTTACACTCATTCTAAGAAAAAGTAATAAAATAATGTTGAAGAAGATAGGAGATATCAAATGCAGTTGGGGGAAACATGATACAGTACTATCTGTGTTCTTGATCTTTGAATTTGCCTTTATTTATGTATTTGAGGCTCCTCAGCTACCTCCACACCTAACCAAGGAACTGTCGGTATGTTCACTCCCTCTTCTCCCTTCTTCCTGGGGTAGGGGGGTATAGCTCTTAGTCCACATGTTGGGTTTTGGTTTTTTTTTTTTCTCTGCTAAAAGAACATCCAATCAAGGGGTGAGACAGGGCTGGAATTGACCCAAAACATGTGGCTATTTCTTGGCATCTGAGAAAGAACAAAACATTTTATTATTAAGAATAGTAATATTTTCATTATTCCCTGAACATATGCTATGTTGAGCAGCTGTGTGTCCTGGAAGCCCTTTTGTTACTGAGGGAACACTCTAAATGTGTCCTATCACCTTTTCATCAAAGAACCCAGAAATATTCTATCAGATTTTTTCCTTCCTAGCTAAAAGTGGAAATTGTATAACTTGCTCAGGCAATTCTTTCACTAAATACAAAAGCATTCCTTACAACTGTAGAGTTGATTCTCTTCCCTCAAATACCAACTTGGGGAAATGTTGTCAAAATACATGTCTTTATTTCTAGAGTCCCCTGCCTGAAAATTTCACACTTGTGACTTAAATACAAAGCACTGGCATCATTCTAAGCAAATGGTGATTTACAGGTCTTTGGCCCCATTTTTCCTGAAGACAATTGAAAATAAGCACATGTATATATCTTTCAAAGGCAAATCTCCTCACATTTTAAAGTTTGAATAAATACAGCTGTTCAACTTAGTGGGATTAATTAGGAATAATTAATTCCAAATTCTTGAAGCTCTGGGAAGAACAAAAAGATGGCTAGCCAATTTTTTTCTACTGATTTATACCATGATGTGTGATGTAATGACTACTTCTCACCAATATGTGCTATTGCATCAGCGGTCTTCCCAGATGTTACATTGGCAGAAAGTAGATTCTCCTTCATTGCCTTGCTTGTCTAAATATGAAAACATTGGTATTTTTTGAGATCATATTCTATGCCTGGCATTGTATTGGGTACTAGGGTCAGAAGAGTAAATAAGACACAGTTCATACTCTCAAAAAGCTTTCTGTGCCCCTCAGATACAGGGGTCAAGTGTGTACTAAGTCAGTTCTTTGCATGAACAAGGGCCATCATGCAACCTGCAGGAATGGTTGGAATGAATGATAATGCAGGGACAGGATATGGAAATGGGACACAGGTCATCCCTCTCTTCTAGTAGAAAGGCCTAATAACCCCTGGCTACATTTTGCAGGCTGCGTAAAGATGGCACTTGTGGGTAAACCATCCATAAGCCTTTGTCATGCTTCAGTTTGTTTTGCCATAAACATTGCTTAAAAATGAATGAAGCAAGTGGCCTCAATTATTAAACTATCCCCTACTCCTAAATCAAGTGAACATTGCTATTGGAAGAAATATTAGAATACCTATCTGGCTTTCACCTACTATCTCTCAACTTCACGCCTACCCTTCTCACATTTCCCAGAGTCCCTGACACACCTGGAGGGAAGAGTAAGTTGTTTTTCTGATCTCATCATGGTTCCTTAGGGAGAATCTCAGTAGAGCTGGGACCTGGGATAATTTTCCTTTGGTTGGGTCTCAAGAGAATATCTGCATCTTGCCCTAGAACAAAGTTTCTCAAAGGATGAGTCACCTAAGGTGGATTTTTGTTAAAAATCAAGATTTCTGGACACATCCAACTTTGTTGATCCAGAATATCTAGGAACGGTGCCTACAGTTGATAATTTTAACATCTTTCAAGATCATTCTTTTGGCACACTGAAGTCTGAGAAAAAGTTCACTAAGGAGTAGCCTTATGAGTACAAGGAGGTCAGTGAAGATATTCAATATTTACAGGAAAAAGAAGATACTTTGAAGAATCCCAGAATCCCATAATGTAGAAAGATCCAAAACTGTAGAAACTCTTCAGTCACACACCAGACATTCTTAAATAATCAAATATTCCCTTGATTAAATATGATTAAGTCTTTCAATTTTCAACTTTCTCTGGTGGATTTCTAGGAGGAGGCATCAGTCAATTACATTTTGGTATGAATTAACCTTATTAGCTTTATCTCTTTGAAATAAGAGAATAGGATTTTAAAAAAACCTTAGAACAAGAGTGTTAACCTACTTCGTGTGTATCTTATAGCACAATTTAAGATTCATGTATATATGTTTTGTGTATGTTTTTTCTTTCCCTGATACCTTCCATTATAGTCAGTTTTATATGTCAAGTTGGTGAGGTTACCACACCCATTGATTTAATCAATCACTAATCTAAGTCTTTCTATGAGGACATTTTGTAGATGTAGTTGAGTCAGTTGACTTTAAAGGAGATTATCTTTGATAATCTGGGCAGGTTTTGTCCAATCAGTTGAAAGACCTTAAGAGCAAAACTGAGGTTTCCTTGAGAAATTAGAAATTCTGCTTTAAGACTGTGGCAGCAGCTCCTGACAATTTTTGCCTGCCTGCTGGCCTGCCCTATACACTTTAGATTTGCCAGTTCCTCCACATCATATAAACCAGTTCCTTGGAATAAGGAATATTATATATATTATGTAATATATTATATATAATAACTCTGTATAGATAGATGATACTATATATATTATTATATATGTATATGAAATTTCTTTATATTATATATGATAAGTACCATTACATACATTTCCTAATGGTTCTCTTCCTCTGGAGAACCCTGACCCATACACCATCTTACAAACTTCTCTCTTCCTGTCTGAACAATAAAAGGGTAGAAGGAGTAGGAGTGGAGGTGATGCTCGCTCACAAGTGAGAGGAATGCCACTTCCATTGCTCCTGCCTTAGAGAAGGAGGGCAGGGATGTGAGATGCAGTGAGCCCCCTGCTCTAGGACAACAACAAGGGTTCTTAGGTTGGAAAACAAATAGACCCCTTTTATTTACGACAGGTCTCCCAGAGATGCCATCTGGCCCTGATTTAAGTGCCATTTCCATGCACTGCCCGAGCTTCTAAATCCACCTTCCTCTGTAGAACAGTGTGGGGAATGATGGCGTGAGCAGCCACCAATTGATTGTTAGGCTGAACTTCAGTGTTTGGCCCCTGAAGTGGTCTCTCTGTTTTATCCTCTCCTATTTGTTACTAAGATTAACTTAGAAAAAAAAACAAAACTGAAGGGGTGCCTGCCTGGATCATTTGAAAGAATGTGTGATGCTTGACCTTAGGGTCTTGAGTTCAAGCCCCATGTGGGGTGTAGAGATTACTTAAGTAAATAAAACTTAAAAAAAAACTGTAATTTTCCTGGTTGGAGGTCAAAAAAATGTTTATAAAATTTCTTCCTTTTGAAAATCTTCTTTATAGCATGTGAACTAATCTTCAGAGCTCTACGTCACCAGTCCATTAATAATAACCTTAGAATTCAGAAACAACTTGTCATTTGCACTTTCCTCTGCCTACTCCCCACTACACACCCCACTAAAAACTCACTTTATTGAAATGGAGTTGGATCAAAGATGTTGCCTCTGTTTTCCATACCTGAAAGTGCTGACACTATAGAAACGTTAGAAAGAAAGAAGTGCCACTGGTCAGCAGTTATTTGCCCAGTCAAAGTAATTCATCTTATCAAAAACCAACTATGGTGTCCATTCCATAACTCTTTCTGCCTCTCTCAGTAGATGAGGTCATTAAGTGATTTGGCATTTTTAAGGGTTCAGTAATTCTAAGAGTTGGCAACAATTAAAGGAAATAAAAGCTGATTCTCAAAAACCATCCTAGCAAGCAGTGGTTTCCTACCATAAAATATTCCATATTATAGCACATTGTAGCCTTTAGATTTCATGTTGAGATATGTTTTGGGCATTGTTCTTTCTACTTAAGAATTTAATGTAAGGTTTCACATAAGAAAACTAGAAAAGGACTTGGCATTGACTTCTGGAATTCATCCAGAACACAGCTTTTATTGTGTTCCACAGCAATTTATCTGTTTAAGAAGTACCACAGCTAATAAGTGGCAGAAATGAGATCTGAACCTTTGTCTGTTCAGGTTTAAAGCCCATTCACATTCTTTAATTCACCCATTTCACAGAGCCTTAACTAATCATTCACTAAGTACCAAGTACTGTCATGTATGTTACAGAACCTGAAAAAAAAAAAAAAAAGATTAAGAAGGCATAGTGGTAGTGCCTGTCCAAATGTAACTCCCACCAAATGACAATGATGGAAAAGACTCCATTAACTTGCAAAACACACAACAATTAAGGAAAATCTGTTACTAGACCTATTTATGAATAAGATATATCACAAATATCACTCAGAAAATTTATCCACACCTCTATTTTTATAATTTTATAGTCCCAGCCCACTTCTACCCATTGGTACCTTAAAATGAATTTATTTGGAAAAATTGCCAATTTAATTGGGATTAAAAATTAAAAATTTAATTAAAAAATTAAAAATTGGGAAATGTTGGATAAGTTATGGTATGGTTAGGTAAATTACAATATTCTGCAGTCATTAAAAAAAGAATAGTTTTCTCTATTATTAATCACATAAAAACTTGTGTGAAACAATAGGAAGGGGAAAAACTAACTTAAACTACTATATAGACATTCTTTTGGATTGTACCCCCACAAGGCAAAAATGCACCAAGATGCTAAAAGTGGTTGTTTTAAAATGGATATGTGTAAAGATGGCATTTTATAGTGGTTTTCCCTGTTTTTTAAACATCCTTTATACAGAAAATAAGCTTTTTAAAAATTGTTTTTAACACCTTGCTAATAGGACACTCTGTGCTAAGTGAATTGATGGCAATTGTTATCCCAATTTATGTGGCTCTGGAGGCAAATTAAAAACAGGTAATGAATAGGGAAAGTCCCATATAGTCACTACTCTCTGGGCTATTCCTTCACAGGCATAATTGTTTCATTTTAGCTGTAATTTGTCTTCCTTGTATAGTGATTTCTGCTTTATCTTAACACAATGACTAGAGAGACACCATTCCTTGCCAAAAGCAGTCTAGATCTTCTAAAACTTTTCTGCTAATGGAAGAGCTTATCTGCCGGAAGCCAGAGAATTGGGCCAAATGGTTTCTTGGATTCTCTCTCAGCTCTAGGGTCTACGCTATGGTGATTTCATTTCTTATGTCACTGTGCTGGCAGCCCGATAGCCCTGCTTTGACTTCACAACCATTTCAAGGAAATAGCTAACTCATCAAAATGAAGCTGGGAGTATTGCAAAAGTCCTGGAGATATTCATGAGATGCTGGGCACTTTGTAAGCAGGAAGAATGGCAAGAGGAGGAGCACTTTCCCCCCAATCAGACTTGAGCTCTCCACCCAGTCAGGCAAGATGCCAATCTTAAGAAATCACGTTTTGGAGAAAACCAAACAATTGAATAAGACACTCAGTTTGAGAAACATTGGCCAGAAGTTTAGATGTCACTGCTATATATATCTCTACTTAACAGCTGTTTCATTTTTTGTAACTGTCTTGGAGTTCAATTAGGTGATATTGTAGCAAAGACTTGAAAACATTCATGCCCCTTAACCAAGAAATCCTAGCACCTAGGAATTCATCTAAATATATACTACTATATATAGTAGTGAAGAAATTTATATACTATATATATATAGTGAAGAAATATATATACTAGACAATTTATCTGTTTAAAACAGTAATCTCAACAGCATCAGTAGCAATTCTATTAGTTAGATTTTCTCCAGAGAAACAGAGTCAATTTTTTCCAGGGAAACAGAACCAATAGGATATAGGATATATATATATATCCTATATGTAATACAGAACTGTATAATATCATAAATTTAATGTTATATATGTAAGATAATGTATATATATTGTGAAGAATTGGCTCATGTGATTATGGAGGGTGAGAAGTCTCACAGTCTCTCCAGGAAATACACTTTAAAAATCAGTCTTTCTCAGGGGTGCCTGGGCGGCACAGTTGGTTGAGTATCTGACTCTTAATTTCAGTTCAGGTCATGATCTCAAGATGATAGGACTGAGTTCTACATTGGGCTCTTGGCATTGGATGGGGGGCCTGCTTAAGATTCTTCCTCTCCCTCTTCCCCTCCTCCACTGGTTTTCTTTCTCTCTCTCAAAAAAAAAAAAAAAACCCAACTTTAAAATTCAGCCTTTTTCAAGTGTTTAAAATTTTCAAGAAAATTTTAATATCCTAGAATATCTAATATGCATCACTTATACAAGTGAAATGCTAGCACCTTCAGGGCCCTAAATGCCATGTAAGGAAGTGTGGACTTTATTGAAAGAACCAAGAGAAATCATAACAATACTGAGATGCACCAAATACACTGAGGTCAGGAGAGAGAGGTTCCTGGGAGGTCAAAGGAAAGATAATGGTGGCTGGTAGTGGAGGAGAGGGGAAGAGAGAAAAAAATATACATATATATGCATGCATAGGAGATCTGAAGGTCTAAGAAGAAAAATATCAAAACCAAATATTGAGACTTTGGCTTAAATACCACAGAAATGTAAATGCCACAGATTTAGGTTAGTAGGCAGAATCCAGGATATCTGTGAAGACTTACAAGATAAGATTCAGGGAAGTTTAATACCTAAGACCACCCAGGGGTCTTGGTAAGCAAGTTAAATCCAAGATCTGGGCAGTCAATACGGATGGAAGAGCAAGAAATGAATGGGTTCAAGTGTGATGGGCAAAGACTTGGGGAATTTAAAAAATAATAAATCTTTCATCAATGGATAGAAAAGTAGATTTTCCCAAACAATGCAGCTATCACATAAAGCCAAGATTTGAAGCAGGACTGTCACACTTCCTCTCCATTGGTTCTTTTTTGAATATAAATCAAGGAATAAAACATTTGAGTGAAAAGCAAATAAACAGTGAATTAAGATCTGTGCACACAACTCTGCTCAGAGCTGAACTTATTGCTGAGCTCATGAAATATTATTGAATGAATTACTTATTGTTACTATTTCTGTATTTGCCCTTAACTAGGTCTTCAACTATATCTTGTCTCATGCTCTCCTTCACTCTCTGTACTCCAGCCACACTATCCTTTCACCTACTCCAGTGTGGTGACAGAAAACCATGAGTTGTACAGGAGCCAGCAGGTAAATGAGCAAAGCAGGCTCATTGTGGAATGTGGTGAACTACAAAAGCTAATGTCAAATCTAGAGGGGTAGCATCTACCCCTCTTCTTCCATTGCCTTCTCTGTTAAACCCTCAGCTCTATGAGGGCCAAGTTCAAGGGTGTTTTTATTCATCATTGTATCCTAAACAAAGTGCCTGACACATAATAAACACTCAATAAGTACTTGGAGATAGATGAATGGATAAATGCCAGGATGTATAACTGAATCATGGCAGAAGCCATATTCCAAAGTACTGGAGTGAATGAGAAGCTTTTAGCTGTACAATGCAAGGTACACATATGCCTTCATAACTGTATGTAGAGTGAGTGAAAATGTTATTACTCTCAAATCATAGTGGCTGACTACAACAAAAACATCGCTAGCTTAGGCAATAGTTCAACCTGCGTATTCCTGACCTGCTGTTTCTTTGAGTGGTGGTTGTGACTGAGAAGACAGTCTCCTTCTATCCAATGGTTCTATCATTCTCTAGAGCAGGGATTGGCAAACTTTCTTTGTAGAGGATCAGCTCGTTAGTATTCTAGGGTGTGGAGGGCATGCATATAGTGTGAAAGCAGCCATAGACCATAAACCCATATCCTCTTTATGGACCTGTGCCCTGAGGCATCAAAAACTTTCCTTGGAACTCTGCTTCTGGCTGACAAAGGGAGAGTATGAATGATCACATGGAAAATTATTATGAACCAGATCTAGAAGTGGCAATTTGTGCCTACATCTCACTGGTCATAACTCAGTTACCCGGCCCCCACCAAACTTTAGGGTGAGGGGCGCTGGGAAATGTCATCTAGTTCTGTGTCTAGGAAGAAGAGAGAACTAGTTTTGGTGAGCCCATAACACTATCTTTGCCTCAGGCTGCCCTTCAGTCACCAATGATCTGTTAACTTCTTTTAACACAGAGAATACACCCAACCTTCTCCGAAAGGAACAATTTAAAATCCCAACCAGTCCTTGTGTCCAGCTCCAGGTCCAGGATCTCCTGGTGATGTAAGTCCTCTCCATCTGGTCTAGACAGATTTCCTTATAGTTGTAAAAAGACAGATTATTTGTCCTTTTCTTTCTTCCCTCAATGAAAAGTTATGGGAGAGGGATGGTACATCCACAATAAAAACTCTTATTTAGAAAGGATAAGAAGACACAAAGCAGGTGTTAGTTTGTAAAATCCCACTGTATAGACCTTTTGAAATCTCTCTACTCTGTTCAGTTAGGCCCTGACTCAGCTCTCTGGTGGGAGCTCCATGATCCAAAGTTCTCCCCAGCCTCTCCCCCTATCCTCTTGGAAGTACCATCTTGTCCATCATCTTCTTTGGCCACATTGGAAGGATGATCTCCTTAGGGCTTTCACAGTTTTATAGATTGCTTCGTGTTGGATTGACTTTTAATCTCAGAAGTTGTTTAACATTTCAGAGAAATTTTTTAAATGGTTATGATATCTTTGACAATAAAATTCCTTTACAAACTTAATAAGCTTTAGCCAGTTCATTGTACCACTAAAGATACCCAAAATTCTTGCATACATTTAATTCTCAAAATTACTTTATTTCTTTGTTTCCTCACCATAAGACATTCTCCCTGTAATGCCTGCCACCCCATGTCCATCTTAAAGAATATCTTGGAAGGCCACATTCCTAATCTGATCTTTACCCCAGAGCTCAGTCTTTTGTTTAACTGAAGAGTATAATTGTTTTTCAAACTCAAAGCCTTATCTCTTACTGTTTGGGAATCTAAAAGGTATTGGCTACCGTAACATTTCAATGCCCCAGATTTCTTGACTCTTTCTTCCCTTTCATTCCAGCTCAAATATCAGCCAATTATTTCCCTGAACTCATGTCTTTTCTATCAAACATTACCAAAGACAGCTCCTAGTGACCAACACACACTGCACTCAAATTATTTCCAACCATTTCACCTAGAGCTCGGTTCAGTAAGCACATGGTCTTCTTTCAAGTTGCTGCAAGTGACAATTTTTCAAAGTGTCTTGCCACTTTATGGCATAGTTTTCATCGTTCTAGCTACTACCACCAGTTTTCTCATCGATCACTACACCACTCCCATATTTTAGATTTATTCTATGCAGCACCCCATTTCATGGTACTAGTCTCTGAATTGTAACAAAGGTAACCAACATTTTGATGGTTTAAAATAAGTTATTTTTGACCTGAAACAGTCCAACACAGGTGTCCATGGTTGGCTGGATCTCCCGAGTAACTTTCTTTCAAATGACAACTCAGGAGCCAGGGCTGCTTCCAATTCAGTGGAAGCATCCTCCAAGGTTCAGTAGTTCACCAGATTTCTGTATCCAGCCACTAGACCCATGATTGACCCATGTTCCATTGGCCAAAACTCAGATATATGGTTCCATCTAACAGCAAAACAGCCTGGAAAACATAGCCTAGCTGTATGCCCAGAAGGAAAACCATGATGTTGGCGAATGAGCAGCATTCTCTCTGAATAACTGTCCTGTGACACACTATTCCTGATTGTAGGCAGTCATGGGGTTACCAGGCCTATAGAAAAGTGATCCCTTTCTCTCTGCCTTTCAGCCTCTATGTTCTGATCAAGCAAGAAAGGAAAGAAGCTGAGAGTTGGAGTGAGAAGCAGCAGCAGCAAGAAACAGACACAGTGAGGTAGAGAGAGCAAACAGAGAAAGCCTATGAATTAGAGGCTGCTC
Source organism: Cryptoprocta ferox (assembly GCA_028646485.1). Taxonomy (NCBI): domain Eukaryota; kingdom Metazoa; phylum Chordata; class Mammalia; order Carnivora; family Eupleridae; genus Cryptoprocta; species Cryptoprocta ferox. The sequence continues at coordinate 76,114,274 of CM053567.1, forward strand.
AATTGACAGCTGAAACTGCAAACAGCTGTAAAAAGGCAACCCCTGCGTTAAATGGCTTCAATCTGTGAACACAGTCCAGGGATCTTAACACCAGGAGTTGAAAAATAGTTGAAACTTTTTTCTCTGGATAAAGAAAGCTGGAGAACCAGATTTAGTTGTGATTTAATACAGTTCCATATGAGAAAGATAGTTACTTATAGGTAGACATTTATAGATCTTTTAATAATATTCTTCACTGTATGCTCATATTTCTTAATGTTGCATTTGAGGATTTGTTATCTGGTTTTGAAGATCATAATTTATTGGATTATGAGCCTTTCTTATTCTTTTTACTTGGCTACATTCATTACCTAATTCATCTATTTATTCAACAAATACTAAGTGCTAGACACTGTAGTAAGTACTATTAAAACACAAGCCAGTCCCTGCCCTCATGAAGCTTATAGTCTAGTGGGTAAGACAGCTATTGAATAAATACTCTGGGAATAATAATTAATTGTTCTAATATGATGTTGTTTTAAAGTATGAGGTTAAGTTTATAATGCTACAGATCTTCCTCAACTTACAGTGGGGTTACATCTTGATATAACCATTGTAAATTGAAAATATACTAAGTCGAAATACATTTAATACACCTAACTTATCAAACATCATAGCTTCATCTATCCTACCTTAAACGTGTTCATAACAGATCGATTACATTTGAACAAAATCACTGAACACAAAGTCTATTTTATAATAAAGTATTAAATCCCTCATGTAACTTATTGAATACAATACTGAAAGTGAGAACCAGAATGGTTTTGTGGGTGCAGAAGTGATGTCAGTGTATCAGTTGTGTATGCCTGTGATCACATGGCTGACTGGGATCCGTGGCTTGCTGCCCAGCACCAGGAAAGAGTATTATACAGCATAGCACAAGCCCAGGAAAAGATCAAAATGCAAAATGTGAAGTACAGTTTCTACTAAATGTATATCACTTCCACAACCATTGGAAAGTCAAAATATCTTAAGTTGAACCATCAGAAGTTGAGGACCATTTGTATCTAGTTCTGAAGAAGTACAGACAGTTTTCAGAGTTTCAAAGTATATTATACAAAAGCATGATCCTTTTTGAGGAATCAAGACAGCCTCCTTGGTAAAATAACATTTTTTTTATTTTAAAATAATAGATCTATTATTTATTTTAAAGTTACTGAAGGATATGCAGTGGAAGTGTTTTCCTGCCTGCCACCTCTGTCCCAGCCTCCTACTTTCTCTGCCTGAAAGTAACTGGTCTTTCTAATTTCTTGCATGTCTTTATTTTAAAACTACCTGGGGTGCCTGGGTGGCTCAGTCGGTTAAGCATCTGACTTTGGCTCAGGTCATGATCTCACAGTTGGTGGGTTTGAGCACTGCATCTGGCTCTGTGCTGTCAGCTCAGAATCTGGAACCTGCTTCGGATTCTCGGTCTCCCTTTCTCTCTGCCCTTCCCCAGCTTGTGCTCTGTCTCTGTCTCTCAAAAATAAATAAATATGTTTAAAAAATTATTTAAAAAAACCTTCCTTACAACAGGTGGTGGTATCATATGTACTGTTCCATTTCTTGCTTTTTTTTTCAATTAATATATATTCCAGAGAGTGTTCCATGCCCATTCCATGATAGAGTTTCCTCACTCTTCTGGGAAGGCTTGCATGGTATGCCACTGTATGAGTTACCATAACTTCTTTAATTAGCCCGGGTATTAGTTTCCTATTTTGTGGTAGCAAGTTGCCACATATTTAGTGGCTTAAAACAACACAGATTTCTTATAGTAGAGCTCTGGAGATCAGAAGTCTGAAATGGGTCTCAGTGGGCTCAAATCAAGGTGTCATAAGGATTTTGTTCTTTTCTGGAAGCTCAAGAGAGTAAATGTTTTCTTACCTTTTTCACCTTCTAATTGCTTCCTGCATCCCTGGGCCCACAGCCATTTTCAAAGTCAGCAGTGGTCCACAGTCTTTCTTATGCTACATCAGTCCAACACGGACCCTCCTGCAGCTCTCTTCTCCTTCTAAGGACACTTGTGATTACCTTGGGCCCACCAGGATGATCCAGGCTACTCTCTTCATCTCCAGGTCAGGTGGTTCACAACCTTCATTCCATCTGCAAACTTCATTCCCTCTTGCTATACTTAAAGATTCTGGGAATTAGGACATGGACATCATGGTGGGGTGGGGGTGGGGCATTATTCTGCCTACCATAGGCCCTACATTTATGTTATTTCCAATTTTTTAATTTTTAAAAACAGCAACAGAATAAATATATTCTTAAAAATATGTCATATTTACATAGAAGTTTTGGGTCAAAGACAGCGATTATCAGGCATCATTTCATATGTTAAAGCCATTTCTATTTCCTTTCCTGTGACTGACTATTCATATTCTTTGTACTATTGTCTGTTTTTAAAATATGTACCTTCAGAAGGGGGAATTCATTTTCTTTTTGACTGGTAGAGGAGTGCTTTATATATTAAAGAAATGGTTTCTTTACCTATAATAAGTATTGGAAATATTTCCCCCAGTAAATTGTTTCTCTTTTGACATGTTTTATTGACTTCTTGCTATGTAAAAATTTAAAAATATATTTATGAAGTTGAATTTATTTATCTTGTTTTAGGGCTTCTGGAATTTGTCCTGTTTCCCGACTTTGGGGTTATATCTTTAAAAAAATTTTTTTTAATGTTTATTTATTTTTGAGAGACAGAGAGACAGAGACAGAGAGACAGAGTGCAAGCAAGGGAGGGGCAGAGAGAGGGAAAGACACAGAATCCGAAGCAGGCTGCAGTTTCTGAGCTGTCAGCACAGAGCCTGACGTGGGTCTCGAATCCATGAATCGTGAGATCATGACCTGAGCTGAAGTTGGACATTTAACCTACTGAGCCACCGACGCCCTGGTGAATTTTTTTTTTAATTTTTTTTTATGTGAGATTATATCTTTAAATTTTCCCAAGTTTTTCTTCTATAACACTGTGGTCTTTAATTCATCAGGAACTTATTTGGGTTTTCTTTTTTTTTTTTTCTTCTTGATCTGGAACATCTCAAATGGCTTTGGAATCACCTATTTGTTTTTTAAGTTGGTAGAATTCCCCAATGAAACCATCTTGACTTGGAGTTCTTAGCCCTGTTGGTTCCTGCCAATTTGTCCTTACATTTCCTGTGTTTTTGCTTTATGAATGTTAATGTTGCACTTATCATTATAAGTAGCCCTTATTTGTCTTATTTAAATACCCTCCCTTTAATCCAGTCTTTTCTGATACTAAGATCAAACCCCTGCTTTCTTTGTGTTGACATTTGATGGATATGACTTTGACCATCCTCTTATTTTCAACCTTTTTGAATCGTCTGATTTTATATGACTCATGTCATAACAGCAAGACAATACTGATTGAGCTTTTACTATGTCACAGAATCATTCTAAGAGCTTTACATATATTAACTTGCTAAATCTTCCCAATAATTCTGTGAGTTAAATTTACATAATATCCCCCATATTTTTAAGGTGGAAACTGAGGCACTGAGACATTGAGTAAGTTACTCCAAATAATATAGATTTAAATCTAGGCAGTTGGACACCACAACTGTCAATAAACTCTCCTGCATAGAGCCTTGTATGCTGAGTGTGGTTGAAGTTTAAAAAAAATCCAATCAGAAATTTTTTTAAAGAGTTATTTTAGCCCATTCATACTTATTGCTATGATGGATATATTTGGGTTTACATCTACCATTTTTGGTGTTGTTTTATTGCTTTAAAGTTTTTTTTTATATTATTTCCTTGGGTGTGGATGTGTGCATAATACTTTTGATTACTTGGAAGTTGTAAGTCTTTGTTTTAGCTGTTTTCTTTTTATGCTATAATTTTATATAATATACACATATAAATTATTATATAAAATATTTAATCCTCTGTTTCTTTAGGCAGTATTTACTGGCTTCCTGTTCAAGCAGACACAAGCCAATTCACTTAAAGGAATTTTCCCAAAGCTAATTCACTGATCAATTGCCAAGAGTCCATTTGCTGTAAGGCCAGTTTGTTGAATGACTTTTAGGACATTGGTCTGTAGCTACTCTAAGTAATGGTAAAATTAGCATATTTCTCTCTCTTCTTCCTTACTTCTTACTGTTAAAGAAAATATTATTTATGACACATGTTAAAGACTGTAAGGCCAATTTTATTCAGGGAACTGCTACAATAGGTTTTGTAGCTGGGGAGACAGATCAGGCTCAACTCCAAATGCAATAAGGAAAAGTGAGAATTTATAGCCAAGGAATGGAGAGGTAGTCACTGGATGGAAAATTCCTAAGAGGAAACATCGAGGCGAGGAAGATTCTTGCTAGACCAACTCAACAGGATTCTTGCTGAAGGCAGGCCAGGATCATAAAGATACAGGTTTGGAGGATGAGGAATTTGATCAGATATCAAGAGTGGAGGATTTTCTCAAAACTGAACCATCAAGATTCTTGCTGAAACTAGACTAAATGAGCCATGGACAGAATCCAAGGTCAGGGAACAGTCAAAGAGAGAACTCAGAGGAGCCTGATTCAAGTTTGGTCAAAGGAAAGAATCTCTGCACTACACCTCAACCACCTATTTTGGCTGTTATTTTTCTTAGTGTTCATTGCTATAACCTGAAGTAAAATTATACCTGCATTACTTGATTTATCTTTATATATTTACCCCTGGTCATAAAATATGGGGCAATCTGTATACTTGTCTTTCATCTCATCTCCCCGTTTCCTCAAACTTTTTAGTTATTTCATTTATACTTTTTCATGATTTATAATATTTATAGTCTATTCTAGACCACTATGCTCACAATTTGCTTTAGTTTTACCAATTAAATGGACTGAATGTTCTCTGTCAATTTTTTGACTATAGTGTTTTCACTTATTATTTGATTGGCTGAAGTTTGACTTCTTCAAGGGGGTCATGGGATCTTTATTGTTTGAGTTTTTATATATTCAAAAATATTTGTTGCCTTTATACTTGAAGTTTAACTGGGAATAAAATTTGGGGATTTCTTTCTTGAACATTTTGGTAAGCACTGCTCCACTTCGTTCTAGTATTGGACGTTAAGGTTTGAAGTTATCTCACGTATATATTTTGACTGTATACTCAAACTGTTCACTCTTTTCAAATGTTCAATTTTGCCTGCTCCATCCATCCTCAGTCCCAATTTCCATAACCCTGAGGCAGCAACTTTCAACTTTCTTAGATATATCGTTTAGTATGTGTCTCTGTACTAATAAGCAGTGCTATTTTATAATTTTTCCAATATAGATATCATATATGGATTTCCTATAGCAGAGGGGTTAGCTCTTTTGCAACTGGCCCCTAACCCACATCATCCAAGTGCACACACATACATAGAACTATGCATTTCTCTTCCTTCCCACTTTCCTCTTAATTTGAAGTTATATCAATATTCAGCGATCATATTATGAGATTGTAACTACTATTCACAGATGTGATATGTAAATATACAATGGTTAAATTTCCTTTCCTTAATGACTTTTACTTGTTTTTGTTTTGTTTTGTTTACTGGAGTTAAAAAATGTCTCCTTTTTGTATGATTTTTCATACAAAACCCTTACCAGAACTGAAAACTTCTGTAAAATATAATCAAGCATATCAAATAATCTATACACTTCACTTTCTTCTTGAAAATGTCTCTCCTGTATTCCTGCATCCTGGTCCTGTCTGGACTGTGTGCATCCTGGGCCCTGGCCAGCTTTCAGCCTAGACCTTACTGTCATCATTATCCTTGGAATTCTTTTCCTGTCTGGAGCCCTTATTACCTGCACATCTTCTTTATTCTTGGTTATGTCTGCAGTATGTCAGGTCACATCTCCTATTAGCCTTCTGGGCAATTGTGCGTGGAAGGAAAATCCTTGAGCCATTGCATTCTCAAGTTACCTTTGTTCAACCCTAACAATTTATCCTTTGGCTGGAAATGGAATTCTAAGTGGGATATAATTAGATCAAAAGTTTTAAAAAATTGCTTCATTGTCCTCTACTGCTAATGGTGTTAAGTCTTTTGCCAATTTGATCCTTAAACATTTGTGTGTTCTCTCTGCACACTTTTAGAAACTTGTTTTTATCCCTGATGTTCTGGAAATTTGCAACAATCTATCTCAGGGGAAGTCATTTTTCCATTAGTCCACTGCACTAATTGTGTTTTTTCAATCTGGAAAATCGTGTTCTTCAATAAACATTTTTTATTAGTGGGGCACCTGGGTGGCTCAGTCAATTGAGCGTCCACCTTCAGCTGAGGTCATGATCTCGTGGTTCCTGAGTTCGAGCCACACATCGGGCTTGCTGCTGTCAGCGTGGAACCTACTTCAGATCCTCTGTGTCCCTCCCCCATTCTCTCTCTCTCTTTCTCTCAAAAATAAATAAAAATTTTAAAAATTTTTATTAGTTATTTTATAATTTCCTTCCTTCCATTTTTTCTTTTCTTATTTTCTAGATACCCAAATATTTGTTCATGAACTCCTAGTAATCTATTAATTTCCTTCCCCATGTTTTATTTCTTTTATCCCCATTCTGTCTGGGAAATTTTTCTTATTCTTTTATTTATCCTTTAGAAGATGTTAGTTTCTGGTATCTGAGGAATAATTTGAAAGGAGTTATTTTTTGATTCTTTGAATGTTCCATGTGTAAATATATATGTTCTTGTTTCATAGATGTAATGTATTCTCTTATCTCTCCGAATTATTAAATTTCTTTTTTAATTTTTTAATGTTTATTTTTTTATATATATAGAGAAAAAGAGACAGAGAATGCAAGCAGGGTTGGTGGGGGATGCAGAAAGAGAGGGGGACAGAGGATCTGAAGGTGGCTCCATGCGGACAGTAGAGAGTCCAGTGTGGGGCTCAAACCATAATATCATGACTGCATGATCTAAACTGAAATCAGATGCTTAACCAACTGAGCCACTCAGGAGCCTCTGAATTATTAGTTTTCTTAAAGTTTTCTTCTTTCCTTTTTTATTTTTCAATTATTTCAGTTTGGTTTTTTCCTCTCTGCCTTTTGTGTTAGAACTTTCTTTGAATGTGTAACAATCTTTTGTTGTCAGTTCATATTTAATAGTGAGGAGTTGGAAAGTGGGTTGGGACTTAATATGCAGTGATGGAGCTTGGATATTGGTGAGCTTCATTGAGGAGTAATTCAGAAAGACTTTGTTCTCTCTTGTAACCAGTGACTTTCATCTGCAATTCTCTAGTTGCAAGCGGGATTGGGCCACGGTTAAGCATAATTGCTTGAATTCCAGGACCTGAAAAAGGAAGTTGGAGGGTGATTTCCACCTCTCAGTAAATAGACTGGTGTTACACTCACCCTTACCGTGTTTCCCAGTGTCCCCAAGTCCAGAGTCAGTCTGTCTGCTTCAAATTCTCTGGCAATTAATCTCCAGCCTTCTTATGAGGCTCATTAAAGATCTCATGGCTACTTGGGATAGAGAAGGGATGGAGAAGTTTAACTTCTCTTTTTGAACATTTATAATCATTTTTCCTGTTTTTAATCAGGTTTTTTTTAAAGGGGTGATTTTAGCCCATTTGTACTTATTGCTATGACAGATACATCTGGGTTTACTTTTGCCACTTTTGCACTGGTATAGTGCTTTAAAGTTTTTTTTAATATTATTTCCTTTCCTTGTGTCTATATGTATATGCAATACTTCTGATTACTTGGAAGGTTTATGTCTTTGTCTGTGGTTTTCTTTTTATACTATAATTTTATATAATATATATATAAAGTATTATATAAAATATTTAATCCTGTTTCTTTAGGCAGTACTTACTGGCTTCCTACTCAACAAGAAACAGGTCAATTCACTAAAAGCTAATTCCCAAAGCTAATTCACTGATCCAATTCACCAAAAGTTAATTTAATGTAAAATCCAGCTTGTTGAATGACTTTTAGAAAATTAGCCTGAAGCCACTTTGAGTAATGGCAAAATAGTATATTGCCTGTGAATCTGAAGTAAAAATTTTACTTAAAAATGCTTAAATTTTAAAGCAGTTTGATTTGGGGGCGCCTGGGTGGCTCAATGGGTTAAGCATCCAACTTCAGCTCAGGTCATGATCTCGCAGTCTATGAGTTCAAGCCCCAGGCCAGGCTCTGTGCTGACAGCTCAGAGCCTGGAGCTAGCTTCAGATTCTGTGTCTCCCTCTCTTTCTTCCCCTTCCCTGCTTCCTCTCTCTCAAAAATAAATAAACATCAAAAAAAATTTTAAAAAGTAGTTTGATTTTTCTAGCAATTATATCTATTTTTTGTTCTTTCATGTGTAAAAATAGAAAGATGTCTAAAATAATGGTCATATATGTTAATGATAGTGAATCTAGGTGGTTAGAATTTTTGGTGATTTTTTTCTTTTTTTCTACTTGGATATTTGTACACATTACTTTGTTACAAAGAGTTTTAAGACATCTTGTGACTTTGTTAAAGACAAATAGAAAGAAGAATAAGGAAAATGTGGGAGTAATTTTCCCAAGGATACTGGAACCTTAGGCGATGGTTACTTCAGAGGAAGAGGAAGAATAGTTTCTCACTGAGATAAAAGGATAAAAAGATAATTGTAGAGATTTAAAAAATAAATCCATGGTAAGGAGTAGTTATCGTTTCACACCAGATGTTCAGATGAGCTCCATCATTTTAGAAAAGTAGATGAGGTCATTTCCAATGAAACCATTCTTTCACAATAAACACATGAAAAATATGGACTCCAGGTTTTGAGGCAATTGAACCCTCTGATCTGAGGAGTAATTGGGTGTGTCAGTTTTCTGACTCCATTATTCCCAGTCTAGATAATAATGTAGCTGAATAAAATGCAAAGGATGAAAATGTAAGTGGGGACGTGGTGAAATGAAGGGGAATAGTAGAAGCAACAGCAGTTACTGTTTATTGAATGTATAGTATGTGCCAAGAAGAATGACAAATGCTTTCCATGTATTACATCATTTGGTCCTCTTAACAGCTGAATTTTAGAGAGGTTAAGAAAGACACTGATGGTCACTCAGCTAGCCAATGGCAATGAGAATCTAAACCCAATCTGTTTGACAAAGAAAGATACATCTTTGGTTTCTAAATAAACATTTTGGTTTATCTTTTCTTCACATACTGACTTCTTCAAATAGAGACATGCCTTTAAGGAGCTTCGGCCACCTTATGAGGTGTTCATTTCCTTGGATGTATGAAAAGAACACATTCAAATGACCTCCAAGTGTTCTCATCTCTGCATGATGAAAATTGAGTTTCCTCTATCTTGTTTCTTGCCTCTAATGTTACTTTCATTTTTGCAAACTCAATTTCTACCCAAATCATTGGAATGGCACCTTCTTAGCTCAGCCTGGATAGAGTATCCATCTTTATCTCCTCCTGTTTGGTAATGTGACACCCGGATGTGGATCCAGGAATTCAATTTCAGTGCCGACACACATTTCTCTTTTGACCCTGACCAATCTTTTTGCTTTCTTGTCATTATATACATATGAAGCCAGCAGTGAGAATTGCCTCTTAGAACACTCATGGCCCAGAAAACTTATTTTTTTAATTTTTAAAGTTTATTTATTTTGAGAGAGAGAGAGAGAGAGAGAGAGAGAGAGAGCAATCAGGGGAGGGGCAGAGAAAGAAGGAGAGAGGGAATCCCAGGCAGGGATTCAATGAGAGGCTCAAACCTACAAACCATGAGACCATGACCTGAGCCAAAACCAAGAATCAGATGCTTAACCAACTGAGTCACCCAAGCACTCCTAGAAAATTTGTTTTTAAAGTATTGGAAAAGTCTCGGATGCAACATTGAATAGAAGTGTGAAGTATTAATATGTTTATTGTTTCAAAATAACATAAAGTTTGTTGATATACTAAAATAATCCAAATTCCTATGAAAAATTCCCTAGCCTATAGAATTCCTGCCAACCAACCCCACATGTTAAAGGTACAAAGCAGTTATGCTCATTGACTGTATTTAATCTTCATGACTAAAGGCAGTGAAATACAGCATCTCAAGAGTCCTGGTCTTTGTTAATATATTTTTTCAGCTGCTGCCTAAATTCTTTTTTATTTGGCCTAATTTTGTTTCAGGTTCTGGACTGGAACCTAGAGCTACAATTCCAACTCATCCACAATCAAGGAAACTTAGAAAGACATTAGAAGCTCCAAATTTTCTTTAGATGTTTAGACTACATGTAAGGAAAATGACAAGCAAATATACCTATTATTGTCCATCCTGTAGTCAAGGCTGATGGATCTGAAACTTGGAGACAGAACAAGATCAGTCCAACTTCTTGGAGAGAGAAAAAAAAATGTTAGTGCTCTGGTGTGATAATTTAATACTTTTCTTTGGTGAAATCAGAGCACTTCACACACTTTGGTTTCTGATCTTTAGTTTGTTTACTAAAGAATAACCCTGGTTAGGTAGGCTTTCCCAAATATGAAAGGAAGAAGAATTTAATTCTTTTCCAGGCCTTACTATAATAAATGCAGAACCTGCATAAAGGTAAGTGGTAATAATCTAGCTGTTTCTTCTCTTTCAGCTCGGGAGACTATATCTACTTGTCCTTTCCTGTTCAGAGAAGATATGCTTTTCCTTCTCCTCTGACATGTTTTGGACCCATAGTTGGCATTTGAATAACTTCATTCAATAGGAGTATGAAAGCCCACTTGACGAACTGGCAAAATGACAGGCTCGCTGTGCCTGTTCTTGGGCCCCTGTGGGAGGTGGCTGTGGTGCAGTGGTAAGGACATTGGAGCAAGGTCAGATCTATACCCCTGAGCTGTAGCACATATTAGCTCTGTGACCTTGAGCCAGTCCACCCTCCTCCTCAATTTCCATACTTACAAAGTGGGAAAATTCTCAATGATGTTGCTCCACCTCTTCTGGCCTTTACTCAGCATATTGGCATATTCCTTGTGAATGTCACTTTCTCTGCAAGACCTTACCAGGATCCCCTACCTAAAGTTTCACCCTACCACAACCAAACTCTTCCTTCTACTATGCATTTTACTTGTTTATCTAGTTTACCATATCTGGGGACACCTGACTGGCTCAGTCAGAAGAGTATGTGACTCTTGATCTTGGGGTTGTAAGTTCAAGCCCCATGTTGAGTGTAGAAATTACTTAAATAAATAAAAATAAACTTAAAAAAAGAAACAGTTTACCATATCTCTTCCATTAGAATGTAAGCCCCGAGGGCAGGGATTTTTGTCTGTTTTGTTCATTGCTGTATTCTCATTTCTGAGAAGAGTTTGGCACAGAGCAAGCACTTTAAAAAATGTGTTGAATTAATAGATTGAGTGATTTTATACACAATTTACTGAGTATCTGTCATGTTCCAGATGCAATGCTAAGTACTAGGAATATAGTGGTCATATAGAAATGTAAACACGCATGCAATCAAGCACATGTAATAGAGACTCACCAGGACTATGAATACACATTCACCTAGGGTATGATGGAAGTGCAAGAATATAAAGGTCAGTTTGACCTACAATAGCATAGGCTGAGGATTGTCCTCAAAAGGCTTTGTGGATAGGCTTGGACTGAGTTGATCAAGTTGGGATGGAAACTGGGAAAAGGCATTCCAAATAGAGAATTCAATGTGAACAAAGGCATAAAACCTTGAAACAAGAAATCTTGGTGTGTCCTGGCAACTGGAGGTGGTTTGGCATGGCCGAAGCATAAGAAGCCTGGGATTTAGGAAAGACAGGCCAGAGGCAGGTCTTCTGTTGGATTCTGTTTGTTACGTGTAATTATTCAGAGGCCCTGGCAGACATAGTGCACCCAAAAGGAATAATTGAAGAGTTTAATGAGGGGTACATTTACAAAGGGGTGGACATGCTAAGGAAACCAAAAAGGGTTGGTAAAACATCCTGGGTCTAGCTATAGTGGCAGCCGCCCTGCATCAAAGACTAAAAGGACAAAGGGAAGAACCAAGTATTGCAGAATTTCTCAACAATGGCACTACTGACATTTTAAACTGGATAATTTTTTTTTGCTGTGAGAGGCTAAGCTGTACATTGTAGGATGTTCAGCAGCAACCCTGGACTCTCTACTCACTAGATACCAGTAGCAACTTCCATCCCCCCTTGTGACAATAGTCAAAAATATTTCCAGAGTTTGCCAAGTATCTGCTGGGAAGCAAAATCATTCACTCATTTATGGGAATCCAGTATGGAGAGGAGCTGCCTAACAAGAACTATGAATTCAAACACATGAACACAATCCTTGGGGAACAAATACTCACCATTTCTCTTCTCTTACCCTCCCATCTCTTATTTATGCCTCCCATTGGCCAAACTCAACTGGAAGCTGGAAAATAAGGAAGTCTAAGTGGGGTGGATTGTGGAAACCAGACTGCCAGGCTGGAAAGCAGAGGGAAAAAGGATGCAAAGTGGATCTGTAGGGCAAACAACGATTAACCAACATACCACATTAGGACTTTGGACTTCATACTACAGGCCATGCAGAATCTTGAATGCAGAATCTTTTTGAGTTTTGCTGAAAAAAACATTCTTCCACAGATTTAACAGCTGTACAGCTTTTCTCTTTGAAGGGAGTGGAGACTTTTCTATTTTATTTCGTCTCTGCTGTAGTTACTGTCTTTCTGAAATTGGTGGCATGTTAAGAAATTGAATCATGGGTAAATTTCTATCTTCTGCTTAATAATAACATTTCTCTAAGAAGTAGGGTGTCATTACTCCTGATAATGACTACCTTGTTTAATTGTTCCCTTTAGAAACGGAATTATCTTAGAGGCAGCTTTCACTGCATGAGTTGAAACCATGAGGATACTTTTCCACTATCAGTGCTGCCATGTGGATTCTGGGTATGGTACCCGCTTGTGAGTGTCAACATACTCACATAAGTTAATTAAATACCTATCCTAAATGCAGGCAGAGGACACAGTATGGTAATGGAAAAGAAGCCTTGGATTGGATGTCAGGAATAGTGACCCTGCATCATGTCCCAAGGATTAGGATTATACTCCTATTTAGCCCTGAGATTGGGGCTAAATGCTATTCTTTCTAAGACTTGGTTTGTATATCTGTAAAATGTAGGCATGAAACTGACTTCCAAAGTCCCTTCCACAACAAATACAGATCGTTTGCAAAGAGTGGAAGGATTCCAGGTTTTTTGTTTTGTTTTGTTTCTCTTTCTTTTGAGTCTTCCATCTTACAAAGACCAGGGGCAACAGCCTGAAACAAATTTACAAATCTACTGGACTTCATTGCCACCTTTGCAGAAAGGAATAATATATTCCTTGAAACCCCATAGGATTGCAATTTATACAAAATCACGTGAAACTAAAGAGTCTGGAAAATAGATACTTGGCAAACAAAGCAAACTTTAGTGTATATGATGGAGAGTATTCAATGTGGTGTTCTTTGTACACTTGGAAACTGAACTTAAAGTCCTTTTCATTGTCTTTATTTCTGCACAATAATGAAGACTGAACATCTTGGGAATGTTACAATTGAAGTTTGTTTAATGGGCTTTTAACTTTCTTAGTTATAATTGTTGTAAGTCTTAGAGTCCTGGAATATTAGAAATCCCGTATTCCCTTCTCCTAAGCCCCAAATGTAGAATTTTTCATGTGTGGCCAAAGGTTCTAACCTCCCCTTACTATTATTAGAGATTGCATCAGGTGACTTCTCCTATTTAATGAAGGCCAGCATGTAGGGTGTTGAGGGTAATTCTCCTGCCTTTAGTGATAGTGAGTAGATTCTTTTATTAAAGAAAGGGAGGGCACCTGGGTGGCTCAGTCGTTAAGCATCTGACTTTTGCGCAGGTCCTGATCTCACAGTTCGAGGGAGTTGGAGCCCCATCCCGACTGAGCTCAATGCCCTGCCTCCAGTGAGGCACAGAGCATCGCTTTGGGTAAAACCCACTTCAGGTAAACCCTGCTTCTCTCTTTCTCTTCCTCTCTCTCTTCCTCTCCCTCTGTCTCTCCTGGGATTATCTTTCTCTCTGCCCCTTGCGTACTTGCATTGCCTCTCTCTCTCTCTCCCTCTCTCTCTCTCTCTCTCAAAAAAAAAAAAAAAGACTGTTACTTTTTGGTGTCAGTCCCTTTCTCTTTTCTTTCTAAAGAAAGAGGCTGACACCAAAAAGCAACAGTTCAATTTTCAAACTTTTTTTAATTAATAGATTTTCTTTTTAGAACAGTTTTAGATGTATAGGAAAATTGAGCGGATAGGACAGAGAGTTCCCATATTACCCCACCACCTGCACCCAGTTTCCTCTATTATTATCATCTGACATTCGTTTGGAATATTTATTGCCATTAATGAAGCAATATCAATACATTGTTATTAACTGAAGTCTGTAGTTTACTCAGATTTCCTTAGTCTTTGACCTACTGTCTGTCCTTTTCCTGTTCCAGAAGCCCATCCAGGATCCCATATTACATTTAGATGTCATGTCTCCTAAGGTTCCTTTTGCTGTGACTTTCTCAGCCTTTCCTTATTTCTAATGGCCTTGACAGCTTTGAAGTGTACTGGTCAGGAATGTTGCAGGATGACCTTCTACTGGAATTTATGTAATGTTTTTCTCATAATTAGGTTATAGGTTTTGGAGAGGAAGATCACAAAGGTAAAATGCCTTTTTATCACATCATACTATTTACATGATTTTTGACTATTAACATTGACCTTCGTCACCTAGCTTACTTAGTGTTTGTCAGATTTCTCCACTTTAAATTTCTTTTAATGTTTTTTTATATTTGAGAGAGAGAGAGGGAGCGAGGGATCGTGTGCAAGCTGGGGAGGGGCAGTGAGGGAGGGAGACACAGAATCTGAAGCAGGCTCCAGGTTCTGAGCTATCAGCGCAGAACCTGATGTGAGGCTCGAACTCACAGACCTTGAGATCATGACCTGAGCTGAAGTCGGACACTTAACCGACTAAGCCACCCAGGCTCCCCATCTCCATTTTAAAGTTCCCTTTTTTATTCTCCTCTCCGTGCTATACTCTTGGAAAGGAGTCAGTATGTTCATCCCACACTACAGAAGTAGGGGGGTCATGCTGTCCCTCTCTTAGGGTATAATATCTACCAAATTTATTTGGAATTCTTCTGCAGAGATTTATCTCTTCTCCCCTAATTATTAATTTATTCAATCATTTTTCTATCACATGAACTTATGGATATTAATTTTATACTTTGAGTTATAATTCAATGACTACTTATTTAGTTGCTTAACTTGTTCCAGCTTTAGCTGTTGGGAGCTCTTTCAGTTGGTGGCCCTGTCACCTTGACATACCTCCATCATTGGTATTTGTTTTTGAGCACTTCCTTTCTTTCTCCAACAACAAGACCCTCCAGGCTCATCTTATCTATCTCTTGCCCCAGCCCTAGAATCAGCCATTTTCCAATGAGCCCTGGTTCCTTTTTTTGGAGAATGGTATTAGAAACCAAGCTCTGGGTGCTATGTGTGTTTATTGTTGGTGTGTTGTTTGTTTTAGGGCCTCTCAGCTGACAATGCAAAGGAATATATGTGTGTATATTAACCCCTGCATATAAACCTGTCTATAAATATTTCTATGTGCAACCATCTGAATCTATATTAAGTTAAACTTAAATTCTTTTTCTTAAGTTTATTAATTTATTTTGAGAGAGAGAGAGAGAGAGAGAATGAGTGAGAGGGGGGTGGCAGGGGGACAGAGGGGCCAAAGTGGGCTCTGTGCTGATAGCAGAGAGCCTGATGTGGGGGTCGAACTCACAAACTGCGAGATCAAGACCTGAGCCAACGTCAGATGCTTAACTGACTGAGCCACCCAGGCACCCTTAAACTTATGTTCTTATTGATGTCTCTAAGTTTAATTCATCACCACAGGGATCATTATAATCTCTTTTGCTTATATGTAAGCTCCCACTCAACAGTGAGAAGACTGGCTCCCATCGTTTGCCATCAAGTGACTTAACTGTTTAATTTCAGTGTATATGGATAGCAGTATCAGAATTGTTAATCTACATCCCACAGAAAGCTGCTTTATCAGCCAGAGTACAGTGTTTCTGAGCAGTTTTTCTTTTAATTTATTTAATAGACTCCCTTCATTTCCAAGTTACCTGGGTCAGCACATTTTCCTCACCCCCTCTTCAGTGAGGCTGTTTCACGCATTTGTGATACAGCTAGAGTCTCAGTCTGCATTCTTTTCTGGCCACCCCAACCTCCTAAATGACTTTTTAAGTAGGCCTACAGTAGGGTTTAACATAAAGTTAAGCTTTACTGGGACAGTTCTATAGGTTTTGGCAGATGCATCCTGTCACATATCCACCATTACAGTATCATACAGAATAGTTTTACCACACTTATTTCACTTATTCATTCCTTCCCTCCTCCCCTTGAATCTCTGGCAGCCATTGATCTTTCTACCGTCTCTACAATTTTGCCTTTTTCAGAATGTCGTATAGCTAGAGTCACACAGCATACAATCTTTTTAGTCTGGCTTCTTTCACTAAGCAATATGGATTGAGGTTCCTCCATGTCTTTTTTGGGGGGCATTTATGAATAAAGCTGCTTATAAAGATCTATCTGTGTGCAGGTTTTTGTATGGACCTAAGTTTTCAACTCACTTGGGTAATTACCTAGGGGTGTAATTGCTGGATCGAATGGCAAAACTATGTTTAGTTTCATAAGAAATCTCCAAACTGCCTTCCAAAGTGGCTAAAATATTTTATACTTCCACTAGCAACAAATAGTTTGGGGGATTTTAGTCATTCTAATAGGTGTGTAATTGTATCCCATTGTTTGAATTTCCAGCTCCCTAATGACATGATGCTGAGTATCTTTTCATAGGCTTATTTGTTTTTTGTATATCCTTTTTGATGAGGTGTTTGTTCATATTTTTAAATCAGGTTGTTTGCTTCCTTGTTGTTCAGTTTTTAGACTTCTTTGTATATTTTGAATATCCGTCCTTTATCAGATATGCCTTTTGCAAATATTTTCTCCCAGTCTGTGGCCGGTGTCTTCATTCTCGTAACTACATTCATCACAGAGCAGAAGATTCTAATTTTAATGAAGTCCAACTTGTCGATTTTCTCTTTCATGTTTTGGGCTTTCAGTGTTATATCTAAAAGCACATTGCTAAACCCAAGTTCACCAAGATTTTTTTCTGTGTTATCCTCTAGAAGCTTTGTATGTTTTGTGATTTACCTTTATGTCTATGCTCCATTTTGAATTGATTTTTGTGGAAGGTATAACTTCTCTATCTAGATTATTTATTATTTATTTTCCAGATTTTTATTTAAATTCTAGTTAGTTAACATACAGTGCATTATTGGTTTCAGGAGCAGAATTCAGTGATTCACCACTTATCTACAACACCCAGTGCTCATCACAACAAGGGCCCTCCTTAATACCCATCACCCATCCAACCCATCCCCACCCACCACCCTCCATCACCCCTCAGTTTGCTTTCTATCATTAAGTCTCTTGTGTTTGTTTCCCCCTCTCTTTTTTCCTGTTTCCCATATGTTCACATGTTTTGTTTCTTAAATTCCAGAATGAAAGCATGTGGTATTTATCTTCCTCTGACTGATTGATTTCCCTTAGCAAAATATATTCTAGCTCCATCCACTTCATTGCAAATGGCAAGATTATTTATTTTTAATAGGAATGTCCAGTTGTTTCATCACCATTTGTTGAAAAGACTATCCTTTCTCCACTGAATTGCCTTTCCTCCCTTGCTTTGGCAGCTGACTACATCTGTGTGCATCTATTTCTAGGTTTTCTATTATGTTCCCTTGATGGATGTGCTCATTCTTTTGCTTTTGCCATGCTTCTCTGACTACCTTAGCTTTATAGTAAGTCTTAAAGTTGGATAATATGTTAGTTTTTCTCCTAATATTGTGTTGGCTATTCTGAGTCTTTTGACTTTCCATACAAACTTTAGAATTAATCTGTTAATATCCACCAAATAATTTGTTGATATTTTGATTGGATTGCATTAAATGTATGGATGAAGTTGGGAAGAACAGACATTTCGACAATATTGAGTCTTCCTATCCATAAATATGGACTATCTCTCCATTTATTTAGATATTTAATTTTTCTCACAAAAGTTTTGTAGTTTTCTCCGTATAGATTCTAGCCATATTTTGTTGTTAGATTTATATCTGTGTGTTTCATTTTTGGTGTGCTAATAAATGGTAATATATTTCTTTGTTTTGTTTTTATTTATTTTTAATTTTTTAATGTTTATTTACTTTTGTAATTAATTAATTAATTTAAAATTTTTTTTATGTCTTTATTTTGAGAGAGAGAGACAGAGTGAGTAGGGGAGGGGCAGAGAGAGAGGGAGACACAGAATCTGAAGCAGGCTCCAGGCTCTGAGCTGTCAGCACAGAGCCCCACGCGGGCTCGAATCCCTAAACTGTTAGATCATGACCTGAGCCAAAGTCAGACACTTAACTGACTAAGCCATCCAGGTGACCCTGTATTTTTTAATTTTAAATTCAAATATGTTTTGAATTTTGTTGCTAGCATATAGGAAAGCAATTGACTTTTAAATATTGATCTGGTATCCTGTAAACTTACTGGATAAACCTGTTGTAATTCTTTATAACTTTAGAGGTTTTTTTGGTCAATTCTCATTGTTGGATATGATTTGCTAACATTTTGCTGAGATTTTTGCATCTATGTTCATAAGAGATATTGGTCTCTGATTTTCCTTCTTGTAATGTGTTTACTGCTTTGATATTAGGATGATGCTGGCTTTGTAGAATGACTTAGGAAATGTTCCATTCATTTCTATTTTTTGGAATGATTGTAGAGAATCGCTATTATTTCTTTCTTAAATGTTTAGAATTCACTAGTGAAACTATCTGGGAGAGTGCTTTCTTAGTTTTCAAGGTTTTTAGTTATCACTTCAAATTTTGCAGCAATTACAGACTCTGATGGCTAATTTTGTGTGTCAGTTTAACTGGGCAATGGGTGCTCAGATATTTGGTCAAACATCATTCTGGTGTTTCTGAATGAAGTTAGCATTTCAATCTGTGTGCTTATATGTTAGCCAACTTGAAAATAAATAATATTTTAAAAATAATGATAAATAAATAAGTAGATCTGTGTGCTTTAAGTAAAGCAGATTGCCTTCCATAATGTGAGTGGGCTTTATCCAATCAGTTGAAGGTTTAAATATAACAAAAATACCAGCCTTCCCCAGAGGAGAAAAATTCTCCAGCACACTGCCCTTGGACTGTATCTGCAACATTGGCTCTTCCTGCTTCTACAACCAGCAGACGGCCTTAGAACAGGAACTGCAGCATTAACTCCTTTTCCCAGCCTGGGGGCCCATTCTACAGATTTTGGACTTGCTAGTCTTCATAATCATGTGAGCCAGTGCCTTATAATAAATTTCTTTACATGCAGATAGAGATAGAGATAATATATATGCACATATTACATATGTACATAAATTATATACATATACTATTGGTTCTGTTTCTCTGGACAACATTGACTAATAAGCCATTCAGATGATCTATTTCTCCTTGTGTTGATTTTGGTAGTTGATATCTTTCAAGGACTTAGTACATTTCATCTAAGTGATCAAATTTGTAAATATAGAGTTGCTGATAATATTCCTTAGTTATCATTTTAATAACCACAGAATCAGTAGTGATGACCCTCCTTTCATTCTGCTATTATAACCTGTGTCTTTTCTGTCTTGTTCTTGCTTAGCCTTGCTAGAATTTTATGTTTTATTGATCTTTTCAAAGAACTAGCTTTTGGTTTCTCTGTTAACTTCCTGGTTTTTTATTTCATTGATTCCCACTTTAATTTTCATTATTTTTCTTCTGCTTGCTTTAAGCTTAAGTTGCTCTTCTTTTTCTACTTGCCTAAGATGGAAGCTTAGACGATCAGTTTTAGATTGTTTTTAAATTTTTTTCCTAATGTTTTATTTATTTTTGAGAGAGAAAGAAAGACAGCATGAGCAGGGGAGGGTCAGAGAGAGGGAGATACAGAATCCGAAGCAGTCTCCAGGCTCTGAGCTAGCTGTCAGCACAGAGCCCGATGCAGGGCTCGAACCCACGAACCGCGAGATCATGACCTGAGCCAAAGTCGGATGCTTAACCGACTGAGCCACCCAGGCACCCTGTAGATTGTATTTCCTTTCTAAACATATGCATTCAGCGACATAAATGTCCCCTCTGTTGCCTTCACTGCATCCCACAAATTTGGAAAAATTGTAGTTTTTATCTTCATATAGTATAAAATTTGTGGTCTATGTTGGTGAATGCTCAGTATGAGCCACCAACCCAATTTTAATAAAAAATTCGATCTGATTCAAAATGAATTTACAAAATTAATGAGGTAAAATGGAAGCTGGAACAAGGCTAGGTAAGGATTCATAGGTTTTATGATGCTAGTGTTTTAGCTGACTACATCAATAAAATAAATTTTCAAACTTGACTTACCACATCCCTGTCTATCCAATCATGTAAACAGTCTTTTGAAATATTTCTACTCAAATTTCTTTAGGTGAGGTGTCTGAATCCGAGATTTTAAAAGAAGAAGAAACTGCACTTTTTAAAGTCTTTAATTCTTTGGTTAAGTCCCTGTGTCCACTGCCTAGACTGCCCTTAATACTGCACAGTGCATTTATTAGGTCCACAGTTTTACTTAATGCCATGGTTTACTCCTGAGTGCCACATGCCCACCCCACACACACTACAAGCAAAAGTAAACATCAAGGGCTCCTGATATTTCAATAAAAGAGCAAGCTATTGTTGTTGAACTATTTTTTGGTTGGCAGGATCAATGGGTAAATGTCTGGTATATTACCACTGTTCCTATCTCCAGTGACCATTTTGTCACCAAGATGATGAAAACAATGATTAATGTTTAGCAGTAACATAGCTTCTGGGTGATGTATCCTCTCCAGGACTTCTTATCCATACTACCTTCCAGTGTTTCAGAAAAAGAAAATTCCAGCAGGAATAATCCAACCCCCGGCTCCATTTGTGGCAGGCCCAGCTTCCAATGGGTTTGGCTGGCTCTCCTGGCTGAGCCTTCTATCGTCAAGGTCTCCGAGCAGACTGATGGGGGGCCCTCACCCATGCAAAGTCGGCACTAGGAAAAAAGAGTTAAATCCTTGCCGTGGGTACAGTCAGAGATTCTACCAAATGGACTCAGGCTCTGTTTGAAAACATTTTTTTAAACAAGTGACTCTGTAAGATTTTTAGCAGCTCCCCGTTGCAGTTGTTCATGAGCAGAAGTGCATCACATACATACAATGGTGTCTTTCAGCTCTGCCAAATGTCTCCCTTCCCCCCACCCACTCCTTAGAAATTAAAAGCTGCTCCTGGAGTTGGAACATTAAACATGACTTGGCTTGGTTGCCTGGGGGATAAGAAGTTCCGTGCAGGTGTGGAGCTGCACAGAAGTCTCTCAGCCCCTTGGCTGACTGACAGGAGACTGTCCTAGCCACAGAGCGAGAGGAGACAGGTCACACACACCCCCACTCTCCTCCCAGCCTCAGCACTGAGATGGCTTCACATCTTTCCCCAAAGGAAACCTTTTTCCCTTAGGAGCCAAGACGGTAAGAACATTCTTCAGGATGAGAAATTAAGTGAACTGAGGTAGGTGCACTAGGATGGATGAAAGATGTCATTTATGAAATAAAAGAAAATCCAGTCATTTCCAAGTGTCCCCACTAAATGTTTTTTGTTCTCCGTTTTCTATCCTTAAAGTCCTGGCACCACCAAATGGAGAATAACGTGTATAATAAGGACCAGTAAGTGAGTGAGCACCATTACCCTGCTTGGGGATGGCTTTACTTTATTTTGCTTCCCTAGGAGCCCTGAGTAGCAGACAAGGTCAGGCAACAGGCTGTGCTGGAACGGACAGAGGCACCCTGAGCACGAGCTCTGCCTCTGCTCTCATAGCCTTCTTTGGGCTTTGGTTTCTTTGTCACTAAAATTGCTCACTTCCAAAACTTGTGGTGAAGAAGGATGGAATATTTTACATTTTGCATAATTTGGAGTTTATAAAATGTTCACATTTAAGTCTTGCTATGTGTAGGGAAGATATTCTTGTCTTCATATAATAGGAATGAAATTGAGAAGTTTGCTCAAGTTCATAAAACTCATAGAAATTGAACTGGAACCCGGTTTGGATCCCTGGGCTCCAAATTCAGTGCAGACTTTTCTTCCTCCTTTTTTTTTTCTTTCTCTTTTTTTTTTTTTTTTTTTTTTGGTGGTGGGAGGTAGGGGGATAGTTGTGGGTTTTATTGTGGTAAAATATACAAAACATAAAATTTATCCTTTTAACAATTTTTAAGTGTGCAGTGATATGGCATAAAGCATAACCACATTGTTCTGCAAATATCTCCAGGATTTTTTCATCACCCCTGATTGAAACTTTGTAACCTATTAAACACTAACTTCCCATCTCTCCCTCCTGAGCCCTTGGCAAGCAGCATCCTGTCTTCTGTGCCTATAAATTGGACTACTCTAGGTAAATTATATTAGTGGAATTGCACATATTTGTCCTCTCCTGACTGGCTTGTTTCACTTAGCATAATGTCTTCAAGATTCATGCATGTGGTAGCAGGTGTCAGAATTTTTCTGTTTTTAATGCCAAATAATATTCCATTGTGTGTATGTCCATTTTGTTCATCCATTCATCTGTTGATGGACACTTGGGTTGTTTCCATCTTTTGGCTATTGCATGGCTAGTGATGCTATGAATGTTAGTGTCCAAATATGGTTTGAGCCCTTTCTTTCACTTCTTTTGGTTACATACCCAGATGTGGAATTGCTGGATCATATGATGATTCTATGCTTATTTTTTTATTTCTCAGCTGTTCTTTTAAAATTAAATTAAAATAATATCCCACATCTTGTTATTTACATTTGAAGCCATATCTTCCTCTATTTTCTCTTAAGACAACCATGGTATTCTTTTGATGCTCTGACCAGATGTATCATTACATTGCTAGGGATAACAAAATGTCTTGCATATATTTTATGTTTTGTTTCTGCATGCAAAGTATCACACTGATGCTATTTTGTTCATCTTTTCAAGTTCTGTGAAAAGAGGTTCAAGGGCAGGTATTATTAACCTCACCTTACAAAGGATGAAAATAAAGTTTAAGAAGGTTAAGGAATTGTCTTCAGTAAGATTATAGTAGTCATAAAACAAAAATCTGACTTTCTATTTCTTAATTTACTGCTTACTCAGATGGATTTCTGTAAACTTAAACGAAATATGTTGTCAGCTAATTCTAGCTTGATTCCTATACAATACTTGTTTTATAAACTTAGAAAAGTCTCTAAAACTTTTCATGCCTGTTTCCTCATCTATGAGATACCAATGATATTACTAGTCTCAAAGAAAGGCTTAAGGAATAGCCAACAAAATAGCAGCAAATACTTCACAGAAGTATTTGTGAAGAGTTGTAACAAATTATTGATTGAATCATATGACCACTTAATAATTATTTCTAAAGCAGGACCTTAAATGGAATTGCTAAAATTGCTTTCTTTGAAATTACAATGTGATAATGAAAATCATTCAGAAAACATGAAAGTTTGGGGAAAGAAAATGAAACATGAGTATATCCTCATGACTCTGCTTCTTGCCTCTCTTGGGTGAGCTAATGGTTTAGGACAGGTGTCAGAGATCCATGCATTTTCACACTTCAGGGTCATTGCTCGTGCTTTCCCTCTGCTTTATATACTCTTCCATCTTTAATGAAGCTAGCTTTCAAGTCCTTGCTCAGAATGACATCTTATCCACTACTGTTTCTCTACTTCCTTTCCCGTACCTGTTCCTTCCTCTGTGTTCCAATGCATAAACACCTTTTCAGCATACTTATAAGGTCATGTTTTGGTTTGTGGTTTCTCTCTGTCTTCCTCTAGCCTGGGAGAACCCCAGGACAGGCACTGTCTCCTTCATCCTTGTTTCCCCAGTGCTTGTCATAGTGCCCAACATTTAACACATGCTCAGAAATATTTGCTAAATGAAACAAACAAACAAACAAACAATAATATGAACAAATAAAGAAGTCAGGGTTGATTTTTAAGGGCATCTAAGTCCTTTACACAGGACATAGGAGACTTCCCCTTGCAAAAGCAATTCCCCTCTTCTCTGCTCCTTCCTCTTTCCCCTCAAGATTGTTAACATCATTCTGCTTCCTTCCACTCTCCAATGTTCTAGAAGAGAATAGGGATCGGAAATGAGGCACACTGATTTGGAAAGACTGGCCTCTGGTTTAGAGGGATTCAAATGGAATGTACCACAAAAGCAGCAAGGATGACAGTAAAAAAGCAGTGGGAAGGCAAGAGGTTCTTTGTGACTAAGGAAGAGATTGAAAGGGGAGGGAAGCCTTTCACTGGTTATTGTGAATGGAATTGATGGAGAGTTCCTTCAGGGAAGATTACTCCCTGTTCATCTTTCTAAGTAGCTAGCAAATAATGATGGGCTTCATTATAGGGTTATTAAACTCAGCTGAGATTTTTGCATATCTTGCTATCAATAAAGAATCACAATTGGCCAGAGACTAGCCAAACAAATCACTTTTAATAAAATAAGGAGTCAAAATCCCAAATGACAACCTCAAAATTACAGTAAACCTGCTTTTGCACTTTTGAGGGTTTCTGCCATGGTGAATGGATTTATCTTCCAAAGGATCATTTATAAGTCAGATGTTTGAAACAGAATTTATGTGCCATGGATATATTATGAGTGGTGACAGGTTCTCAGGCCAGCACACAAATGTCTGTATTGTCTGTTAGGAACACTGAATGCCATTGGGAGAAATACCTCAGGCTTCAGAGATGACCAGAATCACTTTGACATGATCATTTCCATTTCAGGAGAAAACTAGACCTCAAATAGTGCCAAGCTAGGATGGCATGAGGAGTGTCTGAAGAAGTGATTAGGAGTAGGAGTGAGAAGTAGGGGACAGCACAGGGCAGAAATCCTTCCTAGTCATTCCTTAGCTCTAGCGCTAAGGGTGCTTGGTGGCTAAGGGTGCTCTAGGGCCCTACTGGATCAGAATTTCCAGGGATGGGCCCATTCATTGGTGTGTTTCACAAGCTCCCTAACTACTTCTAGTCCACAGCCTGGTTTGGGAACCAGTCTCTAATCTTTGTCATCTCTCTTCCAGTTAATGAGCTCTAGGTGAGCAAAGACAGGGAATGGAGGAGGTGGGGTCCTGGAAATCTTTGGGGAGCAGCTGGAATATGGAAGGGAAAGAAGTTGCAATGGTTCATCATGTAACTGGTGAGGAAACTGAGTCAGCCAAGGTCACAGAGCAGAGGGGAGAGTGGGGATTCTAACCGATGCCTGTCTTGTTCCCAAGCCTCTTTGCTTATATGCAGCATATATGCTTCTGCCTCCCATATGAGGAGCAGATATACTTGAGAATCTGCCAGTGCTGTTAAACTGTGGGTTCCTAAGAGCATCAAGCTAACTGTAATGTCCAGGTGCCAGAGGAAAAAGCTGGAGACAAGGTCAGACCAACCATACCCAGCAAAGTCCATGGAGGCCATCTCTCCAATCTCCTTTCTGGCCTCAGTAGCCTGATGACTTTGCCTCATTCTCAGTTTCTCCAACCATAAGATGAAGACAATAATATTTACATATATCTTCCTTACAGCACTGCGTGAAACTTAATTAGTTCATGTTTACTGTGGTCTTTGAAGATGAAAAGCTCTGTGTGAGAGCTAAGTGTCCTCATTCTAAATGTCTTGATTTTATTTGACAGCTTGAGAGCTCTACATTCTGGAAGACTCTTCTTTTTCTTTATTTTCTGTTATTTCTAATCTGATTCAAAGTGGAAACTAGAGGAATTTCTTGAGCTTTCCTAATTATAAATGGTTTGAAGGATCTAATTGCCGGCTAGGATGGAGGGAAGCGACAGAAAGGAGGGAAGAAGCATGTCTGAACAGAAACTCCAAGCATTCTGAGGTCTGCCCTTCGACCTGGAATTCTGCAGCTCTCCAGCATTGACATTTGGCTTCTTGCATTTTGTATTTATAGCAGCAGACCTCCTCGCCCTTCAAGTCTCTCTCACCACTGCCCTGCCCTTCCCTTCCCTTTTTGGTTCCACCCACATGCACACCATCCTCATGAACGCGAAATGTTGGAAGAAGATCGAAATTTGTTTTATTATGCAGTATTTGGCAGTTATAACACTAATTTACAGAAGCATTAAATGTTGTGAAATCTCTGCTCTTTTTTATTTTTATTTTTAAATTACTTGTTGTTGAAGTGTAATTGGTACATAATATTCCAGTACTTAAAGTGTACAACATAGTGATTTGACAACTCTATACATTATGCTATGCTTACCACAAGTGTAGCTACCATCTGTCACTGTACTATATTATTATAATATCATTGACTATATTTCTTATACTGTGCCTTTCATTCCCATGAATTATTTATTCCATAAATGGAAGCCTGTACCTCCCATGCCCCTTCATCCATTTTGCCCACCCCTCCCCACCCCCCAGCAACCATCAGTTTGTCTTCTGTATTTATGGGTCTATTTCTGCTTTTTTGTTTGTTCATTTGTTTTGCTTTTTAAATTCCCACATATAAGCAAAATCATATGGTATTTGTCTTCCTCTGTCTGACATATTTTATTTAGCATAACAGCCTCTAGGTTCCCTTCCATGTTCTCACAAATGGCAAGATCTCATTTGTTTTTGCAGCTGAGTAATATTCCATTGTAATACTGACCATATCTTCTCATCCTCTTTATGCATTTGTGAAATCTCTGCTCTTTAAAATATTGATCCTTGGGATGCCTAGCTGGCTCAGTTGGAGGAACATTCAACTCTTGATCTCAGAGTTGTGAATTCAAGCCCTATGTTGGGTGTGGAGATTACTAAAAATAATAATAATAATAAACTTTAAAAACAAACAAATAAATAAATGAAATACTGACTCTTACCCTTCACAAAAGAAAATAAGTGCACACATTAATGACAGATCATCTAAACAGAAAATCAACAAGGAAACAATGGCTTTGAATGACACATCAGACCAGATGTACTTAACATGTATTCAGAAAATTCCATCCTAAATCAGAAGAATATACATTCTTTTCAAGTGCACATGCAATATTCTCCAGAAGAGATCACATATTAGGCCGCAAAACAGGGCTCAACAAATACAAGAAGATTAAAGCCATAACATGGACCTTTTCTAACCACAACACTATGAAACTAAAAGTCAACCACAAGAAAAAATCTGTAAAGAACACAAATATTAGAAGGTTAAAGAACATCTACTAAACAATGAATGAGTCAACCAGAAAATAAAAGAAAAAAAATGAAAATGAAAATACAGTGGTCCAAAACCTTTAGGATGCAGCAAAAGTAATCCTAAGAGGAAAATATATAGCAATTAAGGCCTATCTCAATAAGAAAGAAAAATCTCAAATAAACAACTTAACCTTACACTTGAAGGAGCTAGAAAAAGAACAACTAATAAAGCCACTAATGAAAGAAATTGAAGATGACACAAAGAAGTGGAAAGACATTCCATGCTCATGGATTGGAAGAGCAAATAATTGTGTTTTTCAAAATTTGTTTATTTAAACTCAAGTTAGTTAACATACAGTGTAGTATTGGTTTCAGGAGTAGAACCCAGAGATTCATCATTTACATACAACACCCAGTGCTCCTCCCAACAAGTGCCCTCCTTAATATCCATCACCCATTTAGCCTATCCCCCACCCAATAGCCCTCCAGCAACCCTCGGTTTGTTCTCTGTATTCAAGAGTCTCTTATGATTTGTATCCCTCTCTGTTTTTATCTTATTTTTCCTTCCCTTCCCCTATGTTAATCTGTTGTGTTTCTTAAATTCCACATATGAGCAAAATCATATGGTATTTGTCTTCTCTGACTTATTTCACTCAGCATAATACACTCTATGGAAGAACAAATATTGTTTAAATGTCAACACAACTCAAAGCAATCTACACATTTAATGTAATCCCTATCAAAATATCAACATTTTTTTACAGAACTAGAACAATCCTAAAATTTTTATGGAACCACAAAGCCCCCAAATAGCCAAAGAAATCTTGAAAAAGAAAGACAAAATTGGAAACATCACAATTCCAGACTTCAAGTTATATTACAAAGTTGTAGTAACCAAAACAATATGGTACTAGCACAAAATTGACACAGAGATCAATGGCACAGAATAGAAAACCCAAATATGAACCCATAATTATATGGTCAATTAATCTTCAACAAAGCAGGAAAGAATGCCCAATGGGAAAAAGACAGTTTCTTCAACAAATTGTGTTGGGAAAACTGGACAGCAAATGCAACAGAATGAAACTGGACCACTTTCTTATACCATACACAAAAATAAATTCAAAATGGATGAAAGTCCTAAATATGAGACTTGAAACCATAACAATCCTAGAAGAGAACACAAGCAGTAACTTCTTTGACATTGGCCATAAAAACTTCTTACTAGATATATCTCCCGAGGCAAGGGAAACAAGAGCAAAAGTAAACAATTGAGACTACCTCAAAATAAAAATCTTCTGCACAGTGAAGGAAACTATCAACAAAACTCAACTCCCAAAAAATGAATAATCCAATTAAAAATGGGCACAAGGCATGAATAGACTTTTTCCAGAGAAGACATATAGATGGCCGACAGACACATGATAAGATGCTCAACATCACTCATCATCAGGGAAATACAAATCAAAACTACAGTAAGATACCATCTCACACCTGTTAGAATGGCTAAAATCAACAACAAAAGAAAGAACAGGTGCTGGTGAGAATGCAGAGAAAAGGGAACCTTCTTACAATGTTGGTGATAGTGCAAATTGGTCCGACAACTCTGAAGAACAGTATGGAAGTTCCTCAAAAAGTTAAAAATAGAACTACCCTATGATCCAGCAATCACACTACTAGGTCTTTACCCAAAGACTACAAAAATACTAATTCAAAGGTATATATGTACCCTGATGTTAATAGCAGTATTATCTACAATAGCCAAATTATGGAAATAGCCCGTGTCCATTGACTGATGAATGGATAAAGATGTGGTAGATAGATAGATATAGATATACATATACACAATGGAATATTACTCGGCCATTAAAAATAATGAAATCTTACCATTTGCAATGACATAGATGGAGCTGGAGTATTATGTTAAGTAAAATAAGGTAGCCAGAGAAAGACAAATACCATACAATTTCACTCATATGTGGAATTTAAGAAACAAACAAAGAAACAAAAAATAAAAGGGGAGAAAAAGAGAGAGAGGCAAACCAAGAAACAGACTCTTACAGAGAACAAACTGATCGTTACCAGAGGGGAGGTGAGTGGGGAGATGGGTGAAATAGATGATAGGGATTAAGGGGTGCACTTGGGATGAGCACCAGGTGATGTATGAAGTGTTGAATCACTATACTGTAGACCTGAATCTAATATTACACTATATGTTAACTAACTGGAATTTAAATAAAAACTTAAAAAAAAAAAAGACAGTGAATGATACACCATGAATGAGAGAATGGTTTCTGGTCCTATTCTCTAGTAGAATTAAATGCTGCTTTCAAGATAATGGTAAAAATATTTGCCCTTAAACGAACAAACAAACAAAAAATTTAAATATTCTAATTAGGTAGAGCAACTCTTCTTTCAGGAAAAAAAACTCAATACAAAACTACATCTAATTTGAAGACTTGAAAGCCTTGGTTATCGTTCTGGCTGGCTTTCTGCCTTAATTCTTCCAGTAGAATAACTCCTCAGTGAACAAGCTGGTGTTCGGCTGAATTGAGGAGTTGGAGCAGTTTGTCTCCAACACCCAGGAGTCCTGTCGTATACTCTTCTACTGCACTTCTTCTGTCCTTTCCATTCTTGTCAGGCGCAAGTAAGAGTGGTCCCAGATATTTTCCATTTGTTAATGTGGAAGTGTTACCTCTCTCCTACCCCCATCGCTCTACTCTGCTCCAATCTGCAAGGGTGGGAAAAGGGAGAGACGGGAGCAGGAGTGATGTCCTGGGGTCTGAGGGTGGCCACCAGGCAACACCACAGAAAAGTCAATAGGTCAAAAGCTGAAAATGAGCTATGAATTGCATGGTGGTCCCAGGTCTGCCAGGGAAAAGGAGAGTTTTGTCTATTAGGCAGTGTTATATACACATATGAATGAATACATTATATGTGTTTCTAGATGTATATGTAGGCATAAATTCAAAAGGATAAACTGAGTGCCCTGTGTGTGTAATCAGTTCACTCAGCCTACCTTGGAGCCAGAGCTCAGCAGATCCACAAAGTTATAACTGACCCAGATCCCTGACTAGGCATGTGCAGGACAGTGGTCAAAGTGAGCAAATAAGCTGGTTCTCCTCATGTTTCCACAAGAGAAGGGAAGTGGTTCTGTCATACTCATGAGTAGGTTGTGAGTTTAAATCCTGTGTTGGGTTCCACGTTGGGCATGAAGCGTACTTAAAAAAAAAAAGAATATAGAGGTATAAACAAATCATAATGGTAATGATCATGATGATAATACTGATAATATATAAACTCACTAGCATTTGCTATTTACCTGGCACTGTTCTGAGTGCTTTATGTATGTTAACTTCCTTCCCTTGTTAGTGTGCGCAAACATTATACAGAGACAACTGGCTCAAGATGATAAGAGTTTCTACATGAATGCACTAAGTTAATACATAAATATAAGTATGCATATATGCCTACAGATATCCTTTTACTGAAGTTCTAATGCCTGTAAGGAGATGGACTGAATGGAAATTAAATAATAAATATTTTAGGGGCTCCTGGGGGCTTGGCCGGTTAAACTTATGACTCTTGATTTTGGGTCAGGTCATGATCTCATGGATCATGAGATTGAGCCCTGCACTGACAGTGTGGAGCCTGCTTGGGATTCTCCCTCTATCCCTGCCCCTTTCCCCCTCTCCCTCTCTCAAAAGAAAAAGAAGAAGAAGAAGAAGAAGAAGAAGAAGAAGAAGAAGAAGAAATGAAAAAGAACAAAAGGAGTATTTTGTATGTATGTGAGAATGGTATTCAACACAAAGCACAATACTGACAGTTTATTGGGTGAATAAAATGAATAGTTATTAAAATAAGCATGTTTTTCCTGTTATTAGAACCAGAAGAAATAAACTGTGTAAGATAACATTTCACAGGGTCGTCTATTAGATTCCCTTCATGGTGATTACCTGGGGGTGCTTATTGAGAATACAGATTCCTGAGACTCACTTTCCCAAACAGTCTGTGTCAGATGTCTGTTCTTAACTGTGAACTGAAGGACATCCCGAGGCAGAACTACTATCTGTGGGAGGCAGTAAGGCCCTAAGACTCACTTACCATGGGAGCCATTTGGAGGAATTTGAGGGTTCATGAGGAAAGATGAGGAAAACAATGGTCTCAACACAATATTCTGAAGAAACATCAGAAAATGTATGTGCTTTTAAGGATAAATACATATGTTTCTAAAGGGAGATCAGGTGCCTGCCTGAGGTGGAAAGCTAAACCAAGTGGCGTGTTATTCATTCAGACATCTCCTCATTGCCAAGATCACTAGCGGAAAGTATTGCCACTGATGAACAAAGGGTGCAGAGGGAGTATTCTTTGAGTTGAAGAAAAGTACAAAGTAAAAAGACAAACAAAAAGGAGGATAAAGATTAGAAAAATGAAGGAACAAAGAAAAAAATCTGGCTGCTTTGAAATTTTTGTTTTTTAGGTGTGTCACTATCAACAGTTGTCCAGAAAGAACTGTGATCCTATGTTTTAATTGAGTAATTTCCCATCCACCTTTTCTTTGCATATAAGGAAATAATATCGAGACATGCGATTGTATGGTAAACATCTTTCTGTGTTCTGTTGAAAATCCAGGTCACAGAGGAAAACTTTTAGAAAGGCGTCCCCGGACTCACTAATCATACTTCTGTTGAGATGTATCCCTTTCTAGGCCTTTTGAAAATACATTGACCGCAAACATGGAATTTATAGCTCTGGCCACCACCCTGAAGGTAAATTGACATTACTCTAGAAAGCAGTGTGGTGTCTGGCAGGGCTGATGGGATAAACTCTAGGGGTGACTCTAGGGCTGGAAGAAGTGTCAGCAGAGGCCTTACTGCCCCTGGAAATCACCTGCTGTTCTATTATAAGAATTCATCAGGTCCATTTGGAACCTGCTCTAAAGTTCCTTGACAAAAATTACAGTGGAGCCAGCTGCTTTTACTGTTGTTTTGTACCCTGAGAAGCAGTAGTTGGAAACACAGGTACTTAGAGGGGCCAGGCAGAAAACACATTATGTGAAGCAGGTCATGGTTAAGAGTGCGAAGAACTGCAGAAAAACTGTCGAGCATGGGCTCAGTCTGAAAGCCCACAGATCTACATCCATGAACCAATTTGGCTTCCCCATCCTTCCTGATTCTCAGGTGCAGGAATGATGAAGAAAAGAACACAATCGTGTTAGGAATCCTAAGCCATCCAAATCACACCATACACAGACCGTTACTTTGTAAATTCCAAGGCCAAAATCAAGATTACATTCCTAGGTTTTCTTCTTTCCCTTTTCTTTCTTTCCCTATATTTTTACTTATCTCTTAAGTCAATATATTAAGCCTTAGTTACAAACATTCACCATATGCAGGTAGGCACCATGTGAATCTCTAAAGAATGAAATAGAGTCTCTGACCTTAGGGAAGTTTAGAATGTCCTACAGAAGGCCAGAAATAAATAAGAGAGAAAGTAATATGGAATACATAACCCAGGAGTTTTCTCCAGGTGGTTAGCAAATGTGTTACTATGACTCCAGAGGAATTACAGATCAAAGTGAATTGAACTGCAGGGCTCTCAAATTTCTTGAACAAGATGTGACTTGAAAACCTTGAAAAGGAAGTAAGATTAACTAGTTAGAGGGGAAAGGAGAGGAGAAGAGAGTTTCGGTGATATAGAGTGAACAGAGGAATACAAGTAGGTCAAGCTTTTACCCTTCCTTTGACCCAAATTCTAAGTTACCAAAGATGATTGGAAAATAATTAGAAAGTGTCAGGGGGAGGTGTTGTCCTCACTAAATGGTGAGAAGTTTTTCTCCCCCTTGTATTATGGAAAGTCCTTATGAGTGTGTATTACTCATTGTAGATTCTGGATTACTAAATGCTTTGTGGTCCTGACCTGGGATTATGCCAAGGAAAGCACTAACTCTACATCCTGGAGGAGGAATTAAGCCTTCTACAGAATATCAGGTAGCATAGCCTTTGACTGAAAATATAGAAAACACAATTCAAAATGGCATAGACAATATTATCACATGTAACAAGAAGTACAGAGGTTGTGAATATTCTCCAGGGTTGGTAATGCAAGGACCTGACAACATTATCGAGATCTATGTTCTCCCCACTTTTTCTCTCTGCCATCCTTTAAGCATGTTACCTTTGTCCTCAGACTAGCTCTCTTAATGGCTGCAAGATTGCAACAGCAATCCCAGGTGTCCTATCAAGGCATGAAAATGTCCCATGATGGAAGATAACATCTCCTCTATGCTTTTTTCTAAGAGTGAGGAAATCTTTCTCATAAAGCTTCCAAAAGACTTTCTCTAATGTGTATTTGCTAAAATTGGGTCATATGTCCCTTTAAAAACCAATCATTGCTAAGAGGAATGTGGTTGCTACAATTGATTCAGGCTAATCAGGATTTATCTCTGAGTCTCATGGGAGGAGAGAGGGACACCAGACAAAACAAAGACTCTGTTAGGAAAAAAAAAGAAAAAGTAAAATAGAAGGAGGAGGTAGAGAAAGAGGAGGAAGAGGAAGAAGAGGAAGAGTCTGCTAGGTAGATGGGGCTTTAAAATTTGTCCACAAATTCATTGATACTCCTCCTGTTTCAAGAAGTTGAACAAATTCTCCTCCTCTTGAGCACTATGTCACCCAAGCAGCCAATGGAGAGGCCTGCAGAGCAAGGAACTGAGGTCTCCTGCCAACAGCCATAGGGTACACCATCTTAGAAATTAATCATCCAGGCCCACTCAAGCCTTGAGACACCTCCAGCCCCCATCAATAACCTGACTGCAAGTAAATGGGACACCCTGAGCCAGGTCAACCCAGGCCCAACTCTTGAATTTCTATCCACAAAAATTGTGTTTGTTGGAGCGCTCAGTCGGTTGTGTGTCCAACTTTGGCTTAGGTCATGATCTCTCCATTTCCAAGTTTGAGCCCTGTGTCAGGCTCTGTGCTAACAGCTCAGAGTCTGGAGCCTCTTCAGATTCTGTGTCTTCGTCTTTCTCTCGGCCCCTCCCCCACTCATGCTGTCTCTTTCTCTCTTATAAATAAACATTTAAAAAAATTTTAATTGTATTTGTTGTTTTAAGCCACTAAATTTAAGGTATATATGTAACTTACAGGTAACCAATCACAGCTGGTATTTCTTCAGGCAAGTGGAATATTCATTTTGCACATGGAAATCATACCGTGTCTTCAGAATGCTTGACTAAAGGGAGAAAAGACTGCCTTGAGTCACTGGATAAAGTGGAAAGAATTTGGATCTAGAAATCAATAGAATTCGGGCCTTGGCTCTGTCACTAAGAAAAAGTAATTTTATTTCTCTTGACCTTTTTCTTGTTATCTGTAACTGAAGGAATCGGGCTACATGCTATGTGATACCTTGTCCAGCTTTCAAATGCCATGTGTGAAATGCTTGAATTTTACTGTTTTAGGTTGTATAGCATGGCACTGAGAACACCAGTTCTAGAATTAAGCACCTCAGGTTTACATCCTGGCACAATCACTTGTTCAATAATTGTTCTTGGATGAATGATATTACCACTTTAAGCCTCAGTTTCCTCATACTTTATTGAGAGGATTAAATAACATAATGCAGGTAAAGCTCTTAGCATGTGGTAGCACTTAGTGAGTGCTCAATAAATGCAGGCAGTGTTACCTATATTATAGCAGCACATTTTTAAAAATAAACCTTTAAATGCTTTGTATTTTCTGGGGGAAAAAGTGTTGGGCATTACATGCTAGCCTTTGGGAGTGAAATTCTACTGATTTCTTGACGCAACAGCTGTGGGTTAGGAATTTTGAGGTACTTTTCCTGTGATGAAGCTGTGATGGATTTGCATAGTTGTATTTTTAATGTACTTTATAGTTTATAGTTGATTTGGCTTCTGTATAATCAATATGTAAAGTGCACTGATAGGGACTTGGAACACACTTTTATTACTTTTTAAAAATAATTTTTAATGTTTTTATTTATATTTGAGAGGGAGAGGGAGAGAGAGAGCGCAAGCTAGCGCTTCAGCAGGGGAGAGGCAGAGAGATGGAGACAGAATCTGAAGCAGGTTCCAGGCTCCAAGCTGCGAGCTGTCACCACAGAACCTAATGAGGGGCTCGAACCCATGAGAAGTGGGATCATGACCTGAGCTGAAATTGGACACTTAACCGGTGACTGAGCTACCCAGGCGCTCCATTTTTATTATTTTTAAAAGAATCAAATTTATATATGAAGTTTTGCCTTATAATTTATTTCTGGATCATGAAGTCAACTCCAAATGACAATCTCATCTTCTATAGGAAAGTACATTCTGCTATAATGATCTATTTTTACATGTGTTTCTAAGAATGCTTCACAGTGGAAAGTTAGATGGGCCATACTTCCTTGATTCTCCTACATAGCACAGCCTGTGGTAGGCACTACATTTTATTTGCTTAAGCTGGGTTTTTTATTAGTATAAAGATTAATAAACATCTAAGTCAGTTTCTGCTTGTGCCTTAGGGTCTGCTCATTAATAATTAAGTTCATTGTGCACCACATACTCTGGTCTTGGTTTTACCAGTTTGGAAGTCTCTTTTTTTCAGGTATCCCTGATTCGAGCTGCTGGCTGGACAGAAAATCAGCAGTCCTCTGACAGGTTACTGCCTTCCTTGTTCCTGTCCAGAATGCTAAGCTCTCTTTGGCCCAGGTCACTTTTCTGGGATAAGTTTCCAAAATCAATATCTGATGTCTCTGTTTTCTGTGGCACCTGCCATTGACTTAGGTAGCAGCAAACAGCATTAGAATATTCTGAGCTTTCCATCTTCCTGTTATACAGCTAGGGTCACCTGAGGCTCCAGACTAACTCTCCAGTGGGAAGCATAGAGTATTCTGGGCAGAATTCCTTGCCAATGGGCAATGTGCTGGGCCTGACAATCAAGGGTCAAGAAGGAGTCCAGTTTCCTATGCTTTTAGCTTTTGAATTTTCTAATAAAGTTTTGTTTTATGGGCTAAGATTTTATAATACAAAATAATTTTTGTTGTTTCTTTTCTCTATGATTTTTTTTGCTGCCATTAATTCCATTAGAGCCACAAACAGCCATCACAGAACCCATTGTTCCACCATCTGTCTTAATGGAACTAGACTCTAGATACCTCTGATTACCTTATTGTGATCTGTAAGCATGAATTACTTGATCAAATTTTATCTTCAGCCAGTTTTATATTGCTGCTATTCTCTTGTCTGTATTCTTCCTGATTTTGTTTTTATTTAAAGTTTATTTTGAGAAAGAGAGAGAGGGCATGCATGCATGTGAAGGGGGAGGGGCAGAGAGAGAGGAATCTCAAGCAGGCTCTGGTGCTGTCAGCACAGAGTCCCATGTGGGGCTCTATCCCACAAACTGTGAGATCATGACCTGAGCTAAGATCAAGAGTTGGATGCTCAAACAACTGAGCCACCCAGGCGCTTCATTCATGATTTTGTTTGAGTTGATTAGGGCCCCCTCTTCCTGCCTTAGGTTTCCAGAATAGAATCCCAATTCTTCTACAACAGTATTTATGTGGTGGTTCTGCATTCCCTTCATTATTTTAGATGCCCACCTGCCTGAGGATCTGCACCTGCTTGTTTATCTTACATCTTTTACATACCACTTCTCTTGTATCAGGCAAAAAACCATGCTCTTTATAGGGAAACAGGCACTGGGTGTTACATATGTTGACAATTTCCAAACCCTGACAGCTAGTCTCCTAATCTCAGTGTTGCATAGTTTTTAGGAAATTCAGAAACAGACTTATTTGTATAAGGAATGAATCTGTCTTCTGTAATATTTAGGAAATTTAAAACCCTACACCTTCCTATTCCCTTATTGTAATTGAATTCAAATTTAATATTTGACACAATCAACAGAGTGAAAAAGCAAATAATGGAATGGGAGAAAGTATTTCCAAATCATATATCTAATAAGAGGTTAGTATCCAGAATATATAAAGAACTACAACTCAACAATAGCAAACAAGTAACCAAATTTAAAAATGGGCAAAAACAGGTACCTGAGTGGCTCAGTCAAGGATGGCTCAGTCAATTAAGGTTAAGCATCCTGATCTCACAGTTCACGAGTTCAAGCCCCACAATGGGCTTGCTGCTGTTATAGCAGAGCCCACTTCAGATCCTCTGTCCCCCTCTCCCTCTGCCCCTCCCCACTCACTCTCTCTCTCTCTCTTTCTCTCTCTCTCTCAAAAATAAACATTAAAAAAATAAAAATGTGCATTTCTCCAAAGATGATATATGAATGGCCAGCAAGTATGTGAAAAGATGCTCAACATCATTAGTCGTTAGGGGAATGCAAATCAAAACATAGCCCAAACAGTTGAAGACAGGATCTCAAAGAGATATTTGTATACTTATGTTTATGAAGCAACCCAAGTGTTCATTAACAGATGAATGGATAAACAAAATGTGGTCTATACATACTATGGAACATTATTCAGCCTTAAAAAGGAAGGAAATTCTGACACATGCTACAACATGGATGAACTTTGAGGGCATTATGTTAAGTGAAGTAAGCCAGTAACAAAAAGACAAATACTGTGTGATTCTAGTATATGAAATACAGTATATGAAATATCTATATTTCATATACTAGTTTCATAGAAAAAGAAAGTAGAATGGTGGTTGCCAAGGGCTGGGGGAAGGGAAATGTTTAATAGGTATAAAGTTTTAGTTGTGCAAGATGAAAAAGTTCTGGATACTGGTTGCACAACAATGTGAATATACTGAACTGTGCACTTAGAAATGGTTAAAATGATACATTTTATATTATGTGTTTTTAACAACAATAAAAAATTTGTATCTGGATTTCACACATCTGCAGTATATAATATACATAAATTTTTTCTCAGGAATATCATATTTAGTGGGGGTCATATCTACTTACCCAGCTTTACAGCCAAACATACTTTGACCTCCACTCCTAATCAGTGTTTCAGCAAAGACAGGCATAAGATAAAATACCAGCACCCAAAAGTAACTAGTTTAATTATTGATGATGACCTTGAGGCAATAAATACATATTTTTATTGAATACCGCTCAGTGGGGAATGGTAACGGTACTTCTCCCTGTTTCACTTTGAGCAAGGGAAATGCGTCTGGCCAAGCAAGAACAAAGCTCTGAAGGGGATGGAATGTTGCTGTGCTTTAATATTGTGCAGTTTTTATGGTGGGCTTTCCTAAGTGCACAGGACGGCAGTGGTGATGCGGCATGTGCCATACTTGCCAGCCTATCGTACAGGCTTTATGGAGGAAGGCTGTTTCCTGCCTGCAGAGCCCTTTAAAACACGGTGTAGAGAGAGGTTCAGCAGGTGCATGGGCAGAAAAGGTATTCTTAGCAAAGCAGAATCATAGAAGCAGGCATGTGGAGTGTAACTAAATACCACTAGGTGGTATTTAGCAAACATAGGAAGACCTGGAATGAATTTCAAAGGATGCGTGATGGTAATGAATATATCTTGTCTTCTTTGTATCCACAATTCTTGACAATAAGTTCTGTGGAACTAAACTAGTTTCAAGAACTTGAAAATATTTAGATATGTAGGTCTTGGGTTGAAGAGGAAAGTGTTGGGAGGGTGTATATGCACATACATATACAGACAAAAGAAAGATTATTATCTTCAGAAAAATCTGAACACTATAGTCTGCCAAGCTAACTCACTTGGCAAGAAGTCTGTTGGTAATTATTTTTCCAAATTACATTCATGTTCACTTTATTTGTTTTTTCTAAGACACTAATATCAAAATTTTTAATGTTTTTTTTATTTTTGAGAGAGATGGAGCATGAGTGGGGGAGAGGCATAGAGAGAGGGAGACACAGAACTGAAAGCAGGCTCCAGGCTCTGAGCTGTTAGCACAGAGCCTGACGTGGGTCTTGAACTCACAAACTGTGAAATCATGACCTGAATTAAAGTCTGACGCTTAACCAACTGAGCCACCCAGGCACCTCACTAATATCAATTTTTATAGGAATTTCACGTCATTTGAAAGGCACAGTAATATTTAAATTAAACAGAAGTCACTACAACAATGCCAAAAAGTTCCTACCATATTAAGCCACAGCAAAAACATCAAGAGCAAAGGCTAGGGGTTATAATGGGTAGGGAGCTTTCTTTCCAAAAGACCTGAGAGAAATAATTGTCTTCATAACCTGATGATTTGGACCCAGAAGAACACATGCCAGGAAAAGGTCAAGAGGCCTGGAGATGAAAACCAAACACAAAGGTATAAGGAGATGGCTGCCTGCCCCACAAGGAGGGTCTGCTGTACCTGCCGCCTCCCCTCCTGCCTGATAGGCAGTTCTCCAGGACTATGAGGTTCAGAAGGGTCTGGATCTCCTGAGGAGTCTTAAAGGCATTGAAGAACTGTCTCCATGTGTGTGAGTGTGTGAGTGAGTGTGTGTGTGTGTGTGTGTGTGTGTTGGTGCCAAAGCTACCAGAGTGGACGGTATCCTGAATCCTGGATTCTTACTCAAATGTCCAATAAATGCTTGAAAGCAGCTGTAGCACCCAATGCCACACTTCTGGAGGAAGCATTGGTCCAAAATAAGGGGATAGATATCTCCATGATGCTTGTAGAAGTCATCCAGACAACCCCAATCAAGAGTCCATGTCTCTCTGTTTAACCATGTCCCTTTCTAAGAAAATAACTTCTGAGAGTTTTCAAAAGGAAAATTAACCCCACCTTTTTTTTTTTTTTTTTTTTTTTTTACCTCTTCTACCACCAGCTCTCCCAGCTGATAACCTGATAAAAACTCTGCAGGAGATCCAGCTTGTTCCAGCACATCTGTCCACTTTTCTTCTTCACATCAGGTATGTAAAGTTTATCTTGAGTTGAGAAAACTCAGATTGAGATGAAGTTCTGGAATTCCTTCTCACAGTGTCTCATTTTGCTGTTCTCGCAAGACTCACAGCTTCAACTTCAGGGTAGTTGTGGCTGACTTTTAGCCTTTTGAGGGTGTCACAGAGGGGTGTTTGAATTGGATTGAGGAAACTTAAAATAGTTTGCATGGGCATGCTCCCACTTTTTCTTTCTTGAAAGAACTAGCAGCTTATTTGTGCAGGTCGAGTTAAAAAGAAAAGACAGAATCATTTATAATTGTTCTTATTGCTTTTGATCACATAGTATATGTGGAAAAACAGGATGTTGACAAGACATTATCATTTTGTCTCTCCTATTGGTCCATAAGGTCTTTGGAAGCAATGTCTGCATTTGATTCATTTCTGGCATCTTGCAAGGCTAGTTCTAATCCTTACAAAATTTTTGGGATCTTTCAAGGCTAGTTCTATCTCTTACAAAATTATCTAAATTATCAAATTATCAAAAAGTTTATGAACTAAGTAACTAATATCAATAAGAAAAAATAAGCCCTGCGTATCCTAAGGTTGTTAGCTTTTAAGCAACAGTATGCAAGACAGTTCCTAATGGGTATAATTTTCAGTAACTTGTGTATCTGTCTCTCAACATTGGAAGAAAAGGATCTGATAATCAGAAGTTTTATCTTTTATCTGAAGGCCATTAAAGATTTTTGTTGTCTATTCTGAATTGTCTTCTGTATCCAGCAAGCTATTTTGAAAAATAAGTTGTATTTCTAAATCTGGGGGAAAAAATGTTGGGCATTACATGCTAGCCTTTGGGAGTGAAATTCTACTGATTTCTTGACGCAACAGCTGTGGGTTAGGAATTTTGAGGTACTTTTCCTGTGATGAAGCTGTGATGGATTTGCATAGATCCATCTACATTCCCACACTCATACATTTGCCCCATCACCATCCTGCTAAACAATTAATTAAAAGCATTTTAAGGCAATGGTGGGACTTAGGGGTACCCCTAGGCAGTTAGACAAGATCAGCATAATTGATCTGAGAATTGAACCTACAGTCATGACCTCATCAAATCATGTTCTAGCAAATACAGTTCTTTACATAAGTATATAATACATTCCTTACCTTTCCATGAAATGACATATATGAAAGGACACAAAATCACAAATATATATGTCATGCAAAGATTTAAGTGTGTGTTTGAGCATGTATGTATAATAGCAATTTCTCTGTTTCTAAATTCTGATTTGTCCTAAAAACTTCTGAGTTCTTAAGCATATGTCTATCAATGACTCTTTTTACATAGACTCAATCCTTTGAGGAGGCCAAAACAACAATCCTCTCTTCCATTAGTGCCTCTCTAAGGCTATCAGCTCCCTGCCCTGAGCTACCCTTCCCAGATTCCTTCTTTCTTCCCTCCCTCCTTTCTCTCTCCCTCTCTACCTACTTCCCTTCCTTCCTTCCTTCCTCCCTCCCGCCATAAATAGTGTTAAACAACTGTTCTGGTTACTGTGTCTGTAGGGTGAACAAGAACCTTGGGAGAGAAGGTGGTGACATTAAATAGTGTATTCCAGGAAGGCCTCATTGAATAGACAACAAATACCTGAAGAAATACCTTTGTGAGCCCCAAAGCAGAATCTTTGTATTGAGCACCAAAAGTAAATGGCCCTGGAAATAAATGGCAGACCTTCTTACTTGGCTCTGTGGTGCAGTGAGTCAATTATGCATCAAGAAGTATCTAATGGGGGAGGACAAGATGGCGGAAGAGCAGGGAGCTCT
>CM053567.1:76156649-76291486 GCA_028646485.1 Cryptoprocta ferox
TGGAAACCAACCTGACAATAAACTATAAAGTTAAAAAAAAATAAATAAAATATTTAAGGCAAAAAAAAAAAAAAAAAAAAAGAAGTATCTAATGACCTATCTTTGGCAGAAAGACCAAAAGTGGAAATCTTCGTTGCCCCTTCTTCCCCTGATTGAATCCTCAAAGAAAATGGTAAAGACTCTACATTCTGACTCTCTACAGAAAAAGAATTTATCAGGTGAGAGAAAACAAGGAGGTGAGATGACCTCTATGGATATGGGTCCAAAACCTGAATGGCCTTCACTTTCACACAGCACCCACGCAAAACTCAAGGGTAATATTAACCCTTTCATATGGAAATAATCTTACTTGGCCCTAGTCACAAGTATCTAAACAAGTTCTCAAAATTTCAACCAACAAAAGAAAAGGGTAGAGAGGGAGAAGGAGAGAAAACTTGAGCAGAATTTAGAGAGGAAAATATAGGTTTTCCTGAGCAAGTCCAGATATGCCCACAGCAACCACAGAAACTCTCAGGATAATCCCACAGATGAGGTCCACATTTGTCTGCATGGGCCAGATGTGCAGATGTTAGCAAGTGAGCCCCTCTGAGAGAAGGAAGGCATCCATACCACCGCTGTTATCAATATTTTAATATTTAACAACATTGGTGAATGACTGCTATATTCTAAATCTTGTGACAAGTGCTAGAAATACAAGCATAAATAAAACACAGTTCTTGGTATGTTTGGATGAGCTCAGCCACCACAAGTTTATATAGTTCTCAGCCAAATTGCACTGAATACTTTTACTCATCTTTGGTTTAGTCCTCTTCAATCTATATCATTGCAAATTAGGATAATAGTGAAAGTATAATCTCTGTGTCAGGTAGATAAAAAATACTACCCAAATGTAACTTGAATGGAAGATGGAATCCAGAAAAAGTGGGTCTTACATCCCAAAAGTCTGATTATTGTACAAATAACAAAGGGCGAGAAATCCTCTATTATATTTTTGCTTGGCCAGAACATGAATATCACAGTGAATATTTTAAGTTATTATGTGAGTGTCCTACACAGGTTTTATGACCTTGAATCCAGAAAGAGGGCTGATAACCGTGTGTTCTGGGAAGAATGTCCTTCTGGACCCAACAGTGGCTTTCTTGAGCCAATTTTATTTCAGAGCACCCATTTCCCAGCAAGAGACAGAATCAAATCTGTAACCAAAACACAGTCAAAGAAGGGAGTCAAAAGCCTTTTTCTACTTTTGCACACATCCCAGATGACATTCATGGCTGTTGGGGAGGAAAAAACTTTTTTCCTATTCCTCATAGGTTCTCTGCCTTGGGCCCTGTAAAGTAGATGGACAAAAGGCAGATTAACAAAAGAAAAACAAGTTTATTAACATGTGCATCATACA
This sequence comes from Cryptoprocta ferox, assembly GCA_028646485.1. Taxonomy (NCBI): domain Eukaryota; kingdom Metazoa; phylum Chordata; class Mammalia; order Carnivora; family Eupleridae; genus Cryptoprocta; species Cryptoprocta ferox. Next base: position 76,158,046 of record CM053567.1, read on the forward strand.
TACACAGAGGAATATTTGGTGATGAGTATTTGGTGGTTAGAACTTAGGCTTATATAGAATCTTAACAAAAGAACAATTTTTTAGAGAACTGACAAGACAAAGGAAAACAACTTCGTTTCTAGAATTGTGAACTGTAGGAAGATGAACAAAATGGGTGAACTAATAAAAGGGCTGGTTAGGAAAATTTATGTGGCTTCCTCTGGTGCTATCTCTGGGCTGATAAGGATCTAGAATTGTTAATGGTGATTAACTTCTATTCTTCCTAATAGAGGGAGTAAAGGGAATACATTCATAAATTTATGTCTTATTTTTAGGTAAATAGAGGGAAGGCAGAGAGCTTTTTTTTAATATGTTTCTTAACTGCGTTTAGCTCAAAATAATCCTTATACTAAAGTGACATATTTTGAACGGCACATTCTGCTACCCTTTATATCGTGACACATTCCTACAATTATGACCCCATGCCCAATCAAATATTTTTCCTGCCTCAACAAAGAATTCAAGCTATTTGTAAGTATATTTGTTGAGTTCCGGATACTTGAAAATAACACAAACCAGGAGCGCCTGGGTGGCTCTCAGGTCACAGTTCGTGGGCTCAAGCCCACATTGGGCTCTACGCTGGTGGCTCAGAGCCTGGAGCCTGCTTCACGTTCTGTGTCTCTCTCTTTCTGCCCCTCCCCCATTTGTGCTCTGTCTCTCTCTCTCAAAAATAAATAAATACTAAAAAAAAAAAAGAAAAGAAAAGAAAAGAAACCAACACAAACCAAAAACACCATTTTGCCTAAATTTCTAGCACACCAGCGAATGCCACGGTGCTTCACACATTTATCTAGTTACAGTCAAGTCTTCATTACTGCGTAATGGAGTAGATCTGTGAGTAACCTTTAATGGTGTGTCTAAAACTATTCATATTTGGCTTCAAAATATGTTCTGGAGTGACTGGCACTTGGCAATAGGACAAGCTGATATTCTAGTAATAAATTGTATTTGAATTTATTTCAAAGATAGTAGTGGATATTTACAAGGAGTATCTGATTCTGAAACTCCTTAGTTTCCCAAACTCCCTTAATTAACCCTTCCCAGTTCTCTGTGTTCTCACACTGAATGTTGAGTTGTTTTCCCCAAAACTTACCTAGAGTAAGGGAGGAACAGGGAACTCCTTGGATATCAGAGCTTCCCTACCTATGAAATAAGTAGAAGGAAACTAGATATTGACCAGCAGAACAGCTGCTCCCAGAAGTGGGAATCAATATAGACTAACAATGAACATTTCTGATAGATTAACAGAAAGAAGAGAAAAGAAAGTTTTCAAGATTTGTTCTGGTCCAGCAGAAAGTGCTATGAAATCAGATCATCAGAAAGTGCCTTGCTTTTTATTAGCTGTCTGACTTTGGTCAAGTTACCTAAGCTGTCTGATATTCAGTATTTTCCCTTCTATAAAAATAGGAAGAATAATTCCAACTTTTGCATACTATTGTGAGGATCAGACATATCTACTAAAGTACCTTGTTCTGTGACAATCAGCAACATCTCCTAGAGTAGCACGTTGTAAGTATTCAGTAAATAGTTATTGAATGAATGGCATCTGTAATAACAATAATAATATATAAAGCTTTATAAAAGAAGAATATACAAAATAAAATTATTATAACTATCACATTTTTATGCAATTCAGAAATAACCTGGGTCACTGCCATTTAGGGAAGAGGAAACTAAAAGACAAATAGCTTCATTTTAATACTTAGAGGATTAATTCAAACCTCTGCAGGACAAATGGATTATCTAAAATTGTGGTGTTTAATAGTTATTGCTGAAAAATTGGAATTTTTAAAGAATTCCAGGAAACCAGAGGCTTCTAGGTAATATATGAATCATGGGTAAAGGAATCACCATTTTCTGACAAAAGGTTGATTCTCTGATGTTAAAATAAGGTCATAGACTTTCCATTACCTAATCTTAAACTGACCTCTTCTAATGAGAAAGCCAAGTATGACTCAGGGAAACCCTGAAGTCTCGGCTAGTGAGAAAGTGTCTCTGCTGTTGATGTAGATCTTTTGTATGAGTTTGAACTTCTCGCTGCTTTACTCTGTTCTGGGTTTGCTTCCTAAAAAATATCATTCTTTGACTTTTTCTTTATTCCAATCTTAATTTCATTTGGGTATTTACAGCTAACTTTCCTAAGACTTATGTAACCAGAAGTAGTGTGTGTGTATGTGTGTGTACCTCAGCATGTTTTAGTCTCTTTCTCTTTCTATTTAATTGAATGCATGTTACTTCTACTCCTTCTATGGAATTGGGGTGACCTTCAGCCCAGTTGTCCTAGTCAATTCTCTGAGTGTAATCCTGAACTAATTGCTAGTCCAGAGATCCATCTTTCCTCTTCTAATAGACCTCTTCATTAGGCATTCAAAAATCCCACAGTGCATAGGAGTGACTTGAGAAAGAAGGTCAAGTTGAAGTGATACAAAGGTCTGTGGCACAGGAGCTTTGACTCCTGCATGGATGCTCATCTTGGAGAGTCATAGCCAAAAGGTAGAACTGGGGAAGTCCTTGATTCTTGTGGTAACCAAGGGCCCTGGAGTGCCCTATGGATCAGTGCTACAGTGGAGAGGTTTTCAAACTCTCCTGGACCTGCCTGCTTAAAGCTCTTTTACTTCTCTATTGCTTCATAGAGATAAGGCTTCACAAATTCTGGCTCCAGGAAAGCAGTGTGCTAAAGGCTGAGAGATCTGGGGTGAGAGGCATCTCAGAACACTTGTGTTGAATCCTCTGGGGTAACACCAAGAAAATAAAGAGACGCCCACCCTAGAAGCTATCTCCAGGGCAGTGCTGAACTCACTGGAAGAGGCACTGTATTCTACTCTGGCCACTACTACTGGTTCAAAATCAAGGCCTTTACAGCAGTTCCTTATGGGGAAAGGCCATTCCTTAGCATCTTGTCCATCACAGGACCCTCATGCTCTGAGATTTCTGATCCCAAAGATCTCTCACTGATCAAACTTTTTCAGTTCATACAGAGTCACTTCTCATAATGCAACATGGTCCCAGAAGTCCTGGCCAAAAAGGAAGTTCCCACCTTTTTCTGCAGGGATGGCCTTACAACTTTTCAAAGACACTTAAAACATCATAGTTCTGGTTACACTCTTCTCCCAGAATAACATCCAGCTCACCCTACACTTAAGTGACTCAGTAAGGCCACTTAAGTGGCCCTTCTCAGAACAAGGAAAATCTTTTCAAAGTGACACTGCCCACCAGGACAATAGAGTCTATTCACACCACACTTATGTAAGGGAGGAGACCTCTTAAGGGATTTTTCTCCAAACAATAGTGATCTGCTTCACTGCATTTTCTGCCCCATATTTATTATACACTAAAAGCTGCCAACTTCTGTCTTTGAAAATGGGAGATAAAATTAAAATGCTCAGATTTAGTCACAAGTGGGACATCAGTTTGTAGGGTGCCTACCACACAGGCCCTGATACTCTGTTGGTTTACTTCTCACTTGCATTCTGTGTGTTACCTTCTCCATTCTGTAAGTTAAGTGCAAAGCAAAATGTATCTATGCCTTTGCCTTCAATCAGTAAAAATGCCAGAACATTTAAATATATGATGAATACATACTTACACACACACACACACACACACACACAATGTTGATATATATATCTCACTGCCCAAATCTGAAATGTAGTTTTCTTTGGCCTTCAAAAGTTGCCTGAAAACCATGATCTTAACTATATTTGATAGCATATATTTTAGGAGTGAAGATATATGTCAGCTTAAGAGCTAATTTCATGATATACTTACCTAAATTCCACATGCTAAGGAAACCTCAATCATATTTTAATAAAAAGTAGAGGGCTATGGTAGACCCACCATAATATGACAAGGAGGGTCCAAAAAAAGGCTTACTATAGACTGTGTAACATACAGAGTTGCATTACCTTGAGGTTAATACAATTACCTAGCCTGCCAGTCAGGAGTTATCTTAGGGAATTCTTAGTGTGATGCAAATTCATCCAGATCCCTGCAGCATTTTGGAGCCCCTTAGTGTGAATTCCCTCCCCCATCCACCCTCCAAAAAGCCTAGATACCAATGAGGATGGTTCTGGGTCTCATGTTTGCTGGGATTGCCAGAACTGTGAAAGTGACTCCAGTAATTTCCTTCTGTTTTGAAAGCTCTTCTATCAACCCAACTTGAGAGACTGAACCAATGAATTACTGCAGACCTACTCTCCCTGCTCTCTGGCCCTCTGCTTCCCAGATGGGATTGATGCCTGTTTTCCCATCAAACTTCATGTTCCCCTCCATAGTCTCAGCATACTTCGCACAATTTAAGAACATTGACCCACTTGCATTTGGAAATTGGGATTGGATCACATGCAAATGGTGCATTGTGCTGGGGTGTGTTATCATTAGTTTTACCCTACTAATAGCTCTGTGTGCTTGTCTTCCTCACCCATGTCCTAAGCTCCCACCTAAGAGCAGAGGCAAACAAATATTTTTAAAACCATTGTAGGGCTTCTTTTATTCCATGGTCTACAGTAATATGTATGATCCCACAATAAACAATAATAAATAGCAGGGCCAAGAATACACATCAAGTGTGTGGGTCTCATGAATAGTAACTCACAACTTTTGATGGCTAGTAAGAACATTTAGCTTTAAAGAAGAATGGGTGACCCCCTGCTCTTCAAAAGTTCCTGGTCATTAAATGGATGGTTTCTTAGAAGTCAAAGACAATTATCAGAAAAGCCTTTTATAAAGTAAAGTTTTGAGCTGTGGCTGGCAGTAAGGAGTTTTGTCTAGAGAGAGATTGCATTACATTATCACAGTAATAATGAGGCACAAAAATGTCATCTCTACGCCAGCGGTGAAACTAAAATGTCTGGATGTCAACATAAATAGACATCAATCAGGACACAATACAAGGGGTTGAAAATATCATTGAGACTGTGGGTGTTTTTTTGGCAAAATAAAGACATTGAGCAAGCACATATGTTATTCCAGTAAGCCACAGACTGCAAGAAATCAAAGCCCAAGTGCAGGAATACATGTTCTCTCTTCAGTGAGGGGGCAAAAAACAAGGGCACTTTCCAAACAGGTAAACCAAACGTTCGTTAGTTGGGAACACCTGATACCTATCAGTACAGGTTCAGTCACAACTTTTTCTCCAGGGACAGGGATGTGGGAAGAAAAATATGTGTTCTAGGGTGAGGAGGTGGCAAACGGAATTGATTATTATCACAAACAGCCTGTTTAATTAAAGAGATATTGCCGTTCATCCTAAGAGTGAGGTTTTCAACCAAAAGTGAGTTCAGAAATAAGAGACGGCAGCAAATAGCTCATGGCTTTGCAAATTTCTTGAAAGCAATTTTAAATGAAGATAGCTTTACAAAGAATTTCTAGATGACTTTATCTGTTTCTATTACTCTCAACTGCAGGCTGGGCCTTGAGAGCCAGAAATAAGAACTGAGAACTTCCCTTCTTTATCACTGCTGAGAGAGTTCTGTGTGTAATTTCTATGGATCAACTTAAGGTTGTGGTGGGAGATTCAGCATGGCTCTTGCACCTGCCACTGTTCAGAAAATGGCGTGTGCAGTAGTCCCCAGGTCTAGTGCACCATCAGTAGCTTTATAGCTCCCACCTCTGGATTCCCAAAGCAACTCAGAGGAAAACAGTAAAGTAGGGATGGTTGGACCTATTTTTCAGGGGTGTATAGATACTGCCCAACCTCTCCCCCGCACCGTGAAAAATCTCACTCTTTTATAAACAATTAAGCACATTACCCATAAATGTATGAACCATTCTCACTAATATACAATTTAAACTATCACTTCTAAGTAATTGTTCACAAAGTCTACTAATGAATGGCCTCTTATGGCCTCCCTGATGAAATTATGAGAAAACATTTTTAAGCACCCACAAGGGTTTGAAGCCAACCAAAGGTTTTTTCCAGAGTACTCCAAGAAAACTGGAAAATAAATAATTTGCAAAATGAGTTGCAATCATCAAATCTTATCCAAACTGCCTATGAATAAGTAAACCAGTTGATATAACCATATCCCCATTTTTATAAACTCTTCAAGCTCTCATATTCAATCTAGCAAACTTTTTACAGTTCCTCTAGAACACCTGCTGTGGTTAGTGAACAACAGTCTGAAATTGATCTGTAATGCACTTTAAAATATTCTTAGGTTAAGCTATATGATGTTAATGTATCAGCTAAGGGATGTTCAGCCCACATTCAAAAGGGGGCAATTATAGTTCATTCTGTTTTCTGTGTCTTGAGATCAATAACCTATACCCCACTAATCAGCACAGTGAATGTCAGAAACAAACTTCTGATATTTAACAGTGTGATGATGAATGTTAATTTTTAGATATAGAAAAAGATTGGTAAAATTTAAAGAATTAATGGGGTGCCTGGCTGGTTCAGTCAGTGGAGCAAGCGATTCTTGATCGTAGGGCCATGAGTTCGAGACTTATGTTGGGTGTAGAGATTACTTTAAAAAAATAATAATAGGGGCACCTGGGTGGCTCAGTCAGTTAATTCATGATTTTGGCTCAGGTCATGATCTCATGGTCATGACATTGAGCCCCACTTTGGGCTCTGCCCTGGACATGGAGCCTGCTTAAGATTCTCTCTCTCCCTCTCCCTCTGCCCCAGTCCCCACTTGTGCATTCTCTCTCTCTCTCTCTCAAAAAAAATAATAAAATAAAATATTTTTAAAAAACTATGATGCATGGATTAATTGTAAATATTTTAGAGATTTTCTCCACTGTTGCCTAGATAGGGTATAAGAAGCAAAGACTTAGCCTTTACCCTTAGAGGTAAAACTCAAAGTTTGAGTAGTCTTGTGTCTAGATGTTGGTTATGAGTACTTCTGGTGGCCTGATGAATACCACTAGAGTAAAAGATTCCTGACTCTGGAGTGCAATGTCAGCCTCTAAGCAGGCAAAGTAGTTTTCAAAGGACCTAGGATGACAGGAAGCTGAGACTTCATTAAACTTAGGGAACAGCATAAACAGTTTTAGACCTGCTTGTTAATCAGTGTTTGGCTAATAAATGTCTATATATGTGGCAGAATTTGTTGAAACTTGCTTTCATTATGACCTAGTAGCACAGTAGAGGAGTAACTAATCCTCATCTACCTCAGCTTCTTCAATGGCTACTGTTACCTTCCAGAAAGAACCTAGGAATTATGTATAACCAAAATGACTTAGATCAATTGCAATACATAGAACCAACTTTCAAGGAAAACAGAGGCCTAACTATAAGCCTAATTGCCACTTACCAGAGGCTACCAGAGGTCAAGAGACTGACCAATCAATAGCCACGGTCCCAATGAAAGGTATATATAATATACATACATTTGTCCACTAGGCCATTGTCCTCAATGAAAGATACTAATTAGTCCACTAAGCTTTCTTTAGCCAACAACTGAATGCAGACCACTTTTCTTTTACAGGAACATATATCTTAGAAAAATCTATATATTTCCATATTCTCTAAGAGATAACTAACTCTTAAAAGTTTGTAGAGAGGGCAATCTTATAGTTTGTTGTGGGCCCAATGATCAAAGTATCGGAGAGAATTTCTTGATGTCTCCTGTAAACTTTGTTATTGACAAAGAAATCGTTCTGGGTGGCAAAGATAAAGGTATAATCTCCTGTATATCGATGTTTAACTCTGGGTTTTTCCTCAGGAGCTTTTGGTCTTAAGTTGTATTTTTGGTTTTTTTCCCCCCAACCTTAGAGTTGGGTCACTGTAGTCCCATGATGGGGGCTCTCCTGGCAGTTGCCCTTTGGAATAAATTGTTTGACACAATTGTTAATAAGGAAATACAAGCCAAATGGAAACCTTTTTATTACACCAAAAATACGATCTTAGTTATACAAGTGTAAGTCACCGTCCTTTGGCTGACTTGCTCTCTGGCTGCCATTGGTGAAGCATCATGTCCTGCCACAAGCTGTAATTTGCAGAACTGTAAACTTGACTTCCCTCCATTTCCTCCTTCTTACCCATCCCATCAACCACCACTGATTTTTAAATATAGAGCTGTCCTTTTTGGTCATAGTTCATGGCTAGTTATAGCAAGACACTCTTGATACACGGCCAGACTTTGATGATTTTTTTTTTAAAGGTACCAGTTAAGAATACCATAAGTTAAAAATAAATTTCTCCACTAGTGCAGGGTAAAATTCTCCTGCTTCCTTTCCCATAAATACTAAAATAAAATTATGAAGACCCTTTATTTCCCATCCCCACAAAACTATATTTTGCTTCAAATAGCTCTTCTTCTTAATGCTTGAAATCAGTAGCCAATATTCATTTTTCATGCACTTTCTGAACACTTATTCTGTGGTGGGTGGCTCACTGCATGAATTAAAAAAAAAAACGAGCTCACAAGTCTAGTGGAAGAGAAAGACTAGTATACAAATAATTACTACACAATGACACATGTGAGACTCTGGGACATCTAGGTTCCTCCCTAGAATCCAGGATAGTATGATGATTAAGATCACTGGCTTTGGAGACAAACAATTTGCCTTCAAATCCGCCCCCATCATTTATTAGCTGTGTAGTCTTGGGCATATTAGATAATCTCTCTGTGCTTCAATCTCCACATCTGTAAAATGGAGCTAATATTAATCTTTCTTTATAGTGGATATAAAGCACTCAACACAGTGTCTGGCACATAATAAGCTTGCAATAAATGTTAGCTGTTGTTTCTCACTCATTTTTCAAGTTCTGAGCCAAATGTGAAGGTCTTCATATATCAGCTAAATCCTAACTCTCCAACTTCATATTTTGCAAATTAAAAAAAAAATAGAATTAAAATTAAAATGCATATAGGACACATTAAATATTATTTCTTAATTTAAAGATTATTTAATTACAAATACCTTAGCCTTTTAAACGATGTGGATTTCAAGAACAATACAATAGAATGACACATAAGAATATAAATTGATGAAGCTGAGAGAGGTAATTGCTCTACAGAAGGAAAAGGCTGATGTTTACTTAAATATGGTAAGCTGGGAGTCTATTTTCTCTCCCAAGTCTCTGCTAAAATGATAAGTGGGTTTTAAAGTTACAGAAATCCTTGGGTCCCTGGGTGGCTCAGTCAGTTAAGTGTCTGACTCCTGATTTTGGCTCAGGTCATAATCTCACAGTTTGTGGGTTCAAGCCCTTCATCAGGCTCTGTGTCGAGGGATTCTATTTCTCTCTCTCTCTCTCTCTCTCTCTTTCTCTCTTTCCCTCTTTCTCTCTCACTCTGTCCCTTCCCTGCTTGTGCATGTACTCTCTTTCAAAAATAAACAAACATTTAAAAAATTAAAAAAATAAAAATAAAAATATTAAAAATACAGCAATTCAGAAACAAATACAAACAAAAGAGATTGTAGATGAGAGAGAGATAAACACATTTTTGGGAGAAATAAGTTAAATCAAAGACTGATGACTGACTTAGCTATAGTCTAAGGTGCTTACAAAAGGGGCACCTAATTAAAAACAGGCCAAAGCTCTGAGAGACTCAGAAGGATTTAGAGGTGCTTGGAATCACAGAGTACAAGGAAGAAGAATAATGAAAAATAGAGGTATGGGTTGAATGTTTGAAAATGAAGCACTGGGATTACCATGCAGACAGACCACTAGCTCTTGGTATTCCCACCTGCTCAAAGGAGAATGAGACTAAGGACCCAATGTGGGGGTAACGCCAACTGCCAAGAATGTCAATCCCAATTATATAATTGGGGGCCAGAGAAATGACCACATGGTACATCAATGGACCCTCATTTTAAGCTAGACTTTGGCCAGAACCTCATTTATTACCTGACCTTTTCCCATGTGCCCTCTCAGGGGTACCATGTTGATGCTTTGTGTCTCTGGATACCAATGTCAACTTGGACCCTGTGTCCAATAAGACCTCACAATGTTTGGCTCTTCCCTTTATCCCAATATACTGTTACTTGAGTAAATGGTTGTAGATCAGTGGGAAAACACTAGGGTAAGCATTACAGTGTATATTTGTCATGGTTGTCTGTGTGTGAGAGAGTATATGTGTCTGTGTGTATAAAAAAAAAAAGAGCTAGGTAGTAATTCCAGAAAAAACAATAGATTATAAAAGAAAATATATAATCATACTACATTCATTGGCTTTGTAGAAAATAATATTGACAGTCATAACATGTAAAACAAAAGTTATTATTTTAGCTAGAGAAAGTGCTATAATGATAATGATAGGGTGAGGATGAGGGAGAAGTAGGACCAGAGTATTGTCTATGAGCTGGCACTTCAACTGCCCCTTCAGCAGGCCACGCCCACACTGACTCAACACTCCTGTGTGCTGGCTCATTATAAGGAGGGGAAGCCACTTCTCACATCTGTAAGGTTCAAAATAGCCTGAGGAGTCAAAATCTATGGAGGTATCTTCCAAGACGTCCTCATTTTATGTCAGGGACTCACATTTTCTCAACCAGAGACATGACAACTTTGGTTGTGCTTTCAACTGTCTTTGAAGTTTAGCCAGTCTAAATTATCAAATGCTGGGCTTGATCTTCAGCTTTGTGAGGGAGTCCTTTGCACAAGATGAGAGGTTTGAAAGCCACCAAAGAGATGCTTGGCTCTTACATTAAGTTTTCAATTTGTTAGTTGCCCTCACCTTTTCATTGTCAATCTTTAGAGTTTCAGTGAAATTTAGTAACAACCACCCAATTCCACTCTCACTGTATGCCTCATCCCCACCAACACAAATGTCAAATGCCTGAATCATCTCACTGATTAATGCATTTCCTTCCACTGTCACATCACATCATGCTACCTGTGCAAGTTTTATCAGTTGGCCTGCCGTCCTGTTTCAGGGTTGTCTGTACACCAGCTGCCACCAGGAATTAGTTCCTCATTAACAGCCAGGGAGTGAGTGAACCAGTGCCTCCACCCCACCTTGCTGCCTGCTTTCTTGGGCCACTTTTGGCACCACTGGTTATAGGTTGGAATCTCCAGGAAACAGATGTGTGCCTGATTGGAGAGTGCAAAAGTTTACAGGAAGGAACACTTGTGAAAGAAAAGGGATGGAAACAGGATTAGGCGGGATACGCGTCAGACCACAATGCAGATGTGACAAACCCCTGGCAGCCCAACAGGAGCTTTGGAGCAAGGATCACCTGCAAGCCGGGTCTTGGAAATGTCCAGGCCCTTTTACTGCCTTATTATGTGCTTATAAGCTAGGGGCTGTCAGAGGAAAGGATGAGCCCAACCACCCTACGTTGCTCAGTCATTGGCTGGAAGCTGCCCTCAGAAAGGGCAACCTTGACTTAAATGCTGATCTGGACCCTAAAGAAAGTAACTGCAGTGAGTCCTTTCTTAAAGGGACATCTGAGCCATACATCTCTGTATCTGTTATTAATGGTTCCTATCCTGAGCCTATATTCTGGTGAGGGAGACAGACACATGAACATATGATTTTTGTTCAATATGGTATGCACAATGCACAGGGTCAAGCCAGCATAGCTAGATGGAGGAGTAAAGGAGGGAGATAGAGTGGGAGTGAAGTCTCTCACTCTCACCTGCACTGAATACCAATCCCAAGGGTCTTGATCATTTTCTTGTCCTTTGTTAGCATGTCAACTTGAAAGACTAAAATAAGACCTTACTGTGTATAATAAGCATATTCAGAGATGGTCAATCTATCTTTAAATCGCAAAATGAAAATAACTACAATAATGCTTGACATCTTCCAACCGCAAAAGGTGAAATATTTAGCCAAAGTAGAAACTAATTTGACTTTTACATGGAGTTATAAAAAGAAAGCCAAGAAAATGTCTTAGTGTGGCTTTACACTTACTCAATTTTAAGAGTTTAATAGATTTTCTAACAATTATAAAAAGCTTTTATCAAGAGACTATCCTTATCATGGTCCTTGTAACAGAAAAAAATCTTTATTGTGGAAGGTATTCTGAGTTGGGATAATCAATAAATCACTCTAACTTCTAGAGAAGCCATCATCTAATTTCAAATGCAGCTGATAAGAGTCATTATAAACTTACTTGATCCCTTTTCCCCTCATTGGAATTTTTAAATTACAGAAGGAATACATATTTTAGTTTTGAAAAAGAGAGAGAGCAATACAGAAATAATAATATATCACCTCTCCTTTAGAGGAAGGATATCAGTTTTATGATTTCCCAGATACTTGCCTGAATATCTTTATTTCAGTCTGGGCATCTTGCTTTACCCTGCATATAAAGAATCACCAGGCTTAAGCAGTCAGATCTGTTTGCTGAATAGATCACAATTCTCCACCATAATTTTTTTTATTATAGTAAATAATTACAATATAAGACACCAAGGTGGGGGGTATAAGTGAACTCTATTATGTGCCCAATCTTACTTAGCCACTATCCAGATCCCTTTGAATGAATAAATCACCTTGAAGGATTTCCCCTAGAATATGTCATGAAGAAATAATTGTCATTTTGGTTCCTCAGGTTTGCCTTCCCCCCTTATTTTTTGAACAATATGTATATTATATATAATATATTATATAAAAAAATATATGTATATATGTGTATATTGAACAATATATACCTATATGATATATTATATTAAAATATATATGTATATATATAAAATCTGTTGGAATAAATACATATTACTCAAAGATTATAAGCAATTCTATCAAGTCATAACAGGTGGATAATGGATTTCAGGGTCGGAAAAGGCCTCAAATGTTTGATACTTGCATGAGATCACTAAGAAAAGCCACTCACAAATGAATAAGTTAGGCCTTTCTAAAGCAACAGTGTTCTAAGTCAGGCAGAAGTCAGGGTAGTATGGCTAGTTCCTTCTGAGATAACTCAGAGCCATGAATGCCTCTACAAGCTCTTAGTCAATGTAATGGAAACCATCTATCATTTTTTAAATCATATATCAGTGATAGGGATTCCTTGGCCCATCTACTAACTACTTAACTTTAATAGTAGGGCCTTTGTCAAATACTGTGCAAGAAAACTACTGAGATTCTACAGGGCCGCATATCCATCTGGGTTTGATTTAGTTGATCTATCAAGTACTTGTGTGCAGTTTTTCAGGCACATGGTTTTGCTTCTCTGCTTTTCAAGTAAGTTCTGTTTACTTAGGCAGATGTTGCAAATTTGCTCTTAAAATATTGCAAATGAAGTAAAGAAATCCTTTATAGCAGTAGGTCTGAGTCTAATGTGAATTTCATTACTGACTCACAAAGACAGACTAATCCCTGAATTCCATGTACGTCCTCCAGAAAGAAAATTAATTTAAAGACATTTTTCTTCTCCACTTTCTTGTTCCTTGGTATGTGGTGTGATTTCTGCACCTTATAGGCACCCCCAGAGACCTGGAAAACCTTAATCTCAGATTCATTCTTGCCTATAGAAAATGTGAGCACCTTAACCTTTTCTGAGTTTCTTCATTTGCTCCATTAAACCAAAACTCTATTGTGAAGGAAGTATTATTAAAGCATCCACTTAGACTTCTAGTTGTAAGAATTTCATTAATTAGGTACATAGGTCAGTTCATTGAATTCAACATGAAGCAACATTAATTTATAGCATTTGAATCTATCCAGTTAAGACATTTTAAAATGCTATTTGGGGAATATACATTATGAATAGGAAATATTTTTAATCATTTTGTGGAGAATATCAAGGTTTGTCTTTTCTTTTCAATCAGTTCCATCGAAAAAGAACAAAGTATGAAAAAAAATTTTAAATAGAATGAATTATCTTTCAGTAAGCTCATCCATTAACATGTTTTCCACCATTTACCCTTTGGTGACAATTCCCAAATTTCTCCAACACACATTTATCCAAAATAGTCCATCCCCATATTTTCAACCCTCTACACTATGACTCCACCTAGATATGATGAGTACTCATAATCATTACTCCAAACAGAATCATATGATCCGTTACACCACGTCAAGGAGGTCAGCGTGCTTACACTCAATACTGAAAGTGTAGTTTGAACATCAGCAACATTGGCACAATTGGGGAGCTTCTCAGAAATGCAGGATCTGAGATCCTAACCCAGACGTACAGAACCATGATCTACATTTTAACAAGATCCTTAAGTAATTTTTCTACACATTAAAGTTTGGGAAGCACTGAATAAGACTACATGAATTTTGGGGTCTGACAATTTTCAGTCTGTTTTTCAGTTCTGTGACTTATTGGCTGTGAGACCAGGAGCAAGTTACCTAGCCTCCCCTGAATCTCAGTTTCCTCATCTATAAAATAAGGATAATGATACTTTTTTGAAAGGGTTGTTGCATGGGGTGCCTGGGTGGCTCAGTCGCTTAAGCATCAGACTCTTGATTATGTCTCAGGTTGTGAGTTCAAGCCCCACATCAAGCTCTGTGCGGATGGTGTGGAGCCTACTTAGGATTCTGTCTTTCTTTCTCTCTGCTCCTCCCCCGCTTGTTCCCTCACTCTCTCAAAATAAATAACCTTTAAAAATTAAAATAAAAAGAAAAGGTTGTTGCAAACATTTCTAAGGAAAGTGTTTTTGTGTGTGAGAGAGACACAAAATTAAATAAGCTATTTATATAAACTATATAAATACTGACAATTTCATACAGTTCAACCTTACATGGCAGAATAAGCTCTTAATAAAGTATAGGGAATAGGTAACTGTACTAGTGTCCGAGGGTTGACATAACAAAATACTGCAAACTTAGAGTCTTTAAAACAATCGTAATTTATCTCTCACAGTTCTAGAAGCCAGAAGTCTGAAGTCAAGGTGTTGGCAGAGGGTAGTTTCCTCTGGGAGGTTCTGAGGGAGAATCTGTTCCATCTTCCTGTGCTATCTTCTGATGGTCGCCAACAATCCTTGATGTTTCTTGGCTTGTAGATGCATCATTCCAACCTTTGCCTTCATCTACACTTGGGATTCTCTCTGTGTGTCTCTGTGTACCTTTTCCTCTTCTTATTAGGACACTTGTCATTGGACTAGACTAAATATCTAGTATAACTTCAACTGGAGATCCTATTTCCAAAAAAGGTCACATTCTGGGTGAACATAACTTTAGGGGGACGCTGTCCAGCCCCTCCTTGTGAGTAACACTTGTAACACCACTCTTAAAAAGGCAGAGTTATTTTTGACTCTCCTGCTTCTTATATTCAGAGTTTTGCCCAGGTCTAACAATTTCCTTCTTCAAAATGTTTCTCAGCCTTTAGTAATGTGGAGCAAAGCTTGTGTTTTAAAGATAGGCCAAAATAGAGTGGGACATCACAGAGCCACGGCTGAAAAAGATTCTACCTTGGGGTGAAAACAGCCTCAAGGGCATGGGGCTTGGTAAGCTGATAACAGCTGTGTTGGCAAAAAGCACCCTTTCTCCGGGCTAGTGCAGTCCTGCTTTCCGTGCCCACTCACTTTCTCAGCAGAGTACTCCTGTGCAGTGAATAATCTCTACATGTATGCAATATCCCTGAGTTATAAATAATATACAATGAAGAATAGCATTTATATAAAAACAAAGATAGAAAGTTTGTGAGAAGTGCATAAGAATGGTAACAGTGGTTGTCCTTGAAGAGATGGAATCAATGGCAGACTCTAGCTCAACCCTCCTCCCCCATTTCCTAGAATGGGCATATATTAAATTACAATAGAAAAAAAAACCTGAACCTTTTTCAATATCTTAGGGGAAAAAGGATTACAAAAAATGATTGAATAGGAATACCTGGGTGGCTCAGTTGACTGAGCATCTGACTCCTGATTTCAGCTCAGGTCATGATCCCAGGGTTGTGGGATCGAGCCCCGCCTTGGAAGCCTGCTTGATTCTCTCCCTCTCTCCCTCTGCTCCTCTCCCCAGCTCGTGCTCTCTCTCTCTCTCTCTCTCTCTCTCAAATAAAAAGAATGACTAGATAAATTTTCTATCAAATAAAGTTGCCAGTGGACTGATTGAGAAAATATTTCAGCCAAAACCCTAGATGTCACTTACAAAAATGAGAAGAAAATATAGTATCTGGATTTTCTCAGTATTTAAGCAATAGAGGTGGTTCAGTTATCTATTGCTATTTAACAAACCACTGCAAAATGTAGTGCGTTAAAATAGTCACAACTATTTATTATCTTCGAAGAGTCTCTGAGTAGATGGGGATCAGCTGGGTAGTTCTGATGTTCCAAGCAGTATTGACTAGGGTGCAGAAATCTGGAGGCTCGACAGTGCCAGGACATCCAAGATGATTCTTTTATATGGCTTGCAGTCGGTGATGGCTGTCAGCTGGGAGGTCAGTTGGAGGTATCAACTGCTGTGCCTCAGTTCCCCTTTATGGGGCTTCTCCATGTGGTATGGTCTTCCTACAACATGGCAGCTGGGTTCCAAGGAACCAATGAAAGTGAGAATCACAGATCTCTTAAGGCCCAACTTTGAACTTTATATAATATCATTCCCTATACTCTGTATGCAACAAGAGCAGCCCAGATTTAAGGAGAGGGGAAAGAGAAATAGACAGCAACTCTCAGTGGGAGGAGTGACATCTTCATTCCACTAATAGCAGAAACAATAAAGGAAAAGATCAATTACTAACATGATAGAAAAAAACTCAGAATGTCAGATGGTTCATAAAACAATACAAGAAAAGGACAAAATTAGGAAAAATCTGCAGCAAATATGATTAACAAAAACTTACTTTACTTTAAAGTCCTCAAATGTAAAGTTTTGAGTTATGCTTCTTGGTCCATAGCACATGATTTTTCTCATCTATTAATGGTCTCTCTTATTTTACTTCTTGCCCTTCTTTTTTAATTCCCACTTCTGCTTCTTTCTTTAACATAGGCCACCACTAGGGCTACTGGGTTGCATAATTCCAGGAATTGTGCTATGTGCAGCAGCCTTGGTACCCATCCTAATACATAATATCTGTATCTTAAACTTTGTGTCCAACCTCTTAAATATGTAGTATTGTTTTGCTATTTTAAATGTACATACATAGGGGAGTATATATTTTTTGCAAATATTTTCTTCTGCCCATTGTTTGTAGTTTCCATTGTTCTTTCTTCTTTTTTTTTATTACACTATAGTTCACACACATTGTTACATTACTTTCAGGTGCACAGCATGTTGATTTGACAAGTTTATATATTTCCCTATGCTCACCACAAATGTAGTTACCATCTGTCACCATACAAGGCTATTACAATACAACTGACTGTATTCCCTATGCTATGACTTTTATTCCCATGACTTATTTGTTCCGTAACTGAAAGCCTGTATCTCCCACTGCCCTTAAACACTTTGCCCATCCCTCTACCCTCCTCCCCTCTAGCAAACATCAGTTCATCTCTGTATTTATAGATCTGATCCTCCTTTTTATTTGTTTGTTTATTCATCTGTTTTATGTTTTAGATTCTACATATAAGTGAAATCAAATGGTATTTGTCTTTTTCTGTCTCACTTATTTCACTTAGCATTATCCTCTCTAGGTCCATCCATGTTTTCATAAATGGCAAGATCTTATCTTCCTTATGACTGAGTAATGTTCCATTGTGTGTATATATATATATATATATATATATATATATATATATATCTTCTGGGCACCTGGCTGGTTCAGTTGGTAGAGCATATGACTCTTGATCTCAGGGTGGTGTGTTTGAGTCCCCAATTGGGTGTAGAGATTTCTTTAAAAAAAAAAAAATATATATATATATATATATATATATCACATCTTCCTTATCCATTTATCTATCTATGGTCATTTGGGTTGCTTTCATATCTTTGCTATCATAGATAATGCTATAATAAACATGGGAGTGCATATATCTTTTTGAATTATTGTTTTTATTTTCTTTTGGTAAATATCCAGTAGTGGAATTACTACATCATATGATATTTCTATTTTTAATTTTTTGAGGAATTTCCATACAATTTTCCACAGCAGCTTCACCAACTTACTTTTGGTAGTGGAATACTTTAAATCCCATGCCTTTTCCTAATTTTTGTCTCTCAACACTGTTTCTGGAATTTATCCATGTTGTTTAACTTACATGTATCTGTCTGTTTCTCCTGGCTACATATTCCATACTACACATCCACAACATTTTATTTATTATCCCCCTAGCAATGGACACCTAGTTTGGCTGCAATCTTCTGCTACCACAGGAGCCTGAGATGTAAATCTCTTACCTATTGCCTCTCGGACTCAAGCCCACCCTTGTGAAGGTTGGATTCTGCGAAGTGCATTTTCCCAGAATTCCCTTGCCAGCTCACTTCTAAGTATGTTCTTTCAATAGAAGGTATTGGCAGGAGATCACAAGGTATAGGGAGGGGAAAGGGATTCTCCACTTGCTTATGGCTTCCTCTGGCTGGCTGCCATCAGCAACAGGCATCCAGGGCTCCAGCCCAGGGCTTCTTTTACAGCAGCAGTACCACACCTCCCAGGAGCAGAAGATGAACATGCTGAGCACCAGCTGTATACCTTTCAGTGGCCCATGCCTCAGCTTTGTGGCACTTTCCTCCCAGAGGAAACACCAACCCAAAAGGGCCCCTCCTCAAAGACCCTATGCTGTGATCATACCACCTTTTTCCTTTTGCTCATCCATTTCTAGAGGTGGAAGCTCTGACCCATAGTTACGAATGTCTGGGTCACCCTGGTGTTCCCTTTGACCTCTTTTTATTCTTCCAACTCCTAATTAATCAGCTCCCTGTATTAAATACCCCCACTTGAAATACTAGCATGATTTTTATTTTCTTGTGTGGATTCTTATGGATTAATCTACATTCCTGTGCGATCATTTTAGGGAGAGAGGGAAATTATACCCAGGAGTAGGATCACTGGTCTGTAGGGAATATGCATACATAATTTTTCAAAATACTGAGAACAACCTGCTGTTTTGGCTCTCACACTTAAGCTTCCTCATCAGTGAATGAGAGGCTCCAGCCCCTCATATCCTCATCAATATTTGACATTATCCACCTTCTTAATTTTTGACATTTGGGCCTAAAGTAATATTTCATATTTTTTAATTTTTTATTTCATAATTTTAATTGCTTTTTCCTGATTCTTAAAGAGTTTTTGTGTTTCTTCATAATGTTTCTCATTCAGTCTTCACTTTCTTGCTAATTTTTTTATGTTCCCTATCCTTCTACTACTGATTTATCAAAGTTTGCTGTAGACTCTAAATATCAAACCTTTGTCATTTTTACACCTTGCAAATATTTTCTCCCAGTCTGTTATCTGTCCATTAACTTTGTCACATGTACATAATTCAATAGAAATCCTAATTTTATTTGGTCAAATCCAGTGATTTTTTGCGGCATAATTTTTACTTTTTAAAATCAGATTAATTATTGACAATAGCCAAATTATGGAAAGAGCCCAAATGTCCACCAACTGATGAATAAAGAAGATGTGGTGTATGTGTATATATATATATATATATATATATATATATATGTTTTTTATATATGTGTATATTTATATATATATAATGGAATATTACTGACCCATCAAAAAGAATGAAATCTTGCTATTTGCAAGATTTGGATGACATGGATGGAGCTAGAGAGCATCATGCTAAGCAAAATGAGTTAGTCAGAGAAAGACAAATACCATATGATTTCACTCATATGTGGAATTTTAGAAACAAAACAGATGAACATATGAAAAAAAAAGAGAAAGAGACAAATCAGAAAACAGACTCTTAACTTTAGAGGACAAACCAAGGGTTGATGGAGGGAGGTGGGCTAGGTATGTGATGGGTACTAAGGAGGGCCCTTGTGATGAGTACTTGGTGATGGATGTAGGGGAGGAATCTGAATTCTACTCCTGAAGGTGATATTACATTGTATGCTAACTAACTGGAATTTAAATAAAAACTTGGAAAAAAAGATTATTATTAAAAAAATGAATGAGTACAAAAATAAATGAATACAATAAAATAGATTAATTTAGATTTAATTTTGATGCCCTTTAATAGAGTTCAACCTCTTTTCTGTAAAGGTCTTGTGCATTCTTCGTCAAGCTCCTTACTAGTTTCTGCACAGTTTTACGTTATATTTTCTAACTCATTGTTCCTGAAAGACAGGAACATATTTGACACTTATCAGTTTGATCTTTACTCTGTTTACTATTGCTGAAAAGGTAGCCCCTCAAAATGTAGTGGCATAAGACAACCACTTTATTCTGACCATGGATTTTGTAGGTCAAGAATTCTGACAGGGAACAGTGGAGTGGTTTATCTCTGCTTCATGATGACTGGAGCCTCAGCTAAAGAGACTCAATGGCTACGGGTGACTTGACAGCTGAAAGCTGGAATTATCTGAAGATGCCTTCACTCACATGTCTAGTAATTGATACCAGCTGCTGACTAGAACGTCAGCTGATCTTTTGGTCAGAACACCTATATGTGTCCATTCTGCTTGATCTCTCCTCATGGGCTAATTTGGGCTTCCTTGGAATATGGTGCCTGAGATCGTGGAAGGCCAAGGGGGAAGTGGGTAGGCATCTTATGACCAAGCCTTGGATAGCATAGCTTAATTTCCACCATACTCTATAAATCAAGGCAGTGACCAAGGCCCACCTGGTTGAGAAGTAGGGGACATAGAGCCCACCATTTGATGGAAAGACTATCAAAAATTTTTCAGGCATGTTTCAAAACTACCAAGTCTTCCCTCTGACCTCAGTATTGTTATTTTCAATTATTTACATTTCTCCCACGTACAAAATACAGTACTCTCCCAAGAACTTCCCAAATTCTCATCCTGTTATGAATCAGGCTCAAAATCCTATCTAAATCAGTCCCTGGTGCACCTAAGTTTCTCAGATATGCTTCCCTTGAATGCAGCTCCTTGAGCACCATCCTTATTAAAATGAGGATTAACAGCAGTTCATTGACTTGAGGCACTGTCTCAGGATGTGAGATTTGATACCCTTAAAAAGATCCTAGTGATGAGGCAAACTCACTGCTAGGGTGGCCTCTAGTTGTCTGCCCCAAGCAAAGTTGAAGTGCCTGAGCTGCTATGAGAAAAAACATAGAGGGGAATAAAAAGTCTGCAAGAAAAGGATGTACTGGAATGGACATATTATGTGAGGCCAAAAGAACCACCAGAGCTTTCTGTTCCATGAAACAGCCCAAAGAACACACCATTCAACAAGGCAGTCAGGAATGTGCCAGTAAGAGAAAAACCAGCACTACTAGGTGTTCAGAGGTGACTTGCTTCTACAGGCCAGGGCTGGTGATACAGGAGGTGGTCACAGAGCTTGATTCTTTATAGCAATAGAAGCCATGTTGTGGTGCTTCATCACTAAAAGCCAGGTAAGAGGAGCAAACTAAGAGCCTTTGACCCACAGAGAGTTGCTGAGATGGTTAACTGAACATGGTGTCCCCAGGGGCAAAATAGACAGGCAGCCAATCAGAGTACTGCTTAACACCTGTAGTAAGAAGAAAGCAAGAATGGAGAAGCAGGAAGTTCGAGATGGCTATCCAGATAAAAATTCATGATTCTTTGCTCAGTTCTTTGAGCCAGTTTTCAGATCCATTGACTAAAGAAGTACCAAGGCCCTTAGGAAAAAAGACCCTATAACACCCTTGGCAGGCATATCCTGTACAGATTCCCTCAGTCCTTCCTCAAAGCAATGTGCAGCCACCATGAATTTCAGGGGCTATACGCTGCAGAAATAGAAATATCCATCCTTTGTGAGATCTGTGGGACACAGAGTGCTAACTGACATTCTCAGAGACCTGAAGCATTACTATGGCCCACCTGTTAGAGTAGGGACAAATGGGAGTAGTTAATAAATGGAGTCCTGGCCAAAGTCCAGTTTATTTTTCCTACCCCGGAATGTATTATTGGGCCTGTGAGTAAAACTATTATAGTGGGAAAGGCCAAATGAAAGCCTCTGAAATGTCACACCCACCTCCCTCTAGCAAAAAGAATATATCAAACCCAATATTGCATTGGGGGTGGGGGTGCTAGGGATTAATGCTACCATTAAGGATCTAAAGGATTCAAGAATAGTGACTTTCTTTCTTTCCTTTTGTTCTTTCTTTCTTTCTTGCTTTGATTTATTTTTCCTTTTTTTAGTTTAAATTTTAGTTACTTGACATATAGTGCAATATTGGTTTCAAGAGTAGAATTCAGTGATTTCCTCACTTACATATAACACGCAGTGCTCATCACAATAAGTGCCCTCCTTAATATTCATCATCCATCTAGCCAATCTCCCACCCACCTCCATCAATACAGAGTTGTTCTATATCATTAAAAGTCTCTTGTGGTTTGTTTCCCTCTCTTTTCTTCCCCCCCGTCCTTCCCATATGTTCATCTGTTTTGTTTCTTAAATTCTACAAATGAGTGAAATCATATGGTATTTCTCTTTCTCTGACTGACTTATTTCACTTAACATAATATATTCTAGCTCCATCCATGTTGTTGCAAATGGCAAGATTTCATTCATTTTGATGGCTGAGTAATACTCCCTAGTGTGTGTGTGTGTGTGTGTGTGTGTGTGTGAGAGAGAGAGAGAGAGAGAGAGAGACATGGTCTTTATCCATTCATCAGTTGATAGACATTTGGGCTCTCTCCATAGCATGGCTATTGTTGATAAAACTGCTATAAACATTGGGTTGCATATATTTTTGTATCCTTTGGGAAAATACCTAATAGGGCAATTGCTGGATTGTAGGGTAGTTCTATTTTTAGTTTCTTGAAACTCCATACTGTTCTCCAGAGTGGCTGCACCAGTTTGCATTCTCACAAACAGTGCAAGAGGGTTCCCCTTTCTCCACATCCTCACCAACACCTGTTGTTTCTTGTGTTGTTAATTTTAGCCATTCTGACAGGCATGAGGTGATATCTCATCATGGTTTGATTTGCATTTCCCTGGTGATGAGTGATGTTGAACAAGGGATGGTGGTTCTTGCCATGCCTTGATTTACTTTGCCAATGTTACCCCTGCAGAAATTGGATGGATCTTGGAAAGTCACTATATACTACTACAATCTTTACTAAGTAGAGCCCCAACTCTAGCTGCTGTACCAACTTTTGTGTCTCTCTTTTCAAGTAGATTAATATGGCTTCAGGAATGGGTTATGCAGTCATTTGTCTGACAGATTTATTTTTATGTATTTCATTCAGGAAAGAAGATCAGAAACACACTGCATTCATATAGATAGTACAGCAATATATAGTTTTGCCCGAAGACTATGTGAATGCTCCCATCCTCAGTCATAATATAGTCCAAAGTAATCTGAACCATTTGGACCTCTTGCAGAGCATTATTTCTATTCATTACATCGATGATAATCATGCTGATAGAGCATAATGGATAAGACGTGACTAGTACACTGGAGGACTTGGTAAGATAGATGTGCTCCAGAGGATGGAAATAAACCCCATAAAGACTGAGAGGGCTATCACTTCAGTAAAGTGTTTAGGGGGTCCAATGCTCAAGGACATTCTGTAATATTCTGCCAAACCAAACTGCTGTATCTAATATCTCTAACTGCAGGGGGGAAAAGGGTAAAAAAAAAAGCATAGTATTTACTGTAAAGTTTATGACAACCCCAAATGGAAGAATCTCAGTACAGACTCTAGTGTCCTGAAGCAATATCATTCCATCTGTAATGGAGAGTTACATACACACTTTCTGAAAAATAGCACTTAGTAATAGTGTTACTGAGCTGTGGTAGAGAGCTAGAATGTTTGAGCATTGAACACCAAAGTCATTATGCATCCCTAACTGTAAAACATGAGCAAGAGCCTATTGAACCTGCCAAATGGTAAGGACACGAGGGCCTAGCAGCGATCCATCATAAGCTAGAAACATACATCCAAGCTTGATCATCAGCAAGTGCAGAGAGCACAGCAAGCTGCGAGGGCAGGGAGCCAGGATCCACTGTCATCCATGACAGTTTACTCTGGTTGTGTTAGAGGAAAGAGAAACTCCTGCATGATCGATTGAAAGAGGAAGAAAATGCCCAAGCTTAATTTACAGAAGGGTTGGTTTCATATATGGAAATAATAACCTATGTGGCAGCTGTATGGCCTTGAAAGACAATTGCAAAGGCAGGTATTACTGAGTAATACTCTATTCAGTGGGTAGAGTAGTGGGTGGTGTACCATATTCACTTTGTATGAAAGTAGAAATAACCTGAGGTAGAATACATACAGATTCATGAAAGTGGAAAATGACTTGTCTGACTAATTAAGGACATAGAAGGAAAAAGATTAAAATCTTGGAATTCAATCTCCAAGGTAAGGAGTTCTGGGGTAGATAAGTAGGACAGGTACATAGAATTGCATGTGAAGTATGTGAAATAATCCAGAAGGCAAAATAAGTTGACCAGTTTATATTAGCTAGCCTTTTTCAGTGTCTGCTGCAGTGTTGGCAAAATGCACACACAAAGTGGCCATGGCAGCTAAAA
The DNA here is from genome assembly GCA_028646485.1 of Cryptoprocta ferox. Classification (NCBI taxonomy): domain Eukaryota; kingdom Metazoa; phylum Chordata; class Mammalia; order Carnivora; family Eupleridae; genus Cryptoprocta; species Cryptoprocta ferox. The sequence continues at coordinate 76,182,455 of CM053567.1, forward strand.
CAGAGATTTTGTATGGGCCCAACAGCATAGACTTCCACTAACCAACGCCAATCTAGCTACTTCCAATGTCTAGCCTGCCAACACCACAGACCAATGCTAAGCCCCTGATACGGCAATGTTCCTCAAAGAGACCAACTGACCATGTGGTAGCAAACAAACCTCATTAGGATTCTTCCATCTTGGAAGTTCCAGCAGTTTCTTCTCATAAGAATAGACATTTATTCCTGGTGTGATTTTGCCTTTCCTGCCAACAGGAAAGCACCACTATCCGGGAATTTATGGAATACCTAATCTATAGATAAGGAATTCCACATAACATTCAACCAGGGAACCCATTGTACCACAGGAGAGGAGCAAAAAAGTGGGTCTATGACCATGGAATTGAATGGTCATATCATATACTACTTCACCCACATCACCCAGAATCTGCTGGCCTGTGAGAGTAATGAATGGCTTGCTGAAGGGGCAGCTAAAAGACCAACTAGACATAATGCCTTGTGAGGATACAGCACCATCCTCCAGGAAGCAATACACTCATTGAATCAGAGACCTCTCTATGGCATTGTGTTCTTATCAGGAAGAATACAGGGACTGGAAACAAAGGATAGAAGTAGAATTGGCCCCATTTAACTATCACTCCCAGTGATCTACTGGGATATTCTGTAGATTCCTGTCTTCACAACTCTGGGCTCTGCAAGATGAGAAGCCCTTGCTCCCAAGGGGGGTATGCTCTCACAAGGGGGAACATACAGCCTCAGTAAAATAAAAGCTATAGTTGCTCTGTGAGCACTTTGGGATCTTTGTTTGTAGGGACCAGCAAGCAAGAAGAGGAGTCACTAGCCTGTCAGAAGTAATTGACCCTGAAGAGCACAAAGAAATCTTCCTGGTACACCAGAGAGACAAGGAGGAATATATGTGTCACTCATGTGACCCAGTTTGAGCACTTTTGACCCACATGGATAGAAACTTGCAGAAATTCTGCATGGGAGAATAGGGAGTTAGACTTTTCAGAAAAACGACTAAGACCACCATAGGTGGTAGCTGAGGGTGAAAGGGATTTAGAAGGAAGAGTGGAAAACACAAAGGGATGAGAATAAGTTGTAGCACTGAGACCACCTGCAGAGATGGGGGCTCTATTCTGTCACACTAACCTCCCTCTCTATAAGTGTCCCCTCAGGAAGTGAGGTCCACTAGACCCCATGACGAGCTATTTCCGAATGTCATGGAGAAGTAGATCTGTGTGGTACAAGTGGTGGACCACAGAAGATAAGGAGAGGTGTTGCTCAGCTCCCCCTTAGAGAAGGGACTTGCCAACCAGGAAAAGGAGGGTGGTTAACTGACAGATTCCAGCTGTTAGCTTCTTCAGGATTCACGTCAGGATCCAAGCCACATTCATGCTCTCCTGGGAGTAGACCCTATTCAGTGATTGAGCAAGGCAGTGGTAGAAGAAGTCAGGCTCTTCCTGAGTTGGCCCTCCGCGGATAACCAAGCAAGGCAGGCATATAAGGGCCCGGACCCTCACACACAACACAGGTCTTCTCCAAAGGGCGATCTGCTCTGGAACTTCCTGCTGGGCTGGCCAAGACATTGTCAGGTCATCTTATTCTGAGAATCTCCTCTGCTCATCCTGCTTATTCCACTTCTAATTCACAGGGGGCACTCTCTTGTGAAAAAGTTTTATATTTATAATTCCATCTTTGTTTCTGTTCTCCAGAGAACCCAACCTGCAAAGCACACTTTGTTCATTTTTGTAACCTCACACAGTGCCTGGAAGATGATAGGTGCTCAACAAATATTTGGCAAAGAGGGCTAAATTGCCTACTACATTCTGTGATAAACTATATGCTTACTCATGGTCAACATGACAGATGCAAACAAAATTTCTTTTCTTTTTTACTTTCATCTTCTAATTCATAAAACTTCTAGGATGAATTATGTTGATTTTTTGTTGGCTTCTTATTCATTACAGTGACACACAATCTAATTCTTCCAAATCATTTTCAGTTTTCTGACACAGAAAAGTTTCTATGCTGGGAAAAGTAGACACATTTGTATTTATATCACAAGGAATTTTCAGTATTTCTCTCAAATGACTAAAGATGTGTTCATCAAAGCCAGTCATATTTGAGATGCTACCTGTAAGGACAAGGCAATTGAATCAGCCCATCAACTTAAAAAACAAACAAACACATAAAAGCCCTTAGTTGCAACTCAGAAGCACCCACATAGCCACCAAGCCATCAGTCAAGGCACAGAGGCAGGAACTAACCCATGCGGTGGCTAAAAGACTATTTGAAGAACGCGTCGAAAACTTGTAGATTTTACGAGCGGGTCTTTAAGCTGAGAAACAAAAAGTGATTTAGATCAGCTGCCCCCCATCATAAATCAAATTTCCAGTGTCACTTTGTAGATGGCTTCCCAGCTATATATAATGCTTTGCTCCAGAGAACTAATATAAATAGTACTACCCAAATGTACTTCATAGAATGAGAGCAGTTCTGATAGCACCTCCAGGTAGACAAGAATGTCTCCCTCCAGGTCAAAGAGGCATTTAAAAGGAAAGAACTTGGGCCAATTGTTTTATCTCTGGAATGACAAGAAATACCTCAATAAATTTTCTTTGAACATATCAGTGACAAAGTGAGTGAAAAGCTGACCTCTGTACTAAAAGCCTGACACATTTTCCACCACACTGTTCCCCAGGGGTCTTGACTTAGTTTATCTTATAAAATTTGATGAAGCTTAAAGAACTACTGTAAATTCCCACTTAGCCCTCTCTATTCCTACTAAAAGCCCCACAATCATTTGTGACTATGAATTTTGGAGTGCTTGTAGCATCATTTGAGTAGAGCGCTACTCATGGAGGCTACTAAGACCTATGTCTACCTCATAGCTTAGCCAGTATGTTGATCTTAAACTTTCCCTTGAGCACCCGTTATTCTAAGTTGTGCTGAAGTTGGCAGTGGTTTTGTGATTGAAAATAGATGCAGTTGAAGATCAGAGCTATAAACTCCTTTGTTCCTGAGATATGAAGTGTATGTATAAGTATGTGCTTCATTATACCATCATAGGAGACACGGGATAATTTGGTATTCTACCAATTTGGAATTGGTATTCCACTTAATTTACCTTCAAGTTAAAATGCAACATTTTCCTTGTGCAGAATTTCCTCACCCCTTTGTTTTGCCAAAGCATAAGAGACTCATTTAATAAAAGGGGACCTTCAGCATACAAAGCATAATTGACTTCATCTAAAGAGAATATTTTTCACATGTTCCTGTGGATGTTTGTAATTTGTTTATACTAAATACAAACAAACACCCCAGTTTGTTGGCACATTAAACAACTGTTACCATATGTCTGACATAATTCTGGGGATAGAGAATGAATTTTAAAAGTAAATTCAATTCCATGTGCTAAATACATCTCTTTTAAAAGGAAAATGAATTGCCTTCAGTGGAAGCTTCTCATAGAAGCCCTTTAAATGCAAATTGCTAGAGGAACTTTGGAAATGCCTTACCGATAAAATACTGTACTTCTAATTTCTCTTTAACTGTTAAAAAACAAAAATAAAGATAAAATAACTGCTAGACACAAAAACAATTGCTTTTCTAAGGTCACATTGCCAATGGTTAAAATATGTGTGCAATAGACTATGGTTTTTTTTTAAACATTTTATTTCTTTTTGAGAGACAGAGAGATAGAGTGTGAGTAGGGGAGGGGCAGAGAGAGATGGAGACAGAATCTGAAGCAAGATCCAGGCTCTGAGCTGAGCTCAGCAACAGAGCCCAATACAGGGTGGAACCCATGAACCATGAGATCATGACCTGAGCTGAACTCGGAGGCATAACTGACTAAGCCACCGAGGTGCCCCCAGACTATGGTTTTTAACTGGCATTAGGTTTCCAACAGTATAAATATGACATTTGGCAAAAAATAAAAAAAGAGAGGGGTGGTGATAAATAGTATTTGTTGAAAATTCAAATGTGCCAAACAATTGTGAGGCATGTTATATAGTTTCTGATAGCCACACAAGGAGGGTAGCAAGACCAGTCACTAATCATAGTTATCAAAACACATATTATAGTGTACTTCTTGGAAGCCAACAGCAATGTTTTTAACACTTTTGGTGCTACTAGGAAGTCCACTTTTTCCTGATATCAATTAAAGAAAAGTTCCATAAACAGAGATACAATCTCTTTCTTTTAAATAATTTAGTGAGCCTAATTGTGCATGCCATGCCAAAAGAAAAAAGTGCACAAAATAGGGCTTTAGCATCTTTTGCTTCAAATAAATGACACAACAGTTTGAGCAGTTGATTACTGAGTGAGAAGAAAGGAACCAAAATGAATCAGTATATTCTGGGCTGGGAAGCATAACATAACTAGGGAAGAAATTCCAATTTTGGAATACCTGGGAAGTTATAAAACATAACCTGAAACTAGATCTATACATGAAAGTTGATGCTCTAGTTATCAACTGGTATATAACAAACTACTGCAAACATTAGTGGCTTTAAACAACAAGGTATTATTATTATGTCTTACTCTTCTGAGGTCAGGAATTTGGACAGGACACAGTAGGGACAGCTCATCTCTGTTCTACAGTGACTGGGGCCTCAGTTGGGATGACTCAAATGACTGGGAACTGGAGAAATGGGAAGGGGGAACTGCCTCTCCTCCTCCTCCCAGATTCTTCCTGTGGTCATGTTGGGTCCTCCCATAGTATGGTAGCCTCAGGGCTATCAAACTTCTTACATGAAAACTGAAGGTACTAAAGGACCAGGCTCCTAATGGCTAGGCCCACGATTGGTATAGTGTCACTGGTCAGCCAGGGTCAAAGGTAGCAGAATCACATCACATCCCTCAAAGGATATATCATCAAGGAATTTGTGGCCCTTTTTAGTCAACCACAGGTAGATAATAGAGACTTTTGAAAATTTAGGGCATAAAAAAAATCATGATTTATTTTCAAAAATCTTTCTGATCGGGAAAAAACTTACCTGAATTGTGCAGACAATTACACCCATTCTGAACTCACATGAATGGGCACAATTCAAAAATATTGTATCGGATCTTGTTACTTTTATCCTACATCTTTGCCTCTACTACTTTGGTTTTCTATGTCCTTGATATTTAATAGCAATTACATTTAAAACATGATATTTCAATCCATAACAATAGCATTATTTTCTCCTCTGATGTAAAATCACTGACCGAGAAAGGCAATCTATTAGGAATACCTACTGTGGCTACAAACAATCTTTCTGAATAAAGAATGGGCTTGTATTCATATCAGCCTTTAAGAAAGTGAACTTTTTTGAAATTCAATAGTCTAATTTAACATCAGAATAATACATCTGAGTTAGAAGAAATGTTGGACCACCTGATTAAAGATTTAAAACAATCTGTAATGACCAATAGTCTTAAAAATATATCTTAAAGACCACATACTATATACCTGAATAAAGTGATATCAAGAACAATGCAGAATCATGATAGTCTGTTGGCACTGAGACTCCTGATGGTGTGAAAGGAGGACAGTTGGTTAAGCTTTGTGAATGCATCAGGGAGCACCAGACCACATAACCTCTTCCACCCATTGCTTGTTTGGCCTAGAGCTACCTGCTCTGCCTGAGATTCATTTCAATTCAGCAAAATGTGTACGAGAAGGAAGTTCTATGCTAGTGACATGGTCACTATGAGATCCCACTATGTAATGCCCTGGTGGGAATTACAATCTAGTAATGATTCTCTCTTTCTTTTTTCTGTAGTGCTGATTTTCTATTTCCTTGTGTTCCTTGCCCTCCTTGAGGCAGATTCATGGCATCATATTCCCATTGCTCATTTAACGTATATTTTTTCAGTGCTTAATCTGTACCAGTTATGTGAACTACTTGTAAATAAAAACAAAGATGCCATGGTTCCATAAGTCCCATATTAATTTCCCAGGGCTACCATAACGATGTGCCATAAACTAGGTGGTTTAAACAGAAAGTTATTGTACCACAGCTGTGGAGCCTAGAAGTCTGAGATCAAGGTGTCGTCAGCATTGGTTCCTTCTGAGGGAGAATCCGTTCCATGCTTCTCCTAGCTCCTAGTGATTTGCTGACAATCTTTGGCATTCTTTCCCTTGTAGATCTCTGCCTTCATTTTGACATGGCATTCTCTCTGTATGTTTGTCTGTATCCAAGTCTCCCTCCCCTCTTTTTTTCTGAAGTTTATTTATTTTAAGAGTGAAAGTGCTCACATACATGTGAGTGGGGGAGGGGCAGAGAGAGAGGGAGAGAGAGATTCCCAAGCAGGCTCCATGCTATCAGTGTGGAGCCTAACATAGGGCTTGATCTCATGAACCTGAGAGACCATAATCTGAGCCAAAATCATGAGTCAGATGCCTGGGGCACTTGGGTAGCTCAGTTGCTTTAAGCCAGATGATCTCATGGTTCATGAGTTCAAGCCCCGTTTTGGGCTCTGTGCTGACAGCATGGAGACTGTTTGAGCTTCTCTCTCTCTCTCTCTCTCTCTCTCTCTCTCTCCCCCTCCTGCACACACTCTCTCTTTCTCAAAATAAATAAGAACTTTAAAAAAAAAGAGAGAGTCTGACCCCCAATCCAACAGAGCCACCCAAGCACCCAAAGTTTCTTTTTTATTAGGACACTAGTCATATAGGATTAGGGGTCCAACCTACTCCAGTATGACCTTGTCTTAATAACTACCTCTGCCACAACCCTACTTTCAAATGAGGTCATATTCTGAGATACTGTAGGTAGGTTAGGACTTCAACATAATGAAGTTTGGGGGGATACAATTCAATCCATAGCTCTTTCATGATCAAATTTCCAGAGCAACTACCCACTGTGTCCAATTAATACAACAACGTTATTTCTATCTAAGGAACGAGAATAAACAAAGACAAAGTGATCACAAGAGTTAGCCAGCTCTCAAGGACTGTGCATGTTCTAGACAGGAATAATTTAGAATAAATGTTTTATCAAAAGAAAGTAGGAAGATTTCTTTGAGTACCTGAAATTTATTCATGTAACAAATGCCTATTGGACATTGTTCTGGGCACCAAGGAGAGAGGAGTAAATCAAATGGACAAAAATCTATGCACTCATGAAGATTTCATTCTAATGGAGGGAGACAGGAAAAATAAATGAGTAATACATAGTACTTTGGAATTTGTCAAGTGTTATGAAGAAAAACAAGAGAGAGTAAGAAAGATGGAGAATGTAGGATTTGGGGCAGGGGCTGAACTTTTAAACAGGGTGATTAGGGAGGCCTCAGCCAGAAGGGGACAATTAAACAAGGAGCTGATGGCTATGAGGGTGCAAGTCATGGGGATAGCTGGTGAAGGAGTGTTGCAGACAAAGGAAAGAGTTAGTGGGATAGGGGTATGGCTGATTTGTTTAAGGGAAACAAAGAGGCCGTTATGGCTGGAGAAGGGGAGAGGATAAGTGTGGTTGGTGGATAAAGTCAAAGAGCTGCAAGGGGCAGCTCATGAAGGGACTTGTAGGCCGTTGTAAGGATTTCAGCTTTTCTCCAAGTAAAGGAGGAAGTCATTGGAAGGTTCTTTTTTTTTCTTTTTCTTTTTTTAAATGTTTATTTAATTTTTAGAGAGAGAGAGAGAGACAGAGTGCAAGCAGGGGAGGGGCAGAGAGGGAGGGAGACCCAGAATCCAAAGCAGGTCCAGGCTCCAGGCTCCAAGCTGTCAGCACAGAGCCCAAGGCAGAGCTCGAATGCACAAACCTCAAGATCATGTCCTGAGCCAAAGTCCAATGCTTAACTAACTGAGCCACCCAGGTACCCCGTAAAGTTCAGAGTAGAGGAGTGATGTGATGTGATTTGGGTTTTATTAGGATCACTCTGGTTCTATTTTTTTTTTTTAGGATTTATTTATTTTGAGAGAGAGAGAAAGAGAGAGAGAGCTCGCGAACAAGAGAGAATAAGTGGGGGAGTGGCAGAGAGAGAGACAGAGAGAAACAGAGAATCCCAAGCAGACTCCTCGCTGTCAGCATGGGGCCCAACGTGGGGCTGGAACCCATGAACTGTGAGATCATGACCTGAGCTGAAACCAAGAGTTAGATGCTCAACCGACTGAGCCACACAGGTGCCCCAGAATCACTCTGGTTCTAAAGGCAAAGGGGACAAAGAGAAAAGCAGGGAGAAATACCAGAAAGCTACAGTGATAGTCCAGGTGAGAGATATTGGTGACTTGGGCCAGCATGGTAAAAGTGGAGGTGAGGAGAAGTATTTGGATTCTGGATATATTTTGCAAGGAAGGCCAGTAGGGTTTGAGATGGACTGATGTAGGGTATGAAAGGAAGGAGAGAAGCAAGGAAAGAAGGAAATAAAGAAGAAATGGTAACTCCAGTTTTGACTTGGGTTTAATGTCAAATTCTCTTCATTTTCATTGTTACCAATTAATTATTTTCATCTAGGCAAATGAAACACATTGAATAGTTAAATCCAAAAATGAAAAAAAGGTAATAAATTGCTCTAAATTTGAAATTTACATAATTCCCTGGAAAGATGCAGTCAGCTAAATCCAGAATATGAGAAATTCCACAGGATGGAAAATCCAGATTGCTCCATACATACACTGCAAGGGGGAAAAAATAGGAAAGGCAAACCGATAGATTAAAAGATATTTAAGGGGTACCTGGGTGGCTCAGTCAGTTAAGCTTCCAACTCTTGATTTCAGCTCAGATCTTGATCTCATGGTTCATGGGATTGAGCCCCACATTAGGCTCTGCACTGACAGCACAGAGCCTGCTTGGGATTCTCTCTCCCCCTTTCTCTCCGTTCCTCCCTTGCTTGTGCTCACTCTCTCTCTCTCAAAATATATATGTAACATTTTTTTATTTTAAAAAATAAATTAAAAATAAAAGATACTTAAGAGATTTATCAATCAAATACAGTGTGCAGACTCTGTTTGGATCCAACTATAAAAAAGAAAAAAAATTATGAGATGATGAGAGAAATGGAAAAATTGATTTATTTGATGATTAGTTACTTGATAATATTAAGGAATTATTGTTAATTGGGGGATATGATATTGATATTATACTTGACTTTTATTTAATGAGCTCTTACTTTTGATAGACATACTAAAATATTTAGATAAAGCATGATGTCTAGGATTTGCTTCATCTTAATCCAGTGGAGAAATGAAAGATGACCATAAATGGTGATACTCTTCTCTCTACTTGTATATATGTTAGAAATTTTACATAACAAAGAGTAAATGAATACAAAAATAAATATTTAGATACATCAATACAATGTCATGTAAATACATTAAAAATGGATAATGTCAGTTGCCTTAAGAAAGGGGTGGCTGGGAGCAGGAATAAAGGAGATTCTTCCCTGCCTCCTCTGCTGTATCTTTCAAATATCAAACCATTGAAAGATACTGTCTATTAATAAATACAATAAAAAATGTTAAGCTGCGTTGGCAGGTGTGTGGAAGGAGCAGCAGCTTGTACAGAAGATCTGTCCCAGGACAAGCTGCTGATTATTTTTTCCTTTAGACTCCCTATTCTGATCTGCTAGCTTCCAGCTGTCTCCTAACTCCTCATTCTGAGGCAATGCTTAATTCAGCAGAATATAAGCCAAAATTACAATGACTCAGAGAATAGCACCCCTGAGCATTAGAACATGTATCATTCCGAAGCAAATTTTTCCATGCAAGTTTCATCGGCACAATTCAAAAACAGTACTTACATTGCAGTGAACTGTAGACTACTATTAACCTCTGATTTAGAATGGTGGCCTATTTTCCTAAGCTAACTGATAGGTTAATATCCTTGTACTCTCGGTGAGGAAGTTGGATTTCATTATATGACCACTGCCTATATTGTGGGAGTAACTTTTATTAATAAAATGAGCATATCATAGCTTATCTGAATGATGAATATATTTTATTTTATATAAAATTTCATGTCATTCTACATAGGTCCATTAACTCTGCAGTGAATTTTTGTACATTAATCATAAAGTCTTTTGAACTTCTAACACTCAGAGACCAATTTCAAGGACATATATTAATCCAAAAGAGCAATCCATGGTAGCCTCCAAACTTCAAGGCTTTCACAAATCGCTTTTTCAGAAAGGTGTGAGTAAATTACTTTCTTCACCCATTTGGAGGGGGTCTAAAATCAGCTGAACTTTTTTTACATTTTTAATTCCTTGGTTTAGGAATCTGATTATGGAGTAAACAAAGTTGAATAGACTGATTCACATGAGAGCTATCAGGGTTTTTGTTTGTTTGTTTGGGGTTTTTTAACCAAATATTGGTCATCATCTAAGCTGCTGCCCCTATGATTTTATGGCTGAAATTTTCATTTTCTACTTTAACCTTGAAAATAAGACATTAAGAAACAAAGTGAGTAGATGTCACACTTAGCTATTTGGGTCAGTGTTTTTCACATGTTTAGTAGAGTATTAGCATTAAGCTTGATAAAGAAATGGTTAGGATCGTACCTTCTAAGTTTATTTATTTTTGAGAGAGAAAGAGTGTGTATGTGTATGTGAGTGAATGGGAATGGGGTCAGAGAGAGAGGGAGACACTGAATCCAAAGCAGGTTCCAGGCTCTGAGCTGTCAACACAGAGCCCAACACGGGGCTCGAACTCACAGACTGTGAGATCACAACCTGAGCAGAGGTCAGATGCTCAGTCGACTGAGCCATCCAAGCATCCCTAGGATCTTACCTTCTAAAGATGAACTGCACCACTGTGTTGGTTGTTGAAGCAAGTATAATGGCGAGAGTTTACATGTGAGAATCAAGAACGCTGCTATTAATTACCTTTGTGAGCTCTGGCTATGCTGCTTACATACCTCCAACTTATTCTTCATGTATAAAGTGAGAGAGTTTGATTGGACAGCTTTTTAATGTGCTTTCAGCTTTTAGATTCCACAATTTTAAATTTTTTAGAGAAAAGCACTTGATAATCTTTTAATTCAGAAGCTCTTACTTTCACCCTGTCCTAAAATTATTTATGAACCTCTCACTTAGTAAGGGGCGCATTGTTTTAAATACAATGAATGTCCACTCAATACCCATTTTCCCTTCCTCCTTGCTGAGACAACTCTGATATAATGTAAGCCTGTGCTGTGTTCAGCTAATACACTGCCATTTCAGGTCCCCTTGTCAACGGAAGCAGAAGCTGCTGAATGAGACTTCCAGGAAAGTTCTTTCAAAGATGGTAGACTCCACTGGCAGGTATCTTTCACTCCTTGGCTTTTCTCTACTTCCTGCCTGGAACTTGGACACGATACTAGAAATGGGGCAGCCCCCATGTGAATTCAAGGCAACAAGCACAGCTGAGCAGAAAAGTGTATTCCTTTCCTAGGGCTGCAATAACAGAGAACCAAAACTGAACAACAAACTGAGATCCACAGACACTTATCCTCTCACTGTTCTAGAGGCTAAACATCTGCAATCAAGCTGTCAGGAGGGCCATGCTCCCTTGGCTTTACTAGCTTCTGGTAGCCCCAGGTGTTCCTTTGCTTGTGGCAACCTAACTCCAATCCCTGCCTCTGTCTTCACATGGCCATCTTCCTATGTGTCTCTTTCTAGATTTTGCTCTTCTCCTTAGGACACCAGTCATTTTGAATCCTAAACACCTCTTCTTGACTACAAATGCAAAGACCCTATATTTAAATAAGGTCACATTCACAGGTACTGGCGGTTAGGACTTCAGCATCTTTTTGGGGAGACACAATTTAACCCACAACAGTCCCAATGGCATTCTAGAGCTACTCTACCAGCTCTGGATTTTCTACTTCTGAACTTACTACATGAGAAAAAGAAAGCCTCCAATGTGTTTAAACCTCTATTTATTCAGAGTTTTTGGTATTCAAAAGGGAACTTAATTCCTGAGACAGTAACTTCAAAGTCAAGACTGGAAAATTAAAAAATTATCCAGCCTATGGAACCTACCTCTTCGGAGGATAGTTTGTAATTTCTTAAAGATAGAGACAATTACTCTCTAATTCCCGAGTAGGCCAACTGGAGGGAAACTGTACTTAGCTAGGATTTTTCTAGTCATGAGCACCTGGGTGGCTCAGTTGGTTAAGCATCCAACTTCGCTCAGGTCATTATCTCACAGTTTGTGGGCTTGGGCCCCACATCAGGCTCTGCACTGAAAGTGCAGGATCTGGATCCTGCTTTGTATTCTGTGTCTCCCTCTCTCTCTCTGCCCCTCCCTTCCCTCCCCCCTTGTGTCTCTCAAAAATAAATAAACATTAAAAAAAGATTATTCTAGTCATAATTTAAAGACCAAACCTGTTTTCAAAATACAGTTTGCCAGAACCTGAAAAGGTCAATGGACACATATTCAGCAGTCAGATTTAATGCCTTAACCCTGTCCTGGATTCACACCTGTCTCAGATATTTCTTTATTAGTCACCACTATATACCTCAGTAAATGAGAATATAACTGCGACTTTTGTGCTTAAATTACCAGAAGCACAGTTTATTTGTCCAACACAATCAGGTTCAATGTTATGATATTATCTTTCAGCCTGGTGTGGTACTCAGAAATATACATGCCGGAAAACACTTCAAGTAGCCAGGATTGAAATTTGTCTTAATTTGAGAGAGTTGCTGAGTCCTTAGACCATTTTCATGGCATCCATACCAGGAACATAACCATGATTTATTCAGCTTCTTTATGGGCTCCATCAGCGGGGACAAGCAATTATTTCCGTCATCTCTGTTAGTCAGAGAGCCCTGAGTTGTTCATTTGACTGCCCAGCAGGCTCAAAAAGGCTGACATCAGAGTAAATAGATATTTCTATCACTTCTTCTTAAAAATTTGAGGGCAAAGTTGACAAGTCAGGACTTTCTATCCTTCCATCCCCAAAAAATATTTATTGAGCGTCTATCTTATGCCAGACTAATGCCAGACACCGAGGATTAAACAAATAAGACACAATCCTTACCTTCAGGGAGCCTACAGTTTAGTTGAAGAGATAAACAAATCAACTGATAGTCACAAGACACTGCAATAAATGCCGAGATCCATTGAAGAACAGATGTTAGGGAAGCACATCTGTTAGTAAGCAGGGCAATTAGCTCCTCTTCAGGCAGAGTGAAGTTTCTGATTAAACTGGTGTCAAAAGTTAGACCTGCAGGTACACTGGGAGTTGGCCAGGTGAGAGGGCAAAGCCTATGCAAAGACTCAGAAGTAAACGAGCACATGACATAGTTGGAGACCTGCACAGAGTTTGATATGGTGGAGTATGAGGTGGAAAACATCAGTAAAAACAAATGAAAAGTGGTCCACATTCTGAAGGCATTGGGGAGCTGCTAGAATAGCGGTGAGTCAGCTACATGATCAGGTTTGTAGAAAGCATCTTTCTGGCAACAGTGTACAGACGGATTAGAACAGAGCAGGACCAGACATGGAGAAAACAGCAGGAGTCTGCTGAAGTATTCTAAGCAAGGGAGGGAAAGAGTGAAAGGAATGAAAAGACAGCACCTGATGAGTTATCAGATTTAGCAGGCACCTGAGAATGACACTAAAATTTATGGTTTAGTTAACTGGTGTGCATGGGCGTGAGGAGGTGTTCTAATATACAGCTTTAAAGTTAGGAAATGACAAAAATTGTTATTTCTCTTATATTGATGCTAAAATCCATATTCATATTTCATATTCATATTTAATAAAGTAACTAAGTTCTGGGCCATAATCAAATTTCTCATATAATAATGATTTGAATTTTTTTGAATATGAAAAACAAATTTACTTTAGAAAACAGTTATCAATGGGGATGAATGGTGAAAGAAAAATATGTGGGGCACCTGGGTGACTCAGTTGATTAAGCAACTGACTCTTGATTTTGGCTCTAGTCATGATCTCACAGTTTGTGAATTCAAGCCCCGAGTTGAACTTGGTATTTTTGGTATTCTCTCTCCCTCTCTCTCTGCCCCTCCCCTGCTTGCTCTATAAATAAATAAACAAACAAACAAACAAACAAACTTAAAAAAAGTACAAGATGAAACAAAAATATGTGAAGTATGAAAGTCCTACTCTATGAAGAAATAGTTTTCCATTTTTTTTTTGTTTTATTTAAGTAATCTCTACACCCATCGTAAGGTTTGAACTTACAACCCCGATATCAAGAGTTGCATTGCTATACCAATTGAGCCAGTCAGGTGCCTCTCCATTATTTTCTATCTCACAGTTTCAGTAAGAGTCCCACCCCTCCCATGGGATGCCTGGCTGGCTTAGCCAGTTAAGCCTCTGACTCTAGATTTCAGTTCAGGTCATGATTTCATGGTTTGTGAGGTTGAGCCCTGTAGCAGGCTCCAGCCTGAGCATGAAGCCTACTTGAGATTCTCTCTTCTCTCTCTCTCTGCCCCTTCCCACTCCCCACTTGTGCTCTCTCTCTAAAAATAAAAAAACGGAAAGAAAAAAGAGTCGCACCCTTCCCACACCTTAAGTCCAATGAATGGTCTGTATAATCTTGTACCACTAATAGAAGGCATGGCAATATTTCTTTTTTATAGGAAATGAAAATGATATTCCAGAACCAAAAGGAGCTTTGGAGATAATGAAATATAGATCCTTTAAATTGAAACTATTTTATAACAGCATGATGACATTTTAAGATAACAAAATCTTAGCATAGTGCTTTGTGGAAAGGCAGCAGGGGCAGCACAAGGAACACATTTGCTAACTCCATGTGAGGGGGCCTCAGACACAGAGTCATGGGGACTGAAGGAGGCAGGATTTGCAGGTTACCTAGCACAGGTCTCAATGATCAATGGCTACAACGAGGAAAAGACTATCAACCAAAATCCATTCTCTACTTTGTTCCTGGCACAAGGCTGCCCTGCTAGGCTGCATTTCCCAGCCTTTTCTACAGTTAAGTGACAATAGTCACCAAAGGAACACAAGTGGAAAGAAAGTCACCAGAGGAACATGAGCAGAGTGCCACTTCTAAACTTGGGCCTGTTTTCCCTTTTCTTCAAGCTGAACACAAGCATGACTGCAGCCTAGTGGATGAGAACAATGCCCTAGGGAATGGCCTGGGAGCGAGGCAGAGGGAGCTTGGGTCCTCAGTGTGGTGACATGGGGCAGAGCCGCCTGCCTCCCTGTCCTGGACTGCTGTGAAGTAAAATAAGCAGACTTGTCCTCTAAGCCACTGTTCTGCCTGGTGTATCTGTTACAGCAGATACCTTTGTCAAAGATGCCTTTGTCCCAAATAATACAACTTTTTTCTTTTTCCTGCTCTTCTCCAACACAGCTATTTCATTTTGCAGTGTTGTCTTCCATGCATGTAAATACTTCAAGCAGCTGCCACTGCAACTCTGTTGTTCTCATTTCTCGTATCACAACCATGTTTCAAGATCAAAATAGAAAATGAAATTGCTCAGGGAAGATTAGTACAGGGCAAAAAGAGATTCTCCCTTTATGTAATGACTGTTGTAGCCACAAGTGCAGGTAGTGAACAGACAGGGTTGGAGGTAGTGACACTATCAATATGGCAATATAGCTCATTCCCAAGGTCAGTTTCTTCACAAGAAGAACGACTAGCAACTTTCCATAGATAAGTCACCATTGTGAACACCCCAGAACCTGGGGATGAGGCAGAAGCAGCCCCCTGGACCACAGAGACTGAGAAGGACAGCATTAGAAGGTAAGATGAATGGCTACCTTCTGACTGAACTGCCCCTCCCTCAGGTCAGCACAGCTCTGCATGGAGAGTACCCCCCCCACCCCAGAACTAGGGTTTCACCAATGGATAAAGCGAGCCTAAGGTAGACATTCACCTCCCCTACCAGTTGCAGGACATATACCAGGAGACCCACTCAAGTCTTGCATGACTGTGAGGCTTGATTACTGGAGATCAGATAGAGACAGAGAAGGGGAGTGGGGCTTATAGCAACCAGCGCTGAGGTCTTAGCAAACCACACTCTTGCTTGCAGTGGCCTCTGAGCAGAGATCCCAGGCAGCCTCTCTGCCCACCTGCAGAGCTGAGCTGGTAGCCCTTTCTGCCCAGAGAGCTCAATCACTAATTCTGCCTGATTAGAGTCCCCAGTGAATAGGCTATACTGGCCATGGAACCCATTCCAACACCCCACCCAGGCAGGAAAGCAAACTCACAGCCCTGCCCAATTGCTGAGCACAGCCTCCAATTCCTGCCTCTCCAAAAAGCCTGGGCAGAGGATTTGGGAAGTGACAGAGCCCATCCTACAACCCTGTTAGGTTGGAAAGTCAGGCCAGCAGACTGACCCAACTGTTAAGCATAGCCTCTGATCCCATGTAACCAGGGAGCCCCCACAGCCTTGGAGCCTAGGCTACAATACCACTGAGTTGCAGAGCCCAGGTATAGGGAATTTAAACGTTTCACTACAAAAAATCAACTAAGCACAAACGAATACCGTAATGCAGAAAATGTAGAACAAAAAGCTATAGGGCATATAAAAAACAAATAACAAAATAACAGAAGTAAACTACCAAGTGTGAAGCATGAATAAATAGAAAATTTGAACAGACCAATAACAAGTTAAGGATTCTGAATCAGTAACCAGAAACCTCTCAACAAAGAAAAGCTCAACAGTGAATTCTACCAAACATTTAAAGAAAATTTAATGCCAATCCTTTTCGAATGCTTCCAAAAATTAAAGAAGGAACACTCCCAAACTTATTTTATGAGGCCAGCATAATTTGAATACCAAATGCGGATAAAGACACTATAAGAAAAGAAAACTGCAAGCCAATATTTTTGATGAATGCAGATGGAAAAATTCTCAACAAAATACTAGCAAACCAAATTCAACAGCACATTAAAAGCATGACACACCATGATCAAGTTGGACTCAACCCTGGGATGCAAAGATGGTTCAACATACGCAAATCAATAAATGTGATACACCAAATTAATAGAATGAAATATAAAAACCATAGGATCATTTCAGTAAATGCAGAAAAGGAACATGACAAAAATTCAACATTCATTCATGATAAAAGCTCTCAATGAATTATAGAAAGAATGTACTTAAATATTACAAAGGGACCTAAATGACAAGCTCACAGCAAAATCATACTCAATGGTGAAATTTTGTAAACTTTTCCTCTAAGATCAGGACTAGGACAATGGTGCCCACTCTCACATATTCAATGTAGTACTGGAAGTCCTAGCCAGAGCAACCAATCAAGTAAAAAAAATAAAAGGCATCTGAATTAGAAAAGAATAAGTAAAATTATCTTTGTTTGCAGATCTTATACATAGAAAATACTAAAAACTCCATCAAAAAACTGCTAGAAGTAAAACAGTAAAGTTACAGGGTACAAAATCAACATATAAAAATCAGTTACATTTCTATATACTAACAACAAACTATATGAAAACAAAATAAAGAGAACAATCCCTATTACAATAAAATCAAAAACAATCAAATACTGACACACCTGGGTGGCTCAGTCGGTTAAGCATCTGACTTTGGCTCAGGTCATGATCTCATGGTTCATGAGTTCGAGCCCCATGTCGGGCTCTGTGCTGACAGCTCAGAACATGGAGCCTGCTTCAGATTCTGTGTCTCCCTTTCTCTCTGCCCCACCCACCCCTGCTTGCACTCTGTCTCCTTTTGTCTCTCAAAATTGAATAAACATTAAAAAAATTAAAATAAAATAAAATACTTAGGAATAAATTTAACCAAGGAGTTGAAATGTCTGTACATTGAAAATTGTAAGTCATTGCTGAAATAAACAGAAGAAAATACAAATAAATAGAAGGATATCTCATGCTCACAGATTGGAAGAATGAATATTATTAATATCTCGATGCTACCCAAAGCTATATTGATTGCATATAGATTCAATGCAATCTCTATCAAGATTCCAATGTCATGTTTTACAGAAATAGAAAAAACAATCCTAAAATTTGAATGGAACAAAAAAAGACCCCAAATGGCCTAAGAAGTCCTGAGAAAAAAGAATAAAGCTGGAAGCATCACACTTCCTGATTTCAAGCTATATTTCAAAGCTATAGAAATCAAAACAATATGGTACTGGCATAGAAATAGACACATAGTTAAATGGAACAGAATTGGGAGCCCAGAAATAAACCTATGCATATACAGTCAACTAATATTTGACAAGGGAGCCAAGAATACTCAATGGGAAAAAGATAGTCTCTTCAATAAATTGTGTTGGAAAAACTGGATAGTGTATGCAAAAGAATGGCTCTTAACCCCTATCTTACACCATTCACAAACATTAACTCAAAATCGATTAAAGGTTTACATGTAAGATCTGAAACCATAAAACTTCTAGAAGAAAACATAAGAGGAAAAACCCCTTGACATTGGATTTAGCAATGAGTTTTTGGCTATGATACCAAAAGTACAAGCAACAAAAGCAAAAATAAAGAAGAGGGACCATGTCAAACTGAAAAGAAACGATCAACAAAATGAAAAGGCAAGCTTCAAAGAATGAAGGAAAATATTTTCAAACCCCATATCTGATAAGGGATTAATATCCAAAATATATAAGAAACTATACAAATCAATAGCAAAACAAAAACAAAAACAAAAAACAAATACACTGATTTAAAAATAAGCAAAGCACCTGAATGGAAATTTTTCCAAAGAAGATGGTCAAATAGCCAATGGATACATGAAAAAATGTTCAATATAATAATAATTGGGGAAATGCAAATCATACTGAGACACCATCTCACACCTGTTAGAATGGCTATTCTCAAAAGGACAAGACATAACAAATGTTGGTGAGGATGTGGTAAAAGAGAACCCATTGTTGGTGAAAATGTAAACTGGTGCAGCCCCCAAGGAAAACAGTATGAAATTTCCTCAACACATTAAAAATAGAACTAAAAATAGAATGGCAATTTCACTTCCATATATATATCCAAAGGAAATTAAATCTCCATCTCAAAGAAATACCAGGATCCCTGGTTAGTTGCAGTATTATTTACAACAGCCAAGACATGGAAGCAACCTAAGTGTCCACTGATTGATGAATGGATAAAAAGAAAATGTGATTTTATATATATATATATATACACACAACAGGATATTATTCAATCATAAATAAGAAAACCCTGCCATTTGTGACAACGTGGATGAAACTTGAAGTCATTTTGCTAAGTGCAATCAGAGAAAAACTAATGCTACATGAACTCACTTATATGTGAAATCTAAAAAACTGACTCACAGAAACTGTGAGTAGATTAATCATCGTGGAGAGGGGAGGATGGGTAAAGACAGTACAAAGGGTGCAAACTTTCAGTTATAAGATAAATAACTGGTAGCACCTGCCAGATCAGTCGGTAGAGAATGTGACTCTTGATCTCAGGATTGTGAGTTCCAGCAAGCCCCACACTGGGCATATATCTTACTTAAAACAACAAAAACAACAGGGTGCTTAAGTGGCTCAGTCAGTTAAACGTCCAACTCTTGATTTCGGCCCAGGTCATGATCTCATGGTTCGTGAGTTCAAGGCCCACATTGGGCTCCATGCTGACAGCATGGAGTCTGCTTGGGATTCTCTCTCTCCTTTTCTGCCCCTCTGCTGCTCATTCTCTCTCTCTCTCTCTCTCTCTCTCTCTCTCTCTCTCTCAAAATAAATAAATTTTTTAAAAAATTTAAAAAGCTAGAGAGGGAAAAAAGATGACTAGGTCTGGGAATGTAAAGCATGGTTACTACTACTAGTGATACTGTGTTATATATTTGAAAGTTGCTAAGAAAGTAGATCTTAAAAATTTTCAACACGCACAAACTCTAACTATTTGAGGTGATGGATATCTTAACTAACCTTCTTTTGGCAAATATTTTGACAAATATTTCACTCATACACCAAATCATCACATTGTACACCTTAAATTTACACAATATTATATGTCAATTATATCTCAGTAAAGATATAAAAAACAAAATAGAGTCATAAAGCGAAAGTTGGAGTTGCAGATTGATGGTGAAACAGACAATTTTTAAAGTATCAGTTCCTCAATTCTTTTGATTCTTCTAGTGGGACCATTAGAAAACCTGACTCCCCTTCACCCCAAAATTGCTCTCTTCCCAAAACAGCCTAACTTCCTAAGTGGAAGCTGAAATCATCCTAAAAGCAACAAGAATTTTGCAAAATCAATTGTGATTTTTCCTTTATGGAAGAACAATGTGTATGTTAATTTTCTGACACCTAAGAGATTTGTGATTTTGTTTTCTTGACAAGCTTAGCAAGAAATTAGTTCAATTTAGTGTCATTTCAAAATAGTAGATATTATTAAAATATCCTATATAATAGGGCAATTTAAGGATGCAGACAGGATTAGACTAGAACTTAGCTCTGTAGAAAAGGAAATCAACTAAGTAAACCCATTTCAAGTCAAGTTAAAATCATTTAGTAAGCACCTAACATATGCAAACCACTGTCTCAGATACTCTCCGTCCCCTGTCAGCAAGTCATAGTCACTGTCTTTGTAATCTAGTTTCTTGCAAACAGACATATAACTAACTAATAAAAATTCACAGTAGAATAGAATGAGCTCTATAATACTTGTATAAGCAAAATACATTTGGGTCATCTTGGAAGAAGAAAGTAATTTAGTAAATGTTGAAATGGAGGGAGGAGGAGAAAATTAACTAACATCAGAAAAATGAAGTCCATTTCTCAGCCCCTAAGACTCACCTTCCTCTGGGATGTTGAGAAAAAAGGATGTTTGCCTCACATTTGTTCCTGAGTCACTCTCTTTGCAGCTGCTTCTGTGAGTCACTTGCTCCTCTCCATTGCCCTCAACTTTGCTCTGATTCTCCATCCCAGTCCCCACCTGGATGATCTGGGATTCCTTTTCTCATGACATAATGATGGCACCCATGGAAGGATATAAGATCACACTTCCTTTTGTTGCTTTTCTCTTTAATTTCCCACAACACCACCAATATGAACGTGTGTATATCTAGTATATTTAATTAAAGGATTGGTGAAGACTGAGGACACTTACAATATAGGAAGATGAAACTTAAAATTGGATGACAAATATGACAATTCTCACAGCCTAAGAGGAAAAATCAGAAGTCCTTTACAGACATCCTTTTGAGGAAACATCCTAATTCCCAACTTTCCTCCCTTGCTTGAAGCCCAACCTCCTCTTGCCCCTTCTAAGAATGTCCAAGTTCTTCAACCTTCCAAATGTAAATCCTTACCACTACTACTGTATAAATCCCACTCTTGCCCCTGAGTCCCCACCTGGATAACTCAAGGACACAATAACTATAGCTATGCGTTGTTTCGGTGAGGAGACAGGACAGCCAAGATGAGCTGTGCCCACAAGTCTAATCTGTCTTTTGAAGTCTCCATGCCAATCCAGTGTGAACCGATGCATCTTTGTCATTCTTCCAGTTTTCCTACTGTGTAACTGTTAAACTAAACATGTCCCACACTCCTTTTCTAATAGAAACAATATTTTCAAAGACAGTAGATTCTAAATTTATATGAAAGAAGATAAACTTTTTCTAAATGTGAAGTTATCTGCCTATATTCTCTTGCCCACAATGGAAATAGCACTTCACACAATTGTGCCAAGAAGTTTTGGTTTCTTTTTCCTATTTCCAGATAATTCCCAGAGGCCCACCTATATGCTTCAGAAATAAAGCCTTCCATGCCAAGAAACAGAAGCATCTACCCTGATGGCCTGCATTTAGTTACGTAAAAATGAAGGAAATTTCAAAGTTCATTCTTTCTTGGGGCCAGGTTGAATTCAGGGGCAGGACTTTTCTTCTCAATGATCCCTATAGGGTAAGGCGACAGTGGAATGATGGGAACAGGCACAAACTGGTACAGCTGCCTGGTGCACAAGGACCCCATACTCTTCCTCAGGGTAACAGAACCCACCCCCTTAATCTCAGGAATGGACATGTGACCAGCCTGAGCCAATCATGATGCTTCATATTCTCAGCCATAGAAATTCATCCAGAGATTGAAAACATGATGCAAGGCTGGCCAATCAGAGTCATGTCTTAGTGTTTTAACCTAAAATTGGATGAGAGAAGCCCCTTTTACTCTAAGGAGGATGAAAACACAGCACTGACTGAAACTCTGTTTTCCACCATAAGAAAGTCTTCCTTCCACAGTAAAATAGAATAAAACCAATATGAATAGGAAAGCCGAAATGAGATTCAAAAGAGTATGTTATTCAATGCTTAAGTGCCTGATTCTAGTCACTGAGTTCTTCAAAATCACTGTAGTTCCTAAGAGCTATTCTTCAATTCTCAGAGTTTTTCCAGTATTCTTTTAATTTAGCTCAAATTTTACTTAAACTGATTGGAATTTTCTCTTCTTGCACACAAAATATTCCTGAGAATATGCCCTGTCCACACCAAATACCTTCCCTAAGGGTGGGAATGAAAAAAGGAAAAGTTACCCTTCTGGTTAAACATAAGCAAATCCTACATATGCAATCAGAAAGTCCTTCTCTGACTCATGGCATTATTCTACATAAAGTCAAATGTAACTCTTCAGAAAAGGATTTTGTAGCATGCTAATATAATATCACAGATCTTACATGTCCTAATCAACCAGTTGTTAAATAGAGCCGACCCCTTCTAAGTA
The DNA here is from genome assembly GCA_028646485.1 of Cryptoprocta ferox. NCBI lineage: Eukaryota > Metazoa > Chordata > Mammalia > Carnivora > Eupleridae > Cryptoprocta > Cryptoprocta ferox. The sequence goes on from CM053567.1 coordinate 76,205,039, forward strand.
TTGAACCAATTGTATATGCTACAAACTTGTCTTTAGAACATAACTGAAATACATGTATGCATGTGATGTCTAATAAGTAGTGGGTAACATATGGTCAGTGAAACAAAATGGCAATGTGGCATACCAAGAATTGTACTTCAAATAAGTTTTATCCCAGTGATAAATCTTGCTAAGTGGTTTTTCTACTTTTCTAACTTTATAAAAAGTATGACAGAGTTTTAGAGTAGCATGTTTGATGAGACATTTTGTAAGCCTGTAGCTGGGCCTTCCTGGGATCTGAGAGAACTGAGCATGGTCATGCAGAATGCCACTGCTGCTAACCCAAACCATCTCCTGTGAAGAACTGGGGAGCCTCAAGAAACCCAGACTGATAATTCCTGATGCTTTTCTGTGAGTGTTTTCTTTGGGAATATCCCAATAGCATATTATTTCTGTAGGATTTGTGTGTCAATTCACAAAGCCTGTGACCCAGTCCTATGAAGAACTATTTTGGGAGCATAGAAATCAAGAAATACTGAGAAAGGTAGACTCTAGTGAAGTCTTTACCAATATCTATATCAGAGAGAGCTGGGTAACTTCTAGATATTCAGCCCAAGCCCTAGTTTTTGCTAAGGGGTAAGACACCTCAATGTCTGCATTATATACCTTAACAACTACAACTGTATGCTTCAAGAGCAGTGTGAGTTATTAATATGTAACCCAGATGTCAGATGAGTCCCTCTGCCTCTTAAGATGGTTCAAATTCCCATTCTATATTTCTCCTGTGAAAGTCCAGTGCCCATCCTCAGATTCCTTGGGAATTCCCAGGGGACTTTCATTCTTGTTGTTATTTCTAGCTCTGACTCCTGCTTCTGCTGATTAGTTTAACTGACAGATTATCTTGCCACGTGCCACACTCGGTCCCTACTCTGCACCACATTAACTCAGACATGGACTCTGGCCCCTCTACCTCCACAGGATACTTGCTTGTATACGCACTGCACTCACACAGGGTACAGTTTACCAAAGACTTGGGACAGAGATGGTGTTTTTACATTAATAAAAAGATTATTAAACTGAACACTACATACTCCACATCTTAAAAGATTTTTCAGATCTCTCACATATTGCCCCAGCAGGCGCTCCCCTGCACATCCTACTTGCTCAGGCTTCCCCACCTCCAGGTGTTTACCATAGAGCACTGCTGTTCTTTCTTTGTGTCCAGCTACCCGTGCCCTCAGGGTGCACCTTCCACCCAAGTAGCTCATGGTTTATTTCCCTAAAACGGATTCTGGCCCCAGCTGTCAAGACTTTTTCCTCCTAATATGCATAGAATGAATTAAATCGACACTGGAAGATTCTAAAGCACTCTAGCTTTTCCTGCACTACATTTCATGGGTTCTAACATGGGAACAATAAAAGCTCTCAGCTTAGGTCACATCTCCCATGTTAAAGAGCATTGTGTTACCCAGTTCATTTGCTGTAGGTAGGTCCCACCAAGCAATGATATTGTGACTAGACTCCTGGAAGTTGATCTGTTAGAACATTCAGGGTTTTAGTAATCCATAATAAATTAACTGAACCCCAAATTAAATTTAAAAAGACACATTTGCAAGAATGGAAAGGAAGTTGGATTCCTTCCCGTAGCAGAACATGTGGGGTTGAATAATTTAAATGACATCAGGAAACAGCTGGTCTTCAGATCAAGTGATTAATAACCACATCATTTTGAACTTTAAAATGGCTATTTTCCCAATTCTGCAAGATCATTCCAAAGAAATTGTTTGTTTTCTATTTTGATATGAGGAATGGGACAGGGAGCAGGTATGTCTCTCCCTTTGGAGAAAGTGGTAATGAATATGATCAAATGATCCATGAGTTTGTATTCTTTTCTTTGAGTCCAAAAATACCCTTGTATGGACTATATCCTGGTCTGGAGGGCCAGGGTTTTAATGCTGTGACCTAAAGCCCCAGCTGCCTAAAGCCAATTCAAAAATAGGAGAATGGGGTAATGTGTCATTCACCTTCTTTCCCCCTTAGAATTGCTGATGTCATATCAACACCATGGTGTTGCAGGCCTCAACTCTGTGATCTCTAACTCCTCCCACCCCCAGCCTGGCTCATAGACTCAATCTAAACCTTCTCTCTTACATCTCACTGAGCTCCAGCCCCAAACATCTCTATGTGGTTCCCCAAACACATGAAGCATGTTCTGGTCTTAGAGCCTTTGTACTGCTGCTTCTCTAGCTGGAGCACTTGTCCTCCATATATCCATCCCCATGGCAGCTTCACACACTTCATCCACTCATAAGATGCTCTATGACCATCTTACCTAAAATGGGATCCTTGTCACCCTTTATCCCACTTCCTTGCTTTATCTTTCTTCATAGAACTTACTGCTACCTGATATTATATTGTAACTTCTTGTCTGTCTCCCCAGTAGAAAGTCCCTAAGATCAAAGACTTTGTGCAGTCCACCACTGTATCTCCTGTGCCTAGAACAGTGACTCTCACACAATATGTTGAATTAGTTAATAAATAAATGAATGAATGGGTGATAGCCCTGCAAGAAACTGTGTAACGTACTGTTTTTGAGAACAGACTTTTGAGATAGCAGATCTGGTTCAAATTCTGGCTCCGCTCTTTAAAAACTATCTGGAGTTCACTGAGTCGCTAACTTATATCACAGGATTATTGTACGGATTAAACAATTTCATATTGTATATATGAAAGTTATTTAGCAGGATAAGCATCATCATTTTCCCATTGTTCTCGCCTCTTATTTTATATACATGAATGACCAGAGGTAGATTGAGACAAAGGGACTGGGGCAGCATCTCTGATCTTGGGGATAACTTGTCCAGAGAAGGAAACAAATCTCCCATTCCCTCATAAAGGCATCCTCAACCAATACCAGAACCCTTAAACACAAACACTCACCTTGACTCAGCAATTTTATTTCTGTAAATGTATTATCTCAAAGAAATGATCACCTGTGTGGGCAAAGATTCTGCTACTGAGCTCTTTACCACAGTCTTATTTATAATAACAAGAAATTAGTAGTATAGAAGATGTCCTCCAAGAGGGAATATTTGATAAATTATGGTACAGCTGTATGATGTGATATTACTTGGCTATTTAGAATGAAGTTGTAGAGGAAGAGTTAGTAAGAAGAGAAAATGTTTACATACACTCAAATAAAGGATGAGCACCAACAAAAAGTCTGGGTAGTTGGAATCACAATGAATTGTATGTTCTTTGTATATCTCTAAATTTCCCATATTTGCTTCAGTAAGTAGGCATTATTTTTATGTCAGTCTTTTAAATAAAAATTATAATAACTTGTTAACATGCTCACAGTAAAGCATTACTACATTTTATGGGGAGAGCCATGAGAGAGGCCTAAACTTGAGGAAGTTTCCCAACTTCTGAGGGAATGTAATTTTTTCCCAAATGTCACGATCTTAAGTGAAAATCCCCCTAAAAGCTTTGGCACACAGAAAATGCCAGAATAGTCTAGCTTCATGACCATCAGGACCGACTGCACGTGTGTCCTGAGCAACTACATTACTCTGTATTAGCACATTTAACTGATGACATTAGCAATGTTGCATTTTAAAAACCAAATTGACTTATAGCATTACTCATTAGATTTAAATACTAGAGTGATTCATCATTTACTGTAAATCTATTAGATAAATTACACTGCAAAATTCACCATCATCAGTGTGGCAGGGCTGCCTGGAAATTAAGAATGGGAAGGGAAATTGAAGGAGAGAGATTCCTATCCGTGATTTGAAATTTAAACTTAGATAGCTATGGCAAGCATCCGAGCCTCAGCCAAAGAGGACAAGGCATCTGCCACATGTCTAAGATATTCCACTCTAATAATAGCCTGGGACCTCTTTTGGAGCAGGTTAATGCCTTGCTTCATAAGGAAAAATCTTTAACGTTGAAATACTTTTAGGATTATTTCCTTACTCTTTAAGTTTTTTTTTCACAATGTAACTGGGCTACATATGTGATATATGCAACCATGGTTGAGTTTCTGATGGTTAAATATAGTCCCAAACCAACAGCATGTTCGGCTGGGGGCCCTCGCTCACCAGATGTTATTCCACTAATAGTGAGTGAGCTCATCCTTGGTGTGGAAGGTTATTCATTTGGGAGAGAATAATGAAAGTGAGACAATCATTACGTCATCTTTTCCTGTACATTATTCTCCCCTGCAGCTAACAAGGAAAACATGCTGCCATGTTAGTAGTAAGCTAAGTCATGTTCTTGCTTTCTTAGATCTACTTAAAGTGAATCACTGGTCTATTCTAGTCCAGAGTAATTTTAACTATATTATGTGATAATTTGCATTTGGAGAGTGAGACTTGGGAATGGTGTTTGTCTCAGACACAAGCGTCCCGATTTTTGGACTTTTTGATGTGTGATTGTCAGTGCCTGATGCCCAGAAGCACTGTTCCCTCTTCACACCTTTGCAGGAGATACCTCGTTTTCCTCTTTTGGCCATTTGGGAAGCAGAAACTGCTGTTTCTGGAAACATGAGGACTTCTGAATAATGGAGTAAACTTTTAAAATAATGTTCATGAGATCATGTCTTTTTTTTGTTTGAATGAGTCATTCGGTGCTACCTATCAAACCCCAAGTTCAAGTTCAGAGTAGAATTCATTGATAGGTAATACAGCAAATAGGGGCAATATCACACACACACACACACACACACACACACACACACACACATTTTATAAAAAACAAAAGCAATCTTTATCTGAAAAACTATTTTTTAAAAAAACACGCACTTATCATTAATCACCTTAACTCACTACTGAATTTTATCACAGCCTTCCTTTATATATAGTAACAACCCAGCAGCAAGCAATTTTATGAAATTTCTTTAAATGGCTTTAACTTTCTGCTAAGGGCTTAAACTGGCCTTGTTTTTCTAGTGTCTTATTCATTTTTACAAAACACGACCACAAAAGAAAATGAAACATCCAAGTTTCCTCAGTTAGGTATCTGGCCTGTTTTGTCAGACTCCTCACACTCTCTTGGGCGGCCCACATCGTCATTTAGGGAGAAAATGTCATCTCAGGGAGAAAGTTTGGTGCCTAGGGAAATTCTTGGCCCATTATAAAGCCTTCCATGTTTTTTATTTCTATCATGTTTTCCCAAATTGGTCTCTACCCAGTATCTGCCACCTCCCGTGGCACACCTTGTACAAAGAACAGTGAACTGAAACTCAGTACTTCTGGGGGTAGTTCCCAACTTTGCCACTTTTTCTCTCTTCTTTTCTTTCCACCTTTCAGACTCACCATTTGTCAAATTGGAATAATATCACAGGTGACAAAATCCTGAAATTTATGACACATACACGTTTAATAAATTTGAAAAAGTTGGGACATGCCACTGGACCCAGGCACTCTTGCCTTCATTAGCCCCTTCCTTCATAAAAAAGATAAAAAAAATTATATTTTATTCTCTGACATCAGCTATAGCAACATCTTTCTAGCTATGTCTCCTGAAGCAACGGGAAAAAAGCAAAAATAAATTAAAAAATTAAAAGCTTCTGCACAGTGAGAGAAACAATTAACAAAACTAAAAGACAACCTACTGAATGGAAGAAGATATTTGCAAATGGCATTTGCAATAAAGGGTTAGCATCCAAAATATATAAAGAACTTATATAACTCAATACCTAGAAAACAAACCATCCAATTAAAAATGGCAAAAAACATGAACAGACATTTCTCCAAAGAAGACATCCAGATGGCCAACAGATACACAAAAAGATGCTCAAAATCACTCATCATTAGGGAAATGCAAATCAAAACTACCATGAGATATCACCTCACACCTGTCAGAATGCCTAAAATAAAAAACAAGAAACAAGTGTTGGTGAGCATATGGAGAAAAAGGAACCCTTGTGCACTTTTAGTGAGAAAGAAAACTAGTGAAAAACTAGTGCAAACTGTGAAAAACAGCATGGATTTTCCTCAGAAAGTTCAAAATAGAGTTATCATGTGATCTTGTAATCACACTACTGAGTATCTACCTCCAAAATATAAAAACACCAACTCCAAGGGATACACACCCCACTATGCCCACTATGTTTAGTGCAGCATTATTTACAATAGCCAAACTATGGAAGAAATCCAAATGTCCATGGATAGGTGAATGGATAAAGAAGAAGAGGTATATATACACAATGGAATATTATTCAGCCATTAAAAAGAATGAAATATTGCCATTTGCAGCAACATAGATGGAGCTAGAGAGTATTATGCTAAGCAAAATAAGTCAGTTAGAGAAAGACAAATACCATATGATTTCACTCATATGTGGAATTTAAGAAACAAAACAAATGAGCAAAGGGAAAAAAAAGAGAGAGGGAGACAAAGAAAGAAACAGACTCTTAACTATAGAGAACAAACCAATGGTTACCAGAGGGGAGGGGGCTGGGAGGATGGGTAGAATAGGGGATGGGGATTAATGGTACACTTATGGGGGTGCCTGGCTGGCTCAGTCAGAAAAGCCTGTGACTCTTGATCTCAGGGTCATGAGTTTGAGCCACATGTGGGCTATTGAGATCACTTAAATAAATAAAACAAAAAAAAAAGAGTACACTTACCATGATGAGTACTGAGTGATGTATAGAATTGTTGAATCACTATATTGTACACCTGAAACTAATACAACACTGTATATTAACTATACTGAAATTAAAATTAAAAACAATAAAAAATTTACATAACTTGGGGTACCTGGGTGGCTCAGTCAGTTGAGCATCTGACTTTAGCTCAGGTCATGATCTTGCAGTTCGAAAGTTTGAGCCGCACATTGGGCTCACTGCTGTCAGCACAGAGTGCTGCTTTGGATCCTCTGTCCCCTTTTCTCTGCCCCTGGTCCACTTGCACGCTCTCTCCCTCTCAAAAATAAGTAAACATTAATTTTTTTTTAATTTACAAAACTTGGGGCGCCTGGGTGGCTCAGTCCGACTTTGCTTAGCATCTGACTTTGGCTCAGGTCATGATCTTGTGGTTCATGAGTTCAAGCTCCGTGACAGGCTCTGTGCTGACAGCTCAGAGCCTGGAGCCTGCTAAGGATTCTGTCTCCCTCTCTCTCTGTCCCTCCCCTGCTCACTCTCTGTCTCTCTCTCTCTCTCAAAAATAAATAACCATTTAAAAAATTATAGAACTTTAAAAAATTAATTTTATGAATGTGCTGGTATAACAATAAATATATTAATATTATAAATTAAAACATTTTTCTTGGCCTAAAAGTTCATTTCTTTCTCTTCTGATGTCAAAGGAATTAAAATGCTTTCATGGGCCCCTAAAAGTATTGGGAGCCCACAGCACTATGCCTAATAGATAAGTTAGCACTGTCCATACCACAAAGTCCCCACTGAGGTATCACAGTTTGCCCTCTTTCCTCTATGCCTGAGGACTTTTGTTGTTGTCTTCCCTCCTCCCTTCTTTCCCCTTTTCTGCTGATTGTTTTCACTGGAGATAAGTTGCCTCTTCCCAGCCCCTTTTAGGTTCTTCAACTCTGGTGAGTGAAGACACACTTGCAAACAGACACAACTCAAAGAATTAAAAATAGCGAAAACTGTCCTAGGAGAGTGGAGGATGATTCAGGTTCAGTCTACGCTGCTATCGTCTATCATCTCTGGAGACACTTCTAAGCGGATCACAAAAACCACTTCTAAGTGGAGAGGTACTTATGCAGGAAGATTTCTGGAATCATATGCATCAAATTTTAAGAATGGTTGTTTGTTTGTTTGTTTGTTTTTAGAGAGGGAGAGAGAGAAAGTGCAGAGGAAAGGGGCAGAGAGAGAGAGAAAGAGAGAGTCCCAAGCAGGCAGTTATTCAGCACGAAGCCTCACCTTGGGTTTGATCCCACCACTGTGATATCGTGACCTGAGTCAAAATCTATAGTTAGATGTTCAACTGACTGAGCCACCAAGGCACCCCTTAAGAATGGTTTTTATTTAAAAAAAAAAAAAAAAAAAAAGAATGGTTTTAATTAGACTGTTGGCTTTGGGTGATTTCTTTTTTTCTTTTTCTTTTTCTTTTCTTTTGGGTGAGGAAAAAGAAATCTCACATTTTTGAAATGAGCATAATTTTTAATAGAAAGGATAAAAATAGTAAAACTTCATTTTAATAAGGACCAACTAGTGTATTTTTCCAGAATAGGCACTGACTCAGATTCTATTTACCCATTCCAGAACAGTTCCTGCTCTGTAAAGCACACCTCACCAAATCCATGCTTGTAGATAGTTCCTTTTCAGGCTAACTTGGCCATAGAACTTGCTTTGGCCAATGGGATAATACTACACGTGGAGGTTTAAATAACGATTTTCCTGAGACCATGTTTTAGGTTGGAGATGAAGGCAAATCTTTTAAAAGACCTTTATGTTTCTTTTAGCCAGCATGATCACCAAGAGAAAGAGGAAAAATCTTTGTATTTTCTTTTAACACATTTTCCATTTGCTATCACCTGAAAGTTCAAAAGAACTTCAAGTGCCTCAGTAATTAAAAGGGAAGAGTTAATATGCTGACACACAATAAGTTAAATATTTTTCTCAGTAGGTGGCCTTGCAAATATACACACACGTACACACATACTCACACAGAGTGACTCTGATCTAGCCAACCATATGGCCCTCATTTTCTGTATCTATTTCTATTTATGTTAACTCAAGAATTCTGCCACTGTAAGACGGCTGACTAACCTTTTGCCCCTTGTTTCTTTCTTGCATTAAACAGAGGGCTTAGCTTGAAACATTTCTTGGGTGCCGTTTTCCTCAGTTTTCCTCACATGGGAAAAAGAGTTCAAGGCTAAATTGCTCAGTAAAAAATTACATTCAGACTATTATTTTCTTTTAAACTGTTGTCCTCTATCTGCATTGTCTAAATTCTTTTCCTTTTGTATTTCATTGATTTAAGGCCGTAGTCTTGCCATCCTCTTTTCTACCAAGAAAGAAAGCAAAAGATCCTGAATGATTTTAATACATGAAGAGTCAGAATTAGTAAAGAATCCAGAAGTACTGAGAGCCCACCATGGGCCTTGCATCTCAGTGAACATTACAGAGAGTTTTAAGTGGTTTCTGGCCAAACTGAGGAGTCTGCTGCCTGGGTGTCTGCAGGCTCTCCGGTCTCAGGGTGGGTGGGACCATAGGGAACCGAATAGCACAAGCTCAGGCTAAAAGGGCAGCTGTTCCTCAGCTCCAGCCAACTGTTGCCACGTGGGAATGTAGGCCCTGTCTTGCCGGGTCAGCTAGTTTTTCCCAAAAGGCTAGAAATCCAGATTTTTGTGTGAAATCTCTCCATTAAAAAAGTTGTCAACTAATTCAATTTAAAAAAAAAAAACTGTGTGGGTCAACAAATGTACAGGCCAACTCAAATTAGTCCGCAGGCCCAATTTGGGCTATAGATTGCCAGTTTGCACCTTCTGCTTTGCATTATAAACTTCCTCAGAATTTAAAAATGCTTACCACTCAAAATGACTCGGTGACATTTATAGCAGTCTCTGTACATTTTATGGGGAAACACCATGAATAAGCCTACTTATACACAAATTCTAAACAACAACATCAGCCACTTCATCACTCAGTGGTACAGGGCAAAGTACCTTCTTGACAGAATTCTTCACTTCTACATAATTGTTTTGCTCTCGTGTAGAGTCAGCCTAAATTATGTATGTAGCAAGCATTAATAGTATATTTTTTAGAATCAGGTCTATATCAGCATCCCCCTACCAACATACACAGGTATAAAATACTACCCTATAACACAAACGACCCCTATAGAAGATTATTTGGGGTTCCTGCAGGATTATTATTGCTGGATATATAACAAGCAGTTGGCAAGGATGAGGAGAAATGGGAACCTTTGTACCTTGTTGGTGGGAACGCAAAATGATGCAAATGCTGTGTAAACGGTACGATGGTTCCTTAAAAAATTAAAAATAGAATTACCATATGATCCAGTGATCCTACTTCTGAATATATACATCCAGGGTCTTGGATGAAGCAGGGTTTTGAAGAGATATTTGTATATCCATGTTCGTAGCAGCATTATTCACAATAACCAAAAGATGAAAGCAACCAAAGTGTTCACTGACAGTTGAATGGAAAAGCAAAATGTGGTCTATACATACATTGGAACATTATTCAGTCTTAAAAGGAGGGAAATTCTGACACATCTGTAAAACGGCTGACTAACCTTTTGCCATGGATGAATCTTGAGGACATTTTGCTCAGCAACACAAACCAGTCATAAAAAGGCAGATACTGTATGATTTCACTTTTATATCTAAAGTAGTCAAATGCAAAGAAATAGGAAGTAGAATGGTGGTCAACGGGGACTGGCGGGAGAGGGAAAGAGGTAGTTTTTATTTAATGGGTATATCAGTCAGGGTTCTCCAGAGAAACAGAACCAAACTGATGTTTATTTATGCACAAAGAGGGAGATTTATTTGAAGAAAGTGGCTCATGCAATTATGGAGACTGGCAAGTGGGAAATCTGCAGGTAGACCTGCAGATCAGCCTGGAGACCTAGGGAGGAGTCCATGTTACAGTTTCAGTCTGAAGGCTGTCTGTTGGTAGAATTCCCTCTTGCCTGGGGGAGGTCAATCTTTTATTCTATTCAGGCCTTCAACTGATTATAAGGCCTAACCATGTTATGGAGAGGAAACTGCCTTACCCAGAGCCTACCAATTTAAATAAAAACATCACCCAAAAACACCCTCAAAGAAGTATCCAGAATAACATTTGACAAAATATTTGGGTACCGTGACCTAGTGACGTTGTCACTTAAAATTAACCATCACAATGGGTATAAAACGCCCGTTTCACCAGATGAAAGTTTCTGGAAATTAGTTGCATATAAATGTGAATGTACCTAACACTACTGAAATTTACACTTTAAAATGGTTAAGATGGTAAATTTTAGGTTATGTGTATTTTACCACAGTTTTGTTAAACAGTGTAGTAGATCTTTCATTTGGGCCTGTAGCACCAGCAGGAGGAGCAAATGGTCAAGGTCTTTGTACTGTCAGGAAGCTTCACAGCCACAAGCAGGACCAAAGTGGAAGGATAAATAGTACAAGAGAGCCCATCTGAGCACAGTCCTGTAGGCCAACCCCTTTGGAAGCACTTTACATTCAAAGAGAATTTTGCTTGAAAAAGTTGGAGGTGAAGCCGAACAGCTAAATTCTGTCATCAGGAAATGTGTCAGGGGCCCGCTGATCAAAAGGGGCAAGAAACGCACAGCTTTCCTACCTATATTGCAGAAAGCAATGAAGTTTTGGCTGCTGGATTGGTTGCAAAGACCATGCTGTTGGTGACATTTCTGGTGACAACTTTAAGGTTGTCAAAATAGCCAAGGTCTCTCTATTGGCCTTCTGCAAAGGCAAGAAGAAAAGACCAAAACCGTAAGTTTTGATGATGCAAACATGATAGTAACAAACTTTCACACGCTAAAAAAAAATGTAACTGGAGACATTTTCTTTCACTAATTACCAAAATAAATCTTTCCATAAGAGACATTAGGGTACAAACTGGATTATATCCTAACTGCAGGGTTTTGCAAATGACCCCTAAAATGTTCACCATAGAGCAAAGTTCTATAAAAGTGTGAAAGGATAAATTATTATTTTCAAAAAAGTGATTTCTGTGGGGAATGACGATTATATAACCCAGGTGTATTGCTTCCTGGAGATATAATTTTCCTCAGGGATAGAGCATAGAGAGTGAGGGAAAGAGAAGTTTAATTCATTCCTTTGATTATGGCTATCAATAACCAACTTTTCAACTGAAGCATTGATGATGTCTAAACAGCAGTCAATTCATGGATTAATCTTTTGATAAATGACTATCATTTTAATATTTGTGTAAACATTGCTATGAATGTAGGAAGTAGAATCCGAGTCATAGGATAAGCAAATCCATGCTCATGATGCTTTTCAGGTAGGTTTTCTGGAACTTCATGCTCAGCCTTGGGGATTCTTAATGAAGTAAGTGAGGTACTATTTAGGGACTCTTATGGCGATCTTCCCTGGGAGACGCAGGTCATACACTCAGTTGTCTTTATGTTAGAAAAAGTCTTCCTAGTACAAGCATCTGAAACTGAAACTTAACAGATATGACAATACGCACCCCTTCTTTGGTCCCACCCTAACCCCGCCATTAGTATCCCCGATTAACAAGATTATATGAGTAATAATAGCTCTGATCCTAACGCTAAAGATCAGGGTATGATTATGGGCAGTAAAATAATTACCAAGTATAATTTAAAAGTGATGTAAGTTCCAGTTGCTCTAAATTCCATAGGAAAGATCAATTTAGTTTTTTGTATTTTATTAACAGTTTCTGTAATGGCTTTTTTTAGCCCCCATGAAATTAGAGAGTTAAATAAGGGAGATAATTGCTGTTGAGGCAGAAAGTGAACTCTCCTTCTCCATGAGAAGCCTTCCAGTCTCCAGGAAGTGCTAACACTTTGAGAAGCTCATCTAGGCCTAAAGACATCCAGTCTGATGATGTGATGACAGAGGTACTGTCTGAAATGCTGAGCTCGGCCCATTGCAATTTCATATTTTTGAGTCTCCCTGTTTTGGAAAGGAATGTATTATTTTCTTTCATCTTTACTTCATTTTTTAAAATTCCTCAACTGTGTATACAAACTCGGCAAACCAGTGAATCGTAACTATGAAGGAAATCTATAAAGAAATATAAAGCATATTTCTCTGCTGCTGAGTAAAACCAAACTTCAAACTTAGGCCTACCTTTTCTTTTTTTTTTTTTAATGTTTATTTATTTATTTTGAGAGAGAGAGAGAGAGAGAGAGAGAGAGAGAGAGAAAAGAGCATGTGTATGAGCGGGAGAAGGGTCAAAGATAGAGAGCGCTTGAGAGGATCCCAAGCAGGCTCCGTGCTGTCAGGTCAGTGCACCAGTGCCTGATGCGGGCTCCATGTCACTGGTTGACTGTGAGATAATGACTGGAGTGGAAATCAAGAGTCAGACACTTAACCCAGTCACCCAGGCACCCCAGTCTATCTTTTCAAATGTATCTCTAGGGAAGGCTTTTCCCTAACTGTCCCCCCTCCACCCTGACTCAGACTAGGTTAGGTTTCACTAGTGTAAACATATAGTATTCCTCCTTCAAAGTTCATACCACAAATGGAACCAAATAATTACTTGAACTTTTGGTTTAAGATGGCTGACTAAACTCACACTTTTGCCTCTCTTCTCCTCCCAAATCCACTGATATAATAAAAGAAATACAGCAATAAAAAAAAAAGTCTGTAACAGGAAGGGCACCAATAGACGAGAAGAGTATATTTAATACAGGTAGGAGAAAACGTATGGAAGCAAAGAACCAGAAACTTCATGTAAGTGATAAAAGAGACTGTTAGAAAAATTTTCCCTTTAGAGAATGGGAATAAGCCCTGATCAAAAGTAGCAGTGGCTAGTAGGTAACAGAGTTTGAGAGGCAGCTGGCACATAGTGGAGTGTCCCGGGAGTATCGGCATCAGCTTGCAACTCTCAGAACCACTGACATGGCCTCAGCCCTAGGGTAAAGCCATGTATATGTTTCGAAAACCCCAAATGAAATTAGAGCTCTGATGAGTTACACCTCCAACTGTAAGCCCTGGGACTAGAGAAGATAGGCAGTAGCCCCCACAACTTACAACTAGCATGATGGACAGGAAGCCACCCTCACACAGAAGACAAGGTACAGCGACCCATAAAGAAAAGAGCCCATTTGGCCACCCCAGTCCATCTGGTCCTCCCCTTCCTCCCAACCACTATAGCTGTCTCCTAGGACAGGAATCTGTCCACTGCAGGAGACCAAACATCTTCAAACATGCAGGTGCCAATATAGATCTTCTTACAAATATAAAGAGACAATAAAAAAACTGCCAAATATTGGAATAAAACCAAATTGTTTCATTTCATTATATTATTTCATTTCATTGGATCAACCTCTGAGAAAATGGACTTAATACAGGAAATGAAAGATAATTTTAAAAGCATATAATTATTATCCTAAGAGAAATGAAGAGACTATTGCACCCATGAAAACAGAATAAGCTGCTGTGAAAAAGATCAGTTACAGTTTTTGAAAGTTAAAAATGTGATTATCTAAATTTAAATTATTTCAACATGTTTTAATATTAAAATTAAGATTTGCCTCTAGACTACTACAGATATTGAGTAATCATTTTATGTTTTTTGACCATTGGTAGCCCCATTTCTGCAAATTGCCTGTTTATATTTTTTGCTCATTTTTTCCTCTTGGGTCATTTGTGTATATTCTGTCTATTGATGTGTTGCTTGATGTATATGGGGCAGATATTTTCTCTCAGTCTGTCACTTGCCTCTTAACTATCTTTCGACATTCAAGAATTTAAAATTTTTATAGAGGCTAATCTGTAATTGTTTTCTAAAAGCTGCGGGTTTTAATTTCCCTTAAGAGTGTCTTCTCCAACCCCAATGTAATAATAGAACTTCTTCTGCTAACTATAAATAATAAAATCATTTTATCTCTCTAAATATTTTACAGCTTCCTAATCTGTAAAATGGAAACAACATCTTCCTTACAGGACTGTTGTGAGAATAAATAAGAAAACACATGTAAAATATCTAGACCACACAGGCATGCAATAGGCTTAGCCGTGGTAGCCTTATTGTGGAGATAAGAAAATTGAGAGCAATGAAGTAATGGGAACTGACCAAGATTAAATACACATAATAATACAACCTCCCAAGTCATCAATTCAGGGCAGCCAGACTAAATGGCCTGCTCTTAGCCTCTGTTATGGACTTGGACAGTTGACTTTTCTTTTCTATGACTTTACATTAAACAAGTGCATGGATATACTGAAAATAGCTTACCCATCCCCCCTGTTCAGTGAGGAAGATTGTTTATATGTTTGGCATTTATCTTTGTCATTCCCTTCTTTTCTATCTCCTGCCTGACCTACTATTGGTATCCATAGCTTTATCTTTCCCTATTCTCACATTGTCATTTTCACTCCTGCCTTTGCTTCACATCTATCAGTCCACATGCCATGTCCCTAAAGCATGGGATGTTGATGTCACCAGTGAAGGATCCAGGATTGTCAAACACTACAGGGGAAGAGAAACACTTCTGACTCTTCTGCATGAATTCTTAAGTGTCTCGTCTCATTCTCTTTCACCTAAATTACTTCAACAATCTCCTTGTCTCTCACCTTCCTATCCACCTCCAACTCCTTCCCACACACATATCCTTCGTTCTGCTGCCTTTAGAATATTTCTCTTTTTTTTAATGTTTATTTATTTTTGAGAGAGAGTGTGTGTGGAAGGGGCAGAAAGAGGGAAAGAGAGAATCCCAAGCAGGCTCCACGTTGTCAGTGCAGAGCCCTACACAGGCCTTAATCTCATGAACTGTGAGATCATCACCTGAGCTGAAACCAAGAGTTGGAAGCTAAACTGACTGAGCCACCCAGATGCCCCTTAAGAATTTTTCTAAAGGGGCACCTGGGTGGCTCAGTCGGTTAAGTGTCTAACTTCGGCTCAGGTCATGATCTCATGTTTCATGAGTTCAAGCCCTGTGCTGACAGCTCAGAGCCTGGAGCCTGCTTCAGATTCTGTCTCCCTCTCTCTCTCTCTGCCCCTCCCCCGCTCTCACTCTCTGTCTCTCTCTCTCTCAAAAATAAACATTTAAAAAAATTTTTTAAAAAGAATTTTTCTAAAGCAAAATCTGATCATATTCCTTTTTACTTAAAACCTGTTGGTTGCTCTGCCACTCACTAGCTCTGTTCGGCACTAGGAAAATACTCACCTTCAGTTGGTCACTTTTTCCATCTGAAGAATAGGCATAATAATGGAGATCCATTGCTTTTAATATAAATTTAAATATCTAAGCCTGACCAAGGAATCCTTGTATGAACTCCAGCTTCATCCCAGCCATTCTCTCTCTTTCATTTCTTGGTCCAGTCATCTCAGTTCCCTTTCCAATCCTAGAGCACAAAACACTCACTCTTAACTCCATAACACCACACACACTGTTCCCTCTGAAAGGATACTCTTCCCCCTGCTCCCTGCACCCTTCCATCCATCCTCATTGATTATTCTTGTTTATCCTTCAAGGTTCAATTTCCTCCCGAACTCCTGAACATAATAGTCTCTGAAAAAATATTTGTTGACTAAATAACTTACCAAATATTGAGTATCTACTATATTTATAATCCACTATATTAATGATTTTATGCACCTTATCTCATTTAGTGCTCACAAAATACCTGTGAGGTCAATATCATTATTCTCATCATTGTAGATATTAAAACCAAGTCTAAGAAAGCTTGACCAGCATGTCTGAGTTTATACAGTTACACGGTTATAGGTGGAAGAACTGGTATCCAAATCTAGGTCTATGTGACTCTGAAGATCAAGTACGAAGTGAAATAAGGGGTTAAGCAAGATATGAAGGAAGAAATAATAATAAAATCAAATCCTAAGCATAAAGCCATCAAGAATAAGGTCTTGTCAAGTAGAGTTTGCATAGGTTTTCAGAAGCAGCAACAAATCCTTGAAGCCTTTCTTTCTCACCAACTCCTGGAGGAGGTAGCAAGCAGGGGGTTCTCTTGGCTGGCAAAGAGGTGTGGCAAACATTCCAGATAACCCTCTCCCATGATCGCTCTTATCCCATGGCATCTCTAGCATGATAAATTAGAAATTAGAAGGCTCTTTTCAGACTAGTAGATCTTCTTCTTTCAATGCCATAAAATATAGTCCTAAGACATTTCTTCTTAAGAAAGAAGTTCTTAAGAAAGCTGTTACCCTGACATACAAGTTTACCAAAAAGTAATACTATTAGAATAGAAATAATGTAGATATAAAGGGTAAGCTACTAGGGTGCCTGTGTAGCTCATTCGGTTGAGTGTCTGACTCTTGATTTCGGCTCAGGTCATAATCCCAGGGTCATGGAATCAAGCCCTGTATTGGGCTCTGCACCGGGAGCATGGAGCCTACTTGGGATTCTCTCTTTTTTTTTTCTCCTTCTGCCCCTCTCCCCTCTTTGTTCTCTCTCTCTCTCTAAAATAAAAAAAATAAAAAATAAATTAATTAAAAAAATTTTTTAAATGAAGGATAAGCTACTTAAGCATCCATTTCCAAGATTTGGGACAGTCTATTTGTAATCATAGACTACACTATTTTAGTGTGCTATTCAGGGTCATGGATTATAGGTACAGAAATAAAAACATGAAACAAATATAGGTCTCCATCTTTTAAAAGGTTTGGGTGCCTTTATTCTCTATTCATCACAAGAAAATACTTTACAAATGGTCACATCTTGTGGTACTGTTAAGTTTTCTGGAAGATTTTGTTAATGGCATGTATCAAATAATTCTATAATGGTTTTGTCCTCAGACAATGCGGACTTCAAATAGTGAAGAAGGTAACTTCCTCTCCATTATGTCTCATGAGGGACATAATGATGAATAGAGGTCAAAGAGAAGGAGGAGCAACAATTAGATACGTATTAATGATGGAGTGGTCCAAACACAGGGACTGTGAGTGAAGCATTCAAATCATAATGGATAGATAAATTGTGAAGTGAAAGATGCAGGGGGAAGAGCAATGGACCGAATGCATTACAGTTTGTGGTATGTGTATGTGTGTTTTAATCACATGCATGTATTTTCATTTCAAAACAAAACAAGAATGCACAAGGTTGCTCAGAAATGCAAGGCTCATGAGGCGCCTGGGTGGCTCATTTGGTTAAGCATCCAATTTCAGCTCAGGTCATAATCTCATGGTTTGTGAGTTCTGTGCTGGCAGCATGGAGCCTGCTTGGGATTCTCTCTCTCTCCCTCTCTCTGTCCCTCCCCACTCACACTCTCTCACTCTCTCTCAAAATAAATAAACATTAAAAAAAAAAGAAATGCAAGGCTCAGACGTTTCGGCCACAGTCAAATTCAGCCAACTTACCATGGTATCAGTCTTTCAGAAGCAATCCTGAAATAAATACATAACTTTCGTAAAGTTGAGGCTTAAATAGGTCCTCTGTGAGAACGTGATGGCCCATAGGAAAGCCAAGGAAGAGCAATGGGAAAACTGAAAAGAGATGGGCATCATGGTGCCAAGGAAAGTGAGAGCTGAAAATTAAGAATTTATCCCCATTCAGGAGCAAGCTTCCAAGGTCAGCGTTAAGTCTCTGTCTCTGTTAGGTTTTTCCAGAGTAGTAGGAGGCTTTTAAGACCATCATGGCATGACAGCATTCTCCACTTGTCTCTACTTGCTCTGAAGCAAGTTTCTGATGATGGCTTGGCTTCCCATGTATCTTGACCACAGAGACAATATGTCCTAATCAGCACAAGATGGGTGGAATGAGGGGTGATCCTAGCCCACCTTGCAAGTACATGTCTTACCATATTTAAATAAATAAATAAAAAGAAAGTAATTTGTATACAGACAGGATAATAGTGCTGAAAGAGTTTTTGTTTTGAAGCATTTCCTGCTCTCTATCAAGACAGCTAAATCACTAGGTATTCATTTGGCTCAGGAAACATAAGCGATAGCAGAAAAAAGAAAAAATAGAAACTCTTTTAGCTTTGTGTTTCAAAATCCAGCTACTTAGAAGTAAAACCAAAAAGGGGACAATCATAGCAAGGTTTGAGAACAATAAGGACAAGTCTTTCCCTATCTACCTTTGTTTTCAACTAGAAAGGGATTCTCCACATCTGGTGAAAGAAAAGAATTAAAGGAAAGATAATAAGAGGATGGCAGCAATGTGACCCTGGAAAGGGAGCCTGTGCCTTCCTCTTCAGGCTGAGCACCAGGATGTGCATCAGGGCCAAAACTTCCACATGGGATTATGGAATCGAATAGCAGAAAACACCGTGCCCAATCCACTGGATAGAATCTTGGGGAGGTAGCATAATATGAGAGAAGAAATAGCTCTGTGATCTGTGCAGGCAGATAGCCTCAATGTCTAACTTCAAACTATCATGATGGGTCAGCAACAGAATGAGTCTCCTGTGCCCAAGGAAGGTAAAGAAGTAGTTGAGAGGGATGAGCTATATTTGAAGAATTACCCAGCTGGGAACAAAAGGTGTCTCCATGACAAACTGCATGAACCAATTAGGGAGGAATAGATTTTCCCCTGGCCTCCTCAAGAAAGACCAGATTTCCACCTATCCTACGCTACCACCACCAATGCTTTAGAACCACATAATCCATGTAACCATATAAACTTACATAAACCGTGTAAAGCCAGAACTCAAAAATAACACCATGTAAGGGAGGAGACAGGAATCCAAACTGGCAGAGACAAGTTTCTGCCATGCTGATGGAATGGCTACTCAGAATATAAATTTAGCTGAGCTACGTAATAATAAAGTTGGCATATTTCCTGGGTACCTCAATTTGTGGCCTTTGATTCATACCCCCTATACATAATATATACCTCAGCTTCCTGTGAGTTTGAGAAGTTTATCCAGAGCTATTTACATGCAATGGGCCATTGGAATATCAATTTCCCCATTAGTTGAATAAAGAGTTTAAAACCTATCATGTGGGGTTAATAAGAGGCTTCGATGTGACATGTATGTGTAATGCCAGCCCCAATGTCGGTGCTCTATAAATGCTATTTTTCTCATTCCAATATCATCACTTGTTTTGACATCGACAGAATATTACAATTTCTATGTTAATAGCTGGTTAGACATTAATTATACTTTAGGTTGGCTGCTTCATGATAGGATCTTAGCATCTTAATCTCATCAGTAAAATGTCCTCAAATCACATGGATTAGTTCTGGGAAGGGTTTCTGTGGCCGGTTAGTCCCACCCACAGTGCGTGGTTTCCAGTAAGCTTCAATCAAAGAGAGTGTCCCCTCCCTGACCTGAGCATGCTGTCATTTCCCAGTCCTTTTCCACAATCATCTCAGAGTCCATCTTTCAGGCGTTCTAACTTTCTGTCCCTTACACATAAGATAAGTGATGACCCGCTTACTCCAGGTCCAGGAAATATGTGCTGCCCCACTGCAGAACATGTCTTCCTAGAGCTAGGTAAGGAAAAAAGAAGGGTATCAGTGCAGGCCCTTTGTATACATTATTTCATTCCGTCTTTGCAATTATCACCATTTCATTGACAAAAAAACTAAGGCTCAGAGAGGCTAAGTGATTTCCCTGGTGTCCACGAACTAATAGGAGAGAAAGCAAAACTGGAAGCTAAATGTGAAAGGCTTCAAAGCTCATGCTCTTTTCAGCACACAACTATACGTGGAGTAGAGGATGTGAATGGTAAGTATGATTTGTACCAAAATGATGGTTGATTAGAGTACATGGCAAGTAATTAGGGGTGTTTGCATTTGTCACCAAAACACACGCATGTGTTTAGATAGTAGAATGTAAACTCAGAAAGAGAGTATTCAAACATCTTTCATTGTGCTTTCAATGAAACAGCACAATGTGTGTCAAAACTTAGGTTGACATTTAGCTCTATAACAGTAAAAATAATGATAACAATGCTTTGTCTATGTCTAGTCCGTGGCTTTTATAAGTACTTTCACATCCATTATATGATTTAATTCTTACAACATTTCTGGCAAGATATGCAGGAAAAGCGTCATTATTCCCATTCTTATGAAAAGGAAAACAGGTACAGACTTATTCCACATCCCCTAGCAATCTCAGACACACAGAGCTGAAGTCCCAACTGATGTTTGCAGTATATGTGGGTACTCTGAGTGAGGCTAGATATATGGAGGTGTATGACCTTTGTTTCCTTGAGGTAGGGAATAAGGTATACCAGCTAGGACCTCGGCAGGAAACAGTTGACTTGGCTAAGTTGGGTTATTTGAGGTGATTTTAATAAAGGGACTATTTGGAAAAGATTGCTCAACACCCAGGGAAACCACCAGACATAGTGCATTTCTCTAGTTTGCTTCCATCCATGGAAATAAATACTTTGCCTTACTATCTTCCCTCCTTCCCTCTGATCACTTGCTGGTGCTTCCTGTTGGGCAAATCCAACCAAAAGGCAGAGGTAAGGATACCTATTGATGTGGTCAAAACAGTTCAGCCTCCTGAGGCACAGAACAGGAAGCAAAGGGGTAGAGTGGATTTGGAAGAGCAAATGAAAGATATCCTGCACACGAGGCTTTCTACTAAGGATTGAGGCCACACTAGAATAGTGTGTTAGTAAGACTTCACCTTACATGAAATGATTAAACAATAAAGAGGAGTTACTGGACAGGTGCAGTCAAGTCAGGAGACTTGTATTCTGCGAGGGTACGAGATACGTCCTTCTCAGTGTACCAACTGTGTACTCAGGCTGCCTTACCACATGACAGCAAAATGCCTGCGGCAGTTCCGGGTGCTTCATCTGCACACCACACTGACGAGAGAAAGAGAACGTCCATGTTTCAGAATTCCCAGTAAAATTCCTGAGACTCACTGCGACTGGACGGTCTTGGGTCATATGCTCAATTAAGAACCAAACATTATGATTAAAATATGGAATGCACCAATTGGCTTAGCCTAGGTCAAGTGCTTCACCCCTAGATAAAGGAATGAAATGGCTTTCCATAAATCACATAGATTCCAGAACAGAAATTAGAGCTTTGTGGGATGGCTGGAGAGGCCACCAGGAAGTACCCACCTGAGTAGGATTGCCGACCTGCCTCTGTCAGGAAAGGGACAGCCAAAGGGGGCTAAGGAGTGTTTCAGTCCAAAGTGTAATCAAACAACAGAAGCCTAAAATGGATTAAATGGACAGGGTTTTATTTATTTCAGTCAGGGAAGCAACAATGAGCAGGCCATCAAATGCCACTATAGTGGCTCAGAGATGCCCTTTGGAACACCTATTCTTTTTTTCTGACTACTACCTCAGGGTCAAAAGATAGCTACTGCTCATTCAAGTTGAAAACAGGAAAAAGGGAAAGGGAAAATGATGGTTTAAAGGGTAAAGAGTGTTCTCCTAAAGAGCTATTGCCTTTCTATTGGCAAAGGGAAACCTTTACTTCATTGCCAGAACTATACTATGGGCCACCCCTTAGCTGCAAAGGAGGCTCAGGAGTAGGGAATTTTTCAGTCATAGATGAAGGGAGAAGGGGGTTGGGAATTGTTTTGGAGAGTTCAACCATGGTTTCTGCCACAGGGACGATTGCCTAACAGGACTGAAGAACCAGCTGAGGCTGGAAATCATAAATCTGTGGTGGAGCCAATCAGCAGGGAATCACCCACTCGACAATAAAATTGGTTAACTGGAAAAAAAATGACAGTTTCATACTAAATTTCACCGATTCTGCTAACTCAGGAGAACTGCGGGCCAAGTTTTCCTAGCAGAGAGGGCAGTGAAGCCAACCACATAGACAAAAAAGAAAACTGCTGGAACAATGCTGCTATCTCATTTCCAGAAAAATTAAGAGCTTTTCTGAATAAATGTATAAGCCAAAGCCTATACACAGTCTTTATCATATACCAACGCTAATACTGGTTATTTTTTCAGAGAAGCTCATGCACTGAGGGAGGACCTTTCCATCTAGTTTTAAGGACTACTGACAAGGTTTCAGTATTTGTATAGATAAATCTAAAAAAAAAAAAGTTCATACTCTGGGGCGGCTAGGTGGCTCAGTCAGTTACGTGTCCAACCCTTGATTTCAGCTCATGAGTTTGAGCCCTACATCATGCTCTGTGCTGACAGCAGAACCCACTAGGGATTCTCTCTCTCTCTCTTTTTCTCTCTCTCTCTCTCCCCCTCTCTTTGCCTCTCCCCTGCTCATGCTCTCTCTCACATAGTAAATAAATGAACTTTAAAAAAATAGTTCATATTCTATTTAGGCAGGTCTTCCAAAGGAATCCCTTAGTATGCAGGTTCTCAACACTTTTGCATCATCATTGCAATACAATTTTTTTTTCTTTTATAAGCATCTAAAACAGGGCCACATACAGATGTGTATTTAATTGAATATAGCTTAATTAAATGAATTTTGTGTGTTCGATCATATAATCCAAATATAACTTTGCTCTGACCTTAGGACCCACAGTGACATATTTGAAAAATTTACAAATTCAGCTCCAAGAGACTTGAAGAAACATGTTACCCTTCTCTAGGTGCTCCTTAGGAGCAGCTAAGAGAGTTTACCCCCCACATAACACATCACAATGTCCCCGCAAGTCCCTCAATCACAGCAGCTACTATCCTCACAATTTTCTTCCTGTCTCTCCTACCTATTCCAGGAGAGACACCCATGTCCTTATTTATGTAGAAAAGTTTGCCCTCTCTTCTAGACTCCCTCAGGTCCAAATCTTGGCACATTTCTCCACCAGTACATCAAAGACTCTGTCTGTCTTCCCAAGCAGGAAAGGACCTTCCTTCTTAAACAAAAGGGTAGGGAGAAAGATTGACAAAGGTCAAATCCTGACTATGCCAAACTCTAGGCAAGTCCTTAATATAGCTTCATAGAAAGTACTAGTAACTTCCCACCTTTAATAAATAATAAAAGCATTGGAGCAAAAACATATTAATAATTTATTTTCACATGGCACTTTATGGCAAAAATAACAAATGTCACAGATTTCACAGATCTTCAGTGTGAAACAGAAGAGGGAAATGGAAAGGGAAAGATAATGACTTAAAAGATACGAAGCAAGAGCAATAGTTAACATTTTCATTAGCAGACCATGTGTAACTGGAAAGGGACTCCTGGAAATATGAATTTTAAACTCTTAAATAAAAGAAATATGAGTTCTATTAAAAAATGAAATGACTCCCACTGTAAATGTATATGAAGAGTTATGCTTCATATGGTATATGAACAAATAAAGTTGCTTTGTGGTTTGCAGATATCCTTAAATATATTAATCATCAACAAGTAAAAAATGATTTCTATATCAAAACAAAAAATGGTTAGCACAGTTATTAAGCTGACCAATAAGTCCATCAATGACTACTTTCAATCTCTACGATGCTTATTAACAACCATGAGTAATGAATACCTGTATTCTAGTTTGGGTTCTTCGATTTACAGGCCATGTGATTTTGGTTCAGCTATTAAGCTTTCTCTATGTCTCTGCTTTTTCATCTGTTAAACTGTGAAGATAATATTTGTCCTATGTCTACTTCTCCAGGTGCATTCTGCAAACTGTGAATAGTGATAGATGTTATTTAGTGACTATTCACAGAGCATCTAGCAAGGTGATGCTAGCCACATAGGATACATAATAAAATGTACGACACTCACTCTGACATATTTAACCTTAGTATTACTCTCCAGGACAGTACAACATGCTCTTAAATGTTCATTAATAGATAATAATGAGGAAGCTGAGAATCAAAGAGTTTAATCAACTCACTCAATTTGAGTTCTCAATAGTGTTGAGTAGCAGAAATTTGAACTCATGCAGCTGATAGACTCGACATGCCGTGCCATTTCCTTGAAATTAAACCAGTGATGATGCTGCTGCTGCTGCTGCTCCTCATCCTCCTCCTCCTCCTGCTTCTTCTTCTTCTTCTTCTTCTTCTTCATCATCTTCTTCTTCTTCTTCTTCTTTGAAAATGTTTATTTTTGAGAGAGAGAATAGGAGCCAGGGATACAGAGAATCTGAAGCAGGCTCTGTGTTGACAGCAGAGAGTCTCATGTAGAGCTCGAACTCACGAACCCATGAGATCATGACCTGAGCTAAAGTCAGCCCCTTAACCAACTACACCACCCAGGTGCCCCAAACCAGTGATGTTTCTACACACACAGGCAACAGATATATATTGACTGAATGAACAGAATAAATGCCCATGTTTCAAGTAGTTGTAACATTAAGAGATTCCTATGACGTTTCTCATTATTTTTTAAATGAGGAAAGGGAAAGAAATGCTTTCCTATCTGTAATAAATGTCATTATGGGGTGCCTGGGTGGCTCAGTCGGTTGTGGCTGACTTTTGATTTTGGCACAGGTCATGATCTTACAGTTCGTGAGATCTTGCCCTGCATCAGGTTCTGCACTGATAGCCAAAAGCCTGTTTGGGATTCTTTCTCTCCCTCTCTCTCTGCTCCTCCTCTGCTCATGCACACATTCTCTCTCAAAATAAATAAATAAACATTAAAAGAAAAGAGCAGACTTTTCCAGATAGACACTTAACTCATAAAAGACTAGACTATAAACTTTTAATTTATTTTGTTGAAAATTTTCCTTTTTATTTATTCTTTTTATGTGAGCAGGGGAAAGGGCCAAAAGGAGAGAGAATCTTAATCAGGCTCCATGCTCAGCAGAGAGCCCAACAAGGAGCTAGATCCCATGACCCTGAGATCATGACCTGAGCTGAAATCAAGAGTCAGATGCTCAACTGAGTGAGCCAGCTAGCCACCCCATTTTGATGAAAATTTTCTAAAATATGCTAAAAAAAATAGAAAGTTTGAGGGATAATTGACTAGGAATGGCTTTTGGATCCCCTCCTCCAAGAATTGAGTTGGTCTGTCTTCTAAATTATCCTTTCCACTTTTTGAGTATTTTTTTTCTACTCCCTGTCCCTGGGTCTAATATATGCAACTGTGACATATCTCTACTACTTTCCCCCTTTTTCTCTTTTTTTGCTCTTCTTTCCTCATTGATCATCTAATTCCTATGATCATCTGTTTCTCTGAGTTTCCTTTGAAAATCTGGCTTTTTATTGACAGAGTCTACCTTTTCATTCAACTATCAAAGTAAATAATCACAATGAATTGTACACATTCCTGATATTTATTCATCTTTCTACTCAATTTCCTTGTTGCTTCTTGCCTGGGATCTGTCCCATTGGCAACAAAAACTTCTTTAGGGAGTCTAAATCCTCAGACTTAGACTTAAAGTGGTTTATCAGCACTTCCTGTCAATCCTTCCATATTTCATCACTTTACTTTTCCACTCTCAAGAAAGACCATCACACATGATTTTTTCACCTCAAACATTTGATGTCTCCTCCTCCATCTCAGCTGATGATCTCTCCTCTAATTTTTCTGATCAGATAGAAGTAGTACAAGATCCCTGCCTGATTTCCCACCACCAAAGACACTTACATGCCAGTGTCCATACCTGTATGTCCTCTCTGCTCTCTATGCTGTGTTCAGGGCTATTCTTTTTTATGATCTTGCAAATCACTAATTGTCCCATTAACTATATTAGAATTCAAATCTTCTAATATATTTGTACTCCATGACTTTTTTTTCATTTACAAATTTTTTATCACCTCTTTTGTGTTTCATTTTTGCTTATTTTTCTTCCATAATTTCTTCTTCTCATTAGTAGAAGTTATGCATTTTTCCCTTTGGCCATCTCAATTATATTTATATTAAAATCTCATCAACCTGCTTTAAAGATAAAACTGATTTCACCCATAGTCAATTCATGTTTGAATTGTTGATTCTCTTGGCTTTCTTTCAGCATTAAACCTATCCACGGGTTCAGGAATTTGGGTTTGCAAGCTCATATTGAAGCATTTAGAAGCTTTTTAACATTTTTCTTCCTATCTCTCCCTATACTTTCAGCCGTGAGCTCATCCCACTCTGTCAACAGACCTTCCATCAAAAGCCAAGTCTTACAGTAGCAGCTTGGAATTCCTGCCCTAAGGTGGTATTGTGAATTCCACAGATCCAGTCACATAACAATTAGGCAACTTGGCCCAATTGTTTATTGTTAGATTGTAACTTGGTATCCCCCATCTCCCTAGGTCCACAGCTTTCTAAAAGCCCTGTCTTAAAGTAAAAGTCATCTGGAGTTTTATTTTTTTTCAGCCTCAGTTTGGAGAAGGAAGGAGTTTTCAAACTGTAAATTTCGGTCCAGTTTCTCATGGAGCAGTTTCAGTGTCCTCTATCCCCCAGGACCTGAGATCCTGGCTAGTACTCTATGCATCCTGGATTTCCATAAACTTTGTGGCTTCAGTCTCCTCCTTTGCATTTTTGTTCTATTTCCATCTAGGAGATATTTGTCTTGTTTTTGAACCTTGATTTATCTTCATCGTTTCTCACTTTAGGTTTGATATATTATTGTCATATGTTTGGAGCAGAGTGGGTTATCAAAGCTCGAACTCAGTGAGCTGTCTTAATCTAAATATTGTACCCACATGCTCTATCTTCTCTTTCATTTCTCTCATAAGCCAAACGTCTTATTTGTGCCCTGCATTTTAGTCATCTTATCTTCTTGGGAACTTTGCTCCTGCAACTATTCCCCCTTTATCTGGAATCGTTCATTTCTTCTTTTCCCTGGGCCATTCCCATCTCATACAGGTAGGCTGAAATATCACCTATTTCATTTAAAAATACAAAAGCAACAAAACTCTCCTTAGACTCCATATTCTCCTCCAGCTACTTTCCATTTTTTCCTGCTCTTCTTTATCGCAAAACTCTCTGAAAGAGTTCTCTATATTCACTGCCTTCACTTTCTCATTCCTCCTTCTTCCCTTGGCTCATTCCAATCAGGATTCATGTCTGAGACTGCATTATAAAGAGAACTCTGTGCTCATGTTAAGTTTGAGTTGCCAAGTAAGCATCCAAGCAAAGATAGTAAGTAGTCTTGAGGATCAGAGAAGAGTGCAGGGCTGGAGATATGAATACAAGATCTTTCAATATATTTGATGCTATGGCAGAGATTATTAGGTGCTTATCAAAAATTCTTTCTTCTCTGCCTCCTTAGTATAGAACTTCAATTTTAGCTAAGCATATGGCTGCCTTGGAATAAAGGCCATAAATATTAGCCTCCCTTGCAGGGAGATGTAAGCACATAAGTCTAGCCATTGAACTAATGAGATAAAAATGAGAAGGGTGGGGGGCATTCCAAAAAGTCTCCTGTGAAAGAACTGATCTGATGAAAGGGGTTCCTTTCTCTTTTCCTTCTTTCTGGAATGTGTATATAATGCTGAAAGCTAAACCAGCCATCTCAAATCATATGGTGGGCAGGAGGATGAAAGCCCGTGCTAGAATGATGGAACAGAAAATCATAAGTAGCCAGAGTCTCTGAGGACTTTGTAGATCTGCCATGCCAGCTAGGGACTGATCCCTGACTCCTACTACGTGGAAGAATGAACTCCCATGTGTTTAAGCTATTGTAATGGGACCTCTGTTATCAGCAGTGGAACACAATTCGTTAGAGAACAGATGGCATTTAAAGTCATGGAACTGGAAGAGATAATTTAGGAAATGAGTGGAGATAGAGAACAGAAGAGAACCACACCAGAGCCCATGGAACTCTGACATCCATAGGAATAGGAAGAGGATCTAGAGGAGATGAACATGAGGATCAACAAGGCAATGGGACAATCAGGCCAGTGTGGTATGCTGGAGGCAAGTGAAGAAAATCTTTGAAGTAAGAAGCAGTAATCATGAAATGCTGTCCATAGGTCAAGGAAGGTAGAACTGAGAATAATTGACCATTGGATTTAGCAACTTGGAGCTCATGAGTGACTGAGACAGAGCAAGTTTGGAGGATTGATGGGAACAAGCCTGATTTGAATAGGTGTAGAAAGAATGAGAGGATAGGAACACAGTGTAACTAACTTTTTAAATTACTTTTGTTTGAGAGAAGAACAGAGAATTGAGGCAATCACTGGAGAAGTAGACTCAAAAGGAGTTTTTGTTCATTTGTTTTAAGCTGAGAAAAATAGCAGTGTGTTTGATGCTTGTGGGAATGATCTAGTTTAATGATGCAGGAACCAGAAGGTAGAATAATTGTTGGCGTGTTTTTGTTTAAATCAAGCTGCTTTCTGAGCTTAACTCTAATAATCACCTTAATTAACACTTAATTATGTTTTCATAACTAGACACCATGTGGGTCATTCTTCTTGGTTCTTTTTTATTTAGTATGGTAAAAATAATAGTAATAAACTTAATGTATTAAAAGGGGGCATAGATAATGACAGAAAGAATTTTAAAGAGAATGTTAATTTAAAAAATTAAAAATATATCCTAATTCAACCTTATTTAGATTATATCATTTAGATGCTAAGTGCTGCAAATACATACAGGCATGCATACATACATCTCCAATGTATTAGAAGAAAGCATGAGTTCAAGGCAAAAACGAGAGAGAAGTACAGTGATTTTACTTTATAGTATGCTTTGTCTTTAAGGATATGCACTTTGATGTACAATGTATAAGGCATGATTCTGAGTTTGTCCTTTCTGTAGGAATTAGAGTGAAAATAAATAAATATATACAATTGTAAAATAAATATACTGTCTTCAAAAAATTCTTAGAGTGCTACCTCGCCTTGGATAAGAATGGAGATGACTAAAATGTGAATGTTGAGTCTTAAGTATTTATAATGGTACCTAGAAACTGTTACATAGAAAATACAAGAAATTGCTACATAGAAACTTCTTATCAAGACTAGAAGGTGGATTCTTCAACTTGACAGGGTGTGTTTGAACTGTAAGGCTCTCAGGAAAGGAACTAGGGTGACCCCTGCTGGAGGGATGGAATGAAGGGCTCTCCACACAGAGCAGGACTTGGTGTAAACAGGTTGACAATTCAAAAAGTTAAGTGGAGGAGGATTTAGAATAAGGAAAGAAAGAGAATAAGAGATGAGTGATCATGAATGATTGTCTGAAGTAATTAATCTACAAGAAAACTTAAAGCTACGACAAGAAAAAATCACAGCATGGAAAGAATTGAAGTACATGAAACTCCTGATGGGTAAATTCCGTGGAGGTTTTGGTTCCAGACCCCCTGAAAGGGCATCTGCAAACCCCCTAAGAGCTCATAGACTCTACATAGGTCAAGACACCTTGCTAGGAAAAGGTATCATTCTCAGAGATGTGCAAATGGTTAGTCTTGATACATAAAATCTCTTGAGAAACTCATAATTTCAGAGAAACATTCGAGTTTAAAAAAAAATAAAAGTTTGAGAGGGAAAAATGTCTGAGGACAGGAGAGGAGATGACAGGAGGAAGGAAAATAGGAGGGCTGGGGAAGGCTGGGAAAAGTGAGGAGGTTTTCTTAATGGGCCATGCGCGATCCTTGTGCCATAGTTTATAAACCCCCATGCCAAGTGATTTTAATTATTTCCTCTCTCACTCCAGACAGTTATACTTAATAGGTAAAATACAGGTGAAACTGAAAAGGGGGGAAGGAGTTTAGTACTATAATATTAGAGATTTGATAGGTAGGATTGGTAGTTTGATGTTCATGGCCCAGATCTGCTGTGGATGGCTTTCAGAGGATCCACAAACCTAGGGGAAAAATATATTTTCCTTTTTTCCAATTATTTTCCAATATTTAGAATTATAGTTAGTGGAGAAAAATTTTTGTACAACTTATAGTTTTATTAAAGCATTGTTTCATACTAAACAAGTGAAAGGCGACATGCTGAGTAATGTACAGTTTGATGACTTTTTAAAATTTTTTTGTTTTATTTATTTATTTTGAGAGAGAGAGACAGAGGGAGAGAGAGAGCAGGGGAGAGGCAGAGACAGGGAGAGAGAATCTCAATCCGGCTCTGTGCTGACAGTGGGGCTTGTACTCACAAACCATGAGATCATGACCTGAGCCAAAATCAAGAGTCAGACACTTAGCCAACTGAGCCACCCATGTGTCCCTAGTACTATTTGATGATTTATAGTTGTCATCCTTGGCCAATTATAATTAATATATACCAGGCCTTCTTTTGATGTGAATTGGAAATGTTACACATTATTATGATTATGAACATTATCTATATTTTGATACGAGCTTAGGCTAGGAAATAACAAAACAAAAAAATCATTGGGTTTTATTTGTACCAGTGAGCATAATGGAACAAAAAGTCAGAAAGCATCTTGTGTGGCAAGATTTTTATCTATGGAAGTAGGAAGCCAAAGTGGTCCCTTATACCCTAAAAATATATCCTACCATCTGCCTCTTTTGCCTAAAAAATCAATTGGAAAATGTTAAAACTTTACTAAAATTGGACTTGATCTCACAAAGTGTTGTCCTGAGTCATCTTACAAAATTGCTCACGGCATTACCAGATAAAAGACCTCGGTGAAACATTTATGTCTTGGAAATGTTTAAGTTGATTTGTACTTGAGAGAAAAATTTAAAAACTATTCCAGTATTTTGAAGCACATCATAAAGGGATTGCCATTCCTTTTCAAAATGAGAGTACTGACATCTCTTAGCAGAGACAAGTCCTGGTATTGGCATAAGGACAGCATCAAATGGGGATTCCTATTTTGGGAGTCCTTTTTGAAAAGTTCAAAGGCTGCCTGTGGTTTTGAAATTTATTTCAACTCACGTTGGTATGGGGCATGGTTGGAGAACCAGCAATGCTTGGCATCACCTCTGGTGAAGAAAGAAACTCCACGCATCACTAAAATTCATTCCATTCAAGATCGCCTTGCATTAATGTCAAAGACAAATCTTAAATAAAATTTTGTTTACTACCACAAAAGTCATCAACCTATTCAACAGTAGAGGCTTCAAGTTCTGTTTGCTCAGTTTTGCTAGGAATGCAGAATAAAATTCTCCTCTGCTCTACAGAAATCCCCTAGCTATCTAAAAGGTCAGTCTAGTTGCACTTAATTGAATTCAAGGTAGATGACTCCGACCTGGCCTTAAGGTCCCAGATTAAACACTTCTTTAGCGTCATATCCTTCTATTGTTGGCACTCATAGAAACATATACTTTTCCTCCATAGCAATTTTATATTTTTAGTTGTGATTATTTGATTAATATCTGTCTTCCCCACTAGACTGTAGACTCAGTGAGACCAGGGACTAATTCTGCTTTAGTTGATCATCGTATCTCTGGCACACAGCACAGTGCTGAGCATACACTGGTCTCAGTAATGTTCAGAAATACATGAATGAAGAAACAGAAGAGTAAGTGGCAGGAAAGAATTTTTCCACAGACTTCCAGGTATATGTGGCCATTTGGATAATAAAGTGTGGCTGCCCCTATTAAAGGCTTTATCTGAATTAAGCTAATTCTAACAATAATCTTGTCAAGTAGGTACTATTATCCACTGATGAGGAAATCATGGCACATAGAGGCAATTCACCTGTTTAAGTTCTCATGATTAGTAAGGGGTAGACCCAAGCAGTGGGAAGTCTACATTTAGAACCCACACTCCTAACTCATTCGTTATTAGAGGAGTTGCTTGAAAATTACCTACTTTTTGGATGAAGTTACCTTTCTGGAAGTGAAGAATGAAGGTAGACAGCTTTGAAAACTATAGATCTGGGGGAAGTTTTTCCACCGGCTAGAATGCAGGGTAGCAATTTCTCTGCAGGAAGAAACCTTTCAAACTGGGAAACACCACAGAACCCTGCATGTTGCTTTTGCTCAAAATACCACCTAGACAGTGTCAATGAGGCAGATCTTGACAAAGATGACCTCAGTGACTACAAAACAAAGAAATGATATAAATGGAATCCATGCCACAATGAACGGGTTTGAGAATTCTGACTTTTTTTCTGATTTAAGCCAACCCTCACCTGGAAAAGTAAGCAATGGGAATTTTGATTCTACTTGTAATACTTACCCTCGTACAGGGATTGCATAACTTAATGCCATGAGAGGTAGCATTCACATCATAGAATATCAAATATGATAAGTGTCACTATGCCAATGACAATTCCAAAAGTTAAAGTTCTTACGGAAGTTTCAAAAAAAAAAAAGCCATGTACTCTGACATTCTCTTTTAAGCAGAAATTCACCTATTGAATATTTTTTTATTTTAAAGATACAATCTGGATTTATTTTTAAACATTTTAGGCATGGCTTATATATATATATTTTTTTTGCAAAATTTAAGTGAGAAAGATCCAATTACTTGTTTAGTAAAAGTTCTCTGTCTCTAAAGAGGGAAAACATTGTATGTTAATTTATGTGGGGGCTTATATGCCGTTTTTGGAGTCTGTGACCCAAAAGGAGTTAGTAATCACCCATCTCTGGTTGAAACCGTCTTATGACTTTCTAGCTGAGAAGGAAGTGAAGAGCAAATGTATGGGAAGAGTAAGATTTTGTGTGGCGATATTCTCCAAATGCTCCTCCAGATTCAGTATCTATCCTTCTGGATAGACGTTCAGCTCCGCTTTGAACGTCTAGAAACTGACCTGTGTGGAATGTGGCTCCCCAGCTTCCTGGCCTCCAGCTGGTTTCTCTACTTAAGGCTGCACTCTTATCCGGCAGCCCCTCTCCTTCAGCTTTCAGTAGCTGTAACTTCCCATTGCCCCTTTAGGCTTTGAGCTAGAAATGGTTTCCTGCTAGGTCATCATCTTTTGTTTCCCTTAACCCTGACCACATCTCAGTAAATAGAGTCTTCATTACAATCTTTTCAATGACTGTGTTTTGTATTAGAACGCTGATGGATAGAGGCTGCCTCTTTTCTTTCACTTTACCAAGTCAAGAGGATTTTGTTTTAATAAGGTTTAAAAAAGAGTGAGATATACCACCGAAGATCCAATTTATGAAAGAAATCATTAATAAGGTGAACTTCATTAAAATTAAAACTTTTGCTCTGCAAAAGACAATGCCAAGAGATTAAGAAGACAAGCCACAGAGTGAGAAAAAATATTTTCAAAAGACACCTGATAAAGGAAATTTAACCCAATAAATGCAAAAATTCTTAAAACAGCAAGAAAACAAACAACCCAATTAAAAAATGAGCCAAAGACCTTTACAAACACTTCACCAAAGAAGATGAACAGGTGGCAAAAAAGCATATGACAAGATGCTCTATGCCACATGTCATCAGAGAAATGAAAATTAAAACAAGATACCACTACACACCGATGAGAATGGCCACAATTCAGAACGCTGACGACACCAAATGCTGACACGGATGTGGAGCTACAGGAACTCTCATGCACTGCTGGTGGAATGCCAAATGGTAGAGCCATTTTGGAAGACAGTTTAGCTGTCTCTTACAAAACTAAACATAAGTCCTACCATAGGATACAGTAATCATACTCCTCAGTATTTACCCAAAGGAATTAAGATTTTATATCCACACAAAACCTGCACATGGATGTTTGCAGCAACTTTATTTATAGTTGCCAAAACTTGGAAGCAACTAAGTCCTTCAGTAAATGAATGGATAAGTAAATTAGTGACATCCAGACAATGGAATATTCAGTGCTAAAAAGAAATGAGCTATCAAGTCATGAGAAAATAGGAAGGAACTTAAATGCATATTACCAAGTGAAAGAAGCCAATATGAAAAAGCTATGTACTGCATGATTCTAACTCTATGAGATTCTGAAAAATGCAAAGCTATGGAGACAATAACATTTTTCACGGGTTGGCAATGGGCGGGTGAAGGGAGAAATGAATAGGCAGAACAGAGAGGATTTTTTGATAGTGAAAATACTCTGTATGATACTTTAATGATAGATATATTTCATTATATGTTTGTTCAGACCCATAGAATGTACAACTCCATGAGTGAACTCTAAAGTAAACCATGGAATTTGGGTGATTTGGGATGAGAATGATATGTTAGTGTAGCTTCAGTCCTGACTACATATATATATATACAATTCTGATGAGTGATGTTCATAAAATCATGCATGTGTGAAGACAGGAGATATATGGAAAATCTCCATACCTCCTCTCAATATTGTTGTAAACCTAACACTCCTCTTAAAAAAATTAAGTCTCTAAAAGTATTTTTAAAATTACAAAAACTGAAGTGATTTAAGACTAAATTTTGTACTTGCTCTATGTTTCTCTCTTCTTTCACCACTTCTTCTTCCCATACTATAATATGGGAAGCTAATATATAATAGCTTCTGTAACCCGAATGCCCTAAAGACTCCTTGGCCCACCTCTGATCTCTCTATTCCAACTTGGAGATCTCCAGAAAACACACAGTGAGCTCCAAAAAATATTAATGAATTATATTTATCTTAAAGATACCTTCCTGGGCAGATGGAGAAGAGGTTTATATCCCTCTTCCACAGAAGAATTTCCCCTAAATTCCCTCGCTTTGACTTGTCTTCCCCAAAGTTTTTCCCCACAGGCAGCCTTCACATCCTCTTATCTGTCTCCAAAGCTTGCCTATCTTTCCAGATGCCTGGCTCAGCCTTCCCCCCACCCCACCCCCCATCACATGTGTGCACAGCAAAACAAAGACCAAGCAAAACACTCTCTAACACTGTCCTCCTTCCACCAGATGTCTCCAGATGTTCTGTTCTCAGGAAGCATCTTAGAATGCACTCTGAAAGGAGGTAGCAGTTGCTATATATAATTCAGTTCCCAGTATTCCAAAATGATTCTCTGGACCCTCCTCACCAAATCATCAGATCTGTAAAGATTTTCTTGATTGCATGTTTTACAAGAAAAAGAAAGACAAATTTTTTTTCTGATAAGAAAATTAATGCATGCTCATTGCAAAAACAAAAATTCAAACATTTAAGAAATACATAACTTATAAATTTAAATTTCCCTTTAATTCTAATATCCACAGATGTCCACTAAACTGGTTTAGAGAATGGTCCTCCAGATCTTTTTTTTTTTTTTTTTTTTTGGTATATACTAATCAATATTATGTTATTTCTTTTTACTTCTTTTTTTTTTAAAAAAAGGGACTACATTTTTTTAATGAGCAAAAGATTTAAACAGATATGGATAGCAAATAAGCACATGAAAAGAGGCTCAACAGTGTTAATCATTAGAAAAATGGAAATTAAAACCACAGTGATTGCGGGGCACCTGTGTGGTTCAGTCAGTTAGTTAAGTGTCCTACTCTTGATTTCAGCTCAGGTCATGATCTCAGGGTTTGTGAGTTTGAGCCCTGCATCAACCTCTGCACTGACAGTGCAGAGCCTTCTTAGGATCCTCTTTCTCTTCTCTCTCTCTTCCTCTCTGCCCCCCATCCCATGTTCTTTCTCTCAAAATAGATAAATTAACTTAAAAACACCCAGAATAATTGCAACAACAAGAATGGACCTATAGGGTATAATGCCAAGTGAAACAAATCAGAGAAAGACAAATACCATATGATTTCACTTACATGTGGAATATAAAAAACAAAGCAAACAAACAAATGAAAACAAAATAGATTTGTAAATATAGAGAATAAACTGGTGGTTACCAGAGGGAAGGAGTTGGGGGATGGGCAAAAAAGGTGAAGGGGATTAAGAGGTCCAGTAATAAAATATATAAGTCATAGGATGCATATAAATGTCAAATCACTATGTTGTACACCTGAAACTATATAAAATTGCATGTCAACTATACTTCAGTTAAAAATAACAAAACCACAATGAGATACTACCAGGCACCTATTAGAATTATTAAAATTAAAAAGACTGGGGTGCCTGGGTGGCTCAGTCAGTTAAGCATCTGACTCTTGATTTCATAGTTTGTGAGTTTGAGCCCCGGATTGGGCTCTGTGTTAATGGTGCAAGATGGCTTGGGATTCTGTCTCTCATTCTCTCTGCCCCTCTCCTGCTTGTGTTCTCTCTTTCTCAAAATAAATAAATTAATTCAAAAACTTAAGAAAAAAAAAAGACTGCCCATATCAAGTATGGGCCAGGACTCAAAGACTGGAATTCTCATACACTAATGGTAGCATATAAAATGGTATAGTTACTTTGGAAAATAGTTTGACAGTTTCTTAAAGAGTTAACATACACCTGTCCTAGGATCCAGTCATTCCACTCTTGAGTATTTACCAAAAAGAAATGAAAGCATATGTCCATACAAACACTTGTACACAGACGTTCATAGGTTAAAAAAAAAATGGGAAGCAATCCAAACATCCATCAACAGGTGAATGGATAAAAACACATTGTACTATGTCCACACAATGAGATACTGTGCAATAATAGAAAGGAATGAATTATTGATAAAAAAGCAACAACACAGATGTATATAATGCTGAAAGAAGCCAAACAAAAAGAGTGTACACCAAATGTTTCTATTTTCTTAAAACTCTAGAAAATGTAAAGTAATCTACAGTGACAGAAAGCAGATACTCGATTGTTTGGGTGGGAGGGAGACTCAAAAGAGAGATCATCAAGGTGCTTAAGGAAACTTTTGATGGTGATATATATTCTCACTATCTGGATAGTGGTAATGAGTTCACATTTATAGAGATATGTCAAAACTTATTAAAGTGTACATGTTAAAATACACCTTAAAATTGACATGAAACATGTCAATTAAATCTGAATAAAGCAGCTTGAAAATGGAGACAGAATGAAACATACAGCTTTGTAATTTATGGTTTTAGTGAACATAATTGTATGATTTTTTTATATAAAGGAAGTGAAAGGCACGGTTAAGATCAACTGTACTAAACAAAATGCTCACCAATAATAAGAAACTACCTAGTGCAACCAATGTTTTACCAAATCATCCTTTTTTTTGCATACTTGTGTGATCTATAAGTTTTCTTAAAAATAATGACTGGCTTAAGATTGCCAAAAAAATCAATATTATAAATGGAAAAGTGAATTATTCTATAAATTTTGTTGCCTTTATCAGATATTTCTCAATCTCTAATTGGTTTAATTCTATTTCTATCTTAATATTTGGAAAAATAAATGCTTATTAATATATACTTTCAAGTGCTAATACTTTTGATGCCCATATTTCAAAGGCAAACAGATCTGAATTTGAATTATTGCTTTGATGGTAGGTAAAGCCTCCTAGTTTTAGTTTGCTCAATAATTAAAAGGGATAAAATTATACCTACTTGTTAGAGTTTTCATGAAGAGCAAATGTGATAATCATGTAATGTACCTACCATTTAGCACGTATTCAACAAATATTAGTCCCCTTCCTCTCGTTCTACCTAAGTAGATTCTTCTATTCCAGCCAACAGTTACTAAATAGGTAATAGTAGGATGGCAAATAGGATGTTTCTGGTAATCTTGGAGTGTCAGATGGGGCCTTAAAATTGAAACCATTTGGGTAAGTTCCTACAGAGTCAAAGAGAGAAACTAGGCACATCGCCCTGGAGATAGACAAGCTGGTAAGGCAAGCAGTATCCAGTAAGAGCCTCAAGATTCATTTGAGAAGAGATTTCCTTCTTGGAATTCTTTTATTATTATGTTTATGTTTATGTTTATGTTTATTTTTCTATTTTGAGAGAGAGAGAGAGAGTGCACAAGTTGAAGAGGGACACAGAGAGGGAAACAGAAAGAAGGGGAGAGAGAGAATCCCAAGCAGGGTCCATGCTATCAGTGCAGAGGCTGACTCAGGGCTCAGTCTCATCTTTTGTGAGATCCTGATCTGAACCAAAATACAGAGTTGGATGATTAACTGACCTGAGCCACCCAGGCACCCCTCCTTCACAGGATTCTTGAGAGTAGAGAACACTGAAGTTGCATGACCCCAGCCTGAAACAAGATCTCAATGCAATGCTTAGCAAGTAAAAGTCTTTTAGGGAAGGGAACATGTGTTTCCTGCAGTTTGGGAGCACAGAGACAGAGCCTGGATAAACCTAGCACAGGAGGCTGGTGGAAGCAGCCAGCAATGTCAGGGCCAGGAGACAAGACGGGTGAAGCCATGCTCTTTATATATCAGTTGCAAATATTTTTTTTTAACTTGCAATGACACTGGTAACTTTGCATACCAGAATAAAAATTGCCCTCAAACTGAGGACGAATACATGTACATCTACAAGATGGAAAGGGAGTTTAGAGTTTCATTGGACTTTTCATCAACGTTAATATAGTTTATACATACATGAATAAGAAGCAGTTTAACATAAACCTTAGGTGGTTCTAGCTGAAGGCAGAGATATTTGAATATGTTACAAAGTGATACCAAAATATGTGATAATAAGAAATAATCATATGATTCTTGGGAATAAAATTGCATTTGAAGGTA
This sequence comes from Cryptoprocta ferox, assembly GCA_028646485.1. Lineage (NCBI taxonomy): Eukaryota > Metazoa > Chordata > Mammalia > Carnivora > Eupleridae > Cryptoprocta > Cryptoprocta ferox. The sequence continues at coordinate 76,243,811 of CM053567.1, forward strand.
GTACTTACATCCTTTACCATAAATAATGTTCATTCTATATACAAGTATAGGTAAATTAAGACCATAAAGGGTAATATCATTGAACTCATAAACTATTAGTTTAGTTGAATTAGGTACTTTCTATGATCAAAAGTTATTCTCTGTTCTCAGGACAATTAAATGCCTTGCGATAGACTTATATATATAAGTCAAAGATTGTCTTTGCATATTGGCTCCTAGGTGGCTTATTTCCTAACTGCAGATTAAGATCCATTAGGTCAACAGCCCTTTGGCACCAAGCTCAAATTTTTACACATCCTATTGTTTTAAAAGTAACCCAATCAAAAGTTTGGCCATTTAGGGCCACCTGACTGTCTCAGTCAGTAGAGCATGTGACTCTTGATCTGAGGGTTGAGTTCAAGCCTCATGTTGGGTATTGGGACTACTTAAATTTAAGCCATTTAGTGCCTGTCTGGTTTGCATACCCCATAAGACATGGCCTTACAGATAAGGTCCCAGGCTGATGTTACCCAAAGAGACCTATTGTGGTAAAGCCCCTCCCTAAGGAATGTGGTGGAGCCCTCCTCAGAACAAAGGAAGGCAATGTGGCCCCATCAACTCCTATACACATATACTAGCTCTGACACCACTCTGTAACTTGGACTGTGTCCAATCAGACTATATGTAACCATATATGGAAGACAAAGAAGTAGAAATTGCATAAAAGGCTACATCCTGCTGCACTGGGGGTTCAGTTTTTTGGGTAGGAACCCACTGAGCCTTTGCCAGTATGATGAATAAAGCTGCTTCCTGGAAAGAAAAGCCTCGGTGTCCTGTCTCTCTGTGCGAGAATCCTGCTACAGTCTCTCACCCAGAAACTCCATGTAAGGGTCTTTCTGATCCCTTTCTCTCATGGGAGTTCCTTTGCCTCCCTCTCCCTCAGGGGAGTGGCCCCCTGTGGGAAGCCTCTGAATGGTCTCCTTGGGAGAGTCTTTTTCTAACACAATCCTGTTCTAGTGCCCCCAGTAAACCCTGTGTGTTACTGACTCACTTGGTCATCTTTTTCCTTGATGAGCCCTACATCCCTCGAACTCCTCCATAGACTAATTACAAATTTAGTGGAAAAATTCTTAAATGCTGCTGGTATATAACTATAAAAAGAAAAATTGTGAAATATATATAAAATACATGTAAGGAAAGAAAAGGTATGGAATATTACAAAGATTCAATAAATGTAATTTTGGGATAGGTAACCAAATATGTCTCAAACTTAAGTAAATTGTTCCAATTTCCGCCTATATTCAATGGGAATGGACCATGATCTTGGTTCTGTCATTTGTTAGTATGAACTTGAACAAGTTTCTTTTTAATTTCTCTGAACATCTTGTTCTGTACCAATAAAATGAAGAAATTTGTGTTTATTGTGAAATTATTGTGGGTTATTGTAAATATTATTTGAAATAACAAATGTAGGTCACTGGCACGTAACAAGTTTCAAAATCTGTTAGCTCTCCACCCTATATAGGATGGAAAATGTTTTGTTTTTTTTCTTTAAAAGAGTTCAAAGTGTTGGGGCACCTGGGTGGCTCAGTCAGTTAACAATCTGACTTCAGCTCATGTCATGATCTCATGGTTCATGAATTTGAGCCCTGCATTGGGCTCTATGCTGACAACTGGGAACCTGGAGCCTGCTACGGATTCTATGTCTCGCTCTCTCTCTGCCTTTCCCCCACTTGCATTCTGTCCCTGTCTGTCTCTCAAAAATGAATAAATATTGAAAAAAATTTTAAAGAATTATAGTTATGTAACATCTATACAAACAGGTACAGTATTTCCAGAAATAATTTACTGAAGAAAAAGCTAATGTTTCAAAAGGTAGAAATGATTCCCCTCGCCCCAAAAAAGGTAGAGATGATCCAAATCACCACTCCTTTGTGGAAAAGGCTATTCTTATTGTTCCCATCCTTGCCTTAAAAGAAGTCTTTGTGCAAACAATCAAGTGAGTTGAAAAGCTTCCTTCCGGCGTTCAGTAGCACTTTGGTTTCATTTGGAAGACAATGTGGTCTAGTGGCTAGACAAAACAAAATCTTGGAGCCAGCTGATTCCAATGCAGTGTAGGGACGGCTAGCCACCGAGTCACCAACACTGAGACCCAGGGCAGATCCCTTGACCTCCCAAGCACCAGTCAAACCCATGACAACAAAGCGAAATGGACTAGAGTTAGGTTTCCTTTTCCTGAGAGTAAAGCATCTTTTAAAGGGGTCAAAGCAGCTTGAGAATTAAAAAAGAAAAAAAAAGTAGCCTTCTGCAGTGTGAACTCTGAGTGCAGTAGCAAAAAAAAAAAAAAAAAAAGAATACAGATGTCATTGCTTCACACCAAAATCCAAGTATCAGATCACGGAGATGGCAATTCACCACATCCTTCATTGCTAAATATCTGGTTTAAACTTCCATTATGCCAAGCAGAACTTTAAATTCTGACATCTGAAGTGCTGATTCAGAAAAATGAGTGTAATGGATTCCTTATACTTACGAAAGACCCCCCTTTCAATCCAAACTTTTACCATGTGTGGGAGAGAAGATAGTCTCTATTTTGCTTAGGACCTCACAGTGAACTTCAAAACATTTTTAAGATTTTTGTTCTAAAACGATCTAATCCCAGGCAAAGACCTGGCAAATATTTGCTGTAGGAAAAAGTAGGAAGATAGAACTTAATCAGAATATAGCCGGCATACTGAAAGAGGTCTCAAGATGTTCAGCTTCTATATTGATTTATCCTGCATACCAGGCCCCAAATAACATTTGGATCAGACTTTAAATCTATCAAGCTGTCAAAACATACACAGACACATGTAATATCCAAGAATCTCCACAGCACATGCCCAAGGATCTAATGCCATCTAAAGGCAGCTGAGGCAAATTGCAAAAAACAAAACAAAAAAACTATTAAAACTTCTCACTTTGGATACAAACATAAATGAGATGTTCTTAGCTTAATATATTCCTGTATTGATTCCATATAATACCTACTGAAGTCAATGAAGCTTTTGCCCAAAAATCCAGTGTAAGCAAAATGAAAATACAAATAACTAATCAGGACAAAAAAATGTGTCTGTCTGTGTTTATGTGTGTTCAGTGTTATAACAAATCAAATAAATACAGGTAGAGATACATTGGAGGTGCGCCTGGGTGGCTCAGTCAGTTGAACATCTGACTTGGGCTCAGGTCATGATCTCACTGTTCGTGAGTTTGAGCCCCATCTTGGGCTCTGTGCTGACAGCCTGGACCTGTTTCAGATTCTGTGTCTCCCTCTCTCTCTGCCCTTCCCCTGCTCATACTATCTCTCTCTCTTTTTCTCTCTCTCTCTTTCTCTCTCTCTCTCTCTCTCTCTCTCTCTCAAAAATAAACAAAACATTTAAAAATTTTAAAAGATACATTGGAAAAATTTTATTTTTAATTTAATAATGGTCAACCAAAAATGTAGAAGCAACCCAAGTATCCAACGATAGATGAATGGGTAAACAGAATATGGTGGATACTTGCAACACAATCTTATTCTGTTTTAAAAAGAAGAAAATTTTGACACATGCCACAACATGGATGAACCTTGAAGACATTCAGGTGAAATGAGCCAGTTGCAAAAGGGCAAATCTTGTATTATCCCATTTATAAGGAGGTACCTGAAGTCATTAAATTCCTAAGAGTAGAATGGGGGTTGCCAGTGGTTGCAGAGAAGGGAAAGAGGGAGTTAGTGTTTAATGGGTACAGCTTTAGTTTGGGAAGATGGAACTGTTCTGGAAATGGATAATAATGATGGCTGTACAATAATGTAAGTATACTTAATGCCACAAAATTTTACACTTTAAAATGGTTAAAATGGTCAATTTTATGGCATGTATATTTTACCACCAAAAAACAAAATCCAATGCTGGTATGAGAGGGCTGAAATGCATTAATACACTGTTGATGGAAGTGAAAAATTGATGCACTGTTTCTGGAAAATAATATGACAACCGGTAGCAAGAAATTCTTAAATGTTCATATCCTTTAATTTATTGTATTAAGTTCTATGTCCAAGACTCCATTCAAAATATATATGCCAGAGATACATTCAAAGAATGATATACAAGGATGATCATCAAAGCCTGATTCATAATAGAGAAAAATAGGAAACAGCTTACAAATCCTATGACAAGGGAATAGATAAATTATAGACAATCCATATAGATGAGTATGTTGTAATTTAGTCACATTTATGAAGAACACTAAATAATATGCAGAATTAAATGGAAAAAAAGGGGATTCTTGTTTGATTTATTTTTGTTTGGGTATTTTATAAACATTCTATCATAAATAAGCATGTCTCAGCATTAACTAGAAAAAAATGTGTGCGTGTGTAAACAATCTGTGACTTGATGAAAGAGTTGAATTCATTCCCTATTTGAAATACATTGTGTTTAGGAATTTTTAAGGCTTCTGCTGAGATATAATTAGCCCCTTCATTTCATAGAAAAAACCTATTTGAATATTCAAATTTATTAAAAATTCACATCAGATCTACCACTATGAGAAGCTACTATGAGTGAAATTATAATAGGCATTTAACAGATTAAATAAATTGTACCTAAAACCATTATCTCTTTGGTGCCTCGCTGGCTCAGTCAGTGAAGCATATTATTCTTTAGTTTAAGGGTCGTGAGTTCAAGCCCCACATTGCACATAGAGCCTACTTAAATAAATAAATAAATAATAAAACCATAATCTCTCTTGAGCCCCCATTAGACTTCACTTGAACTTAAAAACCATGATATAACTTAGATTAACAGAATGCTTGTTCTATTACAATAAATAAAATAAGCACTTGGCTCTATGTCAAAGGTAATGTTTTAAAATATTGATTGCTTTATTCAATTCAGTAAGTATTTACCAAGTACTATCTGGGTATTAGAGATACAGCAGTGAACAAAACAGACAAAAATCTCTGCCCTCCCAGAATTGACAATCTAGTGAGGAAGGGAAAAAACAAAATAAGGCAGTAAAATATGGAGTATATTAGATTGTGATAAGTGCTGTAGAGAAAACTACAACAGAAAAGGAGAATAGACAGTATTGGAGAGGAGTAAGCTGGGTCATGAGGGAAGATGACCTTTGAAGAGATATGAAGGAACTGAGAGAGTAAACCACGCAAATGGATATCTGGATAAAGCTGAAGGGCATTCCAGATACATGCAAAAGCTCTATGGTAAGAGGGTGTATTTGAGGTAGAACAGCTAGGAAGCCAGTGTATCTGGAGCAGAATGAGCAGGAAGCCAAAGAGGAGATCTGAGAGGTGGAAGGAGATGAGCTCATATATGGCTTCCAGGAGATCAGTGTAAGGACTTTGGCGTTTGTTCTACAAAAATGCCTCTGAAGCCTGGAAACATAAATAAAAAAACATATTTCTATTATTTTATTTTTTACAGTTGGAAGATGTCCTTGATAACATTTGGTTTATGTTTCAGACTTTCTGGACACCCAAAATGAGATAGGAAAAAAAACTGAGATAGGAAGTCACTGGAAGGGCAAATGGATGACACACCTCTCCTCCATATGCCCTTCCTTTCCACAGGTTAGCCCTGCAATGTTCCCATGGTAAAGGCAAAGAAACCAGTGACTAGAAATGTGCCCATACTTTTTCAAGCCTCTGTCTGCAAACATCCCATTGGTCAAATCAAGTCACATGGCCAAGGCCAGTATAAAGTCCTGAGGCAGAAAGCCCCATCTAGATTGGGAAGGTGCTGTAGAGTTACAAGGGCATGGATATAGGAAAGGGTAAAGAAGTGGGACCAATAATGGTTGGGAGGGAGCTGCTGATGGCCTCTCTACCTTCTGAGCCAGATGAGAACCTGAGGACCTGTGCTAGAAAATACCAATGTTAGCATCTGAAATCCATAGTTCCTGTGGAAAGTGTGGTTCTCAAAGATAGACAAACCCCTGAGAGGAAGTTCAGTTTTCTGGGTCTAGCAGCCAGTGGGAGGATAGATAAAAAGGATACTCAGAACAGTTCCTTATTAAAAGGCAGCTTCAGGAAGAGAATTAAAAGTATAATGGAAACTTTAAAAAAGTTTTGTGAACAGCATAAATGGACTAGGTATTTAGTATACTAATTCAAAGAAAAGATGTTTAGGAGCACCTGGGTGGCTCAGTCAGTTAAGCGACTGACTCTTGATCTCGGCTCAGGTCATGATCTCATGGTTTGTGGGATGGAGCCCTGCATCAGGCTCTGCACCAATGGTGTAGAATGGCTTGGAATTCTTTCTCTCCTTCTCTCTCTGCCCTTCCCCTGATCATGTGCTCGCTCTCTCTCTTCTCAAAATAAATAAATAAACTTAAAACAACAGCAACAACAACAACATCAACAAGAAAGAAAAGATGTTTAAAGTTGAGGATGAAATTTCTGGTCTGAAGATCAAATGATCTTAGAACAAAAGCTTAGAATAAAAACACAGAGAGATGGAAATCATTAAGGAAGTGATAAGAGATTTGAAGGATAAGTCCAGAAGACCTGGACTCATATTCATATTCAACATATGAATAACAGTCATGCCATAAGGGAATAAAAAAATCATTAAAAAATAATTTTAAAAAGAAAATAATTAAACATAGCAGAAAGATATGCAGGCTAAAAAGGCTCACTGAATTCCAGATGGTTTTAATAAGAAAAGATACATTCCTAGGCATATTCTGGTAAACCTGAGACTCTAAGGAGATTGAGAAATCATAAAACCTTTCAGTCAGAAAAAAAAATTCACTTACAGAGAGGACAGACTGCCATCTGACATCAAATCTGTAATGTTAGAAGCTAGAGATCAGTAAGATAACATCTATACATTATAACAAGAACTGAAACTCTAGGGTATTGCATAGATTTAAAAAAAAAACAGAAAATGAATTGGCCAACTGGGAAGGAAAGTTATAATTGGAGATTCAAAGTACACATCACCCCTGTATTCAATCTGGAAAAAAAAAAAACTTGAGAAATAACTATAACCAAATAATATGTAACTCAGAGCAGAGGCCTCAAGTTGGGTGTTGAGCACACAAGGCAAAATAACCATGCAGCGCATACGTATAGCTACATTTATAGTAGAAGACTTATGGAAACAGAAGTCCCATTGCCCATATATTCTGGGGGCAGTGCAGAGATGTCTGCATGAATTATTCTGTACAAAGGAACCCCAGCCCTTGGGCTATGAGGCTTTTAAGCTGCATGTGTGAGAGTAATATCAGCTCCTCCAAGCATACCACTAGGTGTGATCACAGCTGGGACACAATAGCAATGCAAAAGGGCAGGGAACTTGGTTCTAGCTCTATCCTACCCAGTTCAGAACTGCCCCTTCATCTCCTGATATGAAATAGGGAGTGAAGTTCTTGAACCTATATGATGTGGTAAGCTGCTGTATGACAGGATGGTAACATTCACCTTTGGGGGAGCAGGATTCCATTCCCTGCTTACAATCAAGATGGAGGAGCATTGGTCCGACAATTGTATTGGCCAGTGGCATTTTGCACTGAGCTGTAATCAGTTTCTATGGAACTTTGCAGAAAGCCAACTCTTTTTCTTGAAGACCATCCTGAAAGGGGGTCAGTCCTATACATGTTAACCTTCACCTCCTAGTCCCTCCCCCACTGATTCTTATCCACAAATTTGACCTCTACACTTCATACCTTCTCTGTCAATGCTCTGTTTCAACCACTGGGACAGTGAGGCTGGTCCATTGACTGTAGGTGTCACTAGAGGTGGTTAGAAATGACCCAGTGTGAATCCCAGAGTACAGATAAGGTGTACTCAAAATAGGCAGAGAAGACCATTTGTGAGAACAGCCTGGGCCTGAGAGGCACACATTGTCCAGTCTAGGATGGAAAACAAGTCCAGCACCTGGCTGCAGTTCTGCAGTTCAGATTCAAGGCTAAATAGGACCCAGGACCTTGTTCTCAAGCCTCTTCCAATGACAGGGTATCCCAGGTCTGCTGGAGTGAGGGAGAGCCATCTTGCATGGCTTGATTACCAATCTTTCCTATGTTTCATCTATCATTGCTCCTAGACCCATAACTGGAGTCAGATGCCAGCTTGCCCCAGGAGGAGAATTACAGAGTCTGATCCAGGAGAAGACAGCTTTTTGTGCTAATAAAAAAATAACCCAACAAAAGCTGGATTGGGGCATCTGGGTGAAGTCAGAAAAGCCTGCGACTCATGATCTTGGGGTCTTGAGTTTGAGCCCCATGTAGGGAAGAGTGATTACCAAAAAAATGAAAAACAATTTTTAAGCTGAATTATTATGGGCTCAGGTGGTTCAGAATAAAGGTTGTAGTCACCTAATCAGGTAAAAAATTGCAACCAATCATGGTGCTGGATGAGAACAAAAGGATTCTAGAATGGGAGGTAAAGGAAGTAATAATTATCACCCTCACCCTTGCAATAGTTACAGAAATAAGGAACATAGCAGCTATGCTCTTTTTATTTTTTTATTTCTCACATTTAAATTTTAATATGGTAAATATCAATAGATGTAATACATATAAGCAAAACTCCTTGAGGAACACAATAATTCTGAAGAGTATAAATGGATCCTGAGATAGGCTCTTTTTCAAAAAACACACACACACACACACACACACACACACGTGTGTGTGTGTGTGTGTGTATCTACCGAATTGTTTTTTGTTTCAGATTTTTCCCTTTCTCATTCCTACTATCTTGAAAGAGCACCAATAGTGCTTAACCTTACAACTGAGTTCATAGGTGACAAGGACCAGGGTGACTAGTCATATCCAGGGACTACTGCTTATCATCTGGAAAACCTTGAGATGGCCACAGTGGCTGATAGGGTTTGTGTCCCTCCCTCCCCCGCCCCCTTGCTGGGAAGAAGATGCCAGTATCTTTGTTTGCAGAATGGGTAGTTGCCTCATGTTAGGCAGAATCACAAAGTTGCTCTAAAGGTAGGAATGGCTACAAAGAGGCCAGACCTCAAATCCACCGTCTGCCCTTCCTGTGCTCCAATCTATAACAGAGGGCATTCCATCTCCCTGTTGCTCTTCCCCTGGCTTCCAGGTAGGTTCAGCCAATGAAAGGCACTGGCAGAAGATTGGCGTACAGGAGGAGAGAAGGTACATTATTCATAATTCAGCTCAGGCAGCACCTGTGGAAGTGGTTGTGTCACATTCTTGGTATCCGTTTCTGCCAGGCTTGCCATCCTGTCCCTGCTCCGTGTGAACAGAGCACAGGCCCGTTTGCTGGCCTTTAGTAAATCTGCCTCATATGGTTGTCTTCCTGCTCTTGGGGCGGTGGGAGCATCCTATGTTGCTAGTCCCTGTGTTGCTTCAATGTCCTATGGTTACCTTCTCCGAGAGTTTCTGTCACTTGTTTGTGAACCATTTAGTTCTCTGAATTAAATCCCCTCTTGTGGAAGACCCTTGAGTAGTTTCTGTTTTCTTGCCTGGAAACTTATGATGCTTTGTTGGAAACAATATGTATATGTCATTAAAAACTATCTCAAACTCTTGGGGAAGTAAGGAGGAGTTGTAAAAAAGATATTAGGACGCATGGCATGACTCAGTCAGTAGAGCATGCGGCTCGTGAACTCGAGGTTGTGAATTGGAACCCCCCCATGTTGGGAGTGGAGATTACTTAAAAAATGAAAACATTTAAAATTTGTTTAAAAATTAAAATTAAAAGATTAAAATCATCTAAATACTTGAAATATGATCACAAGCATCCTTTAAATTCACAGTTATTAATTTTATACAATATAAAAAAGCTTTGTCTTTTTATAAACTATAAAGCACTTTAATGTAAGATGGTGTTATTATTTACATAAATATTGCTGAGTATTTTTCTTGTAATGAGATAAAGTAATGATCTTTTAAATTTTAAAATTTTAGTCTCTTGATTTACACACACTAGATGTAGGTAATCTTTTGATGGACGAAATTCCACAAACCTCCCCAGAGAAGTCTATTTCCTAAATTTGACCAAGGCCTAAATCTATTCTTCCAGCCATTTTTAGTTTTTCACCTTAAAATTGCATGTGAAATTTCAAATAATCCAGAAGTTACAGATTTGTTTATATTTAAGTAATCAGCTTTGTTTGGAACAAAACATTTGAAGGCTTGTGATGCTTTTTAAATAACTTTATCCTTGAAAACTAAAGTTGAATACCGCCAATGCTAAGTGAAACTGGAGCTACAAAAGACTTAAGTCCAAGTCAGCCTAAGAAATTTTAAATTTGCACAAGTCCAAAGCTAACTGATGTTTTCACATCTGGCTATTGATATTTAGCCACCAAAGAAAAGTTTTGTTTTGTTTTGTTTGCTTGTTTTTGTTTGCGTTGTTTTTGACAGTTAATTCTACTCTTGTCAAAGGTTCCTATTCAATCACGAGGGATATTTAATGACTTAGGATTCTGACCAGATGGCTTTAAGATTACACCGCATTTTCATGTAATAGTGTAGCCAACATATCTGGCCTCTATTCTGGAACAATGTTCTTTTTAATGATCAAATGAGTTAACCTATTGCCAAATAATGCCTATACTTTTTTTTTTTAACTTAGCTATTTTAGTGAGCTGATGTACAGCCAAAGATCTTTGAAAAAATCAAGTATACTGAAAGAAGAAAAGATGAACAGTGTGGCAAAGTGATTAAACCCAAGCCTTTGAATCAATAAGACTTGGTGTGGAGCCTGACTGTGTTACATCAATGTCATCCTCTATAACATGAAGATAAGAATAGTAGCTGTCTCGTGGAGTTAGGAATATTAAGCAAGAAATTTGGGAGGGGTGGTGGACAACGAGAAAAATTAAGTAAGAAAACATATGTGAAGAGTTGAGTATACTGTCTTTGGCACATAGCCTATGTTTAATTAGCTGTTATTATTTTAATACATTTTCCAGACACTCTTTTTCCATGTTAGAAAATCTTTTTGTACAAGGTAAAAGACAAAGATGATAGGACATTCCTAAATTTGAGTAGAACCAATGAAATTTTGTGGGTCAGTATATAATACTGTAATATTAAACTATATATTTGGTTTTGAAATAGTACATTTACATGGTTCAAAATTCAAAAGGTATAAAAACTATGCAGTGAAAGGACTTTCCCCCCATCCAGTAGCCAGTTCCATTCCTCATGAGACAACAAGTGTTAGTGCTTCCTGGTGAATCCATCCAAAGATATGTTATGCACATACAAACAAATAAATATGAATATAATCCTACTTTTTAACACAAATAGTAGTGTACTACATACTTTGCTTATTACTACACTTGTTCTTTTTTGCTTCACAGTGTATCTTGTACATATCATTACACATCAATATGGCTGCTGAGTATTCCATACTTTATTTTAACCAGTGTCCTATAAATAGAAATTTAGGTTGTTTCCAGGCATTTGCTATTGCAAATAATGTTACAACACATAACCTCATGTATTCATTACTTAGTATACATGTATATGCTATATATATCTGCAGGATAAATTCTGTATATCTATAGGTAAATTCTTCCCAGAAGACAGGCTGGGTCAAAGAGTATGTATGATGATTATGTGCAAATCGTTCCCGATAGAGGTTTTACCCCATAGAGGTATAACCCCACAGAAGTCATATTTTATATACCAACTAACAATGTAGCTGGACATTTAATAATCCATTTTTAGGGCTAATATAGGCCAAAGCATCAGTCCCTGGGTTGATCTGAATATACTTTGAGCTTCACATCCTTTTTTTAGTGATAAGCTCCAGGCAGAAGGATATCTCAGAGAGATTTCTTTTTGTCTCCATGGTGACACTTACCTACTTGGAAGCCTCAAATTAGTGTTCCTAGGTTACAACAGTAAAAACTCTGGATTAAAACACTCTGCCCACTCCATGTTTTAAATAGGAAAGCGATAAGAAAAATTTGCATAGGCAAACAGTGGTATACACACTACATCGTGTTCCTGGAGACTGTTCGATTTAGGCATTTTCTTACTGTGCATTTGGGGGGTGTATCTGCTCTCTGAAATTGTCTTTAGTTTTTCCTTCTGGCTTTTAAGAAAGAGTCTCTAATTTGTTTTCTTCACTAGCAGAACATGGAGAGAGGGTAAGGTGGGAATGGGGCAGTTATGGGTTTACACTTAATTTTTAGCCCTTCTAAGCAAAGAATTTTGCTATTTTCTGGCATGCCCTCGATTTCCTTTTCTCTATTAAGAGTCAAGATTGTAATAAGCAGTATTTTCCAAGGACAGAAATGTGTCTACTTATCTAATTTTCTTTTTCATTTCAGTAGTAATCAGAAAAAAATAATTCAACTGAGCTATTGAAAAACAGGGCAGAAGTAAACATATACACAATCCTCAGTGTTACTAATCACAGGGGAAACAAGTCCCTCTACCTTTCAAAAACACCAAAGAGGGGGCACCTAGCTGGCTTAGTTGGTGGAGCCTGCAACTCTTGATCTCGAGGTTGTTAATTGGAGTCCCATATTGGGTGTAGAGATTACTTAAATAAATAAATATTTTAAATTTATTTAAATTTAAATTATTTAAATATTTTGAAAACACATTAGAGAGGTTATTTATGTGTGTTCTATGACTTGGGGTCCATATGTGAAAATCTGCTCATTTGCCAAAAGGATTTGATTGACTGTGAATGTATTTGTTTGCAACACTGAGCAGTCCATTTGTGAATATGTGCCCCTCTGTAGATCAACTGTCTTCTGCATATGGGCCAAATCATGGGAAGGGATTTAAAACAAAAATCTAGAGAGTTTAAGCTTTTACTAGAATCTCCTTCATAGTGTTGATTCTAAACTCAAATTTAACATTAAGTGAAGCCTAACATAACTGGTCCAACTTTATGAAGCCCTTCAGAGTGAAGATTTTTATTTATCCTTACTGTTTCTTTATTGGTACAAAATTAACCTTTGAATTCTGGGAAACTTGTAATTTCTATTAGAACAGAGAGAAAAATAAAAGCAAAACTTGCTATATTGTGTGATAATAACACAGATCAGTTGTTTACCATACTTGAGAACAAAAACTTGACTGATATAACCAATGTTTTGCTTTTCTTTTATATGTTTTGACATCATAAAAACAGCTACTAAAACATTATCTGACTGCAAGTAGTCAATACAACCCCACAAATCTTTTCAAGCTTCTTTCTGAGAACAGCTGTAGAGCTGAAATATGAACTACAGCAAATGAATTGCAATTACTTTCTTTACATCAGTAATAGTCCTTTTTTAAAAAAACCAGCAATAGGGGCACCTGGATGGCTCAGTCAGTTGAGCCTCTGACTTTGGCTCAGGTCATGATCTCACGGCTTGTGAGGCTTGTGAGTTCAAGCTCCTAGTCAGGCTCTGAGCTGTCAGCTCAGCAGGCTGCTTTTGATTCTGTGTCTCCCTCTCTCTGCTCCTCCCCTGATCACACTCTGTCTCTCTCTCTCTCTCTCTTTCTCTCTCTCAAAAATAAATAAACATTAAAAAAAACAGCAATAAAAACTCCAGCCAGTACATTTTTATGGATAATTGCTCAAAGTATCTTAGGAAAAAAAGGAATTAGTTGGGTCAACTAACAACAACAACAACAAAACCCTTTAAAATTAAATTTTTGACTTGTGACCTAAAATTTCATAATCCCACACTCCAAGATGGGGTGAGTATTGAGAAAATGCTGCTCTGTGCATCTCTTCGTAATGTATAAGCCTCATTTGATATAAAAATTGAAATAATTTCCTTTAAATTTTTCCAAACAAAATGTAAACAAAAAGAAGAGAAGACAATTTGGTCAGGGGATATTTTCTTTTTTTTTAATATAACTTATTGTCAAATAGACTAATACAGTGTGTAAAGTGTGCTCTTGGTTTTTAGGGTAGATTCCCGTGGTTCATCGCTTATATACAATACACAGTGCTCATCCCAACAAGTGCCCCCCTCGGTGCCCATCACCCATTTTCCCCTCTCCAACCCCCCCCCCATCAACTCTCAGTTTGTTCTCTGTATTTAAGAGTCTCTTATGGTTTGCCTCCCTCCCTCTCTGTTTGTAACTATTTTTCCCTCTCTCTTCCCCCATGTCTTCTGTTAAGTTTCTGAAGATCCACATATGAGTGAAAACATATGATATCTGTCCTCTGACTAACTTATTTCACTCAGCGTAATACCTTCCAGTTCCATCCACGTTACTGCAAATGGCATGATTTCATTCTTTCTCATCGCCAAGTAGAATTCCATTATATATATCAACCACATCTTCTTTATCCATTCATCAGTTGATGGGCATTTAGGCTTTTTCCATAATTTGGCTATAGTTCAAAGCGCTACTATAAAAATGGGGGTATATTACCCCTATAAATCAGCACTCCTATATCCCTTGGATAAATTCCTAGTAGTGCTATTGCTGGGTTGTAGGGTAGTTCTATTTTTAATTTTTTGAGGAACCTCCACACTGTTTTCCAGAGAGGATGCACCAGTTTGCATTCTCACCAATAGCGCAAGAGGGTTTCTGTTTCTCCACATCCTCACCAGCATCTGTAGTTTCCTGAGTTGTTCATTTTAGCCACTCTGACCAGTGTGAGGTGGTATCTCTTTGTGGTTTTGATTTGTATTTCCCTGATGATGAGTGATGTTGAGCATGTTTTCATGTGTCTGTTGGCCATCTGTATGTCTTCTTTGGAAAAGTGTCTATTCATGTCTTCTGCTCATTTCTTCACTGGATTATCTGTTTTCCAGATGTTGAGTTTGATAAGTTCTTTATAGACTTTGGATACTAACCCTTTATCCAAAATGTCATTTGCAAATATCTTTTCCCATTCTGTCAGTTGCCTTTTGGTTTTGTTGATTGTTTCCTTTGCAGTGATGAGGTCCCAATAGTTGATTTTTGTTTTTAATTCCCTTGCCTTTGGAGATGTGTTGAGTAAGAAATTGCTGCGGCTGAGGTCAAAGAGGTTGTTGCCTGCTTTCTCCTCTAGGATTTTGATGGTTTCCTGTCTCACATTTAGGTCTCTCATCCATTTTGATTTTATTTTGTATATGGTGTAAGAAAGTGGTCTAGTTTCATTCTTCTGCATGTTACTGTCCAGTTCTCCCAGCACATTTGCCAGAGAGATGGTCTTTTTTCCATTGGATACACTTTCCTGTTTTGTCAAAGATTAGTTGGCCATATATTTGTGGGTCCAAACATTTGTTTGTCTGTTTTTGTGCCAATACCACACTGCCTTGATGATTACAGTTTTGTAGTAGAGGCTAAAGCCTGGGACTGTGATGCCTCCTGCTTTGGTTTTCTTCTTCAGTATTACTTTGGCTATTCGGGGTCTTTTGTGGTTCCATACAAATTTTAGGATTATTTGTTCTAGTTTTGAGAAGAATGCCGGTGCAATTATGATTGGGATTGCATTTAGTGTATGGATTGCTTTGGGTAGTATTGACATTTTTTAAAAAACATTTATTTATTGTTGAGAAACAGAGAGAGACAGAGCATGAGAAGGGAAGGGGCAGAAAGAAGGGGAGACACAGAATCTGAAGCAGGCTCTAGGCTCTGAGCTGTCAGCACAGAGCCCGACATGGGCTCAAACCCACAAGCCACGAGATCATGACCTGAGCTGAAGTTGGTCGCTTAACCGACTGAGCCACAAAGGCGCCCCAGTATTGACATTTTAACAATATTTATTCTTCCAATCCATGAGCATGGAATGTTTTTCCATTTCTTTGTGTCTTCTTCAATTTCTTTCATAAGTTTTCTAAATTTTTCAGCATACAGATTTTTGCATCTTTGGTTAGTTTATTCCTAGGTATTTTATGGTTCTTGGTGCAACTGTAAATGACATCGATTTTTCTCTTTTTGTTGCTTCATTATTGGTGCATAGAAATGCAACTGATTGGTGTACATTGATTTTGTACCCTGAGACTTTGCTGAATTCATGGATCAGTTCTAGCAGTCTTTTGGTGGAGTCTTTTGGGTTTTCCCTGTAGAGTATTATGTCGTCTGCGAAAAGTGAAAGTTTGACTTCTTCTTTGCCAATTTGCTGATGCTAGGACTTCCAACACTATGTTGAACAACAGTGGTGAAAGTGAACATCCTGTCATGTTCCTGATCTCAGGGGGAAAGCTCTCAGTTTTTCCCCATTGAGGATGATATTAGCTGTGGGCTTTTCATATATGGCTTTTATTATGTTTAGGTATGTTCCTTCTAACCCAGCTTTCTTGAGGGTTTTTATTAAGAAAGGATGCTATATTTTGTCAAATGCTTTTTCTGCAACTATCGACAGGATCATATGGTTCATATGCTTTCTTTTATTACTGTGATGTATCACATTGATTGATTTGTGAATAATTGAACCAGCCCTGCAGCCCAGGAATGAATCACCATGAATCAATCATGGTGAATAATTCTTTTTATATGCTGTTGAATTTGATTTGTTAGTATCTTGTTGAGGATTTTTGCATCCATGTTCATCAGGGATATTGGCCTGTAATTCACCTTTTTTGTGGGGTCTCTGTTAGATTTGGGAATCAAGGTAATGCTGGCCTCATAAGATGAGTCCAGAAGTTTTCCTTCCATTCTATTTTTTGGAACAGCTTGAGAAGGATAGGTATTAATTCTGCTTTAAATGTCTGGTAGAATTCCCCTGGGAAGCCATCTGGCTCAAGACTCTTATTTGTTGGGAGATTTTTGGTAACTGGTTCAATTTCTTCACTAGTTATGGGTCTGTTCAAATTTTCTATTTCTTCCTGTTTGAGTTTTGGTAGTGTGTGGGTGTCTAGGAATTTGTTCATTTCTTCCAGGTTGTCCAGTTTGTTGGCATATAATTTTTCATAGTATTCTCTGATAATTGCTTGTATTTCTGAGGGATTGGTTGTGATAAATCCATTTTAATTCATGATTTTATCTATTTGGGTCCTCTCTCTTTTCTTTTTGAGAAGTCCAGCTAAGGGTTTATCAATTTTGTTTATTTTTTTAAAAAACCAACTCTTAGTTTCATTGATCTGTTCTACTGTTCTTTTTTTAAATTCTATATTGTTTATTTCTGCCCTGATCTTTATTATTTCTCTTCTTCTACTGGGTTTGGAGTGTTCTTGCTGCTCTGCTTCTAGTTCCTTTAGGTGTGCTGTTAGATTTTGTATTTGGGATTTTTCTTGTTTCTTGAGATAGGCCTGGATTGCAATGTATTTTCCTCTTAGGATTGCCTTTGTTGCATCCCAGAGAGTTTGGATTGTTCTGTTTTCATTTTCATTTGTTTCCATATATTTTTTAATTTCTTCTTTAATTGCCTGGTTGACCCATTCGTTCTTTAGTAGGATGTTCTTTAACCTCCATGCACTTGGAGGTTTTCCAAACTTTTTCCTGTGGTTGATTTCAAGTATCATAGCATTGTGATCTGAAAGTGTACATGGTATGATGTCAATTCCTTTATATTTATTGAGGGCTGTTTTGTGACCCAGTATGTGATCTATCTTGGAGCAGGTTCCATGTGCACTTGAGAAGAATGTGTATTCTGCTGCTTTAGGATGAAAAGTTCTAAATATATCTGTCAAGTCCATCTGGTCCAGTGTATCATTCAGGGCCATTGTTTCATTACTGATTTTCCATCTAGATGATCTGTCCATTGCTGTAAGTGGAGTATTAAAGTTCCCTGCAATTACCACATTCTTACCAATAAGATTGCTTATGTTTGTGTTTAATTGTTTGACATATTTGGGTGCTCTGGTCAGGGGATATCAAGACAGAGCTATTCCTACCGATGGCTGCATCCCACTGTATGTATCAATAACCAGGCAGGTAAAGAAGATCTATCTCCATATCGAGTAGATTCAGAACGTCTAGGGAAAAATGCATTTATGTGTTCAAATGATTATTTGGTACCCTTGGACTCCACCTAATTATTCTTCCTAAACCATCTCCTATAGCTAAAGAGAAAAGTACATTCAATATACCTTCAGAGGTCTTCCTTTTATTTTTTTAAATTCATTTATTCATGATTCCAAAACTACTGTTAAGAACTGTCGTTATTTTTTTTAGATTTTATTTTTTAAGCAATGTTTCCACCCAATGAGGAGCTCGAAACTACAATCTTGATATCAAGAGTCACACGCTCCACTGACTGATCAAGCCAGGAGCCCCCAGAGGTTTTCCTTGTAAAATATAATGTATAAATATTTTAGGTGAAGCAGCATAGTTTGGTAGATGATCCTTGGAGTCAGTTAAACTTTGATTCAAATTTTGTCATGTTAATTTAACTTCAGTATTTTTATATTTAAAATGGAAATAATATTTCATATTGTTATAATTAAATAATGTATATAAAATATAGTTCTCTAAATATACCAGAGCCTTAGTAAATAAAGGCTATTGTTATTACAATATGCTATTTGAATATTTCTTAGGCACCATTTGCTGTAACAGATAAACAAGACCCCAAAAGGGAAACAGATACCACAGTTGTAGCCCCATAGGATTTCCATCTGTCTATTGATCAGCAGATCACGTGCCTGGCCCTGTAACTGTAATAAAGATTACCATCTAACTGGTTAGAGTGCTCTAACTCCAACAATTTTTTTTTCCTCTTTCCTCCTATTGTTGCTTTTGCTCCCCCCACCCCCATGTTAACTTCATTTTCTTAGACTGATGTTTTCTACAAACTGGAACTATAGTTACCACCAGGTCCAAGTTCACATCTCCTCAGGCTGACCAGACAGGAAATGGCTTGCTGCTTTAACTTGCAAATAAAAACATCCTAAGCAAAGTTTCCAACTGGCTAGACT
Source organism: Cryptoprocta ferox (assembly GCA_028646485.1). NCBI lineage: Eukaryota > Metazoa > Chordata > Mammalia > Carnivora > Eupleridae > Cryptoprocta > Cryptoprocta ferox. Next base: position 76,262,566 of record CM053567.1, read on the forward strand.
TGAGTCCTGTGTGCAATCCTGTAACAGTGTAGGTTACGGGCAGCTTCTAATAAAATCATACATTTAGAAGAGTGGAAGTGAGAGGGAGAGGAGCAGACCCCCTACAAAAAAATGGCCGCCTTTTCCAAAATTAGAGGACACAGTACAGTACAGACAAAACAACTGATGTGCAACACTAAACCTGAAGTTTTAAAAGCGAGGTAAGTCTCTAATTGCCTAATTGAAGCAGAAATAGGATAGGACAGAAGCTAAAAACCTACACCAACATGAACAAACCTTTTAAAAACTTGACTTGCCTGCCTAGTATACATTTATGCTGTGATTCATCATTGGTCATAGAAGATGCCTGATATTTGCTTAGTTTTGTATTGGTAACAGATGGAATGAGGCAAAATATAGCAAATAAGTGTGTATCATCAGGGTCCAATCAGGAGAGATGAACAACATAGTAATTTGAACAGGAAAAGTTCAATATAAAGAATTATTAATTAGGGGTTCCTGGATGGCTCAGTCGGTTAAGTGTACGATTCTTGGTTTCAGCTCAGGTCATGATCTCACAGTATTGCATGGGTTCAAGCCCCATGTCAGGCTCCATGCTGGTGAAGCCTGCTTGGGATTCTCTCCCCCCTCTCTGCCCTTCCCTACTTGTGCTGTCTGTCTGTCTCTCTCTCTCTCTCTCTCAAAAATAAAAAAAAATAATTATTAACTATAACACGGGATTAGAGTAAAGAAGGATTAACCAGTAAGAGGTAGAGAGGATGCTAAAGGATACATGAGTAGCAGGTTTTGGGAGCAGCCGCCACCCACAGGGCTGATACAGAGCACCAAGGGATGGGGGCTCATTAGTAAGGACATCCAGACTTCACTGGATATAGATAGCATGGCCTGATCCCACTGTATCGCAAAGTTTACTAAGGTGCCACACTGGTGAACCTTGCTGAAAATCTACTTCCTGGAGTGCTGGAGGAAGCTGTTTGTGGAGAAATACCTTGCCACCAGCACTTAGCCGCAAAGTCACTCAAGAGGCACCATGAAAAGCTGCTTCTGGGAAGGTGCTGTCTGCTATTGGTTCTGAGTCCTGCTGGCCACTGCTGGAGCCTGAGGAAGGGAGAGTAACCAGGAAGAGAAGCCCCATTCTCCTCCAGCACACTCGCAAAGCCCTCTACTGGCAACGCCTGAGGAGTAAAGAGAAAGTCATTTACTCTAGAACAGGCAATGAAACGTAGGTTTGGACCTGAGAGGCAATAAATTAGTAACTGGTACAAAGTATTTGTGAGATTTTCTTAAATACTCATCTTGAAGAATACCTTCCATCAGCCTTATTCTACTATACTTAAATATAGCTTAACCAGAGGAGGACCAGGTCATATAGTGTCCAGGAGGCTCTGCAAATTCTACAGGTGAAAGAAGACTACTTAAAAATGTAAAAGGAAGAGTTGAAAATATTGCCATTTGAAGAGTTTTTATGGCACAGAGTAGATGACTGAAGATGGAAATTCAGCAGTCTCTTATTTTGATCTGAGGAGTGGCATGGAAATATATTACTAGGTGACTGTTAGCTGTTCAAATGTAGTGGAAATTACCTCTAAAGTAGGTTTGTGTTTTTATAAAAATGTGCTATAAAAAAAGAAATTCAAATGTTTATTTTATTTTTAAAATGTTTATTTATTCTGAGAGAGAGAGCAAGCATGCGAGCATAAGCAGAGGAGGAGCAGAGAGAAAGGGAGAGAGAGAATCCCAAGCAGTCTCCACTGTGTCAGGACAGAGCCTGACTTGGGGCTCAATCCTACAAACCATGAGATCATGACCTGAGACAAAATCAAGAGTCAGACACTTAGCTGACTGAGCCACTCAGGCACCCTCAAATGTTTGTTTTAGAACAAATTCATTCACTGTATAGGAGGCTTTATAGGTGGTATGTAAGCAGGTTGAAAAACAAGTGTGACATCTTCAAATTGAGATGAATTAAAAGTTTTAGTTGGGAAGATGATGAAGGTTGAACTAAGAAGCAAAACTTACCAATTTTTCTTCCTTTTTGGTTGTCTTCCCTTTATAAAGGAAGAGATGGATGTTCCTACATTTTACAGCCATAATTAAATCAGAGTCCAGTGAAGAAAATTAAAAAAAAAAAAAGAATACAAAAAACAAAAGAAAAACACTGGGTATTTTAACAGGGAGAATTTACAGTAAGGACTGGTTGTAGAACTGAAAAATCAAGAATGGAGCAAGAAGATAACTCAGAGCTAACAGCAGAAGCAAGAGCTACATCTAGGTCTGAGGAAAATAAAGGAAAAATCTCAGGGTTATCGTTCAGTTCCTTGGAGGTAGGGACTGTTTGGAGCTGGGGATCAGGCCTCTGAGAAGTGCTTGCTCCCTGGTTACCTCTGGTGGGGCCATGGAGCTGGAGCTGCTGAGAGAACCTAGGCCAACACAGTCAAAAAGAGAAAAAAAAATCAGGTAAGAAATCTCCTCCTTCCTCCTCCCACTTCTAATCTTGCTCTAGAATTGGCAGAATTTAACACCAGCTGCCAAAGGAGTCTGGGAAATGTAAACAGCAAAGTTCCAGTGGTAGTGTTACTAGAGAAGCTATGAAAAGGTCAATATGGTATTGAGAGACGATAGGGAAATAATCAGTCCAGTGAGCTAGCTAAGGGGCGACATTTAAGAAATTTTTTCTTCCACCGCACCTGGATGGTGCTCAGTTGATTGAGCATCCAACTTTGGCTCAGGTCATGGTCTCGTGGTTCTTGAGTTCCAGCCTCATGTTGGGCTTGCTGCTGTCAGCAGAGAGCCTGCTTCAGATTCTCTGTCCCCCACTCTCTCAAAAAAAGAAAAAAAAAGCGTTAAATAAAAGAATGTTTTCCTTCCTTTTTGTTTTGTCTTTTCATATTTGAGTAAGAGGAAAAATGGGAATTACTACATGTCACAGCGAAGGGGAGATTACGATTTTTTCATAGTTCAGCACCCTCATTATTCTAAGTGTCTAGGTTAACAAGACTTAAGCCATTGAGTGAAACTGCTGGGTGTCAGTGTGTATAGGGGTCTGGAGTTTATTTTTGTTAAAGCTGGGGGCTGGCAGGCCAGTAAGGCCTCACAGTAATCCTCAGTCTGTTGGTCTGGTACTTCTTGGGCACTAAGCTTCTTCTTTCTATGCCATTGTCCTATCTCACCTGTCCTCATATGCTCTCTGCCCTATTCTTTTTAAATATAGTCACACATATCAATGTTCTATTCTTTAATTTCTTTCACAACGGATCTTGATGGCTGGTTAAAACCCATGCTCAGACTAATACCCTTATAGGTTAGTGATCAGTTTTTACACAGTTAAGGTAAATACCTTGTTCATTTTCTTCTCAGGAGTGGAAGAGAGGCAGCTTCTTCCCTAAAATGTGTTTACTATAAGGAGGGAAAATGTGGAAAGAAAACATATTAATGTATAAAGATATAAAAGGTAGAATGTTCATACCTTGCTACTGACATTCTGTGTGTTTTTTTTCTTAATACTCTATTTTCCAGTTTTACATCTTAGTGGATCAGGTCTTTATAAAAAATGGATCATTAGAGGACCAAATGTTTTATTAGGAAAACTACAGATATGAATCCTAGAAGACTAATACCAGACAAGCTTATACTACCAGAGTAAACAGTCTAAATATTTTAATTGTTTTTGCTAATTGAGGAAAATGAAACCAACACTAATTGAATTGACTCAAAACAGTAGATTAGGCACAAGAAAATGTTATTCACTCTATAAAACTGAACCTTGTAGTAGACCTGAAAGCAAATACTAATAAAATACATTCATTTTTGGCTTTTAAAGTTTATTTTACATACTTATACTCATTTGATTTATTTTTTTATAAAAGCTCTATTGAAGTGTAATTCACCTGCCATAAAATTCACCCTTTAAAAGTGCACAATATCATAGTCATAGGTATGTGCGACACTGTCCTGATCTAATTTTAGAACATCTTCATCTCCCCTCCAAAATCATACTTACTAGCACTCACTCCCCATTCTTTCTATCCTGTAGCCGGTAGCAACCATAAATCTACTTTCTGTCTGTATTGATTTGCCTGTTCTGGACATTTCAGACGAATGGAATTACACATATGGATTTCTGTGACAGATTTCCTTCACTTAGCATAATGTTTTTAAGGTTCATTCATTTAGTGGTATACATCAGTACTTTTGTTTTTATTTAGTAAAGAATATCACATAAAAGGGTAATACCATATTTTATTTACTCATTCATCATTTAACGGACATTTGGGTTGTTCCTGGTTTTTGGCTGTTATGAATAATGTCATTATGAACATTAGGGTATAAGTTTTTGTGTGAACATACGTTTTTAATTTTCTTGAATATGTACCTCAAGTAGAATTGCTAGAATGTGTGGTAATTTCTGTTTTCCAGTCTCTTCATCAGTGCATGAAGTTTCTAATTTCTCCACATCCTCACCAAAACTTTTTATCGTCTATCTTTTTGATTGTAACCATCCTAGTCGGTGTGAAGTAGTATCCCTTTGTACTTTTGAGTTACATATCCATAATGAGTAATGAGCATCTTTTCATGTGCTTTTTGGTCATTTATACATCTTTTTGGAGAAACAAATAGGATTATTTTGAATCTGTAGATCAGTTTGTAGAGTATTACCATCTCAACAATGTTAAGTTTTCTGATCCATGAACATGTGATATCTTTCGATCCATTTGTGTTTTCTTTAATTTCTTTTTACAATTTCTTTTATGTAGGTTCCATGCCCAATGTGAGGCTTAAACTCATGGCCCTGAGATTAAGACTTGCACACTCTACTGAATGAGCCAGCCAGATACCCTATTCTTTCATTTCTTTTTTAAAAAAATTGTTAAGGGGTGCCTGGGTGGCTCAGTCAGTTAAGCATCCAATTCTCAATTACAGCTCAGGCCACAATCTCATGCGTTGCATGTCAGGCTCTGTGCTGACAGCATGCAGCCTGCTTGGGATCTTCTCTCTGCCCCTCCTCTGCTTGTGCATGCACACACACTCTCTCTCTTTCTCTCTCTCTCTCAAATAAAGGAGTAAACATTAAAAAATGTTTAATAACCTATTGAGATATAATTCACAATAATATTACATAATTTACCAACTTAAATTGTACAATTTCATTGTTTTTAGTATGTTTAGAGTTGTGACACCATCACCAAAGTTAATTTGAGAACATACTCATCACCCTGAAAAGAAACCCTGCATGCATTAGTACTTACTTCCCACTTTTTCCTAACCTCTCACTTATAGCCTGAGGCAAACACTCATCTACTTTCTGTCCTTATAGATTTATCTATTTTGGAGATTTCCTATAAATCATATGATATATAGTCTTTTGTGACTGACTTCTTTCATTTAACACAATGTTTTTTGGCATGTATCATTACCTCCCTGCTTTTTATTGCTGAATAATATTCCATTTTATAGATATGACACATTTTATTTATTTATCCATCAGTTGATGATGGGCATTTGGATTTCTTTCAGTTTTTGGTTATTATAAATAATGCTGTTTTGAATATTCATGTATAAATTTTGATACAGACATCTGTGCCTCCTTTAATTTCTTTTAACAATGTTTGTAGTTTTGCATAAGTCTTGAACTTCTTTTGTTAATTTCTTATTAGAATTTTGTTCGTTTTGATGTTGTAAATAGAATTGTTTTCCTAATGTCAGTTTTAGGTTGTTTATTGGTAGTGTGTAGAATAAAATTGATTTCTATATTTGGGGCGCCTGGGTGGCTCAGTCGGTTAAGCGTCCAACTTTGGCTCAGGTCATGATCTCATTGTTTGTGAGTTTAACTCCCACGTCAGGCTTTGCTGGCAGTTTAGAGCCTGGAGCCTGCTTCAGATTCTGTGTCTCCCTGTCTCTCTGCCTCTTCCCACCTCACACTCTGTCTCTGTCTCTCAAAAATAAACAATAAAAACTTTTAAATTGATTTTTGCATTGATTTTGTATCCTGCAACCTTGTTGAACTTGTTTATTAAATCTTAAAGTCTTCTGGAGGATTCCATTTTATTTTTTCAAAGTGAAAATGTGTCTTTAGTATGTATCCCGTATACCTACTTCCTCCATCTTTAGAAAATCTTTTCTCTCCACTTGAAACTCTGTTGTCAACTTTTGTTTCTCTTGCTTCTCTTATACTACCACTATATTTGTATATCATGTGAATCAGGTCAATCCAAAGATTTCCTGAATAAATCTTCAGATAATAGTATATTCACATAAACTGATTAACAAACATGGATCAATATATGAAAGTAATGAGGCAGTTTCTCAAATGTGGAATGTTTATGAAGAATAATCTTTGTATATATCAATTTGTGATTGTCCATTGCCACTTGGTAGAAAGAAAGTACAGGGCATTTCTAAAGGAAAGATTGGAGGCCTCAAGAGGACGTGACAGATAAAGATGCAGAGATGATTGGGATCAGACCATCTTCAGTAGGAGCCAAGATAGTGCAGCACTACTGGAGTCAAAAATCAGGGAAATCTGAATTTATTTTGTAGCCCAAACTGACACATCCCTAAAAATAAAAGTACTCATTGCGTTGTTCTGAGTTTGTTTTCAAATTATTACTTCAGACTTCGGCTTAGAGACAAGATGGAATAACAGGAACTTTATTTACCTTTCCTCCTAAAATGACCAAAAATCTATATAAAACATATGAAACAATGGTTTTTAAGACACTGGACATTAGACAACAAAAGACAGTAATCACTGAGAGATGGGAAACAGATGATGTGAATTCTATGATTATCCGAATGTCTGGAGAGAGGTTCCAGGCCATGATATAAGGAGAGGGAACTCAGGCAAAGCCCAAGGACTCTCTCTGAGTTGAGGAGATGGGGCATAGACTCTGGAAAGACCAAGGCAGCTACAATTCACTGGACAGGTTACAGAAGAGGAGAGGGCTACACAGAGAAAGAACTGTGGTAGATTTGTGGACCCCCATCTTACCAATGCACGGATAGGAGGGCACTACCCAAGATCAAGGAAAGAACTCTGAGAAGATTAGAGGGAACAATGCCCAGTGTATACACAGGGCCTGGAATAGTTCTGTATCCCACCAGTCAGATTGGGATAATTCTTGGGATATTGGGTACAAAACTCAGAAAGGTCTTGACTTGCAGTGGGGATATGAAGCTAAATGCTCCTCTGATCCTATCTAACAAATCTTAAAGGGCCCCCCAATATTTGAGCAACCATTCAACCAAAAAAGATGCACCAATAACACAAGAGCATACTTAAGGATGCTCAACATCATTAGTCATTAGGGAAATTCATATTAAAATCCCAATGAAGGGCACCTGGCTGGCTCAGTTGGAAGAGCAAGCGGCTCTTGATTTGGGGTCATAAGTTCTAGACCCACCCTGGATATAGAGATTACTAAAAGAAAAAATAAACTTAAAAAAATCACAGCGAGATGCTACTGCTTACCTATTAGAATGGGTAAAATTAAAATGTCTGACCATACCAAGTGTTGGTGAGGATGTGGAGGAAATGGAATTCTTACATACTGCTGGTAGGAATGTAAAATGAAACAATCCACTTGGAAAACAGTTTGGCAGTCTGATTCTGGCACCAGTTCTGATGTGCATTTTTTAAAACACCTCCAAGCAATCCCACACACACCAGCTGGGTGTCCTGTAAGTCAAGTGAATTCTGACACTACCTACATGAAGATAGCATCAATCCCAAAAGTAAAGGGTTCAGTCTTCTGAGATTGTTTCCCACCTGCCCACCCCACTTCTGACACAATCACAGGACCAGGTGTCACCGGTACTTCTGACCAATCTGCTACAGATTGGGAGGTTCTAAGGAGTCCTCTCTCTGAGTTTGATTAATTTGCTAGAGTCGCTCACAGAATTCAGGAAACATTTTAATTACTAGATTGCCAGTTTATTATAAAAGGTTGACTGATAAACAGCCAGATAGAAGAGATGCGTAAGGCAAGGTATAGGAAAAGAGGCATGAATCTCCCATGCTCTGAGCACTCCACTCTTTTCCCAAGTCTACACATGCTTACCAACCCAGAAGCTCTCCAAGCAATCTCCTTTGGAGATTTTACCGAGGCTTCATTACCTGTGATTGATTAAATCATTAGCTATCGGTAACTGAACTCAATCTTCAGCCTATCTCACCTCCCCAGAGGTCCAGGTGGGACTAAAAGTTCAAACCCTCCACTGTGGTTGGTTCCTTTAAAAAGGGCCTTCCACAAGGCACCTGGGTCGTTGAGTTGGTTAAGCGTCCAACATCCGCTCAGGTCATGATCTCACAGTTCATGAGTTCAAGCCCCGTGTCCTGCTCTGTGCTGACAGCTCAGAGCCTAGAGCCTGCTTCAGAGTCTGTGTCTCCCTCTCTCTCTGCCCCACCCACTTGGCTCTGTCTCTTTCTCTCTCTCAAAAATAAATAAACATTTAAAAAATTAAAAAATAAAATAAAAATAAAAATTGCTTTCCAAAAGCCATCTCATTAACAAAGACGACTTTATCACTCTTTTCACTTAGGAAATTCCAAGTGTTTTAGCTTTGTTCCAGGTACTGAGAGAGACAAAGATCAAATATATATTTCTTATTATAAATTACAATATGTCAGGGAATTTTTTAGAAAGTTTATTCACACAATTAACATATGACCCAGCTATACTCCTGAGTAATTTGCCTTGGAGAAATGAAGATTTCCTAGTAGATTTCTTTTTAATTGACCAAACTGGAAATAACCCAAATGTTCAACAGGTAAATGGATAAGCAATGTGTAGTGGTTCCAGACAATGAAACATTTATTACTCAGGAATAAAAAGAAATGAACTATTTATACATGAATGGATCAATCTCAAAGTAATTATGCTGAGTGAATGAAATCAGGCAAAAAAGAGTTCATATTGAAAGAGTTCCACTCATATAAACCTCTAGAAAATGCAAGCTAATATACAGTGACTGTATACTGATTGCATACCCCCCAAACTCATTTGTTGAAGTTCCAACCCTTAGAACCTCAGAATATAACTGTGTTTGGAGATAGGGTCTTTAAAGAGGTAATTAAGTTAAAATGAAGTCAACCAGGATGGGCCCTAATCTAATCTAACTGGTGTCCTAGAAGGAAATTTCTACTCTGATGGGTAGAGGGGGAAAGTTCACCTTGAGAAGTCACAGTGAGAAGACAAGTGTCTACAAATCACAGGAAAAGGCCTCAAAAGAAATGAACTCTAAGGCTACTTTGATCTCAGACTTCTAGCCTCCAGAACCGTGATAAAATGAATTTCTGCTGTTCTAGCCACCAGTTGGTGGTATTTTATTATAGTAGGCCTAACAGGCTAATGCAGTGACAGAGAGCAGATCTGTAGTTACACGGAGAGTTGAGGGTTGAGGAGGGATGGGGGGGAAAGTGTTACAAAGGACAATAGGGAACTTAGAGGAATAATGGATATGTTTGCTGTCTTGACTGTGGTGATGGTTTCATGGCTATATACATACAGCACATCAAGAGTTACCAAACTGCAAGCTTTAAATATGTACAGTGTATCAATTACATTCCCAATAAAGCTATTAAAATATATTTTTGCTTAACTTTTATACTTCTCTTAAGAGTAGCATGTTCCATATCTATTTAGATTTTGGTTATTATGGTACATTTTTGTATTTTTCATTAACAATGACTTATTGTATATACCTGCTTTAATTTTATTTCTTTTATTATTATTTTTATTTTTTATACTGACTATAATTTTAAAATATTGATATTGCATCTCACAACCATCTTAAGAAACATAATTTCATCTTTAGATGTCTTTGTCTGATGGTGTTATATATAAAATAAAGAGGACGATATTAAGAATGGAGTCTTTAAGGGGCACCTGGGTGGCTCAGTCGGTTAAGTGTCCAGTCTGACTTTTGCTCAGGTCATGATCTCATGGTTCCCACGTTTGAGCCCCGCGTAGGGATCTGTACTGACAGCTTGGAGCCTGGAGTCTGCTTCAGATTCTGTGTCTCCTCTCTCTGCCTCTGTCCTGCCCCCACCCCCCACAATCTGTTTCTCCCTCTCTCTCAAAAATAAATAAACATTAAAAAAATTTAAAAAAAAAGAATGGAGTCTTTAAGAATTTTTCATGATGATCTAGAACACGACTTATAAGCTTGGGAGTTTATTTCCTACTCTTACGTTAATTTAAAAATCCATGATTTTCTTTTCTTGGGTGGTATACACCGCCCCACTGCCACCATCCCAATTTTCAGATGTTTCCAGATCTGTTGTCTGATCTTCAGAATCACCTAGGAAACCGATAAAAAAGATTCCTGCATCCCCTATTACTTTGGTTCAAGAAACCTGGAGTGAAGTTCAAAAGGCTTGTTTTTAACCTTTTTTATTATAGAAAATTTCAAACATGTGTAAACTAGAAGTAATAGTATAATTAACACCCATGTACTCATCATCTAAATTTAACAATAATTATCTCATGGCCCAATCTTTGTTTCATTCATACCCATCTTCTCCCTTCAATTTCAGTGATCTGTGGTTTTGAGAAGTTCTATGGGTGATTGTGACTATAAAGACACATGGACACACACACATACACACGTACAAACACAGACATCATTAAAAGACAATACTATTCTAAATGTATGGGCATATTAAAATGTAAGCCATTTTCTTTTGTTGAACATTTAGATTATCTTCAATTCTTTGTTTATAAAGGACATGATGTATAACCTAACACATAATCTTGACCAAATATTTAGGCCTCAACTACAGTTTGCAGAATTATATATTTTCATTCTAAATATTTTCCTAATTGAGAGATTTATTGGGAATACATGAAAATATTTAATGAATATTTGTTGAATTATTAATCTAAATATGCAAAAACATTCTTAGACAGTTGGGAAATACAAAATAATCTTAAATTCTATAAACCTACAAAGAATTTATAATCTCACTGGGCTTCTAAAGTAAATTCCCTGTGGGGCGCCTGGGTGGCTCAGTCAGTTAAGTGACAGACTCTTGATTTTGGCTCAGGTCATGATCTCACAGTTCCTGAGTTCAAGCCCTGCATCAGGCTCATGCTGACAGTACAGAGCCGGCTTGGGATTTTCTCTCTCACCCTCTCTCTCTCTGCCCTTCCCCCCTGTACTCCCTCTCTCTCTCTCTCAAAATTAATAAACATTACAAAAAATAAAGTAGGGGTGCCTGTTTGGCTCAGTCTGTTAAGCGTCCAACTTTGGCTCAGGTCATCATTTCACAGTTCATAAGTTTGAGCCCTGCATCATGCTGACAGTGCAGAGCCTGGAGCCCACTTCGCATTCTGTGTCTCCCTCTTTCTCTGCCCCTCCCCTGTTCACTCTCTGTCTTTTGTCTCTCTGTCTCTCTGTCCCTTTCTGTCTCTAAGAAATAAATAAACATTAAAAAAATATAAAAAAAATAAATTCCCTGCAATGTGATTTTGTTTGCTTTGGTGAGGCTAGGAATTGAGAGGTGGTAGTGTAAGGAGGGATAAAAAAAAGACTGGAAATATGTGGATGTTTATATATAGAGATGACAGATTCTGACTACCTGCGTGTATAAGAGCTTCAGTCTACTGCGAAGTCTTTCCAGGTTGGTCATGGCCATGTGTTCACCTCATAAGGAAGTAACAGCTGTGATAAGAAACTAAACCATAATTTGACTTCTCCAATTATACTGATAATAAGGTTTCAGGACTACAGTCCAAGCACTGTGGTTTGGAACTCACTCAGTTTATTCCCTGAAGTACAGATGCCTGTTCCCTCTCCTTTCTCCTAGGTGTTCATTTATACTGCAGCTGGGCACAGGTCTCATAGCATACACCTGCTTTGGTCTTATCAAGCAATCAGGCATCGAAGCATTGGTGCAATGAACTAAAATGGCCAGTGTGGGATGTTCCCTCATATGGGAGCCTGGGGAGTGGGATGGAAAGGACTTAGCTACCCTAACTCTTGGGATCTCTAACCAAACTTCTTGCAAGATCTTTCTGTGAAGAGTTTATAAATGAAACACAAAAACCATAATATCTTTTTTTCTCATTTCACTTTTTTTTTTTAAATTCAAGAGAGAGAAGGAGAGAGAGAGCATGAGCCAGGAAGAAAGTAAGAAGGCCAGAGGGGGAGGGAGATGGAGAAAGAGAGAGAGAGAGAGAGAGAGAGAGAGAGAGAATCTTAAGTGGGCTCCATGCTTAGCACAGAACCTGATGACCTGATGACCTGAGCCCAAATCAAGAGTTGGCTGCTCAACTGACTGAGCCACCCAGGCACCCCCTTTTCTCATTTCATTCTATTATTACATTATAAATAAGGTTTCTTTCCTGAGTGATAATTTCATAAAATATAAATTGGGAAAGTACCTCCATCATACAAATCTTTTCTTACTTTGCCTGAACATTAAACTATTTCATTCTCAGGGCTCTTGGGTGGCTCAGTCAGTTAAGAGACCAATTCTTGATTTCAGCTCAGGTCATGATCTCAGGGTTCATGGAATTAAGCCCTGAGTTGGGCTCTGTGCTGACAGTGTGGAGCCTGCTTGGGATTCTCTCTCTCCCCCTTCTCTCTCTCTGTTCCTCCCCCTGCTCACACTCTCTGTCTCAAAATAAATCAATAAACATTTAAAAAATAAATTATCTCATTGTCTAAAAATTGGCTTTCAATTTATTTTGACTGTACTTCCTTAGTTTTTCTCATCTATTCCAGAGGATGAATGATGATCAAGCAAAAATATCTACCACAGTGATTTATCATTAAGTCATTTGATAAATGTTTATAATGTTTTTTGAGTACCTATTATATAAACTGAAATGCTTGGTATTAGAGCACTTGAGGCAATTGGTTTTAGGAGGAAGATGAGTTTACTTTTAGAAATGTTGTATTTTAGGTTAAAATACTCAGTATGGATTGGAGATAGGGGATTAAAGCACGGAAAAGAGAATAGGATTATATAAAGTTGAAGCTGGAGCATGAGGGAACCTCCACATTTAGAAGATAGGGGAGAGTACAAAGAAAAGAAATCAGCAAAGGAGAAGTAGCCAAAATATTAAGATAGTTATATTCATAAAGGTAAGAAACGTTTCATAAGAGGAGTTTGTTGGGGCACCTGGGTTGCTCAGTCAGTTAAGTATCTGACTCAGGTCATGATCTCACCGTTTGTGGGTTTGAGCCCCATGTCAGGCTCCGGGCTGACAGCTCAGAGCCTGGAGGCTGCTTCGGATTCTCCCTCTTTCTCTGCCCCTCCCCTACTCACACTCTGTCTCTCTCTGTCTCTCAAAGTAAATAAATGTTAAAAGAGGAGGTTGTCAGGGCACCTGGATAGCTCAGCCAGTTAAGAGTATGACTCTTTTTTTTTTTTTTAATTTTTAACATTTATTTTTGAGAGACAGAGACAGAGCACAAGTGGGGGAGGGGCAGAAGGAGAGGGAGACACAGAATCCGAAGCAGCTCCAGGCTCTGAGCTGTCAGCACAGAACCTGACATGGGACTTGTACCCACGAACCGTGAGATCATGACCTGAGCTGAAGTCGGACACTTAACCAACTGAGCCACCCAGGTGCCCCAAGAGTATGACTCTTGATCTCCACTCAGGTCATGATCTCATGGCTTGTGTGTTCAAGCCCCTCATCAGGCTCTGTGCTGACAGTGCAGAGCCTTCTTGGGATTCTCTCTCTCTGCCCTTCCCTTGTGAACTCTCTCTCAAAATAAAAAAATAAATACATACATAAGGAGGCTGTCACATTGTCAAAGGTAGCAGCTGAAGGAGAATGTGGATTGGTGATGAAGAAAGTCATTCGTTGAAATAACATTGGAAAACCACTGGGAATTTTTAACATTTAGAATTCCAAAATTTTCAGAAAAATAATTTCTGAACTTGTTAGAAAAAAAGTATGTTCTGTTCAACTCAGGAAGTAACTTTTTTTAATGTTTATTATTTTATTTTTGAGAGAGAGAACGAGCTGGGGAGGGGTAGAGAGAGACAGGATCTGAAGCAGCCTCTGCACTGACAGTAGAGAGCCCAATGCAGGGCTCAAACCCAGAAACTATGAAATCATGACCAGAGCCCAGGTCAGACGTGTAACTAATGAGCCACCCAGGCGCCCCAAGAAGTAACTCATAAATACATTTTATTTGGTCTCAAATGTTACTACCCGTTTCATATTGGAAGAAAAATATGCTAGAATACATGAAGTAGTTGTAACAAGAACAACAAAAAATGGTTAAATAACTTTATTTTTCTCTCACAAAATGGTCTTAAAGACCATGGAGCAGTTAGAGACCCTGGTTCCTTCACCTCCTTGCTCGGTCATCTCTTTTTTAAAAAGAGGAAGTATGAGCAGGGGAGAAGGGCAGAGGGAGACAGAGAGAGAGCGCCCCAATGTGGGGCTCTAGCCCACGACCCTGGGATCTTGACCTGAGCCGAAATCAAGAGTCAGATGCTCAACTTACTGAGCCACCCAGGCACCCTGAATCCATTGTTTTCTAAAACAAAAAAATTCCATCCAAAAGTTTGTACAAGTATTTGTTCCAGTTTGTCTGTGCAAACAAATTTGACGTATTTACTGTACATAGGAAAAAAAAAAAGGTTGGCACATTTGCATAAGATGATTAATTCCATTAGGTTCTCAGGAGCATTCAGTCTTTCAGGTTTTATTTGATTAAAATATCTGTTTAAAGAGTTCTTCAGTTTAGTGGTGCCTGGCTGGCTCAGTTGGCAGAGCACGGGATCTCAGGGTTGTGAGTTCAAGCCACATGTTCGGCACAGAGATCACTTAAAACTAAAGACAAAAAAAGAGTTCTTCACATTAGCTGTTCACAAATGGCTTCCTTAGAGCAAACATTTTCAATCAGATGTGGTTTCTTGAAAAGTTTCAGAAGTTAATGTTAAGAAGGTCCCTAAAAGTGAGTTTCTGTAACTTTGGATCCAGTTTAAAGTCATAGGAGCCTTTAGCCTTGTCTGAATAGTGAGCTATATTTGGGGATTTGGCATACAGAGGGTCTGTCTTGGATTAAGTCTCAAAATACCTAAAGGATTTCCTTAAACAGGCCCGGGTCAGATACAACAGGTGTTTCACTTCTAATTTTGGAACCAGAAGCAGCCAGTTGAGAGTGAGGCTGCTCTGCACTCATTCAGCAGGAGTGAGAACAATATGTAATTTTACCCAGACAGCAAATGTAGAAAGGACTGGAAATGTGTTATTCTCCTAATACTTCTGATAACAAACCACATTTTTAGAAGACACCATAGAATTCTGATGAATTCTGATAAAGGCTTATGTTTTCTCAGTATTTGATAAATTTGTTTAAAAATAATGAAATGCACATTAATGTCAGGTTCTATAGTAGAATGCTTATTAAATGCATTTAAACATACATTCTTATTTGGATTACACCATTGTCAGTGAATTAAATTTTTGTAATGGAAAATAAAGGCATTGTAGAATAAATGATGTATCTGGTTTTGTTTACTTTTCAAAGTAATTCAAAGGAATTTTGGGGCTTTAGAAGATGGTGATACTACTTTATTAAAAAATATATATGTAAGCACATTTAAATATGATTAAAATATGTCTAGACTTCAAAATAAAAAAAATGCTTGAAACACAGCCGCCCAAAATGCAATTGTTGCACATGTAAAAATGAGCAAAACTTTGGGATACCTGGCTGGCTCAGTTGGGAGGGTGTGCATTTCTTAATCTCATGGTAGTGAATTTGAGCCCCCTATTGAGTGTGGAACCAAAAAAAAAAAAAAAAAAAAAAAAGGAAGAAAGAAAAGAAAAATGAGCAAAACTTTGTATTTGATTAACTTTAAAAAAATTTAAAGCAATGTAATCATGAACATTTCAACTACTAAACAAAAGTTGATAAATCTTCAAATGTGAGGTCCCTGGAAATATAAGTTTCTAATATGGCCTCATGATATTCAGCAATGTAATCTTAACATGATACATACAGTAGGTTCCTCATACATATTGAACATGAAATTAGATTCAGAAATTCTTATTGAAGGAATATTTAAATAAATATTAGAAAAGGAATTGTTTTATTTTGGCACATCAGAAAGTCTGTTGCTTATAAAATTAATACAGAATCTACTCATTTTAAGAATTCAATACTTAAGCTTTACGGTTTAGGTATTACTTTACTTTGAATTCTTCTATGGGTTTAAAAGGCAAGCCATGTTATAAAAAAAAGGTGAGCCATGTTCTAAGTAGTGGCAAACTTGGTAATTATTTTTGAGTGAAATGAGAAATATATGCTATGTAAATATTTTTAAAGAAAGAAAAGCAATAGGTTTGACTTGAAACTGCATTTTTCTAAAACACTGCATTCCAAAGTGTTTCTCTACAAAATGTATAAAATTTAATATTGGAACAAGAAAATTCATTTAGGTCACAATAACTTTTGTATTCTTTAAAAACAGCACAACTAGAGATAAAAATCTTTAAACATTAGGAATTCAAAATTAGAAGCTCCGAGGAAACCGAATACTGGCGTCATTAACTGCTTGCACAGAAAGTACTGAAAACAAATTTCTAAAACAGAATTTTCAGTAATTTGCGTTGGACTCTCACCATCTGGCTCCTTGCCCCTATCCCAGAGTTTGACTACATGTCTAAACCTATAGTAACCCTATACTTGTCCCTTCTTCTCTCCCTTGTCCCCACAAGGCCTCAACACTGGAGTAGAGTTTATGATTAAGTATGTATTTTGATAATTAGGACACCAGATGCGGTTGTATTTTTAGCAAAGTGAAATTCTGGGGTCACAAAAACATGCTGGATAAATTCTGGGTTCTAAAGCATAACGTGTCATTCAGCTTTTAAGAGTAGAAAGTTGAATTGGAAGCCTCAAAGACTGCTGGAACTCACGGCAAATCCAGCATGTCATCAAGCAATTACAAGATGGATTTTTAAAGAAAAAAAATTCTTTTTCTGACCAGTGACATCACTTTGCCCTGCGGTGCCACACTCTGTGGCAAAGACCTCATCTTGCCATAGTGCAGAAGCTGTACTTCTAATTTCTAAAAGGAACGGCAGTCTACGGTTGATTTACGGACAGCCTGTGTCGTCCTGCACAGTGCCAGTTCCAGGAGGCCTCGCCAATTAGCTCTATTTTCTGCTTAAGCCGTTAAAGCCACCTCCATGGAAACGCCAGAAGAGGCTGGGGGGAGGGGAGCAGACAGGTGCGCCCTCTGTTTGGGAAAACACAAAGGGCCGACCTAGCCGCCGCGGTGTCCCTGGCAACTCCACGCACGCAGGGCGCGCTCACTTCTCTCCGCTCCGCGGCGCAGTGGGCGGCCGTGCGGGCGGGGTGGCGCGCGCAGGTCGCCGCGCGTCGGCTCGCGGACACCCTCGGCCGGCTCGCGGACGCGGTGCCCGGGAAGCGTGAAGCCGGCTCCGGGCAGCGGCGGCGCTCGCGCTGTAGGGACTTGTAGTCCGCGTGCCTCCCAGGCACCTCCCCGGGGTAGGACGGTCCGCGCGTCCCCGCCCGCCGCAAACCGACTTCCTGCCGCTGCCAAAACTACACCTCCCGGCGTCCTCTCCGCTGTGGGGCCGAAAGTGAAAACAAATCCTGGGCTGCGAGGGTGCTGCCCTCCGCCGGGCGCCCCCACCCGCTCCCCGCCCCTTCGGCGCCCTCCTTCGAGGTGGGGAAAGGAAAGGCCGCGGCTTTCTCTTTTGGCTTCCTCGGCTCCCAGGGTGGGGAGCGCGCGGGGGACGCAGGCCTCGCTTCCTCTGAGCCGGCCCAGCGCACGCGGGGGGCGGGGGTTTCCTCGCCTCACCCTAGTCGGGACGAGGAAACTTGTGGGGGCGGCGACCCCCGGCTGTTTTCCTGAGCCGGGCAGCGACTTCTCACCCTCGGGGTTTCTTTAATTTGCCCCCGTTGCCGCGGGCGCGTGGTCCCTCGGGAGGCGGCCGCGTGCGCACAGCCATGCATTAGGCAGGGCTCCCCTATGCGCGCGGGGAGCGCCGCCCGCTGCCTCGGGCCGCCGCCGCCTGCCGCCGCCCGCGGAGCCCCAGCCCGAGCCGCCGCCCGTCCTAGGCCGGGGCGTCGAGGAGCCGGCGACGCGGCCATGTGGGGCTAGCCCGCGCCGCGCCTGGCCTGCAGTAGGACCGGCAACATGGAGGCGGCCGTCGGCGCTTCCGACGGCGTGGACCAGGGCGGCGCGGGGCCCCGCGAGGACGCGACGCCCATGGACGCCTATCTGCGGAAACTGGGCTTGTATCGGAAACTGGTCGCCAAGGACGGGTCGTGCCTGTTCCGGGCCGTGGCGGAGCAGGTAATGGGTGGGGGACAGCGAAGGCAGGGTGGGAAAGCGACGGGCAGCTGTGCGGGCCGCCCACGTCCGGGGCTGCGCGTGGCCCGGCTGTCGTCACAGCGGTCCATTGTAACGCCGGAATGCGACGCATCCCTGGGTCTGGAAGCTGTAAATCGAAACTTAAAAACCCGTAAATGAACTGGGTGTCGTCTCTCTTGGTGTAGAGGTAATGAGGACAACCTGTGAGGCCTGTTGAGCGCCTTGTTCGGTTGACTGATTGCCGGAGACTTGGTGAAATGATATTTTTCCGTTCTGTTCCGTATTCGCCTTCTCTCGGCTTTACAAGCCCAGCGTTCATAAACCGGTGTTTACGAGAGGAGGTGGTGCACCAGGCGTTTCTCGCAGAGCATTGTTTTTTTCCTCTACTGGACTTTGGAATGTGTGGGAGTCTAGCCCGTCGATGTCCGCTTGAATTAGCGGAAAAATGTGCAGCTTGGGAAAGTCAGCCTTTTAAAAATAAGACTGTTTTAAAACAACTGTCTTGGAGTAGATTCCACCCTTTGTTAGACTCTACAGGGTTTACTAAAAATAATTTTCTTCTTAAAAGTCTGTTCTGGTGTTGGGTGTGCTCTAGGCTCTTGACCGAATTTTCCCCTGCTAATGGTCAAAATCACTTTCTAACAGGAAGAATTTTTTCTTTTATAAGAGAGCTTTTTCCGTGTTACATAACTGTGTAGTTGGTATGCAATCACCAAAACCCATCCTATATTGAAAAATAGCTGCTGATAGAATTCGACACAAGTTTCACGTTACTGCCCTGGTGTGGATTTCATACCTTTCACAGTTTGGTTTCCTTCAGCTTAAGATCTTTCCCTCCCCTCCCTTCCTTTCCTGTGGAGTTTTTATGTTTCTGTTTTTCTCTCCTTTTTTGAATACTAAATAGTTTTCCAAAAATTTCTGTTTATGAGTAAATGTTTTACTTAATATCTGTAGACATTCTCATTTTTTTCAGCTTCTAAGGACCAGCTGTTTTCCAGAGGCCCCTGTTGTGTCACATCCATATCATAAAATCTTTTTCTCTATTAAAAAATTTATTAACTGCATAAGCTTTGTATTATGTTGATGGCATTCCCATTCAGACGTTCTTTGTACAACTCCCCAAATCCAGCTCTTTTTCAGTTCATTAGATTTCTCTCATTTTTAGAAATTTAGGATGTTCCAGTGTTGTGGGATATGTTCACACACTCCCACCCCAGTCTTTACTATTAGTAGATAAACAGTCTGTCCCGTTTGTGAATTTTCTGGATCTCCATCTGCCTTCCTTCTTCTCATCCTCTCTGGACTCCTCAGCACCTCCGGAAGCAGAGGAAAGGGGTGGAAGTGAATTCACCTGGTGTTTATACATATTGTTAGCTCTAGCAAGAATTTGGTAAGGAACGAGGTAGAAAGGAATAGAAATAAGGGTAGTATGATGCTTATTTGGTGTTGGATTATCCAGATCCTAGTTTATAATGAAGTAGAAAACTGTCTAATTTCAATATTGTATGCCATAATTGGCAAACATGGTTCTACAGAAACCTCTTACTGAAGTGAGATCTCGGTTTTTAAGTAGAAAGGGCAAAAGCTAGTGTCAAGAACTCATTGCTCACATTATAGAATGCATTTTACTGAATCTTGTAATAGGATTTATTAGACATAAGGAAATACCCCCTTTGATTATGTGACTGTGATTTTTAGTATACTGAGCTTAGAAAGCTTAATACCATGAATTTTGAGGGAAGCTCATTTCTTCGGTACACGTGGATTAAGGGTGTAGCCTTCAGGGCTAAAGGCAAAGTGTGTGTGTGTTGGGGTGGGAAGGGAAGTAACACCAAAGTCAGGCTTTAAACGGTGTGCTCTATAAAAATATGTACAAAAGATTTACTTGTTTGCTAACAGTTTTCTCAGTAATATCAAAATAATTTATCATTTCTAACAAGGAGCCAGAGTAAGTAATCTAATTGGCGGTCTTTGGGGGATAGGGTGGGGGAGAGACTTCAATTAGTAGTCTTTCCCTCCAAATTACCTGATTTAGATGGTCCTTCCCTTTTTACATTTCTGGACTTGGGCCTGCAGGAGGCCTGACCTGAATCAGCTCTGTGGCCATGGAGCTAAAAATAGGGCGCTCTTAGAGGATTTGCTAAAGCAGTATGTCTCGGCCTTTCCCAGTGTTTATCACTGTCTTGTCCCAAGTGAAGATTGGAAAGTGTCCTATTTTCTAGGGTTTTTTCTTTTCTTTTTTTTTTTTTTTTTTTGCTGTGTGTATAATAATTTGAGATATTTGTTTTAATATTTGCATTCTTCCTGAGTATTCCTTGAACTTGCACAGTTACACTTTTTAAATAGTTGTCATTTAACCTTGCTTCTCTTGCAGTGCTTGACTTTAAATCTCTAGCACCCTACACCTTATGGAAGTTGCTGAGAATTTTGTTTCTGAGTGACAGGTTCAGATTTCATGTGCTAATAAAGTCTTTTTTTAAAAGAGGGGGAAAACCGTTTTTGCTTGCCATTGCCTTTGCTGGAAAATAAGTTTTATCCAGTTATGTCTGCCACCTGTTGCTAGGTAAATGGCTTTAAGACTATCTTCACTTGGCTAATGGCAGGAAGCCCTATCAGAGGACACTGGTTTACTCAAAGTAATAATACCTTGATTCATAATAGTGTCTAAGATAGCTTCTGTGGAAGACGTGTTTGCTAAATGTCATTTGTTGAATTGGCAAAAAAAATTTTTTGTGTGGTGGTTATTTTTATACATAGACATTTTTTTCCAGAGCTGGAAGCTTTGAATATATAAGGATGCTTTTTAATAGTTCCCAAGATAGTAATGTAAGTGCACTTCGTTAAGCTGAAAACCAGCACTAGTATGCTGAAAACAAACTCATTTTTAACCTCAGCTAGTGCATCTTCAGTGTATCTTAACGTAAAGACATAACTAGCTGTCCAGACAGTTGTGACTCTGGTTCTGTGAGTGAGTATAAATGAACCTTGGCTGTTATCAAATAGACTTGTAAAATGTGCAGCCAGAGCCTCCCCTTTCCTGAATTATCTGCTCACCCTGAACATGAGGGAGAATCACTTATTTGGACCTGTAATTTTTATTTAAATCCAAGTTAGTTAACATAAAGTCTAATAATGGTTTCAGGAGTAGAATTTAGTGATTCATCACTTACTTATAGTGCCTATCCCAACAAGTGCCCTCTTTAATGCCCATCACCCATTTAGCCCATTCCCCACCCAGCACCCCTCCAGCAACCCTCGGTTCTCTGTCTTTAAGAGTCTCTTATGGTTTGCCTCCCTCTCTGCTTTTATCTTATTTTTTCTTCCCTTCCCCTATATTCATCTGTTTTATTTCTTAAATTCCACATATGAGTGAAGTCATATATTTTTCTCTGACGGACTTTGCGTAGCATAATACATACACTCTAGCTCCATCCACATTGTTGCAAATGGCAAGATTTCATTCTTTTTGATCATTGAGTAATATTCCATTGTGTGTGTGTGTGTGTATGTGTGTCTGTGTACACACCTATATTATATATATATACCCACTACATCTTCTTTATCCTTTCATCACTCGATAGACATTTGGGGTCTTCCCATAATTTGGCTATTGTTGATAATGCTGCTATAAACATTGGGGTGCACGTGCCTCTTTCAATCAGCATTTTTGTATCTTGTGAATAATACCTAGTACTGCAGTGCGATGCAGTACCTGGGTTGTAGGGTAGCTCTATTTTTAATATTTTAAGGAACCTCCATTGTGTTCTCCAGGGTGCACATGCACCAATTTGCATTCCCACCAACAGTGTAAAAGTCTGCATCCTCTCCAACATCTGTTGTTTCCTGAATGGACCATAACTCTTTTTTTTTTTTTTAATGTTTATTTTTGAGAGAGAGAGAATGAGCAGACTGGGGGTGGAGAGAGAGAATCCCAAGCAGGCTCTCTACTGTCAGTGCAGAGCCTGAGGGCGGGGCTGGATCTGTAACTCTTAAAGCTCCTTTATATTAATATAAATTCTCAAGAACCTTATTGGTAGTTTGACATGTGGTTAATTTTTGGTATGTGGTTATTTTAAATGTTTCAGGGTGTTTGTTTTCCTCCTTGACCCTTAATGGTACAAGGAACACCTTCATTTGAGACACCCATTAAATAGAAAATAATTTTAATCTTTTAAAGCATGATAGTTAAAGTATTGGAGGTTAGCCAGAAGAGTTCCTAATCATTTGATAATACTGTTTGTTTCGAACCAAAGCTTTAGCATTTTAGTAAGAGACAAAATGCCAGTAAGTTATCTTTTTGTGAACTAATTGTTTAACAGAAGAATACAGAGGCCACAAAGTGAGAGAATTTGGATCATCTTTGTGGTGTGGCTTATTTCAGTTGGTGCTTTAAGATTTTGGTTTAGGCTGGGGTTCCTGGCTGGCTCAGTTGGTACAGCATGCGACTCTCGGTCTTGGGGTCTTGAGTTCAAGCCCCATGTTCGACGTGGAGCCTACTTAAAAAAAAAAAAAAAAAAGAAATATTTTGAGACCCTAAGAGCAAGCAAGTTTCAAGGCTCTTGGGACAGCACAGAGCAGCATGTTTGCATCCTGTGTGCTGCTCCCTTGGATGTTTTTTCAAGAGTTGTGTAAGCCTGACAACTAAGGATTTAAGAATGAGTACCTTAGTTTTTCTGAAACCACAGTGTAACTAAATTTCTACGTAAGGCAAGTAACTCAAAATTATTGGGGAAAAAAAATCTAATTCTTACAGGCTTCAAGTCTCAAGGAGGATTCCTGTTGAAGTTGCCTATTCTCTTTTCCAGCAAGCGTAGGGTGAAGCTAACTGCTACTTTGCAGGGATTCTGTTAGTCATGCTTTGCGAAGAGCAGTATAAGACGGCTGGTGAAGAGAGGAAATTATCTTAAGTTTATAAAGATTTCCTCACGGAAGTGACCTAAAGGAGAAATGGTAAGAAGTGCATTATAGAATGACTTAAGGAGTACCGTCGATCATGCCATCTGTCGTTAGAGGAAGAGGTGGGAATGAATAAACATTTAGAAATTACAGAAAGGCAAATGGAGAAAGACTGATTTCTACTGGTTGTGAGATTATTTTGGGTGTGAAAGAAAGTGCTAGGTTGTACCTTAAATCCTTGTTAAACAAAATGCTTAGTAACGTGTTGCTTTTTCTTTTCAGGTATTGCACTCTCAGTCTCGCCATGTGGAAGTCAGAATGGCCTGTATTCACTATCTTCGAGAGAACAGAGAGAAATTTGAAGCGGTAATTTGTCATTTTAAGCATGAAATGGTGTCTTGTTTACATCTCAGCCTGTAAAGGTGATCTGGTGGGACTTTCACAGGCTTGCTCTTAATGCAGGTTATGAGGATAATAACCCCTTAAAAAACTGCTCTATTGAATTTAAATCTAGTTATATTCAATTTTGTGATTTTTAGGCTGTTTTGTGGTTTTCATTTATTTAGATGTTTAGAAAGCTTCTATGATAAAGACACTGAGCTGTGGAAGATGGGAGGATGACTTGGACAGAATCCTTGCATATTAAGAGTGAGGCTTGTCATGGTCAGGGAATTGTTTGTCAGGATTAACTAATAGTTTTCTGTGATTGGTAACCCCCTATGAATTTAAAAAATTTCAAATTTGGAGCATAAAAAAATATGCTGAACTTAGCTAATACTGAGCCTTTAATTTTATCAGAAGGCAGTTATAGATTTTTAATTTTCAGGTTTCATCATGAATCACACATCACAACACTGTAATTATGTAAATAATTAATAATTGCTAGAGTGTTGTGTAACAACTTACTGTAATTTTCTCAGTAGTATATAGTAGGCTGTGAAATAAGATGCCACAGTGGCCTGTTTTCATATTGAAAGCCTTAATAGGATTTACTAGTTCTTCGTTTTATGACCAAGAATTATGTCATCTGATGACTTTTCAATATTTTTCCCCTTTGCCAAAAAAACATTGACACCTTGTAAATAACTCAATTTTAAAACTTAATGGGTAAATAGCTCTTAATTTGTGTGTGTGTTTTTAATATCTTAATTTGCTTTTGGATTAGTGTTCTTGTATTCAGGCAAAATGTTGCTACTGGTGACATTTTGAGTGTATTCTCGGTGCCATGTTATAAGAAAGACAGTAATATATTCCAGGAAGGAGAAGTTACCCACTTGATCAGGAGATTTGAGAACTCGTCTTACAAAAAGAAAACTGGTGATATGGAGGCTACATAAGAGTATTAGGGTGTAGTAGAAAAGGGGGAGAGGTGGGGAGAGTGGAGTGGTCTTTAAGTATTTTAAAGAAATTACAAGTGAATTTATCATTATTATTGGCCCCAGAGTATAAAACTCTGTTGACAGCAAGTAGTGGAAAATGCTGTCACTTCCTATGTGCCAGGCATTGTTTAACTGCTTTGCATATATTTATTTAGCCTTTACAGTCTTAAGAGGTATGATCAGAGGTTGGAAGTTCTGGGAAAGTTTTAATTTCCTTTTATAATAAGTATCTTCAAACAGTTTATATTAGCCAAAATTTAAAAAGGCTGTCATGGGAAGGAGGGTGGGGGATGTGTACCTTGTTTACTGATAATGTTTACTCAGAGTCTAGATGGATACTTTCTGATTAGAAAGGAGAATCTCAGATTGGATGCAGGCTTGTGTCAGAATACCACTTAGGTCTCTTCCAACTTTAAATGGTTTTGTGGGTTTATTTTTTCCCCTAATTACCTAATACAGAAGAGTAGCCTCTGACTGGTGGGATATTTAAAATATGTTGCTATTTTATTATAAGTATGTGTTAAAACTTAAGATACTTTTGGGACATTTGACAGCATACGATCTATAAAAGAATTAGTCTCAAAAAAATAAATCATGGGCGTTTAAAAGATTTTTATAGACTGGAGAGTGTATGTTTCTAAGTGTATCACTTTGCTAAATTAAGTGGGTCTATAAGTTAAATAAAACTGAACTTGGTGTTTCAGATGAATGTCTTTTGGGGATTTCTCAATTAGTGTGATGGCTAATAAAAAACATCACAGCTTGAATAAACTTTTTATGTTAAAGCATGAAGCAAATGAAAAATCTAGTTGGTTCTCCAAAATATCTAGCATTATTAGTTCCCATCTCTGTTTTTAGTCTGACCTAAGAGACAGTATTCATATCTATGAATAATATTTCTTACTAGTATATTGTCCTTGTTTAATTTTCTTTTCTGCATTGGCCATTACCAAAATAATCCTAAGTGCTTGCTTTGTATGTTTCTCTGTTCATAATGTCACCAGCAGTGACCTTGAATTGCCTTCTCCCTCAGTCTGCAAGTCCTTCCTGGGCTCAAGGCCCTCTATAAACAGGTGTCCAGTTGAGTTCCACTCTCAGTCTGCTGTCCCCACCAAGTTTTCCTGTTCCTCCTGGCTCCTTCACTCCAGTCTTCCCAACATATTGCTCTCACTGCCTCTTCACACCACATTGTGCCTATGCCTGTCTGTATCCTGTCCAGGAGATCTTTTCTAATAATGTTTTCTTTTCTGAATTCTTTTGTATGTTTACGATCTTTACTTAATGATTTTTACATATTTTAATAATAATTAGGCTCTTTGTATATACATGTATTACTGTTACTAATGTATCCAAGGTTCATGTAAGAACTCCAGAATTCACAATGAAAAGGTTTTTTGTTTTAATATATTTCTAATAGACTTTTTTTTTTTTTTTTTTTTTTTGCAGTTTATAGAAGGGTCATTTGAAGAGTATTTAAAACGTTTGGAAAATCCACAGGTATGTAGTGATTCTGTAATATATTTCTTTTTTTAATATATTCAAGTAATGTGTTCAGAATTCATTAAAATGTAATCTTGTAGTGTGTGGAGGGGTTACAGTGATTACTTTTTTTCCACAAACATTTCTTAGTTGCACATTTTATGCAGCATTTAATTGGAAGCCAGTTGGAGCTGTATCCTGGATGTTGCCTCACTAAGGACAGAGTCATGCTATCTTTATCTTTGTCATAATGGCATCTGAATGTAGTATAAAAGACCTGCAGTAACACTGGTGATGATTTTCAGGATGCTGTGTTGGTACGGGTACTGGGCATGATGGACAGGGCACAAGATTTGATTGCTTCTTTAGGCCACTGAGAAGGCAGGTTGTTTTATGTAGTTCCATTTCCCACGATCAGCTTGAGAAGAAAGAAGAGACTGTTGAAGAAAAGGATGGCACTTCCCCAAGTCCCGCTGTCATACTTTCTCAGTCATGTTGAAGTTAAAAGAATTTTTTTTTTTTTTGCTTACAAAACTATTCTCCCTGTAAAAATCCAAATACCACATAGAATGCCTTGTAGAATATTCTATCATCCCTAGAGATAATCTCTATTGAGTTTAATTAAAATAACATTAGCAAAGGAAGAAGTTAAGAAGAGGATTTAGGTAAGGAAGAAAAGGGATAATATAGGAACAGGGTGTTTGATTAACAACTGGTGTCTCCATTTGATTCTCTGACACTAGTTTGAGTCCTTATTGAGTGCCAAGAATTGGCAGGCAGTCTGGGAATGCAGAAGTAATGGGTTTGGGTGCTGTTCTCAGGAGTTTCCCTATAATAGGGAAAAATATCTAATGTAAGTGAGAAAACACATGTGTCATAAATATAGATATGGGGTGCTTGGGTGGCTCAGTTGATTGAGCATCCGACTTTGGCTTAGGTCATGATCTGGCTCTTCTTGAGTTTCTGTGCTCTCAGTGCAGAGTCTGCTTCATATCCTCTGTCCCCTCTTTCTCTGCCCCTCCTTCACTTCTGTGTGTGTGCGCTCTCCCTTTCAAAAATAAATAAAACACACAAAAAAAAGTATAGATATGATGCTATAGGCATTCAAGTTTTTATATTTACCGACGTAGGCAAAGCAGGAGGTAGTGGGTTTGGATTTGAAGTGTGAATAGATTTTGGGATGAGAAATGCCTAGGGCGAAGGGCATTTCTAGGTAGGGAAAATTGTGAGCAAGGCAGATTTCAGAAAGCAGTTCAGTTTGTATGGAGCAAATGAAGGTAGGAGGTAGTCAGAAGTCAGAGGGCCATCTGCGGGGCTGATCAGAGAAGACCGTTCACTGGTAAGCTCAGTAGTCAGAAGCTTTTGCTTTAGGCTAGCATTTTTCAAGTGTCACCAGAGACCATTTGCATCTGGAATTACCCGAGGTGGTTGTAAAAATACAGATTGCCTAGCCACTATTCCAGACCTGAATCAAAGTCTACGCCTGGGGCCTGAGAACCTGCTATTGGGAAACATTTCAAGTTTTTTGAGGCAGGAAGTGAGTAATTTTTGTTCACTGCTGAGAACCAGGAGTAGTGCCTGGCATCTTTGTTGGCTGTCTGAATGGATGGATAGAGGAATACTGTGCAGAGATGGTTTGGAGGTGGATGAGACCAGAGAGGTGGGAAGACCAATTGCATGTTTTTTAAAAAAAATGTTTAATACATGGAAAAATGCACAGTACATGAAGTGTCAAAAAAGGAATAAATATAGCATTACTCCAGTTTTGGAGACAAATACCCTCTGAAAGCCTTTTCTGTAGATCTAAATTTATTTTTAATTCAGTGATTTCGGTATTGAAATACAATGGTCACAAATACCATTTTCCTGAAGTCTTAATTTTTTTCTTTTACCATAAAGCTTCTTGGAAAGTATTATATATTTTATTGCTTTTGGAATTTTTTTCATCATTCCTTTTAATTTGGGGTGCCAAACTGATGATTAGTTTGTGTGTGTTGAATGAATGTGAAATCCATAGTGCATTATATGTAATGTACAGGAAAGATAAACACCAGCATATTGTTATCTCTATAGTTATATTACTGGTCATTTTTACTCCAGTTATAGAAAATGTAGGAAATGAAAAGGACCATTTATTAACTTTTTTCCCCTTCTATTTTTTTTTTAAATGTTTATTTATTTTGAGAGCGAGAAAGAGCGAGTGCAAGAGAGAGCATGAGGGGGAGAGGAGTAGAGAGAGAAGAAGAGAGAATCCCTGTGCTAACAGCACGGAGCCTGCTGTGGGGCTCAATCTCACAAACTGTGAGATATGACCTGAGCCGAAATCAGGAGTCAGACACTTAACTGACTGAGCCACCCAGGCACCCCGTTCCTTTTTTTTTTTTTTTTTTTTAAAGTGAGCTCTACATCCAATGTGAGGCTTGAACTCATGACCCGGAGATCAGGAGTTGCATGCTCTACTGACTGAGCCATCCAGGTGCCCCACCATTTATTTTTACTCAAGAAAAATCCCATAGTGTAATGTTAGGGTAATCTTTGTGTAGCAATTTAGGCTATCAAGCTGTGAGGTTTTAAGAAAGAATGGACCTGATGAGAATGGAGAGAGGGGATAAAGGGAGGTAATGAGGTAGGGTGAACTGGACTGAGACTGATTTGGGAGTCTGTATGAGAGGAAGGAGGGAAGTCGCTGTGGTTTTGAGCTGGTGGGACAGGAGCCTCTTTCTCAGGGTGCTGGCTGGCCAGCTTTTTATTTTTGTGACCCTTTGTTCTCCCCTCTGCTCAAATTTCTTCCCCAGATGTTTTACAGGTACTTTTGAACAGTTGTTTGTGTTTCTTTATTTTTTTTTTT
>CM053567.1:76291586-76443682 GCA_028646485.1 Cryptoprocta ferox
ATTTATTTTTGAGAGACAGAGAGAGACAGCGCGAGCAGGGAAAGGTCAGAGAGAGAGGGAAACACAGAATCTGAAGACAGGCTCCAGGCTCTGAGCTGTCAGCACAGAGCCCGACGCGGGGCTCGAACCCACGAACTGTGAGATCATGACCTGAGCCGAAGCCGGACGCTTAACCGACTGAGCCACCCAGGCGCCCCTTGTTTGTGTTTCTTTATTAGCAACAAATATTTGTGTCTTCATTTGCTTTTCCTTTTCCCTGATACATAGGACGTATGAAATAAAAAGAAATATAGTTGATAAACTTAACGGTTCATCCAGTTCTCAAAGAACACATCTTTATGCTTTTGCTTAATAAACAAGTGAAGCATTTTGAAAAATGCCTCATTTATTGCAAGAATATAGTTTTGTCAGCTTTATGGAGGTAAAATTGACATACGGTGAAATTCAATTTTAAGTAGTGTATAATTTGATGAGATTTCACAGGTGTGTAGCCACCACTACAGACAACATATGGGACATTTCCATCACTTCACAAAGTTCCCCATGTCCTTTTGCACTTAATCCCTTTCCCCCACCTTCTGGCTCTTAACCACTGATCTGTTTTGCAAGTTTTGCTTTTTCTAGACTATATAAACGGAAAGATAACAGTTTGCAGTATCTGTAGTTTCTGTATCTGGCTTCTCTTGCTTATCTTAATGGAAACACCTTCACATTCATCCATGTTGTTGGATCTATCAGTAGTTTGCTCTTTTTAATGATGAATGGTCATTTGTTATATGGAGTACTGCAATTTGCACATCCATTTATCTATCAGTTGATGGATATTTGGGTTCTTTCCAGTTTTAGGCTGTTTCATGATTAAAACTGCTAAGAACATTTACTTATAATAGAAGTCTTTGTGTGAACATATATTTTCTTTTGTCTTGGATTAACACACAGGAGTGGAATTGCTGGGTTATATAGTAAATGTAGGTTTACCTTAATGAGAAACTGCATAACCTTTTCAAAGTGGCTGTGCCATTTTGCTTTCTCATTGGCAATATATGAAAATTCCAACTGCTCTACATCTTTGAACATCGGTCTTGTCAGCCTTTTAAATCATAGCTGTTTTAGTGGTTGTGTATTTTTCTGATGTTGAACATCTTTTCATGTGCTTATTTGCCATCCATTTATCTTGGTAAAATGTCATAGATTTTGACCATCTTTTGTCATGTTGCTGGTTTTATTGAATTGTAAGAGTTCTTTATACTAGATAGAAGTTCTGTATTGGAAATGTATCTTTCAAATATTTTCTTCCAATTCGTAACTTAACTTTTCATTTTCTTAATGGCATCCTTAGAAACAAAAGTTTGTCTTTAATGTTTTTACGTTTTTGATATGGTTCACTAGTTAAAACAGATTTTGGAGAAATGTTTTACTGGCACCCACAGTAAAGAAATATATTAAACATCATAAGTGCTGAGTAAATAAAATTATAGCTTTAAGGTAGAAGACAATGGTAGAACATAGAGTTTTTTTTATAATTAAAGTTGATACTTTAAAGACAGAATATTATGATAGCCATGGCTTACTTAACCAGACTACAACAGAACTTACACTGAGGATTAAGTACTGAAGAAATGGTACATTATTTGAGAGGTAGTATTTTGTTGACACTAGTAGAATAATTTTCCATTTTTAGAAGTGATGGCAACACCTTTCACATGAAGTAGATGTAGCTTGTGTTTGTGATTTAAGCAAACTGGTCTGAGTGAAGGATCTCCTCTACAGCAGAGAGCATCACTTTGTGGCTGCTAATGAGAAGCTATGATTGTTAGGCAGAGGCCTATTTTAAGAACTCTATTTTAATATATGGTACCCATTTCGTTTTGAAAACCAGAGCCAACTTTTAAGGACTATTAAAATGAAAAATTTCTGGGGATGAAGATTATCCTTGTTTGAGATCAAAACAGTGTTTAGAATCCTTTCCTTATCTCAAATTTCTTTAAAGGAAAATAATGGCCACGTTTACTTACCATAGCTCAGCTCATTAGTTTTACTGAGTCTCTTGGTATTAAGCCTTTACTCATTTCATAAGTAGTATAGAAACACATTCTCATGGTAAAAGATTTAATACAGAATGAAGAGTGAAAATCCTTCATTTTCCTTGAACTTGAACTCCCTGTCTCCACTGTCCGTTTAGGATGTACCCTTCCAGTTCTCATACACATATACGTACATATGCTAAACATAGCAGTTTCTTTCTTTTACACAATAGGTTTTTTTTTTTTTTTTTTTTTTTTTTTTAACCATGACTTAGGTTTTATACTTCATAGTCTGACTGATCTTTCCAAGTCAGTTCATATGGGTATACCTGACTGCATGGTGTTCCATACATGGTGTGGATGAACCATAAATTATTTGGGTACTCTTTTCTTATTAGTGGCATATTGGGGCTTTCTTTAAAAAAACATTTTTTTTAAACTATTAGAAATAGCTACAGTGAACATCCTTCTTTATACTTCTGTGAACATATGAAATACCTGTTTAGGATAGATTTACAGAATTTGAATTGCTGGGTCAAAGAGTATATGGATATTTAAAATTTTGATATATACTGACCATTTCCTTCTAAAAGGCTTAAAGACTTAAAAAGTGACTCCTTTAGGGCTCTGTAGAATTTCTATCTCATTTCAGAAAGATTGATAGGACACTGCTCTCTTTGTATTTTCAGTCATCCTGAAAACCTCCTTTTTATCCTTTCTGATTCCTAAGTTCTGCTTCTATTCAACATCTCATTTTCTGGGCACATGTATGTTCCAAGCTCTGTCTTGGGTGCTAGGTTAGAGAATATAGTCCTTGCCTTCAGCAGGTTCTGCACATAGAGATACCACTTTATGGTCTTATCACACCAATAGGAACTACTATCATTTTATCCTGTGTTACTAAGGATTTTTACAACAGACTTGGGCTATTTTCTTAAGTAGCATTTTAGTTACATATGTAAGATCTGTTTTATATAAATGTTTCCATAATATTCACGAGACTAATACTAATGAGCTTTTCTAGCTTATTAGATATATTGTATAAAGGTACATATTAAGGTATTATATATAGGTATATGTATTGTTAAATGTACGAGACACTTAAGTGCAAACTTTTTTTCTCCAATATAGGAATGGGTTGGACAAGTGGAAATAAGTGCCCTTTCTCTTATGTACAGGTAAACACTGTAGTAACATAAGTAAACAAAAATAAAGTCAGTGGGAAATTAATATATTATACTAAAATAATTAAAATAGCAAAGCAGTTTTATGCCTTGGTTGTGAAGCATCTTTTTTAAAGTTTTTTAAATTGTCTCAACTAGATTTAGACATTAAATATGTCAATGTTTAGAAATTTTAATTCTCAAAATATTTTTAGAAAGAAATACATTTTTCCAGGCCTGTAAACGATGTATCACTTATCAACTTTATACAGGAATGATTTCCTACTTTCTCAGAGCCAGTAGCATCAAATGGCCACTAGTACAGAAGCAAAAAAAAAAACAACCATATTAACTATTTTCCTACTTTTGTCTGGTAGAGGAGCAGGTGAATGCTTTATTTTTTTCTTTTTGATATTTCTGTATAAAATTTTGTCTTCACAATTTCTGTAATTTTGAAGACTTCTTTTATAGTTATATTTAAAGTTAACATATGTAAATTATATTTGAAGTTTTATTTTTTAAAAAGATACTTTTACATAGGTATCTTACAACTTAGTTATTCTATAACTATCTTTGGTTTACTGCTCCATCTCCAGTGCCTGGAACATTGCTCAGCACATATTAGGCTCTTGAATGAATGAATGAATGGTTAAATCTCAGATCATGAAATACATTCCCCCTGAAGTAATTGTTAAATTTTATTTTCAGGAAAGATTTTATAATTTATCGGGAACCCAATGTTTCTCCTTCACAAGTAACTGAAAATAATTTTCCTGAAAAGGTAAGAATTTTTCTAAGTGTTTCCAAAGGATTTAAGTAAAAAAAAAACAAAACACTTGCCACCTTCTAAGCTAAAATTTTAAAGTGACTTCTTGAAATGTTTTTGTATGAAAGTTACAATTTTTTAAAAGTTCCTGTTAATTATTATTGAATCATATTTTGTGTTTGATTTTCCCCTGAAATCACTCTGTTGAACGCTGTCATAACATTTCACTAGAGGAAAAAACATTGCAATAGTAGTGTATATGATCAACTAGACTGTTTTGCATCAGTATAAACATTAAGTAGTAAAATATATTGTGAAAGTAGGTTCTGTCATTGCATCCAGAAATACTTGGATAATAGTGATTTACTTCTCATTATAAAGGTAATTTACTGGCTAATGTGTTAATATCTAGTCACAAACTGGAAACAACTAAAAAATTATGGGAACCTAGAAAGGAAAAATCCTCAATTGATTCGTTATTAAGAGACCTTTGTATTAATTACTTGTTTTGGAATCATCCAGGCCAAGTTAAAGTGTTTTGTTATCATGCTAATGGTGGTAAGGGGGAGGAGAATTGAGAAAACTTCTACCTTTTTAAAAAGGACTTTGTGGAGTTTCTTGGCTTTGGATTTGGCCTTTCCAATCCAAGTTTTGGAACATGACATAATCTAATCAAAATCAGTGTGTATTTCTCCTTGAGTAAGTAGTTGACTCTTTAGAAAGTACTTAAAACTGTAAAGTGTCAGGGTGCCTGGGTGGCTGTTGGTTAAGTGTCTGACTTTGGCTCAAGTCATGATCTCTTGGTTTGTGAGTTTGAGCCCCGCATCATGCTCGCTGCTGTCAGTGTAAAGCCTGCTCAGATCCTCTCTCTTCATCTCTGTTTGCCCTTCCCAAGCCATTTCTGCTTGCTCACTCTCTCAAAAATAAATATTAAAAAAAACTGTAAAGCATCAGAAAAATTTAACTTGATTGTGCCTCTTAGAGGTAAACGTTTTAATAAGGTTTTAGAGTATTTAATATTTCTTAGTCTTTTAATGGTCTTTTTAAATGGTTGAAATCATGTTTTCATGTATTGTATGTATTTTTTGTGATCCGATAAGCATTTCCCTGTCATTAAGATCTTCTTAATTTAATGGCTGTGTAACATTTCAGCATTAGATGTACCATAGTTGACCACCTTGCAGCTTAGGGTTGCTTCTAAAATAATCATTTTCTATTTAGAAATTACTTACTGGTCAGAGAAATTGGAGATATAAGTTGCTATTGTAAGTGTCATATATAAAGGGCTAAAAGAAGTCTTTAATTTTTCCCTTTCAGGTATTACTGTGTTTTTCAAATGGCAATCATTATGATATTGTCTATCCCATAAAGTATAAAGAGAACTCCGCAATGTGTCAATGTAAGTATCATTCTTGTGTTTGTATGGGAAGTTATATTCCTAGGCTATATAGTCAGTACAGACAAGTCAAGGAAAATATACTCTGTTTTGTTGTATACAAAGATATACTAAGAATCTTAGGTTAGCAAAAATGTTAATATTATAATAAAAACTTGGTTGACTAGGAAAAAATGGAGCTAGTAGCTTGAGTTTGACCTATAAATATGAAGTTATTTCTTGCAGTCATTCATTTCAGTAATAATGAATTTGTATGTGTTTTTAAAGTTGTTAGTGTAGAGCTTGAAAATCTAAATGAACAAATCAAGCATTTGATTGTTTTGGCTATAGAGCAAGTAGGGTTTCTTAACCTTGGCACTACTGACATTTTGGGCCAGATTACTCTGTCGGAGCTATTGTGTGCATTGTGGGATGTTTAGTAGTATCTTTGGCACACACCCTGTGTAGAGAGTTCTCTTTCCCTTTGGGACCAGCAAAGAAATCTTTCCAGATCTTGCCAGGTATTTCCTAGGAGGTTAAAATCCTTTCTCTGTCCCCAGTGGAGAATCGGCGCTTTAGTAGTTTCTTTCTGCCTTCTTACCTTTATTTCCTTTATCATCTATCTGATGAAGTGCACATCACTCACACAGAGCAGCAATGCTGGGCCTGTAGCAGCTCTTTCCTCTGTTCTTAAGCTAGTCGTGACCAGTAAAGATGTGTAGTGCAGTTTTTAAAATTGATCTATTTTGAGATATGAAAGTCTGTCTGTATCTTGAGCTGTGTGCCCAGCTGGTTAAAATTTGGACATTTCAGCTTTGGAAAAGGTAGCTCCTGGAGCCTACCTTACCTATACTTGTCAGTGCCTCTGGTTTGAATGATAATCAGGGGTGGAAGAAAGGTGATCTGTGAGAGTGAGAAGGTGGTCATTTAAAGGGTGGGCACCTGTTGTTGATGAATTTTTAGTTTTATAAAGGTCACTGCAATATAACCAAATAACCCTAAATGCCATGTGTAATGTGTTTTTAAGTATTTGGTAATAATATTTCCATGATTCCTGGAGGGTTTTTTTGTTAAAGCAAAAAAGTTGTCTGAATATGCTGCTTTGCTTCATTGGCTGCTGAGAATACGTTTTAGTGTTTTTTGAGTCCCTTCTGAAATGTTTTCTGTCCAGTATCTAAGTCTGTTAAGGGTGGGCAGGTTATGTGAGATCTCTAATTCTCAAGTTTCCTCACCCTTACAGTTAGAATAATAATTCTTGACTGTGCTGAGATTAAATATGACCATACATAAAGGCTTCACACATGTATGGAATGCAGCAGT
Organism: Cryptoprocta ferox; assembly: GCA_028646485.1. Taxonomy (NCBI): domain Eukaryota; kingdom Metazoa; phylum Chordata; class Mammalia; order Carnivora; family Eupleridae; genus Cryptoprocta; species Cryptoprocta ferox. Next base: position 76,298,235 of record CM053567.1, read on the forward strand.
TGCTCAGTATGCATGTTTAGCTTTTATTGTCATATTTGTTTTACAGTTGTGATACCCTTTTGTGTTGTTAGTTTTAAAAATGACAGTATCTTATGTAATGATTTTCAATTTATATCAGAGACAGAAATTCTAGTTGCTCTCTAGGTAATTTCCTGATTAAATTGTGTTATTGATCATAAAATGTTATAGGTGCCTAGTTAGGATTTTAGAAGCCTGGGCAATGGACATTGTCAATTTTGTGTTAAAGCATAAAATTAGTCAATGTTGCATAACATTTCTCTTATTAATTGCAGCTCTTCTTTATGAATTGTTGTATGAAAAGGTGTTTAAAACTGATGTTAGTAAAATCTTGATGGGACTAGACACCTCTGAAGTAGCTGATGAAAACAGCAGTGAAATATCAGATTCAGAGGATGACAGTTGCAAGTAAGAATGAATTTGAGTCTTCAAATATCTTTATAGTGCCATACAAAGAAACTGTTCAGTAAATGTTTCTGCATGGATTTGCCTCACATAGAGAGATACTGTGAATGGTATTCCTGAAATACAGCTGCCTGCAGTGCCGGTTGCTTTTTTCCTGCCACTGATTTTATCTAATTTCTAGTATAGGACTGTTTTTGAAGTTGATGTTTTTGGTCAATAGGCTCCATTTCTACATAATCTGGATGTATATGTGTAGAACAGATTAGTCCTGCCTATAGTGTGTGTAATGTAAATTTTAAGATTAACTAGTCAATTGTTTACATATCCAGTGATGCAAAATAGCGATTTTTTATATCCTTCACTTACTTTAACATATTTAAAAAATTAATTTATTTTGAGAGTGAGAGAGAGAGAGAGAGAGAGAGAGAGAGAGAGAGCAGGGGAGGGGCAAAGAGAGGGAAAGAGAGAATCCTAAGCAGGCTCCGTGCTGTCAGTGTGGAGCCTGATGTGGGCCTCGAATTCACAAACCAGGAGGTCATGACCTGAGCCAATATCAAGAATTAGATGCTTAACTGACTGAGCTACCCCAGGCGCCCCTCCTTGACTTTCTTTTATTGTTTTTTTTTTTTTTTTTTTTTTACTTAGATAATGCCTTTCTTTTTCTTTTTTAGATAATAAAAATCCCAAGTTGGGGTGTAAGTGTGTGAACAGCTCTGGATAATGCTTCTGTTTAGGTTGTGAACAAGCATCTTTTAACGTAGAGTCTCTGAGGCTTTTCTTTTCCACACAGGATGACAGGACATATTAGAATAGTGATTAAAAGCTTGGGGCTGTGGAGAGCCAAACCTGGGTTCAGTACTGACTTCCTGCCAACTAACTAGACTTGGGGCAAGTTACTTAAATTCACTAGAGACTAAGTCCCAATTCTGTATCTATAAAATTAGGATATATTAGTATTTCCTTGAAGAAGGGAATTTGTAAGAATTAAATGAAATAATGTGTCAAGTGTATAGCCTAATTCCTAGATACTGTGTTCAACATTCATTAGTTTTTATCAACAATATTAAGATATTTACTGTCTATTTTATAAGAACCTACTGTATTCCATTCCTAGTAAAGCTAAAAGTGTATTATTCCTAGTGTGTGAGAGTATGAAGGGATCCTACTTTAAAAAGGAAAAAAAAAGAGTGGCTCACTTGGTTAAGTGGGTGACTCTTGATTTTTGGCTCAAGTCATTGATCTCCTGATTCATGAGTTCGAGCCCCATGTTGGGCTCTGCGCTCATCACCCAGAGCCTGCTTTGGATCTTGTCTCCATCTCTCTGCCCCTCCCCTGCTCGTGCTCGATCTCTCAAAAATAAGTGTTAAAAAAAAGTATATCCTGCTTGGTGTTACAAACTGTGAAACTAGAGAAATAAATGAAATTAAGCCTTAGGGTGTGTAATTCTTCATTAAATACTTAAATGTATTTCTTTGTTTTTTGTTTTTGTTAAAGTTTATTTTGAGAGAGAGAGAGAGAGTGAGCATGTGTGTGAGCAGGGAGGGGCAGAGAGGGAGGGAGAGAGAAAATCTTGAGCAGGCTCCAGGCTTTCAGTGCAGAGCCTGACACAGGGCTTGATCTCACAAACCCTGAGAGCATGACCTGAGCCAAAATTGAGTTGGATGCTTAACTGACTTGAGCCACCCAGGCACCCCTTAGTATATAGATCGATCTCCTTTTATCTGAAATTCCAGGCATTTGTTGAATTACGTTTTTCTGATTCTCATTGGAAAACTTGATTGACTATCATTTCTTTTCTTTGTAAGAGAGAAATGAATTTAGAATCTATGTCTGCTATCGTAAAACTTAATTAGAATAGGCTAACTAACTTGAACAGTTGGAAGTTCTGCTCTATCATTTAACCTGGCACCGGTCTGATTAAGATGTGCTATTGAGCATAGAGGAAGTTGGGAGAAAGTTGGGAGAGAATGACTAGCTTGTGTATAATAAGTAATAACTTATTACCAGTGGTTGGTGCAGAGGGACTTTGGCGCATGCCCTATGGTTGCTGCTAATAGTTTTAGCAACAGTTGGGTCTGAGATGGCAGCTAGCAGATGAATTAGATGAAGTACGGAGTTAAGGGTAGTATGTTGGAGTTTGCAAGAAAAGGTGTGCTTATTGTAATGCACAGTGTTTTCATACTGTGCTAGTGTAGCCCTTGGAACATGGAAGCCTTTTTTAAATTAACTTTTTGTTGCATTATTAATACTTCTTTTTATTTGTGTTGTGTCTGGCTTAAGGAGGACAAGGCTGCAATTAGAGAAGAATGCCACGTAATTGTGGCATGATAGATTGGCATAGTTCGGTAATGAGGAGGAAAAGACCAAGGATGTCACTATACTCTTGTGCCTGGATTCTTTTCACATTCATATTGGTCAATCCTGAAGTAGTGGAAATTGTCGGTGATTTTTTTTTTCAGTCTAGACTGAAGATGCTTGGGGTCTCTTAAATATTGCTGAGGGCATACATTTGGAGTTTGTCCTGAAGACTAGATAGAGATTGATTTAATAAGGAAATGTAGGACAGAAGATAGTAAGTAGTCTCTTGTCTCCTCTCCCATTTGACCTATCACTGTATTCCAGCTTTGCCAACCTCTTGACCACCTTGGTCTTTCCACTTGCTGTTCTCTTGAAACAGCTTGGAATACTGCCTGGAATACTAAATAGTCATATGATTTGCTGTCTCATCACCTTTAATTCTTTATTCAAAAAGGCATCTCAGCAAGTCTCTTCTTAAAATTTTTATTATTTGAGCCTATCTCCACGCTATCACTTCTGCTACCTGCCCCCCTCCCCCCATAGATAGCACTTACCAGCATTTAACATACTTATTACTAAATGTAGTTTGCGTCTGCTTTCATTAGATTGTTGTGGAATATTTTGTTTAGTGGAGCGTCATCTATATATTAAAAGGACATTTTTACATTGAATATTTTATAAGCTCAATTTTTCTATCCACCTAAATTTTATAGTTTTTTTGTTTCTGTTTTTTTCATTGAGCCTTACAATAAGACTTACTGAGGGGCACCTGGGTGACGCAGTTGGTTAAGCATCCAACTTCAGCCTCAGGTCATGATCTCACGATTTGTGGGTTCAGGGCCCACATCCGGCTCTGTGCTGACAGCGTAGAGCCTAGAGCCTTGCTTCAGATTCTGTCTTCTTCTCTCTCTGCCCCTCCCCTGCTTGCTCACGTGCTCGCTCGCGCTCGCTGGTTCTCTCAGAAATATTAAAGAATTACTGTTAAAAGTTTTTGATTTATATCTTACTTGCATACACATATGTGTGTGTGTATGTGTATAAATGCACCTTTATACTAAAAGACTTCTATGAGCTCACTGGAATATAGATTTGACTTTTTGGAACATAACTGTGACTGGAGATTTTTATATGATGTTAGTATAAGTTAATTGCATAAACACATTTTTGTACTTTTAATTAAGGTTATATTTCTTCGTAGGAGTAAAACTACCACCACTAATGATGTGAATGGAGTTAAAGCTTTGTCAAGTGATCAGGTATTTTTCTTAATGGTTTTAACTAGGACTTTCATATAAGCACATGAATTAAGTCTTAATTTTCTTTAACATTTTCAGTGGAGTCAGGATTATCTGAGAAAAATTTTGGTGGCTTCCTAATTTTTTCTTTAAAAAATTTTTTTTAAATTTAAATTGAAATTAGTTAACACAGTGTAATAAGCCTTCCTAATTTTGTAAGCTTTCTTCTTTATTTGATTTTATTCTTACACACATCTCAAAAATGTTTTAAAAGCATTTCTGTGTTGATTGGACTTCCTGACTTTGTTTGTTTAGCACCCGAAAAACAATGGAAACTCTCCTAGCCTTCCTTTACCTAGAAAGGTTCTTAAGTCACTCAATCCAGCAGTCTATAGAAATGTGGAATATGAAATTTGGCTGAAGTCTAAGCAAGGTGAGTTAAAGAAAATCTCTGTATTTTCTGTAAATTTGCTTTGTGGCACTTGAAAATAATTAAGTCAACTTGATACTCTACTGATACTGTTTACAGCTCAACAAAAACGTGATTATTCCATTGCTGCTGGCTTACAGTATGAAGTTGGAGATAAATGCCAAGTAAGTGATTATGTGTAGGAAGAAGATATTTTACTTGAAATCTTATTGTATTCTAATAGGATTTAAGAAAACAGCTCAAGTTTGATGTGTTGTTAATTTGAGATTTTAGAAGATATTTTATCACATACACGTTTTAGTTGTAAATATTTAGCTTTTTGATCCATTAGAATACATTACCAAAATTGTATGTATCTCCATGGCGTCCCATCACATGATCTTTAAGAACAATGTCAGTCTTTGATATTACTTGTTTGAAGGAAGTAGCAATAGCACTTTAGATTTTTAGATATTTTTATTACAGTTAGCAAATTACCAAAATCGATTTGAATTTGACATTACAGGTCAGTTTTATGAAAGTCATCCTGGAGGATTTTGATAGATACATAATGATTTTATGTTGGACTGAGAAAAGAGTGAATAGGAATGGAGTTTTGCCATTTACTTTTAAACTATTGCTCTGGATTTAAGTAGCGATTGGAAAAGGGGAAAGGTGGATTAGATTAGTTTTCAAGTTAGAGTGATTTTGCAATCCTTACTCCGCATTTGACAATGTCTGCAGACAGTTTTTGTAGTCACAACTGGGGAGGTGCTACTGACATCTACTGGATAGAGGCTAGGGATACAGCCAAACATCCTACAGTTCACAAGGCCATTCCTCCCAAGCCCACAACAATCGCTTGTCCAGCCTAGTGTCAATAATGCCAAAGCTGGAGAAACTGGATAATTTCCAAGGTTCCTTTTCTGTCTTGTGTTTGTGAAAAAAATACTATTTCCAAGACAGAAATAACCTATATACACAGAAATACTATTTGGAGATAATGTTCATAAAAAATGGTTTTCATTGAAAAGTGTTGCCTTTTGCAAACTACTTTAAGATAGCCATTGACAAACATTTTTCCTTAACTTGTGGAGGTAACACTCATTGCCTGTGTGGTAAAGTAGTTTGTAAAAAGTAACCGATTGACCAGGATTATATCAGCATCAATGATAGTCTATCTTAAGCACTTCTAAAAGTGTTCTGATTCTGAGGTATTTGAAAGAAGAAGAGGCTATGGTTCATTTAGGTTCTTCCTTATGGAATTGTCAGAAATGTGGTATAATCATAGAACAGAATTGTGGAATTTTTTGTTACTGTGATTTGGAAAAAAACAAGAGAGTAAATGTAGGGCTTAGGCCTCCTCCCTGCCTTCTCACTCCTTAACAGAGAAGAATGCTTATCTTACGCTGAGTCACTAAAACTTACTCATTATTTTAAATCACGCATATTTCCTTTGAGATTGCAGTTGGTTTTAGTAAAATGCATGCTGTTGAGAAAGTAGATGGTAAAGCAGATACTTGGGGTTTTTTTTTTTTTTGAGTATTTTGTTTCTCTATCTTCTAGACTATTTCACTCAGGTAAAATTTAATTGAAATCTGTTATGGAAACATTTTTTTTGCTATGACTCAAAGGTGACCTTTGTTTACTCAAGCATGTAAGATGTGGTGTAGATTTTTGATGCAAATGAACTTCAGAAAGATCTGTTTTATTGTTAATCTCTTGAAGAGAGGAAGCAAAGTGCCCTTTTGTGCTTAATGAATAATGAAACCTCAGCTTTAGGACTTTGATGTAGTAAAAAGGAGTGGGTTAACTTGAAGTGGTGCTGTACGTTTGGGCTCTAGTGCAGTAATCAGTAGGTACCCTGTTCATTGAGTACTGTTTCACTATAGGAAGAAACTTAAAGGCTTTCTCTTGTCACAGCTTGCTATTGGGTAATACAATTGCATATTAGATAACATGTGATGGATCTATTTTTAGGAAGAAAAAGTCACAGTTATACATTGTCAATATTGGAAAAGTAAGACAGTAGTAATTAAAATAATAGTTGCTTGCATTCATAGAGTGGCTGCTGTGTACAATTGCAGCTAGTGTCCATTATGTATATTGTGTGCCTCATTCCATCTCCATGAGTCCTATGATGTAAGTATTATTATTAGCTCCATTTTGCATGGAAGGACACTGAAGCATGCAGTAAGTAACTTGCCAACGGTCATATTGCTGGTAAGTACAAAAGATGGGCCTAGAATCCTGCTGTGTGCAGTGCTATAGCCCTTTGTTCAGAACCAGGACATGCTGCCTCTCTTGTTTGGAGCCTTGATAGATTGTGCTCCTGCTTCTTCCTGGTTTTTACAAAAACAGTTCATAAAATTTTGTAAGTGTAAACAAAGATAAGTTTTTCAGCTAGAGATACAGAGGTCTGGGAGGTCAGAGAAATATTATGGTGTATGCTTTTGAAGTTGGTTTTATTTTTAACAGTGTATGGTCATCTTCTCTCTAATTGAAAACGATAAAAATTTGAAAGGTGATCATTAATGCAAAGGAAGCAGGGGACTGATTTTTCTTTCTGGAATTGTTCAACAGGTTAGGTTGGATCACAATGGAAAATTTTCTACTGCAGACTTTCAAGGGGTTCACTCTGAGAATGGGCCAGTTTTGGTTGAAGAACTTGGAAAGAAGTATGTACTGCTCTTCATCTGAAGCATTTACGGTCTCTTCCATTTAGCTTAAATCATGACTGCTTCTAAATGGCCCTGTGTATTTGTAAATTCAGTCAAAAATATTGCCTCTTAGTAGGAAATGTATTTGTTTAGATCTCTTGAAACAGCAATTTGAATTTAAGTTTTGTGTTTTGTGTGTGAACATATTTGAAAAACTTGTTGCTTACAGTTTAAAATGTGCCGTTTTTTACAAAGGCAGTTTGGGAAATTGACTGTAAATTGTAACTATAAAGTGGGAACATTGGAGGACAAGGGACATACTCATTTCTAATTTTAATTTAGCACTGCAATGCATTTAGATAGTTTTCAGTAAATGTCATATGGAGTAGTGAAGTACTGTGGCTGACTTGCTGCCAGTCTTACTTTGCAGCACTTTTTTTTCAGTTGCTGCTGTCTTTATTAGAAAACAGGGTAGTAAGTCATACCTAAACTTTAGTATGGAAAATATCAAACACACAAATGTAAAGACAGTACAGTGAACTCCAGTATAAGCATCACCCTGTTCAGCAACTAAGAGCGTTTGGTAATCTTTTCTAATCTGTTCTCCCTAACCTCCCCTTTTTAAAAGTGGGAATGGAATTGAGTATTTTAAAGCAAATCCCAGTCACCACGCCATTTCTTAATAGACACTTAAATGGTTATATGTTTCTCTAACGTAGTAAGGACTCCTCCCTCCCTACCTTAACCATAGCACTATCATCACATCTAACAGAATTCCTTTTTAGTTTAATCTTTTGCTTAGATTGTGATTAAAGCTTTTTAGTTTTCATTTTTTCAGGTTAGAAAATATGCTTTTGATTTATGTCACCTTAGTTGACAAGAATCACATCTGGATTGCTAAGTGCTTTGCACTTTAATTTTTAATCTAAGGAACCATAAAACTAAATTCTTTTATAAGTTGAAAATACTTGTGCAGAATACTTAAATTGATCTTCTTTCTAGGAATAGTTTGTTATTATAAGTCTTTCTGGGGCTCCTGGGTGGCTCAGTTGGTTAAGCATCTGACTCCTTGATTTTGGCTCAGGTCATGATCTCAAGATTCAAGAGATTGAGCCCTGTGTCAGGTTTGTGCTGAAGTGCAAAGCCTGCTTGGGATTCTCTCTTTCCCTTTCTTTGTGTGCTTGCCCCTTTCTCTCTCTTTCAAATAAATAACCATTAAAAAAAAATAAGGGTTTTTCTTTCTTTTGAAGACACTCCCCGAAGAACCTCAAACCACCTCCCTCAGAAAGCTGGAACACCGTATCAGGGAAGAAGATGAGAAAAGCTTCCACTTCTGGACAGAATTTCCACTCTGGTTAGGATTTTGTCAGATTAATCTTTCTTTGGAGGAGGGGTGATGGTACTTGGGCTTTTTTTTTTTTTTTTTTTTTTTTTTATATACAGGAAAATGATGAGGTATTTTTGGCTTCTTGTCACAGACATGGATTACAGAGGGCCAAAGAATCAAAGCAAGCCAATAAAAGCTCCATCAACACTACCTCCTCGACTCCAGCATCCTTCGGGAGTAAGACAACATGCATTCTCTAGTCATTCTGCAGGGTCACAGTCTCAGAAATCCTCCAGCGAGCACAAAAATCTTAATAGGACACCCTCACAGATCATAAGGTAACCTTTCTGAATGTAAGAGAAATGTAAATTGAGAAGCATTTCTTTCATGTGCCACATTACATGCTTTTAAACATTTACAACTTTTTGTTCATTTATTTGTCTATAGTATATTAAAAAGTATTGTTGATAAAGTACATGTGAAAATTTTAGTTCTTGATAATTACCCAGTTCTCTTCAGATAAGTATTTTAGGGTAAGCCATCTTTATTTTTGAATAATTTTTTTTTCAAATGATTTGGGAGACCTTATCATAGCCAAATCTTACTCTTGCGCTTAATTGTTTTCTGGTAGCTTGTAATATGTTAAATGCTGAATTTCAAATTGTGTTCCTGTTCCTTGGGTGGGGATGTTCCCTTTATATACTCTTTGTGCAGGAACTTAACCAAAATGGTTGGTTTAGTTTGTTCTGATAAGGTTGGGTTGTTTGTGGTAATGTGTTTTATTGAATGGGGCTACAAGTTTTGTAAGTAAATGTAATCATGAATAATAGCAATCTCAGTGAATATCCAGAGACAGATGCACTTCAGGATCATACTTTTCCTGTGCAGTGGATTTTATTTTTTCTCTAATCTGCCTTTTTGTGGAGTAGTTTATAGCCCTTTGGAGGAACTTTATTTCAGAAGATGTGTTTTAAGTTGAGGCTGTCCTTTTCATGCAAACTTGGCCATGACTCTTGTGGGCTCTGGAGCCCTCCTAGGTTACTTTGACCAGTGTCTTCCCCGTTCCAAGCTTCCGATCCCCAGTTGCTTGAACAGTTAAAGCATCAGCTTATGTGTTTGCTGAGCTCTAGCTCTGGTTTTTAGTTCCTTTATTTTTAGCTTTTGGGCATTCCCCTTTCTTGGGAATATACTGAACTTTTTATCATTAAAGACAGCTTATGTAACACTTACAGACAATTGTAGGTTCCTAGGCTGACATATTACAAATACTGTCTTAGTTTTCTGGGGCTGTTGTAGCAAGGTACCACAAACTGGGTGGGTTAAAGGATAATAATTTTTTTTAGTGTTTATTTTTGAGAGAGAGCAAGCGAGCGAGCGTGAGTGAACAGGGAAGAGGCAGAGAGAGAGGGAGACAGAATCCCAGGCAGGCTTCTTGCTGTCAGGAGCAGAGCCCAAAGCAGGGCTTGAGCCCACAAAATGTGAGATCATGAGCTGAGCCAAAGTCGGATGCCCAACTGACTGAGCCATTCACGTGTCCCAACAATAGAAATTTATCTTCACTGTCCTGGAGGCTAGAAGTCTGAAATCACGTTGTCAGCAGGGCTGTGTTTTTTCTGAAGGCTGTGGGGGAGAATCCATTTCATGCTATCCTGTCTGGTGCCTACAGTCCTTGGTGTTTCTGGCTTGTGAATGCATCACTCCTCCGCCTCTGTCATCACATACAGTTCTCCTTCTGTGTCTGTCTCTCTTCTAATAAGGATACCAGTCATACTGGGTTTAGGGCCCACCGTATCCTAGTATGACTTCATGTTCACTTGATTACTTCTGTAATGACCCTATTTTTATATACAGTCATTTGCACAGGTACCAGGGTTTAGGATTTGAATATATCTTTTTGGAAAGCACAGTTTACTCATAAAAAACACCAATACTTCAAGTCTATTACATTTTTCTTTTTAGTTTAACACCCTGTTAAGGGTAGAAAATTATAGTGGTCAAAGTCTAAAACATTCAAAAATTTATTTATTCTGATAATTCTTCCTATCCCTATTTTCCCAGTGATCTAGTTTCCTTCTGCAGAGGCAACCAGTGTTAGCAGATTCTTGTGTATCCCTGCAGGGGTATTTTACATATTTGTAAAAAGTAGATATATATTCATAATCCAACTTTCCGAAAGTTCTAATGACCATGAATGATTAAAAATCATTCAGAAGAGGGGTGCCTGGCTGGCTCAGTTGGTTAGGCGTCTGATTTTTGATTTTGGCTCAGGTGTGCTCGGGTCATGATCCTCATGGTCGTGAGATTGAGCCCTGCATCTGGCTATCAATGTGGAGCCTGCTTAGGATTCTCTCTTTCTTTCTCTGCCCCTGCCCTACTTGCGTGCATGCACTCTCTCTCAAAATAGATAAGCATTAACAAAAAATAAAAAAGTCATTTAAAAAAAATCATTGAGAAGATGTTACTTCATCCCTGAAGGTTAGTCATACACACACAGTCCTGAGAATTGGCCTGGACAAAGAATAGTCAGGGGCTTGAATTCTTGGCAAACTCAGCAATAATGGTAGGGACATTCAGGGCTCCTGGTGGGTTATTGCTCCCCACAGACAGAATTGGAGCCATTAATCAAGTAGTTGTGGCTAAAGTCTGTTGTGTGGTCGTTAGACTCCATTAACATATGGTGGCTTCTTATTCAAAGCAGGTAAAGTATTTAAGAGGACTAACTTATTTTGAATATTAACTTTGGAAACCTAAAAATATGAAGTAAATACAGGAATGTCATAGGCCAAATTGAGATTTTCCTTTAATCAAATTCTCACTTTTTTAATAGACTAGGAAAGGAACCTTTTTTTCCCCTTGAACACAAAGATACTCTTTAGTGTTTTAAATATTAAAGAAAATACACATGTACTACTAAATGACCAATTTATAGTTTTGTTTACCACAAATTGAATTTATGTCCACTGTGTTTCTTTTGTTTTATCCAGTCTCTCAGGAATTGGTAGAATAATCAGGCAATTGTGAAATGTCTTTGTCTTACTAGGATCTTTTTTTTCTTTTTTTAATGTGTTAGCTGTATATTAAAACACTTGATAGGAGAAGGCAGTGGGTGATATATAGATAAAAAGCTTCAAAGAATTTTTGACATTGTGACTGATTACATAGGAACCTATTGTATTTGCAGTTATTATGCCTTCTCCACTGTGGTTGTGAGGGTGAATTTTAGTAGTATACTGAAATAAATGTAGAGACTGCTGATGATTGAATACTCAGTAATAATAATAGTAACAATTCTATATAATGAAAAACCTAAAGTATGGAGTTTTATACCTAATAGTCCAGCTGATTTAAGCCCATTGGTTTATCTTGAGTTTATTTCTTACATTTAACACATCAGTTTTGAATTCTTTTAGTTATAGAATAAAAGAAGTTGAAATGTTGGGTGTGAGACCTCACTTTTTCATTTTTTACTGATAATTGGTCTCTCCCTTTGGAGATAATAAAATATAATAGAAACTAGCCTAGGATTGACATGTATGCTTTCATTGTGGAAGTGCTGAAAAGGAGTAATGTCATTGCTGACTATCTCTTCTCTAGCAAAATTCAAATAGGGGGGCGCCTGGTTGGCTCAGTTAGTTGGGCGTCCGACTTCGGCTCAGGTTATGATCTCACGGTTCCTGGGTTCGAGCCCCGCCTCGGGCTCTGAGCTGACAGGTAGCTCAGAGCCTGGAGCCTGTCTTCGGATTCTGTGTCTCCCTCTCTCTGACCCTACCCTGTCATGCTGTCTGTCTATCTGTCTCTCTCTCTCTCTCAGAAATAAATAAAACATTAAAAAAATTAAAAACAAAATGCAAATAGGAAGGATTTGGTTTGTGGTGGGTGAGGGTGAGATGGACAGTTTTGGGTGATGGGACACAGTGTAAGAGTAGTGTTAGCTTTCTAGAGATGTGTGGGACTTGCTGAATCCTCTCTGGGATCTGAGAAAGACTGGTCTAATTAAGATTATGAAGGTCGACATTTGCTCCTCTGCCCTTTTTTTTCCCAATTGGAGTTGACATCTGCTCTATTGGAATTAGGGTATGATTTTAAGTGGGCCTATCCAAAGACATGAAAAGGGTACTTGTAATTTTGGAGGTTAAAAAAAATCACACGGCATTATTGTGTCCTCACTCTTTAAAGGCAGGTTATGTTTTTGTATTGTGACAGCATGTTTTACCTGTAGGTTTTGGATTTTCATTTCCCACTGTTGTGGAACTGTTTGACATGGTAGGAATAGTATTCATACTGCCAATATAAGCCATATAAACACATTAGAGTTATGTTATAGGCTACTAAACTAAATTTTTTGTCATCCTTCTTGGACCAGACTTAAATAAGGTGATGATAGTCTTATTTGCAGTTATTACCTAGTTTGGTGTATTTTAATTTTTCTTCTTTTCAGCTTTCTGTTTCTCTCGGTATCATCCAAAAAGCAGGAGGATGGGTCCTGGTGTCTGCTTTGAATGTTTCCCTTTACTTAATACAGAAAATGACAGTGCTCTTGAGTTCTAAATTAAATAACTTTTTCTTTTAAAAGTGAATTATATGAATATTGGAATATGGCACAGAGTGTATATAAGTGGTTAAATTTCTGCCCTGATGAAAAGAAAAAAAAATCTCAATTACTTTTGTATCACTTGGAAGTGAGCTATATTTTTCTTTTCTTTTTTCCCCTGCTGTTGTTAGTCTTCTTGACTCATGTCGCCTGAGCTACAGGAGCTTCCATTTACTAAACATATATTAGGTCGCCAAAAATTCTGTAATATCATAGTGTAGCTAAAGTAGTCAAATATTGTATTGCAGAAAAGGTTATTTTATTTTAGGTACTTAACACATTTTGTCTTTTTTTTTTTTTCATGACGAGAATGTTTTATTTGACAGAAAACCTGATCGTGAGAGAGCTGAGGATTTTGATCACACGAGTCGAGAATCTAACTATTTTGGCCTCTCCCCAGAAGAGCGCAGAGAGAAGCAAGCTATAGAAGAATCTCGTTTACTCTATGAGATTCAGAACAGAGATGAACAGGCTTTCCCAGCCCTTTCCGTATGTATAAAAAGAGATTTTAAAGGTTGTTTAGAAGTTTTTCCTTAATACAGTTTTTATATGAAACCATAGTTTCTAATGGTAGGTTAGTACTTTTTAAACTGAAAATTACCTTAAAGATCATTTAGTTGCTTTTCCTTTTTACATTATTCATGAAGAAGATGAGGTCTGAAGATACTACTAGTTGTTGGCAGAGTTGATGCAAGTAAATTGGTTAGCTCACTTCCAGTTTAGTATTTTTCTTGAACCAAAACAAAATACATCTATTAGTTATGCAGTAGATGTTCACATACAGTAAAAAAGATACATCTATAAAATTAGGAAACTCTTCAGTGGTCAGGACCTAATAATATAGAAGAAGAGTTGTCATTCAGAGTGTTTGCTGTTGGGAGGTGCTAGCACATGTAACCCCTTGGCTTTGCCCTTGGTCTGTGTGTCAGATGCTGGGCTATGACGGATACTTCTCTGATGAAAGAAATGTTCTCTACCTTTGGGTTTCTTCATTCTTTTCGGGGAGTCAGAAGGAGTCGGAAAAACAGTTCTGAGAGAGAGTGAAGTAAAATCCTCTGTGAGGAGGGTGCATTGGCAGCACAGGGAAAAAGGTAACCAATTGAGTTTGGGAGCATTGGGAACCCTGTGCCTGTGGTCTTTTAAATATTGGTAAGTAGTAATAAGGGCTTTGTGATTCAGAATTGTGGTTGGGCACTTTCTTCTTAACAGTGGGTTAAATCAATACAATAGAATGTTATAGGAGGCTGCCAGGTATACCAGTATAAAACATTAAAGCACCATACACTCCTTCTCTGTCCTCTGATCTCTGTGGAATACTTTAGAGGTGTCAGATAAAGTATAAATCATTTATGTTTGCGCTCCTGGCTTTTTTTTCTTTTTTTCCTTTTTGGTGTTGCAGTTATTGTTAGTGGGTGGTAAAAATTTTTTGATTATTAAAATGGTTCTCATACTCACCATTTTTAGACCTGTAAACCTGTCTTGGACTTGGTAGAGACTCAGGTTTGTCTTCTAGAAAACTCCTGCCACAGAGGGCTGAAATCCTATTCTCAGCTGTGTGCAACGTTTATTCACAAAGAGCTAGAGGAGGAAAGGACTTTCAGTGATACATTAGCTTAGAAACCTGACTTATTCCAGTCCCTTTGTTTCACCAATTAGAAGGTTGGATCTCATGCAGAACTTAAGTGATTTGCTGACAGCATTTCAGTGATAAGAATCCTAGTGTACTGTATCTGCTAGTTTGCACTTGGGCATTTTTCCTTTCCCTCACAAAGGACTGTGGCCCCACAGTGGCTACTTTTGAAGGTTGATATGAAGGGTGCTATTCTTGGTGCAAAGAATGTAAGTGTAAGTAGCAAGGTGAAGGTTTGGTAAGGGTGACTTCCCGAAGGGGGATGTGAAGAAGTCTCCTAATTTAGGCTGAAGGTCTGATTGTCTAATATTTTTGATTTATTAATAAGGCTGTTGCTGTAGAGTATATAGTTAAACATGAAACCTGTGTCCCATTTTTTGTGGTTTTGGAAGTATAAAGACATAGGGCTATGAATATTGAGATTTTTAATCAGCTGTATGAAGAGTAAGATTAATTACAAGACTTTTGTTCATATATTTGTGGGTAAATCTTTAAAACAAAGTGTTTGGTTTTTGTTCATTTTAAGAGCTCATCAGTCAGTCAGTCAGCTTCTCAGAGTAGCAACCCATGTGTCCAGAGAAAATCGTCACATGTAAGTGATAGAAAAGGAAGCAGGCGGAGAATGGATACCGAAGAACGGAAAGATAAAGGTATGTTATTTCATCATTTGAAAGCAGATGCTAGAGCTCTGTGTCTGGTTTAAAGTCATACATTGGGAAAGAACCCTTTTTAAATCATTAAACAGTGTAATGTCATGTATCTCACCGTTGCAGAGACACGTTGACTCAAGCTAAAGCATGTTAAATGTTATTCTGAAAACTGCATTTTTCACTGACTAAACACAGTTCAAATAGTCCTTTAGGCTTTGTCTGTATTCGTATTTTATTCTCTCCTCAGACCAGGCCTGTCTAGTGGTTGATACTGTTTCCTTTTTTTATCTTGGTCTGTTACAGACTCTGTCCATGGACATACGCACTTGGATAAAAAACCTGAGCCAAGCACATTGGAGGTAAATAGTAATTGCATCTTTTCTTTCATTTTTTCCCCCATAAACGCTGTGATAGTATAGCAGGAAGATGTAGAAGGAGATGTTGGAGGTGATTTCATCATTTCATAACTAAGTGTTATTATAGAAGTAGAAAGCAGAGGAAAAAATTGGGAAAGGATGATAGTGCTTGAGGAAAATTCACTCTCAAATTATAACCATTTCTTCAAGGCTACACAAGGACCATCTATCTGAATTGGTGGAGAGTGGCTTTTACTTTCCATTACTTTATATAGGTTGAGATTAAATTAAACGATTTTTGAAACCATGTTCCCAGTAAAAACTGCCTAATAGTTTGATATGATCAAGATGTGCAGGCTGAGTTACCTACCTGTTTAAGACCAGGTATAATTGAAAAAATATTTAGTTGTAAGAGGGTTCAGTCAGGTGCAGGTAGGGTGAACTATACAGACAACCATGATTATCATAGAATTTTGGTCTTTGAAATATAAAATTTCGCTTTTGTTTTGCTTCCAAAGAATATTAGTGATGATAAATGTACAAGAGTTTTGTCACCATCAAAGTCAAAGAAATTAGAATGCCCACCTGCAGAGCAAGTAAGTACGTTGTTGAATTTGACATCGAATGCTTCATTCTTGAAATCCTTTCTTCTTTTTTTTTTAATGTTTATTTGAGAGAGAAAGAGCAAGTGGGGGAGGGGCAGAGAGAGAGAGAGAGGAAGAGAGAGAATCCTAACAGCCTCCATGCTGTCAATGCAGATCCCAACATGGGGCTTGATCCCATGAACCTGAGATCCTGATCTGAGCCAAAATCGAGTCAGATGCTTAACCGACTGAGCCACCAAGGCACCCCTGTTTTTTAAACATACAAAGAAGTAAGAAACCTTTGAATTTAGCTTGGATCATGATCTCATAGTTAGTGGGATCAAGCCCAGCATTGGGCCCTTTGCTTAGCCGTGGAGCCTGCTTAGCATTCTCTATCTCCTGCTTCTCTTCCCCATTCTGTCTCTAAAGTAAAAAAATAAAGACAAAAACAGAAATGGGAGGACATACTCTAGTGTCATAATTTGGGTACAGTTATTCATCTATAATTCTTTTGTCATTTAGAATGTTCTCATTTTTTGTGGACTTTATTATTGTTATTTATTTATTTTTGTTTTTGAGAGGAAAACAGGCTCCTTGCTGTCTGTGCAGAGCCTGAGGGGGGGGTTCATATCTCATGACAGTGAGATCATGACCTGGGCTGAAATCCAGAGTCAGACACTTAACGGACTGAGCCACCCAGGTGCCCCTTTAAGATTATATTTCTTTATTTTTATTTTTTAAAAAAAAGTTTATATATTTATTTTTGAGAGACAGAATGCAAGCCGTGGGCGGAGGGGGGGCGTGCAGATAGAGAGGAGGGAGATGCAGAATCCAAAGTAGGTTCCAGGCTCTGAGCTGTCAGCACAGAGCTTGGCATGGGGCTCGAGATCGTGACCTGAGCCGAAATCCGATCCTTAACTGACTGAGCCACCCAGGCGCCCTTTAAGATTTTATTTTTAACTAATTTCTGTACACACTGTGGGGCTTGAACTCACCATCTGAAGAGCTGCATGCTCTACTGATTGAACCAGCCAGACGCCTGTTATAGAATGTTATTTATTAAAAAAATTTTTTTAATTGTTTATTTTTTTTAGAGAGAGAGTGTGGGGGTGGGCGGCAGACAGAGGGAGACACAGAATCTGAAGCAGGCCCCAGGCTCTGAGCTGTCAGCACAGAATCCGAGGCGGGGCTTGAACCCACGAATCATGAGATCATGACCTGAGCTGAAATCAGGAGACGGGTGCTTAACTGACTGAGCCACCCAGGCGCCCCCTGGAATGTTTTTTTTTTTTTTTTTATAATCACCATTTTTAGACATAGAAGCTGTACTTGTGAATTGATTTTGAATAAATTATATATGTTGTCTTGTACCTTTATAGTAGGTTGGGTTGGCTTAAAAATTAGGTTTTTGAAGGGAAATTACAAATTTCTACTTAATTTTAAAACTTCCAAAAAAGTTGTCTGAATCTTTAACACTTTATAGAAGGGAGGGAATGTGATGATTGACAAGATTAGAAAAATTTACATTTAGAAAATAATACCACAGTTTATACAAATTGAGTGAAGGAATTTGAGTTCTACTAGATTTTTGGTTCTCAGTCTAATACAGGAATAAAGTTCTTAGTCCTTCCTTGCCTTTCAGTTAATATTCTTCATGTTCACTGGAAAGCATACAGTTTATGGTATGTCTTTGTCTGAAGAGCAGTTCTAAATAACTCATGAATTTCAAAATGATTTCAGTGATTTTTGCTTTCTTTCCTGAAAAACATTATTCAAGATGCTTTAGAGTTTGATTCTGTCTCTTCCAGGTGTCTTCTGTGACTTTTGGTAGGCAATTCTTGGTTAGGGTTAAATTTGTTTGTGTGGAAATTTTAGCTACTGTATTTTTCTTTCGTTTCTAAGATCAGAAAAATCTATGTAGAAGCTACAGTTATGTAAAAGGCAGCTCAGGGTACATTTGGTGTTAAAATTAGTGTTAAGCAAAATGAACTTTTGTCTTTTTCCACCCCCTCTCTTAAAGAAGCCAGCAGAACATGTGTCTTTGTCAAATCCAGCTCCCCTTCTAGTTTCTCCAGAGGTACATCTAACTCCTGCGGTGCCTTCTTTACCAGCCACTGTGCCAGCCTGGCCAAGTGAACCTACAACTTTTGGACCAACAGGTTAGATAAGAATTAAAAAGTTCCTTGAACCAGCAAACAAAAGCTTTCCAAGTCAGAGACTTTTAAGTTCCTTATTTTTAAACTTTTTAAGTTGTTTTTTTAAAAAGTCTTTTCTTAAGTAATCTTTATATCCAACGTGGGGCTCGAACTCAACGACCCCATGATCAAGAGTTGCACACTGCTGACTGAACCAGCCAGGCACCCCAGAGACTTCAAATTCTTGATAGCTTGACCTCAGAGCATGGTTAGCTGTGTGGAGCCTCACAGAGCTTTTTTGTGATCCTCTGTTTTGCTCTGCTTCTAGTGTGGGAGGACCAGTTTCATTTGGTATTCATTTGAGATGTGCCCTCAAAATTTCAGGAGCAAGGTGTTTGAGCTGGTTGTCTCTACTAGTTGCTCAGCACTGACATCCCAGTTCGCATTTTCCATTGACCAGCACTTTATACTCCCCCTGCCTCATCCATTGAATCTTTTGCCAGGCTCTGTGTCTTGCACGTGTTTGTAAGAGCTACTATTAGAAGACTGACTCAAAGCTTGTTTCCTGGGCTCATTTCCTCCCGTGTGTCTAGGAGGGTTCTTCGTTGGTATAAAAGGCGCTTCTTTAGATTGCTTTAATACCTTTTTATCAGCTATGTTAGTTGTACAGCATTCTTTACCTTTTAGCTTAATTGTAACCTTATGTTGATTTGTAGGGAGAAGAATTTTCACCTTTTTATACCTTTTGATTCCTTTTCCTTTCTTTTGTTAGGTGTCCCTGCTCAAATTCCTGTTTTGTCAGTGACACAGACTCTGACCACTGGACCTGATTCTGCTGTGTCCCAAGCTCATTTAACACCCTCTCCAGTTCCTGTGTCAATACAGGCAGTTAACCAGCCCTTGATGCCTTTGCCTCAGACATTGAGCCTTTACCAGGACCCACTCTACCCTGGGTTTCCTTATAACGAAAAGGGAGATCGAGCCATTGCACCACCTTATTCACTGTGTCACACCGGGGAGGACCTGCCTAAAGGTGAGATCCTCTTCCAAGTTCTAAATGATTTTATTTATCAAATACTGATAACGGGTTCAGAGGGAAATGTGAAATAGGGGTCCGAGGTTACTGAGTAAGCCGAAGGGCTGACCATAAGAAGGAGAGGAGGATTTGGCTTATCAGGCATTCACTTTGTTGTTTCAGCTTGTGTTTGACTGGGATATGGTTATGGTGTATTTAGGAACTATCCCTCCCCTATATCATTTTTTTCAAAAAAGCCTAAAACCGTTTCGAATTAAATTTTAATAATGTCATCAACTAGGTAACTAAACATTACTGAGTTTTCTCATCACTGAACTGGGTTTTGAGACCACTCCTCTATTTTTCCATGAAAAAATGAGATTTTTTAAAGGACTTGTAGTTTGCAAAATTTTCTATCTGTAGAAAAATTGAAAGAGTAATGCCGTACTTTATGCTTTTTACCTTGATTTTTGTGGACAATTTTGTTGTATTAGTGGTTTGATTGTTTGAGTCTATGGATAACTGGTTAATGTCAAATGAATGCCTGCTAATGTTATGTTATTAACGAGTTAGGTTTATGTCAATTTTCTTCTTATCCCCCATTTTTATTTCATGATTTTTAAAACCCCATAGAGAAGTTGAAAAAGAAATACACTGAACACCTGAGTTTCCTTCACACAAAATTAATTTTAATCAGATAAAAATCTCAAGCCATTTTAGGACTTAGATAATCTGACAAAGCATATTGAACCTGGAATTACCTTATAGTCACAGAACTTGGTTTTGGTTATTACAGTTTTTACCTATGTTTTGTATTACAGGTTAGAGGGAACAATTTGAGTAGGCAAAATTATCTTTAGAGCTATATATTGTTTGAGGATATGGGAAAAAAACCCTTTTTGAATGTATAATTTTAGTGATTATTATGTTGTTTACTTTTAGATAAGAACATTCTTCGATTCTTCTTTAATCTTGGTGTAAAGGTATTTACATTTTATCATTTTAAAGTTATTTTTAGGTTAATACTGTTTTAGATTATTAGTATTTAAATAATCTTAACTCTTACCCTGTCGGTGAATAACAACCTAAGATTTACTAGATCACGGTATTTTAAGAACTAGGATTTTCAGTACTGTTATCATTTGGTTTTGATAGTGGATGAGGCTCTAGAACTTGCTTGCTTTTCCTTTTAACTGGAATTGGTTTAACCCTGTAAGTATATTCGGTAAACAGTCCTTATCCCTGGGGCAGCCTAGTGAAAATGCCCTCATTGGGGGATTCAGTGAAAGATCTGGGTTTGAAATTCTGTGCCATCACTTTTTAGCTGTATATCTTTGGGCAAGTCATTTAGTGTTATCTTAGTGTAGCTTTTTTCATTTGTGTTATGTGGATAATAATTCTTCCACCTACCTCATTTGTTGAAAGGATCGAAGGAAAGACCTTGTGAAAGTTCTCCTGTGGGACGTGATGTGTTCACTGGCATAGCAGAGGTATCCTTTGGGAAGTAGTCAGCCTAGAAATAGCTTGCCTTAGAAAGAAAGGCTGGAGACCTCTATGTCCTTGTCGATGTTTGTTAGCTCCCATCTTGGATTAATTTCTGTGGGTTTTAGACTATTAAAATATGAAATGAAGTCTACCAGTTCATACAAAGAGAGTTAATTTCATCATCACTGTATTTGTTGCCTCATTTTATATTTACCTAGTTGGGTTTAGGTTAATTTGCCAATTAACTGGTGCAGTTTTCTTTGGTGGTTAGCTGGCCCTTTGTAGGGGAAGGATTTGGATTATTTTCAGTGTTACCTTCTCTAACTGGAAGTCTGACTTTAATCCTTGCCGTTGGAATGTCCGTGGGGCTGGCTCCTAGACCTGTAGAGTCTTAACACTGTTGGTCATCTACTTCTATACCAGTATTTTTCTGGTAGAACAGAAAGGTCCAGACGAATTGACTACTGGCATGAGGTCACACAGTGAGTTTAGTGGTGGAACCAGAATACAAATGCAGACTACAAAAGCCAAACAGTCAGTGATTGAGCTATTCAAAGCTGGCAGCTCAAGTGCTTGATGGTGGTTGTTTCTGGGACCTGTACCACCCCAAATTATTTCTATGCAATTATATCCAAAGGATAGAGTTAATGATCATGACAATCTGTGGGTGGGTTCATTTATTGTCTCCTGTCACCTCAGTACCAGGACTTTGGGTTTGTTTCCAGTTAGGAATAAAGAATGAATCTTAGAGCAGTGATTGAATTTTGTAATTCCTTTTCATGTTACACATCACAGTGATTATATAGTCTTGGCAGGCACGAGACACTTGATGCACTCACTCTAAACTTCCCCACACCCTTTTGTTTATGTTACTGTTTTTGTGTCTTTTAGGCATATAGTTGTCCTATGTGGGCCCCGCATTCTTACCTGTACCCTCTGCACCAGGCCTACCTGGCAGCCTGCAGGATGTACCCAAAGGTCTCTGTCCCTGTGTATCCTCCAAATCCTTGGTTCCAGGAAGCTCCTTCTGCTCAGAATGAAAGTGATTGTACCTGTACTGATCCACACTTTCCTATGCAGACTGAGGCCAGTGTTAATGGTCAGATGCCACAGGCAGAGATTGGACCGCCAACATTTTCTTCACCTTTGGTTATCCCTCCATCTCAGGTGTCTGAAAGTCACGGACAGTTGTCTTACCAGGCTGATCTTGAATCTGAAAACTCTGGGCAGCTTCTTCATGCTGAATATGAAGACTCACTAAGTGGCAAGAATATGTTCCCACAACCGTCCTTTGGACCTAATCCATTCTTAGGCCCAGTTCCCATTGCACCTCCTTTCTTTCCTCACGTTTGGTATGGATACCCTTTTCAGGGATTTATAGAAAATCCAGTAATGCGGCAGAATATTGTCATGCCCTCTGATGAGAAAGAATTGGATCTGCCCCTGGAAAATCTGGATCTGTCTAAAGAATGTGGTTCTGTTTCAGCAGTGGATGAGTTTCAGGAGGCTAGAGGCGAAGGCACACATTCTCTCCCTGAAGCCAGTTTGAGTAAGCATGAGGGCCGGGCGGAGCAGTCATCCCAGACACCTAAGGCAGATCTGGCATCAGCTTCTATCCCTCCTGTAGCAGAGGAAAAGGCTCATCTTCCCACTCAGATTCTAAACCGGGAGAGAGAAACTGTGCCTCTTGAACTTGAACCTAAAAGGACCATTCCAAGTCTGAAGGAAAAGTCAGAAAAAGTGAAAGATCCTAAGATTGCTGCTGATGCGGTCAGTGGGGCCAACTCTGTGGCTAGCAGAGTGCAAAGACCAAAAGAAGAGAGTTCAGAGGATGAAAACGAAGTATCTAATATTCTGAGAAGTGGTCGATCCAAGCAGTTTTACAACCAGACTTATGGAGGCAGGAAGTATAAAAGCGATTGGGGCTCTTCTGGTAGAGGAGGGTATCAGCATGCGCGCGGTGAGGAGTCCTGGAAGGGGCAGCCAAGCAGAAGCCGAGATGAAGGTTATCAGTACCATCGGAATGTCCGAGGACGGCCCTATCGCGGAGATAGGAGGAGGTCTGGGATGGGAGATGGCCATCGGGGACAAAACACCTGATGGTTGCTGCTGTGGTATTTTAGAACAGAAACCTCTTCTTAGGTGGAATGTTTCTGAAGGCTTTAACAAAATCGTTAAATAAAAACCCACGTTGGAACTATCTCCTCCCCTCCCCCTTTACCCTTACTCCCATCCTGGACAAGAGATTTTGGATATGCGTTCAAGGGGCAGGTGAATTCCTGGCATTGCCATTTTTCTTTGTTCAAAATCTGTTAATCAGGTAACTGCCCCCATAAAAAGTAGAAAATAAGTTTGTTAAAGTATTTTTTATAAACAGCTTAATATAAAACTTAGACTTAGTGTTTGGTTTTTTTCCTTATATAAGTTTAATTTCAGATGTTGGAAATGTGTGCTTTATAGTGTTTACTAAAGTGACAAGAAAAATATACCATTTGACACACTATAGATTCCAAAACATAACATTGCACCAAATAGAAATGTATATTTTATTATGCAATGCCTTAGTCATAAACTGGGCTCAAATAATTCTTAGCCTAAAACACTGTTGTCTTTTGAAATGCTTCCAACCCAAAGGCCTTTCATCTCAATATCTGTCAAACTTGAATAATGTCTTCTCTTTAATATTACACATAAGGCAGCCTATTAACCTGTGTCTTAGAAATGTTGTATATAGTTCTTTTAATATTCATAGGGTATATTTTTGAATTTTGGTGAGTATTTGTTGAACTTGAGATCGCATACAAGACAGATGTTTAAGAAATAATAGGAAATCTAATGAAATGGCTGTTTCCACCAAGAATTCCTAGCACTGGTGTAAATATCATGGTGCCTACTTGAAGAAATGTAGATGCTATGCATTTTGAAAATAATCTGCATCTGTTAAAACTGCAGAAGTTTTTTAATGCCACTTTAACACTAATGCACTGACAGATTTAAATATTTTGTGAGAAGAAATGTTAAAAAATTTTTAGCTTGACAGGTTTCTATGGAGTTACTGTGTTTTGTTTTTCTCTTTGCACCATTGGTTATGTGTATCACTTTACATTTGCATGTTCAATTTGTCACATGCCTGGAACTATTGTACAAAAAAAGGATGATTGTGATTTCTAGTTATCTTCTAGAGGATGCTGCTAGAAAATGGTTGCTTTGCATTTTATAGCTTGTTATCCCTTCCGTAACATTTCTCTTCTGATTCTGCTTCTTTTCAGTCTTTGCAGTATTCATGGAAATTCCCTTTGCATGTTGCACTCTGTTCTCAGTTGGAGATTTAACTCTCAATCAACACAGTATTCATGCATCTGTTAAAAATAACTGTAGCTTATGTTTCTTATTTGTACATACCAATGTGAAAAATCTACACTTTTTTTATGTTTTCTTTTGATCAGGAAGTTTGAGTGCTATGCAAATAATGTAGTAATTTCTCTTTGCATGCCATGTGTAATATACCTGGCCAAAAATAGATTTTTTTTAATGGCAAATTACTTTTAAAAGCAAATACAATTCACTTGAATTTGACAAACTGAAGCAGATGAGTTCTCTGGGTTCTCTCCAGTAATGTTTGGATGCCAGCTAGGCTCAGTTGAATCTCCACTGTACTGTAATAATGGTTATTTACCTCTGTGTGGTTTTAATTACCTAATGTCTGTGTAACTGCTGATTTGAGTAGTGATTAGTATTTAGATGTTTTGTGATATAGGATTTTAGAGAGCACTTTGAAAGATAACATTTTATTATGATGGTGCTAGGTAGAAATTTGTAAAGATGGATGGTCTTGTGGGAAAGAAAAAAAATTTGAGAGAACTTGTTGAAAGGAATTTCTGTTGTCATCTTCTAAGCTAGAACAATTGGGGAAAGTACTGCCGAAGCCATTTTTTTCTTAGTAAAGTTGTTAATGGAATGAGATTATAGGGTCCTCCACTTTCAGCTTATGATTTTTTATATGTCATATTAGTTTACCTGATAATTTTTATGAAAACACGTTTAGATTATAATGACCAGATTTAAACGTTCAAAGTTTGATCTCAGGAGTCCAAAAGAAATTGCTCTTTCCAGTGTCTTTGATCTTACTGACTGAGATTTGATCGGTTTCTTCTGGACACGTCTCAGAATTGGATAGGAAAGAATATTGTTCATTTTATCACCGTCCCTGTGTCTTACCTCAGTTGAGTAACAGAATATGTAGTTCCTGCAGGAAACGCTGATTTGCTTCCTGTTTCCCAGATCTTAACCTCCAGGACATGACGGAAGCAGTGCTGAAAAAGAACTTTAGAAGACTATACTTTACTCAGTGACCTCTGGAATAAAAGAATTCTGACTTTTGATAATTAGCTTTAAAATTACTAATCTTTGAGGTCAGTTTTATTTTTTCCTTTAGTTTTGTTTTAAATGTATTAGTGCAGAGGATTTTGCCTTATGCTGAGGTCAATTTAGGGCCAAGCAAGCTTTTGTCCTCCTTCATTTTAACTGAGTCATAAGGTATGTTGATATGAGATATAATGTTCCTGTATAAGAGAAAAAACAAAAGCTTAGAAGTGAGAATTATTTGTATTTTGAGTTAGAAATTATGAACTTCACCATATTATGATTATACACGTTTTGAAGAACACGTTTAGAATGACCAAAGCTCACCTGTTCATTATAGTTAGTTGCTTTTGCTGAACTTGATTCCTCTCCCTTTCCTTTTAGTATCGTGTATATTTCTCTTTCAGTCGTTTTCTCTCAGATACATCTTCGGCTCTTGTTCCACGCACTCAGTGGCAGCAGGATGCTAGCATCTGTGCAGTCTTTGTCTGGTTTCCTGGTAACCCATATGTTCGTTTTCATGGCTGACCTAAGCTCAGAACCTGCCTTGACCTGGCAGGAGTAGGTCTTCCCAAACCACGATGCTGACAACAGCTTATTTGATGCAAACTATGTATATTCTTGCAGTGTGTTTCCTTTGTGACTCAAGGTTGAATTAAAATGCCTGTGAACTGCAAACTTGCTAATGATTGACTTGGTGCAATAAAGTTCCTTTCTGACCATTTCTGGTTTAGAAAACATTCAGCCATCCTAGAAACTAGCAATATTTATTTATGCCTCATTTATTTTACCTTTGGTTTTAGATGAGGTAACCTTAGTCTTTCACTTATGGGTACTAAGCAAGGTCCATTTTAGTGTAGCTGAAGAGAATGCATATTTGGCTACACGATTTCTGTTTACTGTATTTTGCTTCCTATTTAATGTCTAAATACTATTATGTTTTTGTTTAAAATCTTAGTAATGGCTCAGTTCCAATATGTCATTTTCAAAGAACTAAGGTTTTGCTACTAGTGTCAGCCATTTACTCTCCCACTAATTGGGATTTCCCACTAAATGGGAATTTCTTCCCCCCTGAAATACAAGTTTTAGAAAATCTTAGAAGAGGGGTGGGTGCATGTCTTAATGCTGGGAAACAGCAACTTTGGGGTTGAATTTACTTGAATGGATTAAAAATTGCATTGTTACAGAGCTAGAAGAAAATTTATGTATGAAAAATGATAATAGCCTTACACTGAGTACAAATAATACTTAAAAGCATGTGAAGATGTGATCATTTGTGATGTTACTTGTAAAAAAAAGTATATACATATCTTTTGAAGTGTTGAAAGGAAAATAGTACTTTATATTCTTTATCATATCACTTTTTGTAAGTGTTGGATATATTCCTGTTTATTTTTCTATGTTCTGTTTTGTAGCCTTAAGAAGTGTTTCAAACATATCTGAATGTATAAAATAAGAGTAAATGCCCTACATGGTGTGATGCTGCATTATATATAAAACTGTGTGCATATATTAAATTTTGTCTCTTGATTCTGCTTGTGATTCTTTGGTTCCAGGGTAAACCAAGTAATAACAGCATATAAATCTTAAGAGGAATTACAGTAAACATCTAAAAATAGGAGATGGTTTCCATGGTTTTTATCTGGTCAGAAGATAATTCTAGTACGTGAAACTAAACCATGTGAGATTTATAGTTTGTGGGGTAGGTAGGTACTGTTGTTTTCCCTACTTAATATATATAATAAAACTGAAATTTTAAAAAATTAGGTCAACTAATTTAATTTGACTAAAGTCATGCAGCTAATAAGTGGTAGAATTTGGATATGTACCTAGCTCCGAGTGGGTTTAGAACTAGTGCTCTTATCAATTCTTCCAGCATTCATTAAATGAAATGGGATGTGTAGACTAAGAATACTTCACAGATTAAATGGCTTTTTTTAAAGTTAATATTCAGTACAGGCATACCTTGTTTTACTGCGGTTCGTTTTATTGTGCTTTGCAGATACTGTGTTTTTTATTGATAGAGGGTTTGTGGCAACCCTGTGCTGAGCAAGTCTGTTCCATTTTTCTAACACTTGCTCACTCTGTCACATTTTGGTAATTCTTGCAGTATTTCAAACTTTTTCATTATATTTGTCCTAGTGATCTGTGATCAGTGATTATGACTTGCTGTAAGCTCAGATTGTGGTTAGCATCTTTTAGCAATAAAATGTTTTAAAATTAAGGTTATGTACATACTTAATAGACTATAGTGTAATAAACATTTATTAATAATCGGGAAACCAAAAAAAACCTCCGATTCGTTTGGACCCACAGTATTACTGAGGTATGCCTGTAATATGTCTAATGAAGAACTATAAACCATTTGAAAATTTTATTTAAAAACGGGCGCCTCGGTGGCTCAGTTGATTAAGCATCCAAATTGATTTCAGCTCAGGTCACGATCTCACTGGTTCGTGGGTTCAAGTCCCGCATCAGGCTGTGTGCGGACAGTGTGGAGCCTGTTTGGGATTGTCTCTCTCCCTCTCTCTCTCTGCCCCTCCCCTGTTAGCGTGCGCGTGCACGCGCTCTCTCTCTCAAAAGTAAAGAAAAAAATTAAAACATTTTTAAAAAGGTATATGTAAACACTCTGAAAACCCAAGTTTCGGACTTTGTCTTAAGGATGGCTTTTCCAGGAAGGAGAGAGCCTGAAACAAAAGCTTCCTTCAGTACAGGTGTTTGGTGGAAAGGTGAGCTGGGAACAGGGACAGCAAGCTGGAAAGGATAAGTTGGTTAGGCATGTAGGCCTAACGTTGGGATGGCCCAGGCAGGTGAGTGAAGAAGTATCACAGAACCTTGGAATGGAGGGAGAGGAGAAACAAGGGAAGCATTTATCTGCTAGCCGAGTGAGTGCCATAGACTTTCCCCATGTAGTCTGAAGAGAAGCTGGAGTATGAGGCAACCAAGAAGGGTGTTACTCCGTGTTGGGTGGAGCCCTTTCAGAAATTGGTCACTTGAAGTGGATGGGATAAAAAGGTGGCAGCAGGTGACCAGAAGTGTTCTATACAGTTTCTCTTACTAAAGTTGTCTATAATTAAAAGGGCTTGCTTTTCACTTTTGAGTATTTGTTACATTTTCACTTAATTTGACTGTTAGGTTCATGTTTAGGGAATAGCATGAGAAAGTAAACTACAAAAGAAGCGGCTGCCTTTCATAAAAAAAACCCTAATTTTATAAGCTCTTAAAGTGTAAAGCTACAAACATTGGTTGTGAACATGTTAAGAGGTTTTTAGATTGTTCATTAGAGAAATTGGAACTTGAGTCCATCCTTTTTATATACATAATATTCCTGTAACGAGATTTCAGAAATTCAGGAAAAAAATCTAGATGAAAGATGTAAATACAGAAGATGAACAGTGATTCTCATGGCCTCCTATCCCTTTAAATATTTTACTTAACTGTTAACAGAAATTCTGGGTATTTTTCTTTTAAATGAAAACTGGCTTTAAGCTAACCAACCTCAGATGGAGTAGAAAACCAAACTTTATGTACCTACCTAGGGATGTACCTGTTACTATGTAACTTGTTGCTTGTTTCCTGTGAATTCCTTCCTAGAAGTTAAATGCATTTAAATCATGTGTAATTATATAGGGTATATAGAATTATGTAGGGTGTATTCACAAACTAGGAGCCAAAAGTGGAGGCCAGAAACCTGAGGGTACATACAAGACATAAAGTGACCCGAAGGCTGTATTCCATGAGAAGGGATGGATGGACGTGGTTCATTAGCTGTGAACTGTGTATATACGGGAGGGACCGGGGCAGTTGCAAGGTTGGGAGCTGGAACTAACATTTGCATTAAAGGCGGGCGCACCCTAGTAAAAAGGGCAATCCTAAAAATAAGGTAAGCCTAAAAGCCCCAAACACTGAGAATGTGTTTGCAAGCTAAGATGAAAAGTAGTTTCTAGCTGGTAATAACATACTTGGGTCACCTGGCCAGAAACGAATATGGAGAGACAGACCTCAGCCAAGGAGGCAAAGTTACTTTAACAGGAAGCCTGTTTGGATTTACTGTTTAAATAAACGGTTTTATTTCCCTTTCATAAGAAATCTGGAGGGAAGTGGCAGGTGGCAGTTGTACAGTTTTAATGTGAAGACTAGCATCCTTGTGGCTTTCTCGGCATTTTCCTATAGCACTTTACAGTAACAAATCCACAAGAAATAGTACCAGAGATGTATTTCCATTAAGAAATCAAGAGGGCTTCCAGGAACACCCCAAGAGACTACTTTTAATTTACTGCCTAGAAGTGGCCATGCCTAGCTGTAAGAGAGACTAGGAAAATAAGGACTTGTCATGATTGTCTTAGCTCACTTATGATCCATCCAAGGCTGGATACATACTACCCTATTAAACTGCAAGGAAGGAGGTGCTGGTGAGTACAAGGTTGGGAAGGAAAAGAGGGAAGTGTTTGGCATATTAAACCTTAGAGTTTTCACAGATAAAACCTCACTGAACATCAGTTCATTAGCCAAAAGACAAGGAAACAATCCATCAAGACCAAGAGATGGCAGAAAGTTAAGTGGACAGGCTCTAAGTGGTTCAAAAATACTTAAAGACAACAGAATAAAAATTACAAGCTCTTGAATAACTGCTATCTTGGTCATTCTAGCTGCTTCCTTAACCGGTAATCTCTCAATTGGTAATCTTTATCTCCTCAATCCCTAATGAGCATGTAAATATCTCTAATGAAGGCAATGAAAATCCACTAAATCTACCTGTATTTATCCTTTCCTCTCACTCATCTTACATGCCCATGCTGATTTCTGTCTCACCTGACATTTATTCTGCTTTACATAGGATTATCTATCATTGTAGATGCTTTTTCTGGGAGCTACCTCTTTCAGTTAGCCCTTTCTGACTCTCCAACTCTCCAAGAGAATGGTTTCTCTTCTGAACCAGAGTGCGTGTATGCCAAACACTGGGTTGAGAGCTTGACATAAATGTATCTAAATGTTAATGGATATGAATGAAATAAACCAACTGTGTTTATCCAGTTTTCCTACTTTTCCCTCTGGCCACAATTGTAGGAGGCAAAGTACATGCCAGATGTCCAACTGCAATTATAAGTAAGAGATTCAGGACTGGGCTTCAAGATGCTATGGCATAAAATCAGGTGAACTTAAACTGCATAAATACACTGCTTTTGTTAATACTGCTGTACACTGGTTGGACATAATACAGATAATCTCTTTATTGAAGATTTAAAAAATGATCTCTAAACAGTTGATACATAGTTATAGGAAGTTCAAAAGGTAATGGCTGTGTGTGTATATATCCCCTTTTCTTTGTCTGTTCTTTAACCAAGTTATCATTCCCCAAAGGCTTACCGTCTTGAGTATCCTTTTGGCATTTTAATATTTTGTATATTTTCAATTTATGAACTGTGTTGCACCATTTAGAGATACTTTCCAATCAGGACATAATGAGCAGTCTTTCCAAATAGCTAATATCTGCATTGGTAGTGTATTTGAGTTGGTTTTCATAGAAAAACTTTTGTATTAGCAACTGTAAGATCTTTTCTATTGCTATATAAAAATTTAACATTTAAATCCGTATTTTAAAAATTTCATTTACACGAAAATTACAATTAATACATATTCTGTCATCAGCAATAAGAAGAAAGAACTGTGCTCTTATCATGTATCTTCTTTAGGACAGAATACGGAATCAGTAAGTAAAAACAGCTTTTGTCTTATTTTATTCAATATACTTGAAATAATCATTCACAAATTTAACCTATCCTTAAAAATAGGCACTACTTATTTTAGTATAATCCCATTTATGTACAAACCCTTTACATATTCACACTTAGCTAAGTGCACAGAAAAAAAGCATAAAAGGATATATATTATTATATGCAAACACTGGTAACCTTTGGGAGGGTAATGTGAGGAGAGAACATTTTATTACATATATTTCAGTAGGTTTGAATTTTTCACAATATGTATTTATGGATTACTCATATAAATTAATTTTTAAAAGGCCTAATGGGGACCAGTTAAATCATATTTTCTATTGTCTGCATGTTAATTAACGCTTCTATGGTTTTAAGGAGCTCTAAAAGTCTGTTCAGTAATTTCTAATTTTCCTATTTTGCCTGCCCCATTAATTCATTTTAGTAAACTCTTTTCCTCACTTGTAGTATAAGTTCCAGTTCAGTGCATTAGAAGTATAATTGAGAGTGGTTTCACACCATATCCCACTGTTCAAACTCAGGAACTTGAGATGCAGTAAGTTTTTAGAGCTCTTGCTACATACTATCCAAAACTCCAAAGTCAAATAGATGTAGATAATGTCCTCTATATCCAAAGGTGAAGATGAATATATTTGGTACCAAGAGATACTTTACAGTGCTATCTGGGGACTTGTTTGCATTAATGTTGCCTTTAATGTTGTCCTTGGCTGCCTGTCAGAAATCTGTGTAAGTTTAAAATTACATAGATGCTTAGGAATCAACTCTAAAGATTTTAAAGGAAGCAAACATTCTTTAAAATTCTTTTCCTAAATTTTGATCATGATTATACACAGGACATTACTTTGAGAATTAAAGAATCTTATGGAATGCTAAAACAGTAATTCAGAGGAAGATTAGGGTTTTTTTCTGGCAGATGGGGGTGGTGTGTGGAAATGATTTTTGATACTCAAAAATATTCAAAAGCACCAAAAACAACATTGTAAACAATGCTGAAGTTGGGAACAAGGCCATTTCCCAACAGTGGTGTTTTGTAGTAATCTTACTTTGAAAGTCTAAACACACTGATAACATACTGCAAAGACTGAAAGCAAGTAAGAAATATAATCCTGATGTTTATTTTTTATCAAATTTCATTAGTGGAGTCTTCGGCCAGCTTTTAAAAAGGGCAGTTTCCTTATACTGGCATATTTGGCAAACTAGACGTATGGAAAGCTTTTTCAAGATTTTTAAAAGGGGGCAACACTGGTCAGCATTTGGTACATGCATATGGTAACACCTACTGAAATCTTCCCATACATCATGAAATCTTGGAGGTAATTTGTATAGCTTGAAATGTCTTCATTTTAGGATTTTTCTACACAAAAAGGGCCTTATCAAGAACAGAAGAGTGGCAATTTCTGTGTTCAGACTATAATTTACAACACAACTGGCTTTTGATGTTACATTAAGTAAATTATACTTCAAGCTCCAGAGTATGTGGGGCATAAAAACCTGATTCAAGTTTTATATGACAAAAAAAATCCCAATAAATGTTTCTTTTAAGAAATGGCTTCTCAACATTCTCAGATTCAGTCTAGTCATCCAAGAAAAAGTAGTTTCCACTCTTCTTTTGTTCTACATCCTAAAAAACGAAACAGAAGCAACAAAAATCAACACCATTCTCTTATACTTAGAGGTAAGTCTTTCACCCACAGTTTTGTATAGCAGTGTTTACAAGTATCTACACAACCTCCTCTGCACTTACTATCTGCTTCTGGACATTCGTGGGTCCACTAAATCAAAGGCAGGATTACTACCTCTGCTACTCATCCCTAAAACAAGAACACTTCCCTTGGCCCACTCTCAAGCAAAGCCCCTTCACAGAAACTGCCTTACATACGTGTGTAAAATTCTGCTATATAAAATACTATTTCCAAGTAAACTACTGAATTCCACTTTTATCATTCTGACTTTAAACTCCTAGTCCAAAAGGTAACATTGTCTAGTTACCTACTACTACCTACTATACAATAACATTGTGTAATTGCCTATAACACAAAACTCATATAGAACTATTATTTCCCATTTCAGTTTAGAGACTGGCCAGTAATGACCCATCTACCTATCCGCCCAGGTACGTCCTTATTAGGATCAAGGTATGACTAAGATGTGTGGGCACAGAGAAATGAGGACTAGGTATACTTGGGGACTGAACCATGAGTTCTCTGCACAAGAAAATGACAAGACAACATTTGTAACACTTCAGAAGAAAATTCTTAGGAAAATTAAGCTGGGCGCATAATTGTTGTAGAATTTAGTTCCTCTTTTCTACTTAATTTTCAAGACAGAAAACTTTTCAGTTTTAAGTCAGATTATCTTGGCTAGAGAGTAAGATAAATCATGTATAAACAAAATACACAGTGAATGAAGTCTGAAGGCATCGAGACACTGTGTTAGGTCTTTAAGAATATATAATGTATATATTGACCTTTGTCTCTGCTTTCCAAGAGGTCATAGTGGAAAAGCTAGAGTACAAATATGAAAATAACATCTAGTAAATGGTAGTATTAAGAACAAGGGCTACAGAGCCATGAAGCATAGCAGCATTTTAAGCAGGCACTGCAGGAGGTATTTGAAAACACAGAAATACTTTTTTTTAGAGTTCACTGGCCTTTTTTTTTCGTGACCAAGAAATTATTGTCTTCTAAAAAAACCATGTTTCACAGTCTACAACAACCATGAGGAGCAAATTATTTTATGTACAACAAAGACAAACATTGCCAACTAAACTGAGAAAATGTTTTCCCATTGTGCAGAATTTTATGCTCACTGAAGAAGCTTGCTTGGATTCTTAAAAATATTTTAATCGGGTGTTGCTCTTGTGCATGCACAAGACGAAAAGTAGGTAAGAGAAACTGGTCATTTGTAAAAAACTTTATATCAACAGTGAATTAGTGTAATCTTTCTGAAGACATTAAAATGGCAATTAAACTCAACACAGACAGTAGAACAGTGGGTACAACTCAAAAATAACATGAACAGGTCTGAGTCCATGTAGCAATAGTAACTACATCAGAATTACTGCCTACTAGACTATTAAATGTGGAAAATATGGATTTCAGAATGAAATGATAAATTTTTTCATGAGAAAGTCTTCCAATTTGAAACATGCCTTTCAATGATTTATTTATAAAGAAATTATCCATGACTTAAGAGTTTTTCTACATACCTTAATTGAATTGAGTTTGTTTATTCTTGGCCTATAGTTGTTTGGATCTCTTCGGAATGTAATTTCAAGCTGAGACAAAAATTTATTCATGCCAGCCAAAAGAGTTTGAGGACTAGAGGAAAAATAGATCAATTGTGATTAAAATTTATCCCACAAATTTAACTACTTTTTGGGATTGAAGAGTATTAAGCATCACTGTTTCCTCTAATTCCCTAGTCATATCTGGATAATAGTATATAATCAACAGCATATTATAAATTAATTCTATGTTCAGAAGTGTCTTGGAGTATTTAGTTTGGCTATAATATTTTTGTGCAAAACAAACCCAATTTGACCTGTGTTTCTGATCTGGAAAAAGAAACACTTAAGATGGAAGTTACTACTCTAGAAAAACAAAAGGTCATTAAGAGATTACAGAATTTCAAATCTGACATTTATAGGAGTTAAGAGAATTTAACAGAAAAGGTATAATTAACATCAGAAATTTGGCACTGGAGGGAGTATATACAGCACAATGGATTTTACTTGTAACTCCTTTTTCAATTTCTATGTTTTATTCATCTTTTTTTACCCAAATTCTTAAATCACACTAAATTGCATCATACTTGTGAAACACTTTAATAAGCATTTTTTGTAAATACAGACGGTTATTTGAATAAATAAGCTTTGCAGAGTCTGAAATTGCCCTGTCAAAGAAATATGGAATTCTCAATTGATGAACAAATTTAAAATGAAAATAAAGGAACTGTGGGAAGCTCAGTAAAAACTTTTATTTTTTGGATGAATTTTTCAAACAGCAACTCCTTTCCTCCCCAATATCAGAAAACATAATGGAACCACATGAAAGTGCTATTTTTACAGGTAAAAAATGCTTGAATAGCAATAATTTCATATGGTTCAACTTCACAGGTTTTAGCACCAAGACATTCCTCATAAACTGATTTCAATGTTAGGCTTCTCTTTATTACAAGAGCTCTAAAATCAGGCCAATAAGGAAAAATTAGAGAAAAAGGGGGAAAAGGAAAAATTCATTTTGACTCTTCTACCAGATATTTGGGGTCCACTGTGAGCATTACCACTAGCAGTGTAAGTTGGGCAAATAATATAACCTTGTTTTCCTTAACTGCTGTATGCAAAAGCATCAATGGTTTTCAGGGAATTACTTGCAAAATCACAATCCTAATCTGTTTTGAAAATCCAAATAATGAAGCAGACAAAAGTTAACTTTCAAGAAAAGCTGAGTGGCCCAGAGCTCTGCATGCTTATCCCCTTGGGTCAGGAGTTCTATACTATATAGTCTGTGCACTAGTTTACCCAGTTCCAGCCAGTATTTAATATGGATAATCCTGGGAGTCACAGAATCATTCCTAGAATTTCTGGCTACTTCTTTCCTTTAAAAGTTAAAATGTTATGATTAATGTTTATAAGCTTATTGGAAAATGTTGAATAATATTTTTCTAATCGTTAGCACTTATAATTAGGCTTGAATATTTCAGAAAATAGTTTTACCTGTTTGCGACTGTGTTCTTAGATGGAATACCATCAAAAACGATGACTCGATCTGCTAGATAGGTGGCCATAATGAAGTCATGTTCCACAACAAAGGCTGTCTTCTTAGCATGGAGTATGAAACTAAAATACATGATTTTGAACATGTTTCCAGTTTTACATGATCAAATATTTAAATGCTGTATTAACACTGTTGTATGCCAGTGCACACTAATTAAAAGTAATACTCTTACTGGTAGGACATTACCGTTTAACAACTCGAGCTGCCATCAATCTTTGCTCAGAATCCAAATATGCAGATGGTTCATCAATTAAATAGACATCAGCCGGTTTGCCCAAACAAAGAGCTAAAGCTACTCGCTGCAGTTCACCACCAGATAACGTCTGCACCTATTTGGAGAAAAAGTTTAGCAAACCACGTAGACACCCAAAGTTTAAAATAATAAAATAACAAAAATCAAAATAGGTACTTCTTGATCAATGATGTTTTCAATCTGCAAAGGCTTCATCACATCAGTCACAAATTGTGGATGAGTGTAAGCATCTCTTATCTTTTCATGTAGTAACTGTCGAACACTTCCCTGTTTTTAGTGAAAAAAGTATTGAAATTTTAGTTCAGTACACAACTCCTCTAATTATGAATCTTCACAAAGTTAAGCTTCAGAGCAAAAGTATATCATTTGCCACCCACAGACAGGATAGTTATTTTTATGCTTCTCCATCATCTATGGCAAGTCCTGAAATTATTAGAAAACCATCATGTCCAACAACTAAAAACAATCTTAAAATCTGAAAGTAGTAAATAATGACTGTTTCAAGAAAGAAATCATTGATAGGGCGCCTGGTTGTCCCAGTGGGTTAAGTGTCCGACTCTTGGTTTTCGGCTCAGGTTACCATCTCGTGGTTCGTGGGTCTGAGCCCCGTGTCTGGCTCTGTGCTGACAGTATGGAGCCTGCTTGGGATTCTGTCTCCTTATTTGCCCCTCCCCTGCTCACTCTCTATCTCTAAATAAATATTTAAAAAAGTTTAAGATATCATTTGAGAATAGGAATAATTCTCAAGGTCAGTGTGGGTATCATGTACCCTTAGGCAATCAGTAAGATAAGACAATGCATAATATAATAGGGATGATTCTAAAGATGTCATGTGCCTTGGCAATGAGAAAGAATGAAATCTGGCCATTCGTAGCAACGTGGATGGAATTCAAGGGTGTCATGCTAAGTGAAATAAGGCAGAGAAGGACAGATACCATATGTTTCCACTCATAAGTGTAACAGAAAATAACCTAACAGATTAACAGAGGAATGGGGGAGGAGAAGGGGGAAAAATAGTTGGGGAGAGGGAGGGAGGTAAACCATGAGAGACTCTTGAATACTGAGAACAAACTGAGGGCTGATGGGGGAGGGGGAGATGGGCATGGAGGAGGGCACCTGTTGGGATGAGCACTGGGTTTTACATGGAAACCAACTTGATGGTAAACTATAAAAGAAAAAAAAAAGATGTCATATGCTTGTTTATTTCAGGAGAGGGCTGCATCTGAGAACTTAAAAAGCTAAGCTTATACAAAGTACCAATGATAACAAAATAAAAGTATTTTTGAGAGAGCAAGTGCGAGCAGGGGAGGGGCAGAGAGAGAGAGAGAGGGAGAGAGAATACCAAGCAGGCTCTGTATTGTCAGCATGGAGCCCAAAGTGGGTCTCAAACTCATGAACCGTGAGATCATGACCTGAGCCAAAATCATGAATTGGACACTTAACCAACAGAGCCACCCAGGCTCCCCCAACGATAATTTTAGTGTAAGCTAAACAATCTCAAATAGGCCTAACAAAGTGAAGGCTGAGGTCCTGAGTGCAAATACTGTAATTAAGAAGTTCATTACAATACAGAACCAAAGGTTAACTTTTTGGCTATTATGAATACATTTGTGTGCAAATTTTTATGTTGACTAGGTCTTCACTTATCCTGGGTATGTATCTACGAGTGGAAATGTTGGTTCGTATGTAACTATGTTTAATCATAAGAACTTCCAGGTTGTTGTCTTTTTTTTTTAAGTGGCTCTATCATCAGCAATGTATGAGGTTCCAATTTCTCCACATCTTCATCAAAACTTACTGTCTTTTTAAGTCATTCTACTGGGTGTGCAGTATCTCAGTGTACTTTGATTTGCATTTCCCTAATGACTAATGATACTGAGCACATTTTCGTGTGCTTATTTGGCCAACTGAATATTTTCTTTGAAAAAATGTCTATTCAGGGGTGCCTGGGTGGCTCAGTCAGTTGACTTTTTTTTTTTTTTCTTTGAGAGAGAGAGAGAGAGAGAGAGAGAGAGAGAGAGAGAGAGAGAATGAATGAATGAATGAATGAATCTGAACCTGACGCAGGGCTCGATCCCACAACCCTGGGATAATGACCTGAGCTAAAATCAAGAGTTGATGATCAACCAACTGAGCCACCCAGGCGCCCCAAGCCTTTGACACTTGATCTCAGCTCAGGTATTGATCTCAGGATTGACTGCACTGGGCTTCAGGCTGGGCATGGAGCCTACTTAAAAAAAGAAAAAGTCTATTCAAATCCTTTGCCTATTTTTAAACTGAGCTGTAACACTTCTTTATATTCTGGATATGAGTACTTTATTATTAGATAAATGATTTGCAAACGTATTCTCCCATCTTGTAAGTGGCCTTTTATTTTCTTGATGGTGTTACTGGAGCACAAAACTTTTTTGTTTCTTTTCTTTTTTTTTTTAATAGTTCTACACCCAACATGATGCTTGAACTCACAACCCCGAGATAAGGATACTTTTACCGACTGAGCCAGCCAGGTGCCCCCACATTTTTTTCTTTGGAAAAAGAGATCAAACAGATTTTAAAAGCATTTCCTAACAGTGGAATTGAATCAAGGACTTATGTCTTAATACTTTTCTTAGCCACTTTTGGTAAAACTGCACAGAAATTAATTTGGAGAAGAGTATTGATAAGGTAAAAGATTAAAGCTCTAGGTGTGTGTGTGTGTGTGTATAAACTTTCCTTTAATAACCAAATAACACAGTAACAACTCACAGTTGATTTGGGACTGATTTTCTGTGGCTTATAACTGACATTTAGAACTGGTACTTCTCCTGCAAAATAATGGAAATAAAAAAGACACTGAAAATTACCCATATCTTCAAAGTTTCCTATGTGGGGCAATAAAAACAACAATACAACCGTACCTCCTTCATCAGGCTTAAGTCTTCCAGCAAGCATTCTGATAAATGTTGTTTTACCAGTACCTGCCAACACAATATATGCAACAA
Organism: Cryptoprocta ferox; assembly: GCA_028646485.1. Lineage (NCBI taxonomy): Eukaryota > Metazoa > Chordata > Mammalia > Carnivora > Eupleridae > Cryptoprocta > Cryptoprocta ferox. The sequence continues at coordinate 76,337,142 of CM053567.1, forward strand.
ACAGACTTGAAATATGCTTCATGTTTACAGTAAAACACTATGTACACTACTGGGTTTTAATTGAGAAATTAGTTTTAAAGGTATCCACTGACACTACTGAATTCTGAAGGCTAAACAAAAACACTTGAAACTTTCATGATTTGCCTCTGAAGTATCATACGAAACTAGTTAGAGGAATATATACTAATAAATCTTAATAGAAACCATTACAAGTTTTGGGCTAGTTTTTAAAAGACTTATTTAGCTTAAATACAATTTATTAAGGAGTATAATATTGTTATGATTGATACCATCATTTTAAAGTCCATTCACATGAAATGCAACCCAGTTCAAAATTCCTCCATTAGCTAAAGACTGAAATGCATGGCAAAACCTCCTAGAAAACTTCTAAAGATTTAGAAGTATACAATTCAAACCTCTTTTTTCAATCTTGAAAGCAATACCAGACATTTGGTACTCAAATTCAACTCATAGCTCTATTTATGACAGTAACCTAAAATTGAAAAATCAGGTAATACAACTATTTACAAAGGTAGACTAACCTGAATTTAAAATAATAAAAGCTCAAATGAAGGAATTCAAGAAAAAATTTTAAACTCGATTGCTTCTGAATTACCTTATTTTTATCCTTTCTGTCCTCATCTGTGTCTAAGATGAATAAATGCCCTCACAATTTATACACAGAAAAACTAGGTTGGAAAAATATCTTATTTTCACTGAAAGTTATGAAACAAAATATATGAAATATAAACTTGACTGAATGGCAATGACATTAAATCATACAATGTTATGGGGTGCCTGGGTGGCTCAGTTGGTTAAGTGTTCGGTTTCGGCTCAGGTCATGATCTCATGGTTCGTGGGTTCGAGCCCTGCGTCGGGCTCTGTGCTGACAGCTAGCTTAGAGCCTGGAGCCTGCTTCAGATTCTGTATCTCCCTCTCTCTGACCCTCCCCTGCTCACGCTGTCTCTGTCTCTCCAAAATAAAGACAAAAAAAATCATACAATGTTATAAACTGAACTATACTGAGAAATATATGGATTCAGTCTAGCTCCCAGACTTACAACTGAGTCAAAATTTTTCATGGAGTAGCTAAAACGAAGTAACTGGATAAACAGAACAGACTTCCAAATATCACAAAATAAGGAAAACTTACCATTCTCCCCCAACATCACCATGATTTCGGAATCTGTAAACTCTCCAGCTACAATTGCTAGCTCAAACTCTCCCATCTTCTTCTTCATTCCAGGATATTTATACATACACATCTTTTTGACTTCTTCTTCATTTGCTGTCTCAGCCACTTTAAAAACAAGTGATGCATCTCTGAATCTCAAGTTTTCTGTTGGAACGTAGCCATCCAAAAAAATGTTTATGCCTGTTGGAAGGTCATTGACAACAGATTGGTAAAGATCAATTAACGACTAATCTTTCTCCACAGCAAGCAATTACCATATACATGCCAAAACTCTAGGCTCTCTTGGGAGCAATCTAAGCATAGATTTCAAATTTCTGTGAATTTGTGGTAACATGCAGTAACAACATGGCGTCTTATGTATCTAATACAAGTTTAAAAACCTTACGCATATATATGTGTATATATACGCAAAGAATATCTTTTCATTACGATGTGATTTTTATAAAAGATTTTTTTCCCCATCAGGTTTTATGCAAAAGAATATGGTGCCATTTCTGCTGTATTTCTAAATCAAAACTTGCAATTTTTCTCAAGAAATAACAGGTAAAAATGCAGTATTTTCACAGACTGACATAAAATGATAATAGTCTGAGAATAATTGTTTTAAATAAACAAGTTATGAGTATGCATTTCACATAAGATCTAGATACCACAAGTTGAAGTCCCAAAATACTGCATTTATTCAGATTAATTTTCCAGGTTTGTAATACATTTATAATAATGAACCTACTTAACATTTTTTGGCTTCACTGTACAAAAATTATACCATTATCTAAACATTTTTTAGTAACTGAAAAAAAAATATTGTGCATGAGAATCCCTCCATAATAAAACTTGAAGATTTGCAATGGCAGAAAAAGAAATGAAAAAGTGGATTACATGGGAAAAATGCAAAAATCTGTTTTCAGTGACTCCTATATTTAAGATAAGTAGAGAAAGACAGTAGCTCAAGTCTGGAAGGTCTTGAAAGAAAGCCTAAGGATGTTATTCATCTCATCTGGAACTCAGAACCATATCAGGGGGACTATAGCCTCAGCCTAGAACACAGGTGTTCAGTATTTGCTGAAAGAATAAATTCATCCTGCCAAAATCAGTATTTTTTTTATCTTAAAACTATTTAAAAATTATAAATGTGAGGTTATAAAAATTAAAGCCAAAAGTTAAAAAGGAACATAGACTTGACGGAAACCTTAGTAGCCACTGAATCCAAATGCCTAATTTATCAGGCATGCAAAGGAAGGGTCAGAAAACTGTGCAAAAAGACATTAAAAAACCAGCCTTTCCATTTCTACTGCAATACTAGTAATTTAAAACTGAGTCCACGCTATAACTGTCTTTAGAGTTCAAAGAGAGCTTCTACATTTACATATGGCATTAATTTCAGTATATTAAAAGAAAGCATGAAGAAGAAAAGTTTACTTGAATTGTTTTAACAAATGAGGCACATTTAAAACTTCAGCAGGAACTATTTCTTAAATGGAATAGCTTTTAGGAGTGCCTGGCTGGCTCAGTCAGTTAAGTGTCCGACTCATGGTTTGTGACATCGAGTCCTGCATCTGGCTCTGTACGTAAAGTGTGGAGCCTGCTTGGGATTCTGTCTCTTCCTCTCTCTGCCCCTCCCTGACTCGCTCACTCTCAAAACAAAACAAACAACTTAAAAAAAAAAAAAAAGGCATAGCTTTTAGACATAGTATTTATAACTACAATTGCGAAGAGTGAATGCCAGGAACCTACCTCATTATTAATGCAATTCTGGACCTATTACATGGTATAGAGTAGGTACTTAATAAATACTTGCTAATTGAGAAGAATAAAAAATTAATAACTTTCTGATATCATCTCAAGACTACTGGAAAGAAAATTAAGCAATCTCACAAATTTTTCCTGAACATATGCATCTGTTTATCTCAAATGCACAAGTAGATAAGTACTTAGGTATCTCAAAAATTATTTTTGACGAGATCACTTAAATAACAAAAAAAGGAGCCTGCCTAACCTAGGGGTCTACATACAAGACTATATGAATGATTATTCTTATAAAATATGGTGTTTTTTCAAACTACGCACTAGGTAGTCCTTTTGTCAGCTGAAGGCACAGCTAGAAAGACGAAATATAAAGAAAAAGAGGAGAAAGAAATCAATGGAAAGAAATGGCAAAGAAGTTAAAAGGAAAAACGCATACAGATGGAGAATGCACTGATATTTGTTTCAGGAGCCACTTAGTGGTAGTTAGTTTTTACTTTTGCCTAACTTGCTTAGGTAGAGAAGAGACATGGAAAAGAGAGGCCAGAGAGTCCCTCTTTCCTGACAGTAGAAAGAATGAATGAAAATAGACTTACTAAGCTATTTTATTATAGTCATTATACTAAACTATCTTATTTTAATATACTTACTATCTTAGTAGACTTTTAGACAGTATTAAGTTTTATAAACTTAAGATACAGGTTACAGATAAATTTGAAAAATGGGAACAAGATGAGCACTAAATGAATTGTAAGAGTTTCACTACTGGTTTTGACCTTTCAAAGATAAAGCTGAAGATGATAAATACAATGAAGTAGTAGAAACTGAAATGTAATAAAAACTTTTAAGATAGCAAACAGTGCAACTGATAAAGTATTTCTACCCACTCCAATAGAAAAATCTCCAAAAGGAAATGTTTTGAATAACAAATTATGTATATAATCTTATATAAAGGTTCTGTTGAGTGATTAAATTCCATTAAGACTAGAGTTTGGGATAAATTAGAGCAACATGTAACTGGTGAATATTAACAATACATTTTCTAAGCATTAGAGAGAATAGAACATTGTGGAAATAGTTTTTCAAGTTACCTTCTCTTACACTAAAAGGCATGGTGACAACACCGTAAGCACTTGGTACGCCATAGAGACAGCAGATGAAGTCTGAGAGATAGTCTAATACACTTAGATCATGCTCCACCACAATGATATATCTGCAAATCAATATAGATTTTTATTTTTAAATGTAACATATAAATTAAAATGATTATTTATTACAATTTAAACTCTTAGAACAGTTCTGTGTAAGAAAACAGATATGTTAAAAAAAATTAAATGTAAAGACCATACTAAACAAAAGCCGTAAGACATTAAATAAGACTCATTATCAAATCTTCCTATTTCAAATTGTTTTCCTAAACTAAAAGGATAAAATATGAAACAGTCTATGGATACGTGAAATAAATGTGTTTTGCCAAAAAAGAACACATTTTTAAATAAACTTTACAATGCAGACACAATTACAATTTAAAGCTGATGTAGCCTAAACTTTTTATTATGCTATTTATCTTGTGCATTAATAAGCCCTTCTAGTTGTCTTGTCCCACGTTGGCTGTAGTAGAGGAATACAGAGACTATGACAGAATGCTTAACTTGAGAACTGTCAATTTAGCTGGGGAAGACAAGGAATAGATAGGAAACATTACCCCCCCCAAAAAACCCCCCCCAAAACTACACAGCCGAGCATGTTCTCTAGATCTAAACTCCAGTGAAGGTCATAAAGGAAATAGGTTAGTGTGTACTGGAGCACTTTATGAGTGGGACAGGATATGACAGGACTTTGAGGTGGTCAGAAGAAAGTATTGCTAGCGTACAAACTATCAGGCAAATGATGTTCATGACGCTTTTATGCAGCACTTTATTCCTATCCAAGTTAGTTCAAAATGTTAAAAAAGCAATGTCCTACAGACACTTCAAATCCCAACTTATGTTTCCTATACAAATAAAAATTCTCCATATTTATATTAATGGAATCATCACTCTCATAAAATAGGACTAATTTTATTCCCAAAAATACATTGTTTAAATTGTCAAGTCTGTCAACTCTTTCTCAACGATGTCTTGTGCAGTTATTATATCCTTTTCTTTTTCTAAATTCTAGTTCAGGCTCTCACATTTCTTTAAACATTGCTATAGACTTTTAACATCCTCATTCTTTTCAGGTTCCCAGATACGGCTCTCAGTTGCAAATAAATTAACGTCCTGAGACCTTGTTGCACAACTCTCCAAAACTTCAGCTATTACTTTTCCCCATGTACATACATAGAAGGCACACTGAAAAATGGATCTTTCATTGTTTTCTGAATAATCCACTTTTCCATTTCTGTGTGTCTAAGGGCTCTGTTCCTTCTCCTAAATGGTCCCGTCTAAATCCTCACATGCTGAAATCTTACTCGAATAACGCGTTAAGGGTCATCACAAATCCTACCTTCTGTAGGGACTCCTTCATAATATGCAAATGAACTTTCTTTCCCTAACTCTTGACCCCTTGTAACTCTGAACTGATACTTGGATTTTAATTTTTTATTATTTCTACCATTTATTTTATTATTGAGTACTTCTACAACTTGTTCCTAAATTTTGTGAAGTCAGACTATAAAATATATTTTAGCAACTCTATTGATTTTTAGTCTTGTGCTATGTGCCAGAGATGTTTAATAAAGTTGTTGGATTATGAAGAATTTAGACTTATGCTAATTGGCAATGGGGCAAAATGGTAGGTTCTTAAATAACATTGTCCAGTAAAATTTTCTATGGTTATGAAAATGTCCTCTATGTACAGCATGTGGAATGGTAGACTGACTGAAAGAATGAATTTTTAATTTCAATTAAAATAGTAACATGACTAGAAGGTATAACACGGTTCTAGAATAAAAGAATGATAAGAAAAAAACATCATTTCAGAAAGATTAAGCTGGCAAGAAGAACCACTTTTTTTTTTTTAATGAAATTCCCACAGCAATATAGGTATCAGGCAGTAAAAGGAATGAAAAAAAATGGGGGCACGTTTAATTATGAAAAACAAATATTAAGAACAAATGTTTTCTACCACACTGGTAAGTAAGAAGCATCAATAAAAATGGCAAATCACCCAAGTGAGCCAGTACTCATCCTGTCTTGTCTTTTAGCAATGTTCCATTATCTGGAGCGATTATCTACTTTTTACCATTAAAACCTTCTGGACACCATATAAGGCAGCACAGTATCATCAAGTGCCTTAAAAAAATTTTTTTTTAAGTTTATTTATTTATTTTGAGACAGAGCACGGAGCCTGACGTGGGGCTTGAATCCACAAAGCCAAAACCTGAGAGACCTGAGGCGAAACCTGAGCGAAACTGAGTCAGATGCATAACTGACTGAGCCACCCAAGTGCCCCTCATCTAGTGGCTTTTAATTTGCTTAAAAAAGGAAAAAAAAACAGGTCACAACTTCGGATATCCCTACTTTTAAATGGAGCTTATGCAGAAGTCCAAAATGTAAAAAAGATTTAAGTGAGTCACTCTGTTTCCTAAGGGTTGGGCAAGAAACAAATCTGTAGCATAATGAGAAATTTATGGTGTGAAATTCTTACAATTTTGGGTTACCTGATTTTTAATTTAACTGAGGATGTTCTTAGAGGACAAATTCTAAAAATTCTCATGCATTTAGTGTCCTTTCTCCAATCCATCCTCTCTCTTTTTTTTTTAAGGATAGGATAACCAATCTTTTTACAGCATTAAAGACTCAGGATGCACAGACTTGTCACTTTTTACCATTGGTCAATTGTACAAAGAGATTATTTTAACCCTTTATCTATAAATAAGACCCAAAACAATTATGAAAATGTCTAAAAAATTTTCTTCACTTTGTCAATCTCATTTGTTTTGACATGTTATCCTTATTACAATTAAGGTTACTGCCCTCTCACAATACAGGATTATAGTGATTTGCCTAAACATTTACATATTAAGATACATGTCATCTGGTTGTAAATTATGTTTAGCTCTCTTTTTTATTATGGTTAGGACATTATTTGATATTTGAAATAAATTAGGTGTGAAAGTAGGTATGAGCTATGACTTTCATAATAAAACAGATATAAAAATATTTTATAAAAGTGTTAAGGTTGAGAAATACTAACTTGATTACCTGTATGTTCTTTTGTTTACCAGACTGTGAAGTCCTTGAATATCAGGACTGTATCTTGTATTCCTCACAGAGATAATCATAATGATGTGAAAACTATAGCTACTATTTGGCTCAATTAAGATTATCTCTTTACCACTGGTTTTAAGTTTCACTTCAAAGTATGTATGTATTTGCTCCTTGAACCTAGAGAGTCAAATTTTTAACTTCTGAAAAATCCTCAGCCATGATCTTTCTCATGGCTTCATTTTTCAGACTTCTATTAAGATATACGTAAATAGTTTTTCTCATTCCATTCTCTAAACCTCCTTTCTGAACTCAATCTGAGTTCAATCTCATTCTCTGCTGTATTCTGGTAATTTGCACAGATCAACTTCTTAGGTTTCTAACACTTTTCTGCTGTCCCTCACCTGTCTAATCTATGCAGTGATTTAAAACATTTTTTTAAATGTTTATTCATTTTTGAGCAAAAGTGTGCGAGTGGGGGAGAGACAGAAAGCGGGAGAGGCAGGGAGAGAGGATCTCCTTCTTTGCAGAAGATCCATAGCGGGCTCTGCAATGACAGCAGTGAGCCCAATGTGGGGCTTGAACTCACAAACCACAAGATTATGACTTGAGCTGAAGTCTAGTGGTCAACTGACTGAGCCACCCAGGCACCCCAGTTTTTTTTTAAAAGATTTTATTTTTGGGGTACCTGGGTGGTTCAGTCAGTTGAGGTCTGACTTTGGCTCAGGTTATGATCTCACCATTTGTGAGTCTGAGCCCTGCATTGGGCTCTGCTGACAACTCAGAGCCTGGAGCCTGCTTTGGATTCTGTAGAGTTTCTCTCTCAAAAATAAATAAACATTAAAAACATTTTTTTAAATCTTATTTTTTTAAGTAATCTCTACATCCAACATGGGGCCGGAACTTTCAACTCTGAGATAAAGAGCCATGTGCATGCTCCGCCAACTGAGCCAGCCAGGTGCCCCTGTCCATTGGGTTTTTAATGTCACAGCTATACTTCCAATTTCTAAATCTGTTTGGGTTTTTTAAACATTTACCTATTGCCTTCCTGTAGTACCATATTCTTAGGGTTTTGTATCCTTCTTTTGTGTTTGTATCTTATTATTTTTAAAGTTTATTTATTTGAGAGCGAGAGAGCGAGAGAGAAAAAGTATGCATGTATGTGCATGAGCAGGGTAGGAGCAGACAGAGAAGAATGAATTCTAAGTAGGCTCTATGCTGTCCGTGCAGAGCCTGACGTGGGGCTTGAACTCACAAACCGTGAGATCATGACGAGCTGAGATCAAGGTTCAGACGCTTAACTAACTGAGGTACTCGGGGGCACCTGTGTTTGTATTTTAGATACAACTATTTTATAGTTTGAGAATGTCACCTGACCTTCTTGAAGGTCTAATCCAGTTGTCTGTTGTGTCTGTGTCTATTGCCTCCTTTGCAGATGGTTTCCTTTTAAACAATTACAGCCCTGGATTTGAGCTCATGAGTCTTGTAGGAATCCTGTGACCAGGGTTGAACGGGCATATCCCTGCAAAGTGGTTTTGTATTTGCTTCTGTTGGTACCATAGGACAGGACTAAAGAATCTGAGACCCTCTTTTTATGTTACTTTCTTACTATGAAGAGTTTAGACTCCCCTGATTATCTAAATTTCAATTCCACATCCACGTGAGCTGCTGGTCCATGAATATATCTGAAGGGGAGCCATCCATCCACTTTCAACAATCTCAGTGACTGGGATCTACACTTCCTTGACATCTTCACATCCTTGCTCTTTTGCTGAGAAAACAGTTCTTTGAGAGTCCTGACATTTTATATGTGATAATCCAACACAATGCTTTGCTTCCTGTTCACAAGTGGTTATTAAAACTCAAGACCTATTGTAGATGAGCAACACCCCTCAGGAAAGCCATATCCTGGTCTCTTCTTTATAATTTATAGTTCTTTCTTTGGTTTTTGATCCCTAGGGATTTCTCTTGCATTCTGTAATATGAGCTGTAGATTAAATGAGTCATTAAGGAGAGGCTTAGAAAACACTATATAGAAAAAAATCCCTGGGTTTAAGCCATGTAGCTTTGCCATGTAGTAAATTTATAACCTAGAACAAAAAACTACCTTATCTGACCTTAATCACCTTCATCTACAAAATGGGAATACTACCAAAAGAGTCTAACACACAAAATTATTATGAGACTCAAATGAGAGAGTGGATTTAAAAACTGCAAATTATAAAAGTACCCCATAACCACAGGGTGTTGTGATTACTTAACAGGTTATTAAGAAAACTCTGCAGTTCATTAAAGCCCTAAACAACCAGAGTTATGTGGTGATCCTTATAATGTTCTAAATTTTGTGTGTGTTTGAGTGATATATTCATTTGAGGATCTATTAAAAGCTAAGAATCTGCCTCCCAGAAATCCATACCTAGATGCCAGAACTTTCAAATAATTCCAGAGTATTCCTATGCTCTCTGGAGACAAGCAGTAAATAGCAGGTAGTAAATAAGTCTTGCATTAAGAATGTCTGTTCTAGATAGAGGAAGGTAAATACCAGTGGTAGCTCTAAAATAACTGACAGAAACATATATATGTATGACATTGATGGTCCCAGTGTTTAATCTTTAGAAATCTGTATAACTCCCCAAAGTAATATAGACATACACCAAATTTATACTCACCTATCTGGATTTATGAGAGATCGTATAGTGATAGCAGCCTTTAAACGCTGCTTGACATCTAGGTAACTAGAAGGTTCATCAAACATGAAACTATGAGAAAGAAAAGCAAACATAATGATTTGTAAGACAAATAGGATATAATTCTATCTTACAAGATAGTTTAAAGCTCTGTAATATAGTTTCTGATTTAACAACTATCCCCTTACACCAAGGAGAAGTCCACTGCATAAGAGTAAGAATTTCTGTATTCTGTTCAGAAGTAGAAAGAAAACAAATTACAAAAGCAGGGCTGGATATCAAGCCTGGGAGAGACTCTCCGATTAAGCTAACTTACAAATTGTTATTGCCTCATGAAAAATATTCTGATGTAGTCTGAAGTAATTCAGACAGCTTTGCTCTTGATTAGCTGAAGTCCGCTGCATTAAAGCAAATGAGTTTTTGAAAAGGAGGGCACCACACAGAATTATAGAATACTTTGTGGAAAAGAGCTAGCCTGCACTGGATGCCAGAGCAGGAATGTGGAAAAAGATGGAAGCAATATATATCTGGGAAAAGAGAAGCACTAGAAGGTAGGAAAGAAACTCCTTCCCTTTTCTCACATGACATGCCACCCTGATTTAGAGTAACCTTAACAGACCTCATGTTTTACTTGAGGTATTTAAAAACGTTGCTGGCCTGATTGGAGAGGTTAAGTTTTAAAAAAATATCCCTTTATGTAGAGAGTTTAAATAATATGGAACTGATTATATTAAAAAGCACTGCAACCCATAAGTTGTGAAGTACTTATCTAAATAAGTAAGTTATTCTCCTCCTTTGGGAATAAAAGGGAATGGCAATGAATGCATAATGCTTCAACATCTTACCTTAAAAGTAGAACCTTAGATACTATTTGTTAACTTCTCTCAAAAGCACTGCCGTATTAGCAGTATTATAAATAAAAACTCTAAAATAAAGATGAAGACATACAAAATTTGCAAAGCAACCTACATATCAGCCTTCTGTATGCAAACGACAGCACAAGCAAATCTCTGCAACTCTCCTCCTGAAAGATCTTCAACATTTCGTTCTTTTAGATGGGTTAAATCTACAAAGAATATAGAGGCATTGTGTTCAATGTTGTAAGTGTTATTTTACCTCTTCTAGGCAAAATGTATATTGTACATCATTCTGGGTGTGAATGATATTTCAGTTGAAAATTGTTAATGTAAAAAATGAATACAATTCCTAGAGATTTTCCCATGTATTTCAGTAATCCATATAAAAGGTATCTATCTATATATATGAGTTAAGTTCAGGGCCTATTAAAGGGTGAACACAAAATAAACTCTTACCAAGCTGTTGACATACAATTGCTTGTGTCTTTGTTTCATCCTTTCGGTCCAAAATAGACCCCACTGTCCCCTGTCATACATAATATATCAGAAATAATTACTACTATTTTCCTTCAGTATTAAAAAGTTAACAAAGCAAAACAAGTTTAGTTTGATACATATTTTATACCTCCACAGATATCTAAAATACATAAATTCCTTCTAAAGAGCAACTGACCTTTGCAGCTTTGGGAATCTGGTCTACATACTGAGGTTTGATAATGGCTTTTAGGTCATCTTCTAGAATCTTGGTAAAGTAATTTTGCAATTCGGATCCACGGAAGTAAGTCAAAATTTCTTGCCAATCAGGTGGATCCTAGAAATATAATTGTCTGAATTTAATAATCATAATAATGCAAAAAGGATGATTATCAAATACTCCTGAACAACATGGGTGAATTTTTTTGATAACTACAGTAAAGTACTGTGAATCTATTTTCTTTTCCTTATGACTTAATAACATCTTTCCTCTAGCTTACTTTACCATAAGATTATAGTACATATACAAATACATATACATACACAGTTTAGTGCAATCGCATTTTTTGAGGTGACATGGATGAATCTTGAAAGCATTATGCAGAATGAAACAAGGGAGCCACAGTAGGACAAATACTACATGATTCCACCTCTATGATGTCCCTAAAATAGTCACACTCATAGAAGTAGAGTGTTTATGTTATTGGTGTAAGGCTTCTGGTCAACAATAGGCTATTAATAGTTAAGTTTTGAGGGAGTCAAAAGTCATGTACAGATTTTCGACTGTGTGGTGGTGGTGGGGTGTACCACTCCTAACCCTTGCATTGTTCAAGGGTAAACTGTACATCCAAATAGAAGCCTTCTGGCTTCTAAAACTTAAATTAATAGTTTAAAGAAGTTCAAATTTATCAGTTAAGTAGCATTAACAGATCTTAATTAAAAAGGAGTTTCATCTATATATTGTTTCTCAGCATTAATTAATGAATGATACTGAAAATAAGAACATTAAAAAAATTATATATTCTCCTTCAAAGTCTCATAAAACTGACCTAAGTATTCATTTTCATAAAGTAGTATACATACATCATACTTTCCAAGGTTTGGCTTTTGTTTTCCTGCTAAAATTTTTAAAGCAGTAGACTTTCCAATTCCATTAGTTCCAACTAATCCTAAAACTTCACCTGGACGAGGGATAGGCAACCTGTCATAGATATACAAAAATGAATAGATAAATAAATAACACTCGGACTTAGGTAGAAAAAACTACGTAATACCAGTATCTTGTATTTTAATGCACTCCACACACATCCATTAATAAGCTAAGAGATATATGCCAGATATTATTGGCTATTAGGAAAAAAAAACAGCCAGAAGTAACTTAAACTGTTAATTGTTAGAAATGCATCCATGACCAGAATTATTCCAAATTTTATTTTCAATTTTCATTCATGTCCATTCTAAAGTAATTCTCCTTTACATTAAGCCTCAGTTTTAATGTATAACCAAATGCTCTGGTACAAAATTACATAGCAGGTGCAACCTCACACTATCTTTTTTTTTTTTCCTGCCATTTACTTACAAGGAGAAAAGTGCCACATCAACCAGAAATACTCCACTTCATTCTCCCTGCTGCAGAAGGCTCTTTAAAGCTGGCAGGTTGAGAAATATCTTTTTATTAGTTAAATCTAGACTCTCAGATTCAAAATATTAGTGTTCAGCAGATTAAAAACCTCAAAGCACTCCTGTGATTTAACAATATATGTTTAAGTTCAGAGTAATATTCTCTGTAGAGGAGATTAATAGATAAATAATATACAAATCAAGTTCCTTAAAAGTTACTTTGGGGATATGAGGTATTATTAACTATAGTAATTCTCAACCTCACTTGTATATCAGAATCACCTGGGAGCTTTTTCAACTTACTGAGGTCTAGATTCAATACCTAGAGATATGATGTAATTCAAATGGGCTGAAACCTAGGCATTAGTTTTTTAAAAAACCCCAAGTAATTGTAATGTTAGCCAGAATGAAACACTGACATATACAGTATGATATTGTATATTATAATTTTGCATTTCTCTTTAGTGGATGGTTAATACTTCTTCCCATTTTTATCTTTCTCTGAAAATTCCAAATGTCTTTTACCCTTGATCAAAGTAAAGAGGAGTGTTGACTTGAAAATATACCTGTGAAGTTTGAAGGCATTGGCACAATATCGATGTGTTGTTTCTTTTTCCAAGTTACTTGGTAAATTGACAATTGATAAGGCGCCAAAGGGACATTTCTGTTATTTAAAGTAAAGAATTTTGTGTTAATTTCTAGAAATGTATATATGACTAAAATGTATAGATTAAGAATTTTTTATAAACAATCTTCAAAATGTGGGAATTATGGGGTGCCTGATTGATTCAGTCAGAAGAGCACGTGACTCTTGTTCTCAGGGTTGAGTTCAAGCCCCACATTGGGTGTAGAGATTACAAAACAAAACAAAACCCCAAATGTGGGACTTTCACAAGATGTAAAATACTGCTTTATTTTCTTATCTACTTAAAAAATAAAAGTTAAATTCTTTGAAGGCAAGAATCAGTAACTAATTTTGTATCTCCCTTAGTGACTGGCGTATTTCTAGATTTTAATACTTACTACCTCCTTGTCTTTGTATGCTTTCTTTTGTACTTTGTAAAGTCCTTTAAGGTCTTTCTGGTTAAGGTTTACTTAGATTTAAGGTTAAGTCCTTTACAGATTGTACCTATCTTGGTCTATTTACATCCCATCAACAATTAGCATAATATTTGTGCACAGAGCAAGGATTAATATCTTTCCATTGTGGTTTTTACCTGTCCCATGTGAAACAGATGCTTTATATTCCAATTGAGTAAATTCACATTAAAAAAAGTTTACTCATAGAAAAACTCAAAGAACAGTTCATTATCAATCAAACAAACATCCAAGGAACAAGAATGGCAAGAACTGGAAGATCATTTAAGAGCATCAACGTGAGTAGAAAAATTTCTCAGACAACTATAAAGGTACATTCAAAGAATATAACCTGGTATTAGATATCTGTTTAGCAGAACTGTTCAAAGATGTGAGGGGATCAATTCAAAAGTCTTTGTATATAAAGATTTCAGTGAATTCCCAATAAGGTTTAAGAACACAGAAAATTAAAAATCAAAAACTCTTATAGTCTAACGAAGTAATTATCACCTTCTAACCAAAACCATTATTTAAAAAAAAAAATATCTTAGAGACAGCATGTGAGCAGGGTAGGGGGCATTGGCAGAGGGAAAGAGAATCTTTTTTTTTTTTTTTTAAAGTTTATTTATTTTGAGAGTCAGTGAGCGAGGGAGAGGCAGAGGGACAAAGAGAATCCGGAGCAGGCTCCACACTGTCAGCACAGAGCCTAGTTGAGAACTATGAGATCATGACCTGAGCCAAAACCAAGAGTTAGATGCTTAACCGACTGAGCCACCCAGGCACCCTAAGAGAGAGAATCTTAAGCAGGTTCCACACTCAGCGTGGAGCCCGATGTGGGACTTGATCTCGCAACCCTGGGATCATGACCTGAACTGATATCAAGAGTCAGACATTTAACCAACGGAGCCACCCAGGCACCCCGAAACTATTAATTCTTTACACAATATAGTTTTCTGTCAATGGAGTTACCTCCATTTACAGAATTTTCTGTTTTTCCACCAAAGTACATAAAACGGTTATAGGCTGCAAGTAATCTAAACATCTGTTTAGATCCATACTATTTAATGTATGAGGTACACTTAAGTACCTTAGTGTTCAGAGGGTATATACTATCCCACCCACAGATTCATCATATCAGTATCTTTTCAGCCACTGAAGTGTATACCCCAGAATTTGAGATCTCATTTTTTCCTATCAGTGAAGAAGAAAATAGGGTAGAATATATTGTTCAAAATCAGTTCTCCAGCACCCCCAACACTGACAGCTATATAATAAGAGATTAGTAAATGTTTTCTGGAAGGAACGTTTCCTGCTTATATTTTCAAAACAAGGGAAAACACTTTCATACCAATGAAATTCTTTTGGATACTTAATTAAGGATTCAGAAACCAACCAATGCAAAATACATGAAAACATTATTAGAATCAGTAACAGGGTGGTATCCACACTCTGGTAAAAGCTCCTTTCTAAAATAATTATCTACAAATATAAATATCTAAATTAGAAACATAATGTACTGCTTAAGTATCATTTATGAACTAAGTTTGGAAATTCATCATTTTAAAGTTGAAAGCCCTAACCAAACTATTCAACGCAACAGAAACTAATTGAGGTATTTTGAAAAATCACCCTAGTGCATTAAATAAAAAAATTTTTGGCTGAGTCCATTTCTATTTAAAAGGTGTGATTTAAAATTAAATACATACTTGAAAAGACTACAGGTAATATGACTCATACTTTTTGTGTTACATTTCTAAGAGTACTTGTAAAGACACGCTGTGGAATGTCCTTCTCATAAAAGGGTGAAATAAAGAGTGAAAAAAAAATTAATTTTGGTTGGAAATGGCTTTCCAAAGTTGAGTATGGCAAGGATAACTTTTACATAGGGTGGTTTAATTAGTTAAAAAAACAATACCAGATTTTTGATAGAATACCATTTTCCTAAATTTACATTCTTTATTTGCTGTTTTATATTTTGCCTCTTTAAAAGTAGTTACAATGGGGATGCCTAGGTGGCTCAGTTGGTTGACTGTCTGACTCATGATTTCAGCTCAGGTTATGATCCAGGGTCATGGGATTGAGCCCTGTGTTGGGCTCTGTGCTGGGTGTGAAGCCTCCTTGAGAGTCTGTTTGTCTGTCTCTCTCTTTCCCTCTGCCCCTCTCTCTCCTGCTTGTGCTTTCTCTCTCTCTAATAAAAATAAAATATTAAAAAAAAACCCAGTTATAACATATACAGAATTTTCTGACTTCTCTTTCAGTTTACAAATTTGATCCAATAAATAAAATATCACTTACCTTAATACAAATACCACAACCAATACAAAGGGTTTCAGAAATCCATGCTATTTTGCTCTGGGGTGTAACCTCTATGCATAGTTTTCCTGGTAAAAGAAAAGAGAGAATTAAGTCACTTTCCCTGGCATCCTAATTTTCTAAACATTGTTATTTACGTAATTCTGGTTCCAAATCTCCATACAGAAGCTGATTTTCAGAAACAAAGGCCACACGAAGAAATACATTTGAGATAATATCCTATAAACAACAATGCTATGTGGAAATTAATTATAATGTAATTAATATATATTAATTTACTACTGGTGAAGAAAATATGCTTGTAAAACCTAGAACATTTTATTTTGTTATTTTTAAAAAAGTTTATTTATTTAAGTAATCTCTACTCCTCATGTGGGGCTTGAACTCATGACCTGAGATCAAGAATCGCATGCTCTCCAGACTGAACCAGCCAGATGCCCCTAAAACAGTTTTATTTTTAAACTGACTGACCCTGAATACTTAAGTCACAAAATATGCCTTGGAAATGGTACTGTACACCAGAAAAAGGAATATGTTAACTAAATCAGTAAAGTTGCAAAAAGGTATGTAGTCATCCAAAATACACAAGAAACTGGCATTACAGATATTAATAATGGAATTTCTAAATAGCATGCAGACTATAATAGATGACATCTAAAGTTTCTTTTAAGATTCAAAAGTACACCTCACTAGTACAGTTAAAGTAATAATTAACATAGCCCTCAAAGACTACCAATAATTCTGCATTGTTTTAAATTTAATTTTGAAAATTAATTAATTTTGAAAATGTAGCAAAACCTCTTTCTCCATGACTTAAATTACAGAACTTTTGTAGAACAAGAATCTCAGTAACAAACTGATTTTATAGTCAATGAACTTTAAAAAATATTGATAATATGTTACTCTACCAGTAACAAAAATAGGTTCATTTAGTCACAAAGCAATAAAAAATTTAGAACAAAGTCTGGTCTTATCTTTAGAGTTTAAAGAAACTAATAGGAAAAAAGTATATGCCTAGAGAACTCTGAAGCCAATTTATTTCTCTTAAAACCTTTTCTTATCTTTAAATGATCCAAAGACCCGCTTACCCATTCGAACCACAGGGCAACTCTTTTTGCACTCCTGCCGACATTTCTTAGGTTTACATTTGTCATGGTTGACTATAGCAATTCTCGTTAATTTATCTGCCATAATTCCAAGTAAGAATATCCAGCTCTTCTGTTAAAGAAAAGTTAACAAAATATGGCACAGTCAATGCAATTAGTTAAGAGAAATGAATCATAAGCATAAAAGTTGGAGAACAAAGTATCACTATATTCAGATATGACTATCTAGAACTACTAAAAAAAACTAGTGAAAGCAATGAAATGATTTAGTAACACTGAGAAAACAAAATTTTACATACACACTACTAATCAGAAGATTTATATAAAGAAAGAAAAAGCACACTGGTCACAAAAAAGGAACGATGTAGGAATCATCATACAAAATACATACACGTGAGAAAACTTTCAAACCAACTGAAAAACATAAAAGACTTGAATAGAATGACATACTGTTTCAGTTTTTACAATACAGAATAGTCAATAACAGACACTTCAATCTTCCCCCAAATTACACATTTACTCAAATTTCAAGGAAAAAAACATTAAAGCAGACAAGCCAAACCAAAAGCTCTTATGCAAAAAGAATGGCTTAGGAAAAAGAAAAAGAGCAAAGGGGATGGGGGAACCTATACTTGACAGATGGAAAAAAAATGATATAATGTCTCAGTAATTAATACTCATATCAGTGTATGACTACAATCCAATAAAACAGAATAGAAAGAGCTGATGTGAAAAAGTAATACATATAATAAAGATGTTTACACCCTCTCTCAAATTAAGCATTCCTCATGTCTTATCTATTAAGGATGATAATAACGGAAAAGGGAAATTATTATGAAGGTTGTGACCATGATGTTGATTAAGGGTAAAAGGTAAAAACTGCTTTTCTTTGGGAATTTGCAATGTGGCCAAGATGACATTTATGCTAAGAGTATTAAAATGAAAAGACCAAGTAACCATACATATAGATTGTGCTCACTTTTAAAACTTTTGTTAAGTCTTGATATTTAACAGTACCATCAATTATGCAGCTAAGCTCAAAGTGAATTTAAAAATCTTCTACCATATTGTGCTTAGTGACAGACATCAATTTTCTCAGAATGGTGATTAAAGTAAATAATTCTAAAAACTATCTTAAAACTCCAGGTTATTCCAGTATGTAATGGCAGAACCTGAAGCCAAAAACTATCCATCAACAAAGCCATTCTGTTGGCCTTTTCTATCAAGGAGTGTGTCAATTCTGATTTTGTTTTGACTGACTGCTTCCCCTTGTACATCTTTTTCTCACACCCTGCAATAGCATTAGGTTTGGAGGGGGATAAGAGATTGTGCTCAATGCTCCTCCCAGACTATCTCTCCCTCGTCATTATAAAGAGTCAGCTTTTGCTTCTCAGATCATCCAACTGCTTTCATTTAACCATCAGTTCACTCCTTCCCATCCTCTTTAGATTTCAGCCCTAGGCTAAATTTTACTATTACAAATCCTGTCGTAACTCTTGATTTCA
The DNA here is from genome assembly GCA_028646485.1 of Cryptoprocta ferox. NCBI lineage: Eukaryota > Metazoa > Chordata > Mammalia > Carnivora > Eupleridae > Cryptoprocta > Cryptoprocta ferox. The sequence continues at coordinate 76,355,909 of CM053567.1, forward strand.
ATATGTTCATAGATGACCTATTAACAGCCTGATCTCTTAGTTCAGTACCCTCTCTCCTCCAATGGTCTGATCTTGTCTTCCACCCTGTTCAACCCCTCATTCCTTTCATGAAACTTTTGACCTTATTATTAACAATGACTGCAATCCTTCTATAACCTTTATTTTAAATACCCCATTCTCCAAACACCACTCCTGTCTTTTCAGCTTACCCCTCTCGTACCCAACAATTCAACAACCCTTCGAACTCCCCCATTCCCCAGACCTACTATCATCTCTTAATTGTACTGCATTGCCAACTGTCCCTCAGCTCTTCTATCTTCATGTCCCTCTGTACCCAGCTAAAATTCAACTGTCAATCATTTATATCCTAAACTATAATCCTGGTTACATACAACTCTTCACCTGCACACATAAAGCTGAAAATGCTGACTAGTGTCATCTCAAGTGAACCAGCAATCACATACATATTTCTAGAGTGAAGTCCACTTGCACACTAAAAGACATCTACTAAGGGGAATGTTCTAACAATTTGCTCCTGTACTTCATATCAATTATTCCACTGGTTCATTCTCATCAGCATTCAAACATTCTATTATCTGACCCCATCCTGACTCCATTGCTTTATTTCTCCTTCCACTTACTTATTTTTAATGTTTACTTACTTATTTGGAGAGAGTATCCCAAGCAGGTTCTGCATTGTCAGCACAGAGTCCAATGCTAAGCTCGATGCCATGAACCTTGAGATAATGACTTGAGCCAAAATCAAGAGTAGGTAGGATGCTTAACCAACTTAGCCACCCAGGCGCCCCATCCTTCCTTTTATAGCAAGACTACTTGGAGGAGTTGCCTATAGTCAGTGTTCCAAAATTTCTGTGCATTTTCTCTGGACTTCATTCCAGACTTTAGTGTCCATCACTCCAGCAAAACAGCTTGTCAGTCATCACTGTTCTATACATGGGTAAAACAGTTAACAGTTCTTAACTCGCTTGAACAACCTATTGCATCTAACATAAAATATGACTTTTTCCTGCTAGATAGAAACATTTTCTTAACTTGGTTCTGGGACATAGTACTGATATGGTTTTCCTCTTATTTTCCTGGTCACTTTTCCTTATCTTCTACACTTCTAAAAGTTGAAGAGTACTAATGTTACAGTTTCTAAAATCTGTATTCATTCTCTAAGGTGTTTTATTCTAATCTCATGGCCTTAAATTCTATTTATATGCTGCTAGGTCCCAAATTTCTATCTCTAGTCATGACACTTCTCCTAACCCTAAACTTGTTCATCTACCTGACTACTCAAAAAAGCTCTTCCTGAAGGTCTAATATACATCTCCCAAACTGAACACCAGAAATCCCAATCAAAATTTGCTTCTTTAGCACTCTTGCCCATTCTGTTAAATGACAACTCAAGTATTCCATTTATTCAAGTCCAAATCCTTGAAGTTATCTTTTACATGCCACAGAAGCAAATTCTGTCCGATTTACCTTCATGAATCTGGCCACTTCTCATCACTCTGGTCTACCCCATCATTATTTCTTACCTGCATTACTCTAATAGCTCCCTATCAAGGCTCTCTGCTTTACTCTTACCTACTTCTACTCCAACCCTTCACAGTTCCTTCTCATGACAGAAGTAAGGGTGAGCCTTTTATTTTTATTTTTTATTTTTAACGTTTACTCATTTTTTGAGAGACAAGAGTGAGAGCAGGGGGAGTGGCAGAGAGAGAGGGAGACACAGAATTCGAAGCAGGCTTCAGGCTCTGAATTGTCAGTACAGAGCCCAGATGCAGGGCTTGAACCAAACTCAGACCAAACCAAGTGAGCCACCCAGGCGCCCCAGAGTGATCCTTTTAAAGTGTAAGCCAGATCATGTCACTTCTCTTGCTTAAGTCCTGCAATGGCTTCTCTACTCATTCTGAGTAAAAGCCAAAGTCCTTAAAATAACAAATGAGGTACTGATTAGTCTCTAATACTTTCTGATCTCATCTCCAACTACTCTAGTTCTTGTTCATTTTGATCCAGCCACCTTGGCTCCTTGTTCTTCTTAGAGCACATGTTAGACATGTTCTTGCTTCGGGGCTTTGACCTTTTCTATTCCCTCTGCCTGTAATGCTATTCTCCCTAGTGAGTTACAAGGCTCACTACTTCAAGTCTTTTTAATGTTTCTCAGTGAGCCTTCTCTAGCTTATACTACCAAAAAATACACCCACTGTCTCTGTCTTTTCTTTCCTGATTTGCTGTATTTTTCTCCTTAGCACTTCCTACTATACTGCAGTACGTATTCCATACATACGTGTGTATATGGTTTATGTATTTATCATGTCTATATACATGTATTTATATGCTCTTTCTCTGTCTACACACAGACAGTACTTTTCCCTCCCCAAGTTAAAGGTACTCTATCATGAAGGCAGGCATTTCTTGTCTGTTCAGCCAAATGGCTAAACCAATACCCATCATATCATAAAAGCTCAAGTATTTCTGTTGAATAAATGAGAAAGTTAATTTAAAAATAGTAAATAGTCTTTCTGTAGGTTACAGTGACTTCCGAAATATTGGAAATTACCAATATTTCACAGTGACAGCTATCCACTAAAGTATGTACTGACAAAAAAACATCCAAAAGGAGACTAAGTATTAACGTAATAAACAGAATGGTAATGGTAACTGATAGACCCATTACCCCTTTAAAAGCTAGTCTACTTTTCATAAAGACTAAAAGAGAAAGAAATCAAATGACTTGAATTGCTACAAAAAAGCTTTCATTCTAAGTGACAACTCCCTGAAAACTGAAGATTCTTTAGTTAGCTCTTAAAATAAAGCTGGACACCATACAAATTACCTGATGAATGAATGTCATGAAGTCCCTTCTAGAGAATAAATCTTTCATCAAAAAATTGACTTACGTTAACCTTTATTTCTGTCAAACTACTAAAGTGTTTCACTGATATTTCAAACCTTTTTAAAAACTAAGCGAGGGGTGCCTGGGTGGCTCAGTTGGCTAAATGTCCAATGTCAGCTCAGGTCATGATCTTGTGGTTTGTGGGTTCGAGCCCCGTGTCAGGCTCTGTGCTGACAGCTCAGAGCCCGGAGCCTGCTTCAGATTCTGTGTGTGTGTGTCTCTCTCTCCCTCTCTCTCTCTCTGCTCCTCCCCAGCTCATGCTCTGTGTGTCTCTCTCAAAAACAGATAAACCCTAAAAAATTTAAAAACAAAAAAAACCCAAAAAACTAAGGGAATGTAAGAGATGACTTTTATAAAAAAATAAAAACATACCAGAGATGATTAATAAGCAGATTTATATAAAAAAGTGATAAATTATAATGCATTTAAGAATAAGAAATACAGATTCTTTGTAAAACTGTTACTTTTGTGAACATTACTGATTAAATTTGTATATTATTTTCAAGAATTGGGGAGAGGAGATCCCTACTTTTTCAATGATAATGATACAGCACTGTAAAGCTTGGGCCAGGGGGAGAGTTTAGTTACAGACTCCTGGAAACAAAGAGGAATAGGAAGATATTTCAGATCCGAAGACAAACTGTTTTCAAAATAGGTACTCCAACAATGACCCTCAGTGTCACTCTTCCAGCTGTCAAGAAAAAGGGAAGTGAGGCATCATGAAAAACATTTGCAGTCTAAGACCAAAATTATTGTAACACCATGTGAAAGCACTTGAAAGATTGCTCTTAGCGAGTGATGCTTGGGATCACATAAAATGTTCCAACTTATGGTTACTGTGGGTTATTACTCTTATAAAACATGTAAGCTGGAAGTGGTGCACAACTCTGATTTCAGAATCCTACACTGAAGACATTTAGAAGGGACAGCAAAATAATACCACTTTCTTTTTTCTCTCAGAAATTATATTCATTGTTCTTCTGAAAACAATTTTTATGGGGATAACAAGGTTTTTAACATGAAAAAACACCCTTTTTGATACAAATACAGATAAGAGTCCTTGGTTTAATACAAACTATTGTTGTTAGGTAGCTGATACAGGATGAATATTCTCAGTATATGAGACAAATATGCTGCGAAATGCAACACAAATGCCACTATCACAAATGCCTAGCTAGCAGTCTCTGTGGAAGACAAGGTAAAACCAAACAAACCAAACCATAATAACCCCTCCCACATCCCTCCCCATTGTTTTGACAGTTATTTCTCACTGTTACTGACTACCATACACAAAAAAAGAGAAAACAGATTTATGTAGTTTACAGGATGTCGGAATAGGCTTTGGACTTCGTGTCTACAAGGTACGAACCAATGCGCCCCTAATCTCATGCAATTTAAGATCTAAAGAAGGGGAAAACAAGTCACCAAAAAGAAAGTACCAAGTGCTATAAAGCGCGTCCGAAAAGCTAAAGGCGTTCACCTGGGAGGTTACCTGGGATAACCGAATACACGTTGCTCTATAAGAAAAGCAGAGCGACAACTGGCCATCATCTCTATAAAGACGACAAAATGCTATGACTCATTCCATAATCACCAGAAAAGCCGAGGAAGAAAAGGCCACGACTTCCTATAATCAAGTACACACATGCGACAATATGTCCGTTTTACTGTGTCGGGGTAAGGATGGAGGGAAAAAGACGATGCTTTGAGTTCTGAAGTTGCCTTCTTCTCTGTAATAGGGCAATAGCGTAGTAAAGGGGGAGTGGAGACCGTGGAGATTGTTCTCTCTGCAATGGCATCTAAGTTCATTCTCGTAGCCCCTGGCGGGGGTGTATGGCAACAGTGGCCAAGAGCCAGGTCAGCTGGAGGGGATGCGCGACGCGTCTCTAAGCCCTCACGGGGCCCGCGGTTCGGCGGTTCCAGCTGTCCCTCCCAAGCCGGCTGCCACGCGCCGCTGACTCCTCCACTACCGACACCAGAGGCCTCACCAAAGGCTCTCAGACAACGTCCCTACTGTTTTTACATCGGGGGAGACCACTGCTAACGGTCAAACCCTCCCGGGATATTCAGGTACCTGGAGAAAACGATTCCCTTGCGGAGGAGAGCGCAGAGGCCAAGTCAGTTCTTGCTTTCACTTCTCTCCCACACAGCGTGTTCCTACGGCCACCGGCCAAAATGGCGGTGTTCAGCCACCGCCTCGCGCATGCCTTAGGGACGTAGTGTGCGCGCGCGCCGGAGAGCGACAGGCGGAGCCCTGGCGCTGGTAGGGCAAGACGGCGAGAACTGACGTCATTGTGCTGCGACTCCAAATTAACGTCGTTGGGAAAGCCCGGCTGTCCTGAGTGGGAGTGGCACCGAGCTGCAGGGTATCCTAAAAAGGTGGGTTGCGGCAAGCCGGGTCTGCAAGCTTTAAGTGCGTGAGCTTCCCTCCTCCACCCTGTCCTGGAGAATGGTTCTGTAGTAAGCAGATGCGTTCTCATCCCCATTCTCAATCCCCTTTTCCGCTCGCGATCTCAAGGCCTCTGGAGAGCCATTGCCCATTCTAGTATTTTTAGTAGAGGTAGCAAGCAGAATCGACAGGGTCTGGTCCAAGTACTGCTGGCGGTGGCGTTCTGTCCTTGGCTTCAGCTTTTGAACCGAGTGGCCAGGAACCCAGGCTTTTCCAAGCTCCGTGTTTTATCCACTTGGTGGCGTCCAGTATCAAGTCAGGCAGTTGAATTCTGCTCCTATGTAGCTATGGGCTTTTTTTTTTTTTTTTGACAATTTGACATTTTTGCGTATTTGACAACGAAAGGACATTCAGCTTGTAGTGCTAGTCACAGGTTTACTTATCTCATCCTAGACCTTCCTTAAACTGCAGAAGGCAAATACTTTAGCTTAGGACTGCACCTATTCGTTCATCCATTTATTCATTAATGGAGCAATTTATGAATTGCTAATTGAGCAATTTACTTGAATAAGTCTCAGGCCTTTTTGAATTTTACAATCTAATGGCTCTACTATTATTTAATGAGTATCAAGTGCTGTGTTGAGATTAGGAACCAACTGAGATCTAAAAGGTTTCAAGGAGATGGTATACTGAACTATTGAGCCAGGTGTTTTTTTAAGTTTATTTATTTAGTATTATTTTAACATTTTTCTTTTATTTTTTGAGAAACGGAGCATGAGCAGGGAAGGGGCAAAAAGAGAGGGAGACACAAAATCCGAAGCAGGCTCCAGGCCCAGGACTGTCAGCGCAGAGCCCAACGCCGGGCCTGAACACATGAACCTGAGATCATGACCTGAGCTGAAGTTCCACGCTTAACCGACCGAGCCACCCAGGCGCCCCAAGTTTGTTTATTTTTGAGAGAGAGAGAGAGAGAGAGAGAGAACTCCAAGCAGGCTCCCTGCTGTCAGTGCAGAGCCTGACTTGGTGAAAGATCTCACCAACAGTGAGATCCTGACCTAAACTGAAATCAAGAGTCAGTTTCTTAACTGACTGAGCCACTCAGGCACCCTGGGCCAGCTTTATAATAACATATATAACAGTGTTCAGTATCTGTAACTTTGCACTACAATAAGCTGTTTTACATACTCACTATCTGAGATTTTTTTCTTTAAAAACATTTTTTAAATGTTTGTATGTTTATTTTTGAGAGAGAGAGAGAGAGCGAGCAAGTAGGGGAGGGGCACAGAGAGAGGGAGACAGAATCCCAAGCAGGCTCAGTGCTGTCAGCACAGAGACTGGCACAGTGCTTGAACCCACAAACTGTGAAATTATGACCTGAGCTGAAGCTAGGAGTCAGATGCTTAGCCAACTGAGCCACCCAGGGGCCCCAGAAATTTTTTTTTTCATATTTGCATAGACTTACCAAGATTAGCAAAAGATGAGAAAGTTGCAGTAAATTTTTGGGTTTAGAATGGGTCAGTTATTCACTTCCACACCTTGAAACCATTTTTCTGACATTATCTTCTATGGCAAGAGCACATATAAATGGAACTTTTGACAACTAGTGCAGAGAAGTGATTTTTCTCTGTTTCACTTAATGGATTATTTAAAGTGGAGACCAATATTTCATTGTGGTTTTGTTTGCATTTCTCTGACGATTAATGATGTTGAGTATCTTTTCATGTATCTGTCGCGAGATACCACCTTATGTCTGTCAGAATGGCTAGAATCAAAACGACAGGAAATAAAAAGGGTTAGCAAGGGTGCTGGAGAAAAAGGAACCCTTATGCATTGTTGGAGGGAATGCAAATTGGTGTAACCACTGTGGAAAACAGTATGGAGGTTCTTCAAAAAATTAAAAATAGAATTACCATATAATCCAGTAATTCCACTACTAGCTAAGTTATCCAAAGAAAACAAAAACACTAATTTGAAAGGATATATGCACCCCAGTGTTCCCTGCAGCATTATTTACCATAGCCAAGATGTGGAAGCAACACGAATGTCCATCAGTGGATGAATGGATAAGGAAGATGTAGTACACACACACACACACACACATAAATAGATAAATACACACACGATGAAATACTAGCCATAAAAAAGAATGTGGTCTTTCCATTTGCAACAACTTGGATGGACCTAGAGGGTATAAGGCTAAATGAAATAAGTCTTATAAAGACAAATACCATATGATTTCACTCGTGTGGAATTTAAGAAACAAAACAGAAAAAAATAAGCACACACTGTTAAATACAGAGAACAGATGGTTGCTAGAGGGGAGGTGGATGGGAGGATGGGTGAGACATAAAGGGCATTAAGAGTAAACCTACAATGAGCACGGAGAAGTGTATAGAGTTGTTGAATCATTATGTGTATACCTGGAACTAATATAACACTGTATGTTAATTATACTTTAATAAGATAAATTATTAAAGCAAATTTACATTCGATAAATAAAAAATGGAAAACAATATTTACATATTCCTGGAATAAGGATATTTCAGTTTAACCTCTCTAAAGAAAATAATTCGTTTGAATTAAGAATTTTTACTCAGAGGAGTACCTGGCTGGCTAAGTTGGTGAAGCATGTGATTCTTGATCTCGGGATTGTGAGTTCGAGCCCAACACTGGGTGTAGAGAGTACTTAAAAATAAAACCTTTTAAAAAAGAATTTTAGAGGTATAGAATTGTACAGCATTATAGAATTATAGATCAAACCAACCCCTTTTACAGGTAAGGAAATAAAGCCCATACCTGCCTGACATCTAGGCTAGTTAAAGGAGAGGCTGAAGTTAAAACTCTGATCCCATACCCTTTTGACTATTATACTCTACTGTTTTGCATATCTTATAAATCATAATATATTTTAGAAACAAAAACTGAATTCTCAAGATTTTTTAATTACAGTAATTGAGTTATGTTAACTTCATTTGAGAAATAGATGATTAATATCAAGAGTAGTGATCTATTTTGTTACTAAATTTTAATTTTTACCTTTTGTAGAAAGATGCTCAGGTCCTGGTATAATGTGGATATTCTTGTTTTCTTCGTAGAATATATTTAACATGACCACACCAAACAAGACACCTCCTGGTGCTGACCCTAAGCAGTTGGAAAGGACTGGAACAGTACGGGAAATTGGGTCACAAGCTGTTTGGTCACTCTCATCGTGCAAACCAGGTAAAACAAAACAAAGCAAAAACCAAAAAGTTGTTTGTGGTAATTACTTATAATTTCCTTGTACACTGGACTGACTTTTAATATTCTTTTTTGTTTAGATGGTTTATTTTAATTTTAAAATAAATTGAGTTTTCATTTGTTATATATCTCTTCTCAGTTACTTTACTAATTCCACCTCAAGTTAACTGCATGTTTCATAAGGTCTCTTTTATCCTCCTCTATCTCTGCAATGATTCAGTTATTTGGTGAGCATTTTTTTGTTGGCTGTCTCTAGATGGGATAAGTTGGTGGTAACATTTTTCGAGTCATTGCATATTCCTAGATAACTTTATTTTTCTCTTTTTTAAAGGGTTTATGTTTTATTTTTTTAAGTTTATTTGTTTATTTCTGAGAGAGAGAGAAAGAGAGAGAGAGAAAGAGCGCAAGCACTTGTGTGGTGTGGGCAGAGAGGGAGAGAATCCGAAGCAGGCTCTGCACTGTCAGCACAGAGCCTAATGAAGGGCTCAAATTCACAAACTGTTGAGATCATGACCTGAGCTGAAATCAAAAGTCAGATGCCCAACCAAGTGAGCCACCCAGGCACCCCTTTTTCTTTTAAAAAGTTTTATTTTTTATTTTACTCTTTATTGGGGTAGAATTTTTGGGTGGTGGTCCTTTTCTCAAAAATTTGAGGTATAATTTCATCATTCCTTTTTGTTGCAAATAAGAAGGCCTGTGCTTGTCTCTCTTTTTTTCTAAGTAACTTCTTCTTTCTTTCTTGAAGCATTTAAACTTTTCTATTCTTTTTTTTAAATGTTTGTTTATTTTTGAGAGAGAGAGAGAGAGAGAGAGAATGCGTGATGCAAGAAGGTGGGTGAGGGGCAGAGAGAGAGGGAGACACAGAATCTGAAGCAGGCTCCAGGCTCTGAGCTGTCAGCACAGAGCCTGATGCAGGGATCAAACCCACAAACCATGAGATCATGATCTGAGCCAAAGTCAGACCTTCAACCAACTGAGCCACCCAGGAGTCCCTAAATTTTTCTGTTCTTAAAGTTCAAGACTTTTGCCAGGATATGTCAGGATACATGTTTATGTTTTCTCATCTGTCTAACTTGTAATTTGATGGGCATTTTCAATCTGTAGACTTAAGCTCAGAGAATGTTTTTTAGCTTGAGGAACATTAATTATAATTTTATTGGTTTAATAACATTTTCCAAAGTTTCCTTTGGAAACTTGTTATTTACACATAAAGACTGTTGTACACCTGGAACTATAGCAGGTGTACAATATTCCCAACCAAGCCCCTTGTTTCCTCTTAGGATTCCTTTCTAAGTAATTTTTGAGGTATAATTTATTTACAATAAATCATACCCTTTTTAAGTGTATAGTTGTATGAATTTTAACAAACTCATACAGTCATCACAATCAAATATAGAGTATTTCCATTATGCAAAGAAATTCCCTCATGCCCCTTTGTAGTCAGTCTTCTGCCTCCTTCCCAGCTCCTGACAACCTTTGATCTGTTTTGTATCCCTTTGGTAATGCCTTTCCCAGAATGTCATGTAAGTGTAATCACACTGTATGAAGCTTTCTGGGTCTGGCTCTTTCACTTAGCATTTGTGAGTTTTCCATGCTGTTACATGTATCAGTTTGTTCCTTTTTATTGCTAATTACTGTGCCACTGTATGGTTATACTATACTTTGTTGATCTGTTCACCAGTTAGTAGACATTTAGGTTTGTGGTAGCCAGCTTCCATTTGGTCCCGGTGATCCTTGCCTGGTATTCATGCTTTCTGTTGACTTCTCCTGCAGTGTGTCAGGATTGGTCTCTGGAACCTGTAAATATGGCAGAGGTGATAGTATGTGACTTCTGAGATCAGATTGAAAAAAAGACATTGTGACTGTGCTTTGTTCTTGTTTTGATCACTCACTCGGGGAAGTCACCTGCCATTTTGTGAGAAACAAGGGGCCTGGTGAAGAGTTTTGTGTGGCAAGGAACCTTGGCCTCCTGACAGTAGCCAATGAGGAACTGAGGCTTCTTGTCAACAGCCATATGAGCAAGCTCTCTTAGAATGGATCCTCCAGGGGCGCCTGGGTGGCTCAATCGGTTAAGCGTCTGATTTCGGATCGGGTCATGATCTCACGGTTCGTGGGTTCAAGCCCCACGTCGGGCTCTGTGCTGACAGCTAGCTCAGAGCCTGGAGCCTGTCTTCGGATTCTGTGTCTTCCTTTCTCTCTGACCCTCCCCTGCTCACACTCTCTCTCAAAAATAAATAAAAACATTTAAAAAAAAAAAAGAATGGATCCTCCAGCCCCAGTCAAGATTTCAGATAATTCATTGGTTCAGATAAGTTGACTGCACACTTCTGAACATTCCTGAACCAAAGTGCTCAATCAAGTTCCTCCCAAACTTCTGTCTCATAGAAATTGTGAGTTTTAAGCTGCTAAGTTTTGGTGGCAATTGTTATGCAGCAATAGTTAACTAAAATTACTTGTCATATTTGGTGATTATGGATAAGCTGCTGTAAGCATTCATTACACATTTTTGTGTGGACGTATGTTTCATTTTGCGGGAGGGGGGTGGGTAAATTGTTAGTAAAATTCTGTAGAATTTGTAGGAGTAGAATTTGTTTTTATTTCTTCTTTCCCAAACTATACCTTTTATTTCCTTTTCCTGTCTTATTGTGTTCGCTAAGACTTCCCCTATAACATTGCATGGGAATGGTGAGAAGAGACATCCTTGCCTTATTCTGGATCTCCATAAGGAAGCTCTTAGTTTCTCACCATTAAGTATGGTGTTAGCTGTTGGTTTTTTCATAGGTACATAAGGTTGAGGAAGTTCCTTTTATTCCTAGTTTGTTGGTAGATTTCATGTTGAATGGGTGTTGGATTTTGTCTGATGCTTTCTCTATATCTGTTGATATGATCATATGGTTTGTTTTTTTCCTTTAGCCTGTTGATATGATGGATTACATTAATTGATTTTGGAATGTTGAACCAGCTTTCCATGCGTGGAATAAGTCCCACTTAGTTTTGGTTTATAATTCTTTTTATACATGGTTTCCTTTTGCTGATATTTTCTTGAGGATTTTTGCATCTGTGTTTGTGAGAGATACTGTTCTTTAACTTTCTTTGAATGCCTTTGTCTGGTTTTGGTATTAGGGTAATGCCGCCCTCTTAGAATGAGTTAGGAAATATTTTCTCTGCTTCTGTTTTCTGGAAGAGAGTGTAGAGAGTATTATTTCTTCTCTACATGTTTGATAGAAGTTACCAGTGAAACCACCTAGCCCAGGTGAACCTTGGGCCCAGAAGAACCTTCTTCTTTTGGAAGGTTATTAATTTTTTATTCAATTTCTATAGTAGATATAGACTTATTCAGATGATCTATTTCTCCTTGTGTGACTTTTGTTAGATTGTGTCTTTCAAAGAAGTGGTTTTATTTAAGATTTGTTTAAATTTGTGGGCATAGAATTGTTTATAATACTCTTTTAGTTTCCTTTTTGTTATCCATGTGATTAGTAGGCACGACCCCTCTTTTGTTAATGATACCGGTAATTTGTGTTTTCTCTCTTTTTTTCTTGGTTAGCCTGGCTGGAGGTTTATTGATTTTATTGACCTTTTAAAGAACCAGCTTGTGGTTTCAGTGACTTTTTATCTATTAATTTACCTGTTTTCAGTTTCATTGGTTTCTGCTCTGATTTTTATTATTTCTTCTGCTTATTTCAGTTTAATTTGCTTTTCTTTTTCTTGGTTTTTAAGGTAAAAGCTTAGATCACTGATTCTAAATCTCTCTTCTTTTCTAACGTACATACTCCATGCTATAAATTTCTCTGTAAGCACTGCTCTTACTGCATTCTATAATTTTTTGGTAACTTTTATTTTCATTTTCATTCAGTTTCAAACATTTCAGTTTCTTTTCATACTTTTTCCTTGATTCATATGTTGTTCAGTCTCCAAATATTTTGGGATTTTCCAGTTATCTGTTAGTGATTTCTAGTTTAATTCCGTTGTGGTTTGAGAGCCTATTTTGTATGATTTCTATTCTTTTAAATTTTTATGTATAGTTTATAGTCCAGAATGTGGTTCATCTTTGTGAATGTTATACATGAGCATGACAGGAATTGTGTATTCTTGAGAAGCTTGCATATTCTGTTGCCACCTGATAAACTAATCAACAAGTGTCAGTTTCATCAAGCTGATTGATGGTGCTATTCAGTTCAACTATATCCTTACTGATTTTCTGCCTGATGGATAGAGGCTAAGATTCAGAATTTAAAATTCTTTAGGTGTCCTTGTTTTTGTTTTCCTTGTTAATTTTGGACTTCCCCAGAGACTCATTAAATGGAGTCTAAGCTCACAGTTCTTTGAATTGTAATCTCCTGATATTATATAGGAGCCCTGCTGATATGATGGTCACTTGTAGGGGGAACAGAAGTGTTCTATAGTCCTGTGACTAGATCGTAGTCTTTTGTAGGTCTGTGTCCATAGCTGTGACCTTTACAGGTGCTTCTCAGCTTTACCTACCCCTCATTTATGTGCGATACAGGAAGGCTACAGGAGTCTGGAGTTGGGTAGGCTCTAATAAAACTCATGTTGGTTAGACTCGAAAACAGTTTTCCTAGAAGACAGATCTTTGTTAAGGAGAGCAGAATGCTCTGGGTGTATTTCACAGTGATTACTTTTCCCCTACTTCTGTAGGAAGCACTGGAGAATTTTCTTTGATCTTTACCTTGAAGGGAACCTGGTGGGGCTCCTAGAGGTAAAATTCATGAAAACATGTAGCTCTTCCTAAGGTTGGGCTTCTAGGAGTTTTTATCTCTCAACCTAGTCCACACTTAGTTGCCAGCTATTAGTCAGTTACTCTTTAAGTTTTCCTACCAGTTACTTACTCCACCAGCATTTGCTACTTCTGGTAAGCTGTGATTCTCTGTGTTTTTTTCAGTTTCCTTGGTGATGGTTTGCCCTGTGACCTCAATTCTCTTTTGGACCTAAGAAGTATTATTAATTTTCAGTAGGTTTGGCTTCTTTTCATTGTTATTGTGAGGATGACAGTGAGATTTCCAAGCTCTTTAATGTCGGACTGGAAGCTGGATGTTTTTCCTTTTCCTTTTAAACTATATATGTCTTTATATTTGAAGGGATTTCTTGTAGACAGCACTGGGTCTTGGTTTTTAATTTATTTAAACCTGTGTACTGTCAGTGTAGAGCCTGATGTGGGGTTTAATCTCATGAGGCATGAGATCATGACATGAGCTGAAATCAAGAGTCAGACGCTTAACTGACTGAGCCACCCAGGCACTCCTTGGTTTTTAATTTAATCTGATATTCTTCATCTTTTCATTGCGAGTCATTTATTGTTTATTTATGATTACCCATTACTTACTGATGTAATTAGATTTAAAACTACTATCTTGGAATTTTTCTTTTTTTTATTGATTTTTTCCTCTTTTTTTCTATCTGTTTTTGGATAAATTCAGTATTTTTTTATGATTCTGTGTTATCTCCACTATGAAGATATTGGTTATACATCCTTTTTGATATTTTTGAGTGGTTGCCCTAAGGATTTCTTTTTTTTTAAATTTTTTCTAATCTTTATTTTTAAGAGAGAGAGAGAGACAGAGCCTGAGCAGGGGAGGGGCAGAGAGAGAGGGAGACACAGAATCCGAAGCAGTCTCCAGGCTCTGAGCTGCTAGCATAGAGCCCGACGTGGGGCTCGGACTCATGGACTGCGAGATCATGACTTAAGCTGAAGTCAGATGCTTAACCCACTGAGCCACCCAGGCGTCCCTGCCCTAAGGATTTCAATATATATCTCTAATCATCATAGTTTACCTTCATAGTAGTATGATAGGTAGGATAGATACATGAATCCTTCAACAGGATACTTTCAATTTCTACCCCCAATCCTTTATGCCATTTTTGTCATACATTTGACTTTTGCATGTTTTAAACTGCTGAATCTATTGTTGCTATTTTTGTTTTAAAAGGTAAATTATAGTTTGAAGCAATTAAAAATAAAAAATACTTTTTATTAATTTTTTCAATTTTTGGAACTTAATTTCTTTGAATGGATCCAAGTCTTCTAGCTGGTATCATATTCCTCTTACCTGAAGAACTTTCTTTAGCTTATTTATGTATTGCAGGTCTGCTAGGAATGTTTGGTTGAAAAATTTTTCATTTTGATTTTAGTATTGTGGTATATTTTCCCTGCATGAAATTCTACGTTGGCAGATTTTTCATTTTACTACTTTAAAGATGTCATTCCATTATTTTCTGACTTGCCTGGTTTCTGAAGAGAAATCTACCCTAGTTAATGTAGCTTTTTTCCTAGTTGCCTTTAAGATTTTATCTTTGATTTTCAGTAGAATGAATGTGAGGTGTCAGTGTCTGTGTGTTCTGTTTGAGATTCACTGAGATTCTTGCATCTTCTGGTTTGATGTCTTGCATTATTTTATGAAAATTCATGGTCATTATTTCTTTAAGTATTTCTTTTGCCCCATTCCTTCTCTGTTGCCCTTCTATGAATCCAGTTATACATATGCTAGACCATTTGATTTTTCTCGACCATTCGTTATTGTCCCATAGCTTTTAGGTGCTTTTTTTCCACTTTTTTTTCTCTCATTTTGTTTTGCTCTGGATATTTTTTTATTGATCTAGCTTCAAGTCTACTGCTTCTTTTTTTGGCTTTGTTGAGTTTCATCTTTGATATGGTGGTTTTTTCATTTATAGCTTTTCTATTTGACTTTTTTTTTTTTTGGAAATATTTTATTTTTAAGCTGTCTCCAACCAACGTGGGGCTTGAACTCACAACTTTGAGATCAAGAGTCGCGTGCTTCACTGACTGAACCAGCCAGCTGACCCTCCATTTGACTCCTGAGAAGTTTTTAATCTCTGTTGAAATTCCCTATTTGAGCATTTCATCTACTTTTTCCACTAGATTCCTGAATGTGTTAATCATAGTTATTTGAAGTCTCTGTCCAGTAGTTCAACATTTGGGTCATCTCTGAGTGTATTTCTATGGATTGTTTTGCCTTTTGTTAATATTTGTTTTTCTTGCATGTTTGAGTGTCCTAATCTATTTAATGCTAAATATCACATTAGTAGATAACTGAGTGAAATGGTAGTTACGCTTTGAAATGGATACCTCTTTTCTACTGTCAGTCCTTTATTGTGGGGGTTGAGTTACTTAGGAATTGACCTGTTTTTTTTGTTTCTTTTGTTTTGTTTGCTGTGGTTACCTTCAGTATCTCACAGGGTTCAAATTCCTCTAAATATGCCCAGTGCTTATGGTGGTGGGGTTGCCAGAAGAGGTTTTTGTTGTTGTTGTTGTTGTTGTTGTTGTTGTTGTTGTTTTAATTTAAATTCCAGTTGATTAAGATATAGTGTATAATTTGTTTTAGGAGTACAATATAGCGATTCAACACTTCCATATATCACCCAGTGCTCATCACAACAAGTGCTCTCCTTAATCCCCATCACCTATTTAACCCATCTCCCCACACACCTCCCTTCTGGTAACCATCAGTTTGTTCTCTATAGTTAAGTATGTTTCTTGGTTTGCCTCTCTCTCTTTTTTCCCCCCTTTGCCCGTTTGTATTGTTTCTTAAATTCTACATATGAGTGAAATCATACGGTATTTGTCTTTTTATGATTGACTTATTTTGCTTAGCATAATACTCTCTAGCTCCATCCATGTCATTGCAAATGGCAAGATTTCATTCTTTTTAATGGCCAAGTAATATTCCATTGTGTATATGTATGTATATATATGCCGTATCTTTTTCCATTTATCAGTTGACGGGCACTTGGGCTGTTTCCGTAATTGGACTATTGTAGGTAATATTAGCTGCTGTAAACATCAGTGCACATGTATTCCTCTGAATTAGTATTTTTGTTTTATTTTATTTTGTAATTGCATTACTAAATACCTAGTAATACAATTGCTAGATCAAAGGGTAGTTCCACTGTTAACTTTCTGAGGAACCTCCATACTGTTTTCCAGAGTGGTTGTACGAGCTTGCATTCCCACCAACAATGCAAAAGGGTTCCCTTTTCTCCACATCCTTGCCAACATCTGTCATTTCTTCTGTTGTTGATTTTAGCCATTTTGACAGGTGATAGTAGTTTTGATTTGTATTTCCCTGGTGATCAGTGATGCTGAGCAACTTTTCATGTATCTGTTGGCCATCTGGATGTCTTCTGCTCATTTCTAATTGGATTATTCATTTTTAGGGTGTTGAGTTTGACAAGTTTTTTTTTTTTAAGTTTTTATTTCTTTACATTGAGGGAGAGAGAGAACAGGTGAGCAGGGGAGGGTCAGAAAGGGAGGGAAAGAGAATTTCCAGCACAGAGCCCAAAGTGGGGCTTGAACCCATGAACTGTGAGATCATGACCTGAGCTGAAACCAAGAGTCAGATGCTTAACCAAAGGAGCCACCCTGGCCCCAAGTTCTTTATATATTTTGGATACTAACCCTTTACCAGATATGTCATTTGCAAATATTCCTCCATTCCATCAGTTGCCTTTTAGTTTTGTTGATGGTTTCTTTCACTGTGCAGAAGCTTTTTATTTTGATGAAGTCCCAATAATTTATTTATGCTTTTGTTTCTCTTGCCTCAGAAGACATATCTAGGAAGAAGTTTCTATGGCTGATGTCAAAGAGGTTACTGCCTGTGTTCTCCAACCAGAGGAGTTGTTTTTTATTTGTTTTGTTTTCTAAGTAGGCTCCATGGTCTCTGTGGGGCTTGAACTCAGGATCCCGAGATTATGAGTCATGCATTCTACCAACCAGGCCAGCCAGGCACCCCATTTTTTAAAATGTATTTTATTTTACTGTTTTATTTTAAGTAGGGTCCATGCCCAACGTGGGGCTTGAACTCACTATCCTGGGATCAAGAGTTGCAGGCTCTACTGACTAAGCCAGTCAGGTGCCCACCTCCACTCCCCATCCCCCAAGAGGAGTTTTTTAATGTTCCTCCTCCACTTTCAGTTTTCAGCTATCTTTGAACCTCTGTGCTTCAGAGTGTGTCTCTCCATACTCTTTCCCTGCCTTCAGCAGTAGAATGCTATACCTTGTTACTCAGTGTAGGGGATGAGAGGTAGGGCTTCTCTGTTTTCCTGGTCCAGCTTCAATCTTAGACCTCCCTTATGTGCCTGGCCTCCAGGGTAGGGCTTTCTCAGCATTTTGGTCCTTCCTACATATGATAGCCAAACTCTGCTTTGTATCTGTGGCTGGTCTTTTGTGGGAGAGTTTTCTGCCCTACCCCCAGAGGAAGGACTATTTCTTGCCTCTACTCCAAGTATAGAGGGGTTTTTCTTTTAATCTTCTCCCAGCAAGGATGGGTCTGTATTTGTCCTGGAGTCAGTAGGTTTGATGCTTATTCCTTAGCAGCTTAAGTCCTTTGTTCTGTTGAAGAGAAGGGTTTGGAAAGGAAGATGGGGTGTTTTGCTTTTCCTGCAGTGGTGGTCAGTTCCCTTCTTCATGCAACCATTGAAGTAGCCTTTCTAGTCACCTGCTCTCCCCCCAAATCTTTCTTTTATATATATATGGTGAAGGCCTTTGTAAAAGAGTCTGAGAGTCAATGTGAGTTCACTTTATATTTGGGACTACCAAGATTGCTGTATTTATATGCCAGCCCACCCTTGGCCTTTAGCAATTTGTTAGAGTTCTGCCTGATGTCTATGTGTTTATTTGGTCATTGTTCCATCCTCCCATGCCCTACCACAGTTGGGACAGGCTATATATATCCTTTCTCTCCTGAGGCTGAGAGTTTTCCCTTCTTGGATTTTAGGCTTTTGGGTTGCTGTGTTGTTTCAAGCTCTCATGTTTTCAAGAAAAATTATGAGTTCGTAATTTATCTAGCCTCTTCTTGTTTGAATGGGAGTGATGCCTTTTTCCAGCTTCCTACATCCTGGACTGTTTCAGAAGTTTCTAATATTCTTTATAGTATCAAATAGTTCTGTGAATTCACTCAAATTGAACCCCTCCCGTTATTTGACCTAGTAGCATAATTCAAACTGGTGGCTTACTGTGTCAGTAATGGGGTAGGGTAGAAATTACTGTCCATTCACATCCTTTTAATGCTATGAAGTTTTCAGGGGGCAACACATACCTGGCTCCCTGAAGATGCCCCACTGCTCTGATATCTTGGAGGTGCAGACGAGAACAATAGCTAACACTGCCAGGAGAGTGGTGGGATCACTACAAAATGTGTTCGGTGTGAAAGTCATGAAGTTCATCCATTTTGCGTCATACATTTTACTTCCATCACCTTTGGGCCCATCAGTGAAATACCATTATATGATTATACATAAAGAATGACTGACTGGGGGTGCCTGGGTGGTTCAGTCAGTTAGGCGTCTGACTTTGGCTCAGGTCATGATCTCGCGGTTCCTGGGTTCAAGCCCCTCATTGGGCTCTGTGCTGACAGCTTGGAGTCTGGAGCCTGCTTCAGATTCTGTGTCTCCCTCTCTCTCTCTGTTCCTGCCCCACTCACACTCAACGCTCGCACTCTTTCTCTCTTGTCTCTCAAAAATAAATAAAAGCTTAAAAAAAGAAGAATGACTGACTATTCTTTATTAATGAGAAACAGCAATTAATGAGAAGGTTAATTGTTTGCTTTTGATTTGCCATGGTCAGGTATTTTTCATTTTTAGGCAGCAGACAATTGTTGAAATCTATAACACTATTAGAGAGTAAAAGATCAAAAAGACAGAATCCTGGCTATCAAGGAGTTTACAATCTAGTGGAGGAATTACAGCTTTAAACTAGGCATTATTATACAGTGTAATAGTTTATAACTTTTATTTAGCATTTACTAAGTGTTCTAAGTACTTTATGTGTACATGCAGTATGTATTATTATTTTTATCATTTTCCAAATGAGGAAACAGTAGTATAGAAAGATTAAGTAATTTGATAGTGATCATATAATTAGTGATCATATAATTAGTGCGAATCCTGCAATTCAAGGCAGTCAGAGTCCATGGTATCATATTGCTTTCTACTGAGCATAGGCTCAGTGTAGGAGTGGCTCGGAAGGAAAAGTGATTGATTTTGCTTGACAGATCAGGGAAGGCTTTAGGGAGATGCTGTCTTACATGCTGGAGCAAGAATAGGGTTTCACTGAATAAGGACATAAAGGCAAGAGAAACAGTATGTACAAAGGTGGACAGCTGAGATAAAACATAGCTCATTCAAAAATTTTAGGTAAAATTAGAACAGAGGGAAGTGGCATAGGTGAAGCTAGTTAGGTAGAGGCCTGACCATTGTTAAACAGTTGATACTTACTGTATATAGCCATTGAAAAATTTTAAGTAGCAGAGTAAAACAGTGTTCATATTCGAGAATCCATGAAGAGGATGGATTGAAGTGAAGCAAGGTTAGAGGTAAAGAAATCATTTAAGGACATGTAAGAATTCAGGTGAGAAGTGACATATGGAAGAATTGTAATAAAACTTTCAAAATATTCATAATAGTTTGTTGGAGGTACAAATTTACTTGCCTGCTACAGTGTGGTAGTGGTATGGAGCTTTGAAGTTATTTTTCTGTCTTTGGAAATACTCGTTCAATATTTCACTCAGATTAAAGTTGACATGTATTTAGTAGATTCAGCTTAATTGAAGACAATCACAAAACAATTCCACAATTCAGCACAATTGTCAGTCTCTGCCCAAGAGACTGGAAAAACTAAAGGTCAGATTTGTGTGGCTGCTAGCATTATAACAGAGTCTTATTACAGTAACTTAATCATTTAATTCCATAAACACTAAATTCATACCAGGTTGGGAAACAAAATTAAGGGGAAAAATTGGTACATCCTCTATGTTTGACTCAATATTTGATACTTTATAAGCCAACAAAAATAAGGATTTTAGTGAGGCTATATTTTGTGAACATCTTCCAGGATATATTTTCTGCTTGATTTATATCTTTTATGAAGACATTGTTTTTATGAATTAATTTTTAGAGGCATAATTTGATTGTGTAAGTTTTATTTTTCTTTAAAAAAGTTACTAAATATAAATCTTTTTAAGTTCATGCCATAACTGACAGTTGTGATCATTGCCTGATTTTCTCATTGAATAGCAATATGTGCTTTGGTGAGAATAAAACAGCAATATAAGAAATAGATCAAGAAAGGCCTCTCCTGGAAAGTGAAATTTGTGCTGAGATGAAAATGTTAGGAAGAATCCATTGTGCAAAGAATCAGGAATCTCTCTGACACAGGAAACAGCTAGTTCAAAGGCTCTAAGCTAAATGGTTTGGCATGTTTGAGGTTCAGAAAGAAGTCTAGTGTGGCTAGTGGCTAGTGGGTAAGGAGGAGAAGTGGTAGAAGATGAGGTTGGAGACATAATTAGACATGGGTCAGATTATGAATTCTAGTAGAATTTGGATTTGAAGTACAAAGAGATACCACTGGAGATGTTAAGCAGGAAAGTGAGATGACCTGATACAGAGTTTTAAAAAAATCACCGTGGCCACCGAGAATAATGGTTGGTGGTAGAGTAATGGTGAAGACCAGGGAAGGAAAGGCTAGTATAGTAATTTATGTCAGATGATATTGATTGGGACTAGGCCTATGGTTGTTAATGGAGAGAAATGATGACTTTGGGATGTATTTTTAGAGGTGGGAAAAATCATGACTTACTGAAGGAAAGGAAAGATTCAAGAGTGACTCTTAGGTGTCTGGCAGAATAACTCAGTATTATTTCCTAAGATGAAAAAGTGTGTGGGGGGATATAAATAGTTTTTGGGTCAAAACAAAGTTATGGGTCAAATACATTAGTTTTGAGATCAGCATTCCAGTCAGGTGTTTATTAGGCAACTGGCTAAAGAAGCTTGGAGCTCTGGGGAAATGTTTGGATTGGAGATACAAATTTTGAGGGTTATCAATATACTGATGATATTCTAAGCCTAGGGACTGGATTGACTCACCTAAGGAGAGATTGTATTTAGAAAAAAGAGTAAAGCTTCAGGGCACTTAAAGATGTTGAGGCCTGGCATAGTAGCAGGAATAAATAACAATCTGCAAAGGGCACTAAGAAGAGATCACTGAATTAGTTGGAAAACTAGGAGAATGGGAGATCATGGATAGAAGCCAAGAGAAGAGAGTACATTAAGAAGTTAGTTATTAACTTTTTTTTCTTCAATTGAAGTATAGTTGACATACAATGTTATATTAATTTCAGCTATACACCATAGTGATTAGACAGTTCTGTATGTTACATGATCACCACAATAAGTGTAGTTACCACCTGTCACCATACAACGTTATTACAATATTATTGACTACAGTCCCTATGCTTTACTTCAATCCCCATGGTTTATTTTATGACTAAAAATGTGTAACCTCTTAACTCCCTTCACGTATTTTGCCCACCCCTCAGCACCCCCCCCTTTCTGGCAACCACCAGTTTGTTCTGATTTTATGAGTCTGTTTTTGTTTGTTCACTTATTTTGTTTTTTAGATTCATAGGTGAAGTCATATGGTATTTGTCTTTCTCTGTCCCACCTCACTTAGTGTAATACCCTCCAGGTCCATCTGTGTTTGTGAATGGAAAAATCTAACTCTTTTTTTATGGCTAAGTAACTCATTGTACTTATATAGCACACTTTGTTCATTCGTCTATTGATGGACATTTAGGTTTCCATATCTTTTTGTAAGTAATGCTGCAATAAACACAGGGGTACATACATAATTTCAAATTAGTGTTTTAATTTCCTTTGGGTGAATGCCTAGCAGCGGAATTGCTGGATCATATGGTATTTCTGTTTTTAATTTATTGAGGAACTTCCATACTATTCTTTGGAAAAATGTCTATTCAGGCCCTCTGCCCATTTTTTAGTCAGATTGTTTTGGGGGGTGTTGAGTTGCGTTGAGTTCTCTATGAATTTCGGATATTAACCCCTTATTGGCTATAGTCATTTGCAAATAATTTCTCCCATTCAATAGATTACCTTTTTGTTTTGTTGATGGTTTCCTTTGCTGTGCAAAAGCTTTTTATTTTGATGTAGTCATAATATTTTATTTTTGTTTTATTTCCCTTGCCTGAGCAGGTATATCTAGAAAAGTGTTGCTGAGGCTGATGTCTAAGAGATTTACTGCCTATGTTTTCCTTTAGGAGATTTACGGTTCTAGGTCTTATATTTAAGTCTTTTATCCATTTTGAGTTTATTTTTGAGTATGGTGTAAGTAAGTGGTCCAGATTTATTCTTTTTCATGTAGCTGTCCAATTTTAAAAACACCCTGTATTGAAGAGACTGTCTTCCTCATTGTGTATTCTTGCCTCCTTTGTCATAGGTTAATTAACCATATGAATGTGGGTTTATTTCTAGGCTCTCTATCCTGTTCCATTGATCTATGTGTCTATTTTTGTGTCAGTACCATACTGTTTTGATTATTATAGTTTTGTAGTATAGCTTCAAATCTGGGATTGAGATACATCCAACTTTGTTTTTTTCTCAAGATTGCTTTGGCTATTCAGGGCCTTTTTGTTATTTCATACAAATTTTAGGATTATTCTAGTTCTATGAAAAATACTATTAGTATTTTGATAGGAATTGCATTGAATGTGTAGACTGCTTTAGGAAGTATGGACGTTTTAACAATATTAATTTTTTCTTTCTGTGAACATGGTATACCTTTCCATTTGTGTTGTTTTCAGTTTCTTTCATCAATGTCTTATAGTTTTCAGAGTACAGGTCTTTCCCTCTTTGGTTAAATTTATTTCTAGATATTTTATTCTTTTTGATGTAATTGTAAATCTGATGGTTTTCTTAATTTCTTTTTTTGCTACTTTTTTATTAGTGTTTAGTAATGCAACAGATTTCTGTTTATTAATTTTGTGCTTGCAACTATATTAAATCCATTATTAGTTCTAATAGTTTTTGGCCATCTTTAAGGTTTTTGTATATATAGCATTTTGTCATTTGCAAATAGTGGCAGTTTTACTTCCTCCTCACCAATTTGGGTGCCTTTTCTTTTTTCTTATTTGGTTGCTGTGGCTAGGACTTCTAGCATTTTGTTGAATAAAAGTGAGTGTGGATATCCTCGTCTTGTTCCTGATCTTAGAGGAAAAGTTGTTTTTCACCATTGAGTATGATGTAAGCCATGGATTTTTCATATGTAGCCTTTATTATGTTGAAATATGTTCCCTTTAAATCTACTTTGTTGAAAGTTTTTATCATGAATGAAGTAGTTTATTAAGTGCTTTTTCTGCATTTATTGAGAGGATCGTATGGTTTTTTTATCCTTCTTTTTCTTTCTTTTTTTTTTTTTTTTTAGTTTTTTTAACATTTATTTATTTTTGAGAGACCAAACATGAGTTGGGGAGGGGCAGAGAGAGGGAGACACAGAATCTGAAGCAGGCTCCAGGCTCCAAGCTCTCAGCACAGAACCTGACATGGGGCTCAAACTCATGGACCACGAGATCATGACCTGAGCCAAAGTTGGACGCCCAACCAGCTGAGCCACCCAGGAGCCCCTATCCTTCATTTTAAAAATGTGGTATATCATGTTGATTGATTTGTGGATATTAAACAATCCTTGCACCTCTGGAATAAATCTCAGTTGATTGTGGTCAATGATCCTTTTAATGTATTGTTGAATTTTATTTACTAGTATTTTGTTGAGGATTTTTGCATCTATATTCATCAGGGATATTGGCTTATAATGTTTTCTTTTTTTTTTTTTTTTGGTAGCATCTTTGTCTGATTTCAGGGTAATGCTGGCTTTGTAGAATGGATTTGGAAGTTTTCTTTCCTCTTCTATTTTTTTGAATAGTTTGAGGAGAATAGGTTAATAAGAATATTAACTCTTCCTTAAATGGTAGTACTTGTCTGTGAAGCCATCTGTTCCTGGACTTTCATTTGTTTGGAGTTTTTTGATTACTGTTTGAATTTTATTACTAGTAACCAGTCTGTTCAGATTTTCTATTTCTTCCTGATTTTGGTCTTAGAAGAATGTATGTTTCTAGAAACTTTATCCATTTCTTCTAAATTGTCCAATTTGTTGCATATAGTTTTTCATAGTAGTTTTTACAATCCTTTATATTTCTTTGGTGTCCATTGTTACTTTTTTCATTTCTGGTTTTATTTATTTGAGTCCTTTCTCTCTCTTTTTTCTTTTTAATGAGTCTAAACGTTTGTCAATTTTGTTTATCTTTTTAGATAACTAGCTCTTGGTTTCATTGATCTTTTCTATTGTGTTTTTAGTCTATTTCATTTATTTCTACTCTGCTCTTTATTATTTCTCTCCTTCTACCAACTTTGGGCTTTATTTGTGTTCTTTTTTAGTTCCTTTAAGTTTAAGGTTAGATTGTTTATTCGAGACTTTTCTTGTTTCTTGAGGCAGGCCTATATCTCCATAAACTTCCCTTTTAGAACTGGTTTTGCTGTGTCCCAAATATTTGAACTGTTGCGCTTCCATTTTCCTTGTCTCCAGGTATTTTTAAATTTCCTCTTTGATTTCTTTACTGACCTATTGATGGTTTAGTAGTGTGTTGTTTAGCCTCCACTTTTTTGGTGTTTTTTTTCCTCCCTTCTTCTCTTTATTATAGCACTTAACACTTTATATCCTAGTTTATCTGCTTCAGTTCCTCAGTGCTGGCTAGTGGAACATATTGGACTGTACAGTGAGGTAGCTGCTAAGTTATGTGTAGCTATTGAGTAATTTATTTTTTATTTATTTTTCTATTTGAGAGAGAGAGAGCACGAGTGAGAGCATGAGCAGGGGAGAGGTGCAGAGAGAGAGAGATAATCTCAAGCAGCCTCCACACTTAGCAAGGAGCCTGATGTGAGCCTCGTTCCCATGACCCTGGGATCCCAACCTGAGCCTAATCAAGAGTCAGACACTCAACTGACTGAGCCACTCAGGCACCCCGCTATTGAGTACTTTAAATGTGACTGGTATTAATGAGGAATCATTTTAAATTTTATTTATTTTTAATTAGTTTAGATGTAAATAATCACAGCATAGATAGTGCATTAGATAGATGAACTCCACAGAGACCATGTGTTATCTATCTTTGTGTCTTCAGAGTCAAAACATATGCCCCCGTTATAATAGCACCCTGGCAAATGTGAAAGGATTTGTGTTAGAAGATATGCTTGAGGTGAAAATGGCTGTTTTACTCCTAGAGACAATCTAAACTGGGCTACTCAAATATATCTCATCTATTGATGTTGTGTTAGTCAGCTCTTGCTGCACTAATGGTCTGTGACAAACAACCCTAATCTCTCAGTGGCATATTATAACAACAAAATTTATTTCTTGCTTGGCTATGGCTTAACTGTAGGCTGTGACTTGGGTCCAGTCCTGCTCCATGTGTTCAGGCACAATGTCTTAGTGGGGTGTGCCAACATTTAGAACGCCAAGTTTGACCTTGCAAGCACATTCAAAACCTCTGCTTGTGTCACATTCATTTACATTGTCTTGACCAAAACAAGTCATGATTAAGCTCCAGTATGACTGGAGTGCAGACTCATTTTGTTTCCATGGAGGACGGGTAGAGAAGAGTAGATATTTACTCAGCAATAACAGTAACCACAGGCGAATGCTTGTTTTCTTTTCCTTAGAGCAGCAGTTCTCACTTGGGGATTATTTTTCCCCCAGGGGACATTTGGTAATATCTGCAGTTGTTTTTGATTAATACAACTGCTGATAGGGTGTGGGGGAAGATTGTGACTGACAACTAGTAGATAGAGACCAGAGATGCTGCTAAACATTTTATAATGTACAGGATAGCCCCTGCTCCTGAAAGAATTATCCAGTGCACGCTATTAGTAGTGCCCAGGTTGAGAAGACTTGCCATAAAAGTTTTAAAATTTTAGCATGCATCAGAATCACTTACAGGATTTATTAAAATACAGACTCTAAAATAGATTAATGCTGAAAGTTTCTGATGCAGTAGGTTCAGAATTCCTACTTAAGTTCCCAGATGGCAGTGATGCTGCTGGTCCAGGGACCATATTGTGAGAACCACTGCTTTAAGAGTCAGTACATCATATAAAAGTTTTTTTTTGGATAATATCGTTCGAGTGCATTATCATGATAACCTATCAAAGCAGTCATCACAGGTCTGTCTTTTGGTTCTTTTGTTTGGACTGGAAGAATTCAGATATAATGCTGAATGGGAAGCTTTGGAAAAGAAGTTTACTCTCTGAGTTGCGGCACTGCCACATAAACAGATGCTTGTAAGATGTTCTGTTTGTGAGACATATTTTGAAGAACTAGAAGCTGATAATCCTACTTAGTATTCCAGAGGTAAGGATTTAGACTGGTTAATTCTTGATGAGATTGTATCTACTTAGTTTTACTGTTCGAGTTTCATAAATAATATCTGTTAGAAAGAAACTTAAAATGATGAGTCTTGAGTTACAGGACATCTCTTATTTAGGATAAGTTATTCAGGTTTCTTGTTTAATGTTTATTTTGCTTGTGAAGAAAAAACACCATTTTATGAAATTCTTTAAGCACATGCTTGTAAAATTGTGAAATGAAAGAGAAAGAAAAACTAGCCAAATAGTTAAAGTAAAATATGTGGCACAAGGGCTTTTAATCAATAGAACATTTAACAGTGGAGCTCTTAAGGAAGAGTCATGTAATTGAGTTCTCCTCTTAGGGAACTCAAACTGTCAAGAAAAAGGGATTTAAAACTTAAGAACTCTTTATATTAGTGGCAAAACAACTTTTTATTTTATAACTTGGAGTACTGAATATTCTGGATTAGGCTTAGAAATAACATATAAAGAAAGAACAGAAGTATGTTCTAAGGCAGCATGGTCCAATAGACATATAATGCAAGTTGCATGTGTAACTTAAATTTTTCTAGTATCTATGTTAAAAAGGATAAAGAAATGGATGCAACTAATTGTAATAATATGTTTTAATTCAGTAAAACTAGACTTATTATTAATAGTTTGCATTTCATACTAGTCTTCAACCAACGTGTATTTTGCACTTAAAGCAAATCTCAAGTTGAACTAGCCCTATTTCTTCAATAGTCCCATGTGGCTTAGTGGCCACCATATTGTACAGCACAGATCTAAGAGTTACAGAGTGAGTAATGGAGAACCCAGTTTTTATATTTTAAGAAGATTTTCTTTGGTGCAATAGAAAGCTATTTTTTAACATTTATCTTGGTCACTGTCTGAATTCAGACCATCATCACTTGGAATTTGGATTACTTAGAATGGCTTTCTCCCTCCCTAACAATGAAGAAATCTATCTGAAGATCCTGATCTGATTATTTCCTGATCGTATAACTTACCTATTAAAAATTCTTCAGTAGGTTGGCATATTTTTCAAGATAATTTATACTTCATATCTTAGTGCATACGAGTCCGTATGATCTGACTCCTTTCATATGTCTCTGGTTTATTTCCCGATGCAACCCAGTGTGTAGCCTTAGCTCCCCAAAGCTACCTTTGTTTCCTATAGATTTCCACTTTTCCTTTTCCATGCCATTATGTGTTTTTCTCTTTACTGAATGATTTTTAACCTTGCTCTTCTACCTCTTTACCTAGCTAACTCTTACTAGTACTTCAAAATTCAGTGCAAAAATTATTTCCTCTGGAAGAACCTCTCTTATTCACTAGTATATACTGTAAAGGCAGCATATGAAGATTTAAGATACAAATCTCAGACTGGGGAGAGCATATTTGGATCACATGGAACAGACATAGGGTTAATATCCATAATAATAAAAGTTATAAATCAATAAAAAGACCAAAGTGCAATGAAAATATAGGAGGTTATGAATAGGTATTTTCTATAAGAAGAAATATAAATGATCAATGAAAGTTTGAAATATAATTTTTCACCTATCAGGTTGGTAAATACTTAATGATTTCATTTTAGCATGAGTACAGAGAAGTGCTGTCCAACTTCTTATAATGCAAGCCACATATGTAATTTAAAACTAGTACCCCTATTAAAATTTAAAAAGGTACAATTTCATAATTTATTTTGTCTCCACATATCCAAAATGATTTCAATATTTAATCAATATATAAAACCTTTTAAATAGATATTTAATGTTTTCATACTAAATCTTCAAAATCTAGTATAAAGATTTCAGAATATCACAATTTTTACTGGTTACATAAAGGAATATATGTTCTTATACATTATTGGTGAGGATGCATTTTGGAGGAGAAATTGGCTATATTTATCAAATTAAAAATATAAGTGACCCAGGGTTCTATTTTTAGAAATCTATCCTCCAGAAATACTAATATGCATTTGAAGATTTTAGATAGGTAGATGTTTCTTGCAGTGTTGTTTGTAACAGGAAAACTTTGGAAACAGCCTAAATGTCCTGGCGGGGTTGGTTAAGTAATTGTTTTATTTCCAGACAGTGAGATATTGTATAACCTTTAAAAAATGTGAGAGCTGTTTAGGTTAACTGAGTTATTATATGAGTTAAATAAATATTACATGATATAATCATGTAAAATGCTTAGAATGTGCCTGGCATATAGTAAATGTGATATCAGTATTTGCTGCTGCTACTGTTGTTGTTGTTATTATTATCATTATTGATACAGAGGATTCTTTCAGATATGTTAAGTGAAAAAGAAAAGCAAAGTGTAGAACTATGTATCTTATGCCATTATTTGTGTAGAGGGGAAAAAAGAATTATGCATTTGCTTGTATATGTGTATAGTATGTGTGAAAGAGTATGTAAAAAATTGATAACATTATATTTGGGGAGACAGACTGGATGGTGGCGGGGCGGATAGAGACTTCCCACCATGTTCTTTTTTGTACCTTTTGAATTTGATCCATAATAAATATACTACTTAGCCAAAAAATTAAAATGTAAGTTAAATCTATTTCTCTTAAATATCTTAGAAAAATCCACACCTTATCATTAAATTATTTCTATAATTAGTATGCATTATTATGATTTTAATCAAAAACCAATACAGGATATTCTTACTTCAGTTATCAAGAATAGCTAGATATGCGATTCTGGGCAGATTTAATTTTTGACTAATCAGAATGTTGATCAGGAACACTTGGTTTCAAAATGTTTGTGACTTTTGAAAATATTTCTAAAGTGTCCTTTTTCTTGTCATAGGAAAGTGGCTTCTTGAACTTAATGAAATCTGATTTTGTAGGACAGGAGGATCATTATTACCACCTTGTAGAAAGATAAAAAACTGGATTTGAAGACATGCTGTCTTTAGAGTATATTTAGGAGATATTCTTTAAAAATTAAAGCTAACAACCAAGAACAGTTGGCCCTAATGTAACCTTTTGTGTGTGCAAATGATATTCTAAGAGTTGAGATCTGGTTAAGAAGATGGAAGAATTCTAATTTAAAGTTTAGAGTATTGCTCATCCTCTTTATCAAAATTTCTGGACAAATGCATATAGTAATTTTATATTTTGAATATATAGCACTTTGTTTTTCATGAGAACTTGTCATTTGTGTTTTAGGATTTGGAGTGGATCAGTTACGAGATGACAATCTCGAAACTTATTGGCAATCAGATGGCTCCCAGCCTCATTTAGTAAACATCCAATTCAGGTAATACATTTTTTATTTTTCGATTTGTGTAGGTTAAGTGGACAAAGTAATCTATTTTATCTACATAAAATTTAAAGAAATATAGAAATTATAGTGAAATGCACTTAACAGATTTTTATAAACCTTGAGATTATTTTTCTGCTTATTTAGATTGTGTTTTAAGTTTACTCTGTCTTGTCTTTTGTAAATTCTTTATAGTACTTTACACAGGTCCTTTTACGTGGAGATTTCTTAAATATACTTTTCAATGTTGATTTATTTTGGAAATATATGCTTTGCTTATGACCAAATGCAATGCCTTAATGCATCACAGTGAATACACCCAGAGTAATAATAGTAAGTTCTTTAGGTATAGACTATTCCTATAATTATAGTTTTTAAATTTGTACTTCCATTTGGGAAAAAAATGTTTTAACTTAGAACCTCTAAGGACATTTTCAGTTTTGAAATTCTTTTTTGGGGAAAGGAAAATAGCCATGTATTTTTCAATTGCTTTGAATTTATTGAGATAGATGGAAACCAGTAACTTGGTTATCTTTCTCCATTTATATCATCTGTTTTAACATTTTATGGCATTGTATTTTTAGTTTGTTTTTCTCACTGAGGGTACAGATAAGCAAATTTCTTATGAAAAAGCCAGATTATAAGTATTTTAGGCCTTCTGGGCTGTCGGTCTCTGTTGCAACACTCAGGCCATTATAGCATGAAAGCAGCCACAGGCAGTGCATATTGGCCAATAGCTATTCTAAACTCATCTTAAAAAAGTAGGTGGTGGGCAGAGTTCACTCACTGGGGTGTAGTATGCCAACTCCTGCCCTTGTGTATTAAATATGTATACGCTAGAAATAAAAACAGCACCTAACATTTTTTTAAAAACCAAAAATATCAGATACTTTGCTAAAACACCTATGCATTCATTTCATTTAACCTCTACAGCTATCTTTTTCTTTTTTTCTTTTCTTTTTTTTAAATATAATGTATTGTCAAGTTAGCTAATACACAGTGTATATACAGTGTGCTTTTGGCTTCAGGAGTAGATGCCCATGATACATCACTTACATACAACACCCAGTGATCATCCCAACAAGTGCCCTCCTCAATGCCCATCACCCATTTCCCCTGTTTCACCCCCCATCAACCATCAGTTTGTTCTCTGTATTTTAAGAGTCTCTTATGGTTTGCCTCCCTCTTTGTAACTATTTTTTTCCCCTTCCCTTCCCCCATGGTCTTCTGTCAAGTTTCTCAAATTCCACCTATGAGTGGAAACATATGATATCTTTCTCTCACTGACTTATTTCATTTAGCATAATACTCTCCAGTTCTATCCATGTTGTTGCAAATGGCGAGATTTCATTCATTTTCATTGCTGAGTAGTATTCTATTGTATATATGTACCACATTTTCTTTATCCATTCATCAGTTAATGGACATTTGGGCTCTTTCCATAATTTGGCTGTTGTTGATAGCACTGCTATAAATATTGGGGTTTATGTGACCCTATGAATCAGCACTCCTGTATCCTTTGGATAAATTCTTAGTAGTGTTATTGCTCTACAGCTATTTTTATACTTATTTTATAGTCTCAGAAGCAGAGACTTAGATAAATTAACTTGCCAAGGTCACACAGCAGTTGAGTGGCAGAATTGCAACTGAAGGCAAGTGCTCTGATCTGAGAGCCTGTGCTTTTAACCATTATACTGTACAGTCTGGGGTAAATGTTTTTCCATGACCACAAAGTTCATCTATCACTTAAAACTGATCTAATGAGTGTCCTAATTTAATTGTATTATATAGAATAGCAGGCTTTTTTTTTTTTACAAATACAATTTTATATGGAAGGCTAGCATATTTAACAAACAATAATAATTAAAAAATCTGTTAAATTTATTGAGCATCAAATAGTTATTAATATATATCATTTTTAAATGGTGCTCCAAATATCTTTGTAAATGTAGGTATTATCATTTTTCTTATTTTACAAATGAAGAAACTAAAACTTTGAAAAATTAAGTAACTTGTTCAGGCCACACCCCATGCAGTTACAGAGCCTGGATGTGATCTAGCAGTCTAGACTTCAAAAACATTTTGTAATTAGTATTCAGCCGTTTCTCAAGCTTATTAAAACAGTCAGGAGCTTAAGGTCCTCCTTGCTTAACTCAGCCCTTGCCCTCACTAGGGAAACCCAAGGCTTTGAGGAACACTTTTTATTTTATTTATTTTATTTTATTAAAAAAATTTTAAATTATTTATTATTTATTAATTTTTATTTTGAGAGTACAAGCAAGGGAAGGGCAGAGAGAGGGTGAGAGAGAGAGAATCCCAAACAGGCTCCTCACTGCCAGTGCCGAGCCTGATGCGGTACTCAAAGTCTGGAACTGTGAGGTCATGACCTGAGCAGAAATCAAGAGTTGGACACTTAACTGACTGAGCCACCCAGGCGCCCCGAGGAACACATTTTTAAACAAGTGTTTTATAAAAAGGGAAATTGATTAAGAATTTTGAAACAATCTCCTACTTACAGAAAAGTTGCAAGTACCATGCAAGTTTTTTTCCCCCTAAATCATTTTAGAGTAAGTTGCCAATATATATTTCAGCTCCTCAGAATGCTTTTGTGTGTCATTCCTATAAACAAAGACATTCTCCTACATTACCACAATACAGCACATTACCACAATACAGCCTTAGGAAATTAACATGGATACATTTAATTCTACAACCCCATTCCTGTTCTACCAATTGTGCCAGTAAAGTTGAATCACAGGTTCAGTTTGGTTGTCACTTCTCTTTAGACTCCTTTAATCTGGAACATTTCTTTACTCTTCACTTACTTTTCATGATCTTGGCACTTTTGAAGATTATAGGCCAGTTATTTTATTTTATTTATTTTTAATATATTTTTTAAAAAGCTTATTTATTTATTTTGAGAGAGAGAGAATGAGAATATGTGGGGGAGAGGCAGAGAGACAGGGAAAGAGAGAGAATCCCAGGCAAGTTTTTCATTGCAGAGCCCGATCCAGGACTCAAACTCATGAACTATGAAATCGCGATCTGTATGGAAGTTGGATTCTTAACCGACTGAGCCACCCAGGTGCCCCTAGGCTAGTTATTTTAAAGAATGTCCTTCAATTTGAATTTCTTTGATCTTTATGAATAACTTCGAGTTAGACATCTTTAGGAAAAATGGCACAGAAGTGATATTATGTTCTTGTCATTGCATCTTACTACTTGGGGTACATGATTTTCATTTTGTCCCATTAATGATAATGTTTACTTCTATTATATGATTAAGGTAATGTATACCAAACTTCTCCAATGGATAGTTTCTTTGATTTTTTAAAAAAATATTAATTGATATTAATAATCAAAATTATTTTTTAATGTTTATGTTTTTGAGAGAGAGAGAGAGAGACAGAGCATGAGTTGGGGAGGGGCAGAGAGAGGGAGACACAGAATCTGAAGCAGACTCCAGGCTCTGAGCTGTCAGCACAGATCCCAAGTCAGGGCTCGAACCCACAAACTGCGAGATCATGACCTGAGCCGAAGTTGGATGCTCAACCGACTGAGCCACCCAGTCACCCCAATAATCAAAATTATTAGTATCAGCATGGACTTAGAGGTTACTGTTTTACCATCCACTTTAAATTTAATATTACATCATTTGTGTCACTACTCAAATTGCCTCAGACTTGACTTTGAGAGTCCTCCAGTTGACTATTACTTTTTGACAGTCTCTGTGATTACTTGAGCAATTTCTTACATGTTTTGGCACAAGATTCTGTGCCCTGTTCCTCCAAGGAAATCAGGTGTATTTTAATGGAGAATAGTACTTAGAAACCAGATCTTGTACTGGGTGTGCTAATTGCTGTCGGGATGTTGCCGTTTCTGAGCCTTCTCAGTGAGGGGATGTAGGTATGTAACACATACATGTACATGCCTAAACATATTTACATCTGTATTTATTTCTCAGTCTGTACATATACACACACAAAATCATAAATTCATAGGGACACATCCAATTCCAATTCCAATCAAGAATGAACAGGGTTTATTTTAGTATTTTTTTCTTTATAAGCCGCTTCTTCATGAATGAGAACCTGATTAGTTTTCTTATCCTTTCTTAATATACATGAATCCCCCTGTATGTAACCAGTCTTCCATTTCTCTCATTGTCCCCTGAACCCCACCTAGACTCTCAACCTGTTTTGTGCTATTGCCTTTTCATTCTGTCTGGTCCTCCCCACTTGTAGATAACTTTTTCTCCTCGTCCGGGCTCTGGCACCTTACATTAGTCACTCTCATGTGTGGATGTTCTCCTCAGTCCACCTGAGCTTTGACATTGCATGCCAAACCAGCTTTCTCACCCTCCTTGGCTCCAGAACCTCGCTGCATGGTGTGGATGCCCTCTTTCCCCCTTTGGGCTTGACCCTTCATGACAGGCTGCCTTACAACTTGGATGCCTTCTCACTAAACATAGGCTTTTACATGCTGCTACCTTGTGGTGTGGATATTTCATCACCCCACGTAGGCTCTAACACCCTATACCTGGCTGCTCTCTTCTTCAGAATTCTGCTCGCTTCCACATGGGCTCCGACATTCTGTGCTACACTTTACTCCACACCCCCCCTCCCCCCGTTTGAATGCACTTCTCACTTTGAATAGGCTACAATATCCCATTTTTGTGTAGGTGCCTGTCTTCAGTGGTCCTTTCTAAGAGCTTTAGGACTGCATCATTCAGAAAAAGGAAGTGGTTTTTTTTTTATAAAAAAATAAAAAGAGTTTCTTTTTATATAAAAGTTTTGTTGTATTTCTTAAAGTGGTTTCTAAAAATGACATTGGACACTAGTCTCTGTATTAGTGGATAATAAACTATTTTATTTCAAATGGATGAAATATAATGGTAAACTATAATTCTACACTTAATCTGCATCCCTGTGCCCCTTTCTTCCAAAAAAAATCATAAGCTCGAGATGGGAAAGGAAGATAAAACAAGAAGTGCAAAACTAGTTTTGGTTGACAGTAAGTTTAATCTTAGTTAACAGTGTGATGTGGCTGCTACAAGAGCTAATATGATCTTAGGATGCAATAACGGAAGCATAGAGCCTAGGAAGACCTCACAGTGTATGTATAATCTTCCATTTTGACTTTCCCCTTTGACACTGGTAAAGAAAGCTAGAATGTGCTCAGAAGAAAGTGGTTAGAATAATTAGGAATTGAAACCAAACAATGTAATATAAAAGTTGGGAACATCTAGTCTGCTGAAGATTCTGAGAGACATGGTAGATCTCTTTATATAATTGGAAGGATTTATACTTTGTGGAGGATTAGATTTCTTTTGTGTGACCTCATAAGAAAAAACTTTGTCCAAAAGATGGGAGTTACACAGAGACAATTATGCCTTTATTAAGGTAAACTCTTTAAATTTTTTTTAATGTTTATTTTTAAGAGAGAGAGAGACAGAGACAGAGCACGAACGGGGGTGGGGGGCAGAGAGAGAGGGAGACACAGAATCGGAAGCAGGCTCCAGGCTCTAAGCTTCAGCACAGAGCTTGACGCAGGGCTTGAACTCATGAGCTGTGAGATCATGACCTGAGCTGAAGTTGGCTGCTTAACTGACTGAGCCACCCACGTGCCCCTATTAAGGAAAACTCCTAAAAATTAGATCTGATCAAAGATGGTGTACTGAGTTTCCATCAGAAAAAGTTTGAATCTGGGTATTTAGTTACCTGGTACAGATGGTTAGATCATTTGACCCTCTAAGTTTATATTTAACACTATGGGTTTATAATTCTGATTATGTCTAATTAAAATATGTTATTTTTCACTTTGCTGTATGTTTACCATGCTTCTTTGTGAAATAGTTTTAAAAGTTAGGATATCTCTAAATTCAAGACTAGACACCCTAGCTGTTGAAGTGTCATGTAGGACTCATGCATTCAACATCTACTTTTATTTGGAAAACTTTCCGATTTTTCTGCTTTTCTTTAGAGTGATGTATGATTCTACAGCCATGCTGAAAATTTACAAAGAAATAATCTTCATGAAAATTTGAATAAGATAGATTTAAAGCTGTTATCTGTTAAATAAATAAATGAAGAGAAAAGAGTTTCCCCCACTGAAAGAGAGAATCTCAGCAATTAGGGGAAAAATGCTAAGGAAAAGAGGGGGAAGGGTCATATATCCTAAGAAAATGAAACATTTTTTGAGTGGATAATACTGTAATTAAATGGAAAATAGGGAGGTTTCTTTGCCTTTTCTGTTTGTAAAGGGTTAGTACTCTTGAGAAGAGTTTTGAAATTTGTTAAGAATTACCAAAGAAAAATTAGAGTGTAATTTGGTTTAATATGGAACATTTAAAGTAATACTTAACCTGTTTAAAAGGATAAGTACTAAAATATTAAGCTGAGTATGAACAAAATAAAATTTCTGCTTGTGTTTGGTCTGCCTTCATCAAAATTTCTGCAAATTTTATTAAATATGATCTTGATAATCATTTTTATCATGGTAATAAGAAATATACACCATTCATAATTGTCATGATCTCATGGTTTATGAGATTGAGCCCTGCATCAGGCTCTGCACTGACAGCAAGGAGTCTGCTTGGGATTCTCTGTCTCTTTCTCTTTCTGCCCCTCCTCACTTGTGCTCTCCTTACAGGAGACTATGGACATCAACTTCCATTTAACCAAAAATTTTAAAAATATTTTTTAAGGTTTATTTATTTTTCAGAGAGAGATAGAAAACAAGTTGGGGAGGGACAAGAGAGAGAGGGAGACACAGAATCTGAAGCAGGTTCCAGGCTCTGAACTGTCAGCACAGAGCCTGATGTGGGGCCCAAACTCATGAACCATGAGATTATTACCTGAGCCAAAGTTGGATGCTCAACCGATTAAGCCACTCAGGCTCCTCTATTATTCTATTTATTTTAATGAGGGATGTGAGCTCTTTGTTTTCTGTGGTTTGTTTTGGAGAGTTTCTATAGTTATATCATTATGTTCCTGGTCTTCTGCAATGTTTAAACTGCTGCTAATCCCATCTAGTGAATGTCTTGCTTCAGATTTTTTTCATGTCCACAGATTCCATTAAAAAAATATTTTTCATCTTTTCACATTATGCTTATGTTTTCTTTTAATTCTTTGAGCATCTTAATGGCAGACTATATTTTCCAGTATGCTCACAATAATTACTTTCTAATACACATGCTCTTCTAAAGCTTGGCTGCCCCCTAATCAAGAGATGGCATCTTTGTCTCCTCACTTGAAACTGGTTGGGCCCTTGTGGATTTCTTGCCTGAGGGTAAAGCTGTTATGACACTGTCATTTCTAAGACTAAGCCATTTTTTATGTGAGAACCATTTGCCATGCTGTGAGAAAACCCACATCAAATGGAGAAGCCCATGAAAAAATGAACCAAAGGCCAAAGCCTTAGCTAAGCTCTCAGCCAACAACCAGCACCAGCTTTCTGGCCATATTCTTGAATCATCTTGGAAGCAGATCCTTTAGATCTCAAGTCAGGTTGCCACACCTGATTCTGTGTAGAACTTCCCTTCTGAGCCCTGCCCAAATTCCAGATTCATAAACAAAATAATGATTATTTTTTTAAGCCACAAATTTTTTTTAATGTTTATTTATTTTTGAGAGAGAGAGAGAGAGAGAGAGTGCGTGCGCAAGCATGAGTTGGGGAGGGGCAGAGAGAGAAGGAGACACAGAATCTGAAGCAGGCTCCAGGCTCTGAGCTGTCAGCACAGAGCCGACACAGGTCTCGAACCCACTAGCCATGAGGTCATAACCTGAACCGAAGTCCAACACTTAACTGACAGAGCCACCCAGGCACCCCTAAGCCACAAAGTTTTGAATGGTTTGCTGTACACATGTAGGTATTTATATCTTCTCTTTTAATTCTGTCATCTCAATCTTTTCCATCTCTTTATTGACTGATTTTTTTTTCCTCATTGTGGGTCATATTTTTCTAATTCTTTGTAGTAATTTTTTATTGGATACTGGATATAGGAAATTTTGTCTCGTTGAGTGCTGTTGTTTTGTTTTGTTTTTAAAGATTGGATTTTGTTCTGGCAGGCAGTTAAGTTACTTAAAAATCAGCTTGATTTTTTTGAGGGTTGATCTCTTCATAGTGGGTCTAGAGTACCCTTTATTCTGGGGCAGGGCCTAGCACACTTTTTTGTAATAAGGTAGATAGTAAATATTTTAGGCCTTGCAAACCATAGCTGCTCAAATTTGTAGTGCAAAAGCAGCTATGGACAGTAGGTAAATGAATGGGTGTTGCTTTGTTTCAGTAAAACTATATTTACAGGAATAGGTGGATGCCATGTTTGGTCTGTGAGATGATTAAATCTATTATGTGTTTGCATAAATATCTTTTTTTAATAAAACATAACCGTCTCTTCCAAAACAAAAAAAATAGAAGAATGTTACTGGTTTACTTTTTGTGTGTGAATCTTTGTCATGTCTGGCTTGAGAGTGAACAGCTTGAGTCTCATTTATGTTTCTTCATTAAATCTTTTGCAACATCCCATGTCAGCATTTGGAAAACTACACTGTGTACTCATAAGAGAATGATTCTGAAA
This sequence comes from Cryptoprocta ferox, assembly GCA_028646485.1. Taxonomy (NCBI): domain Eukaryota; kingdom Metazoa; phylum Chordata; class Mammalia; order Carnivora; family Eupleridae; genus Cryptoprocta; species Cryptoprocta ferox. Next base: position 76,394,524 of record CM053567.1, read on the forward strand.
AAGGCAAGTAACATCTTGGTATTATTAGAAAAATAGTTGTGACACTGTTGGTCCCCTGAAAGGGTCTTGAGGTTCTCCACAGGTCCCCAGACGACCAACTTTAAGATCACCTCTCTTGGGCAAGATTAGCCTCAAGTATACTAAAGCTTGACCCTTCTGGGATCTCAAATGAATGTCCTAGATATTTGAAGAGGTATTCTTACTCTCCACTTAGTTGCGAATTCCAGTGATTCCCTACCCTTTGTGACTTCTGGAAATTGTTTGGCTTACTGCTTCCCAGTAATTGTTCCTTTCTCAGCAGCTGGTGTTCTTTGCATGTCTTTGTAGAGTTTCACTCTATGCATGTGCAGGGACACTCTATGCAGACTTCTGGAGTTTTTCCATAGATAGCTCCTGCCTTAGCTTAGTGAGACTGAGAGATTCTGTTCGGCTGTTCCCATCCTCCATTGCAGTCTAGAAATTGCCTTTAGTTGTTCATAGGGTTCACCTCATTCATTTCCATTCTATCCAGACTCAGTGCAGCTTGTTATTCAGTGTCTGCAGATAGTTGTTTCATACGTATTGTCTGGCATTTAGTTGTTTATGGGGTGGGGCAAGGCCTGTAGCAGTTATTCCCTTATGGGCAGACATCTCTGACTTTTGGGGTTTTTTTTTGTCTTGAATAATGATTTTTATTTTAAAACCCATCAACAGTCTCACTTTTCTTTTTTTCTTTTTTAATTTTTAAATGTTTATTTATTTAAAAAATTTTTATTTATTTTGAGAGAGAGCACACACATGTACAGGAGAAGGGCAGAGAGAGTGACAGAGAGAATCCCAAGCAGGCTCCATGCTCAGTGCAGAGCCCGATGTGGGGCTTGATCTTACAACCATGAGATCATGACCTAAGCTGAAAGCAAGAGTCGGAAGCTTAACTAACTGAGCCACCCAGGCACCCGAACGTTTATTTTTGAAAGAGAAAAAGAGAGTGTGAGCAGGGGCCGTGCAGAGAGAGAGAGGGGCACAGAGGATCTGAAGCAGGCTGTGCACTGACAGCAGAGAGCCTGACATGGGGCTCAAACTCATGAACTGTGAGATCACGACCTGAGCTGAAGTTAGATGCTCAACCAACTGAGCCACCCAGGCACCCCTCACGTTTCTTTTTTGATAGAAAGTCAGGGGTAATTCATCAGATGTGGGGGCATCCGCTGACTGGATGAGGACACTTCTTCAGAACAGTGGTGTATAATTGAGGGGAAGTTCTGACTCCTTTGAGAATATGATGGAAGCTGTAAAGCATCTTCCATGAAAATTATTACATACCCATTCATGTGTGTTTTCTTTCTGAGCTGTCCATGGACATCTGGTGATCATCCCTATGGAGGATTCAGGGGGCCTCCCAGACCTTCTGTTATGTTTGCTGATTATTTTTTAAATTTTTACTTAAATTCTAGTTAGTTAAAAGACAGTGCAATATTGGTTTCAGGAGTAGAATTCAGTGCTTCATCACTTACGTTCCACATCCACATCCAGCTCATTAAGATGATGAGCTGTCCTCCTTATTACCCATCGCTCATCACCCATCTAGCCCATCCCCCACCCATCTCCCTCCATCAACCCTCAGTTTGTTCTCTATTATTAAGAATCTCTCATAGTGAGTTTCCTTCTCTCTTTCCTTCCTCCCACCCTACTTCCTCTATGTTCATCTGTTTTGCTTTTTGAATTCCACAATGAGTGAAATTATTGTGGTATTTGACTTTCTCTGACTGACTTATCTTACTTAGCACGTTGTTGCAAATGTGAAGATTTCATTCTTTTTGCTGGCTGAGTAATATTCCAACATGTATCACATCTTCCTTATCCATTCATCAGTTGATGGACATCTGAGCTTTCTATAGTTTGGCTATTGTTAATAATGCTGCTATAAACATTGGTATGCGTGTACCTCTTTCAGTCTGTATTTTTGTATCCTTTAGGTAAATACCTAGTAGTGCCATTTCTGGATCATAGTATGGTTCTATTTTTAACTTTTTGAGAAACCTTCATATGGTTTTCCAGAGTAGCTGCCCCAGTTTGCATTCCTACCAATAGTGCAAGAGGGGTCCCGTTTCTCCACATCCTTGCCAACATCTGTTGTTTCCTGAGTTGTTAATTTTAGACACTATGACCTGTGTGAGGTGGTATCTCAGTGTGGTTTTGATTTGTATTTCCCTGATGATGAGTGATGTTGAGCATCTTTTCATGTGTCTGTTAGCTATCTGGATGTCTTCTTTGGAAAAGTGTCTATTCATGTCTTCTGCTCATTTCTTAACTGGATTATCTGTTTTTTGGGTATTGAGTTTGATAAGTTCTTTAAAGATTTTAGGTACTAACCCTTTATTGGATATGTCATTGTAAATCTCTTTTCCCATTCTATAGGCTACCTTTTAGTCTTGTTGATTATTTTCTTTGCTGTGCAGAAGTTTTTTTTATCTTTATAAAGTCCAAATATTCATGTTTGCTTTTGTCTCCCTTGCCTCTGGCAATGTGTCTAATAAGAAATTGCTCCAGCTGAGGTCAAAAACGCTGCTGCTTGTGTTCTCTAGAATTTTGATGGATTTCTGCCTCACATTTAGGTCTTTCATCTATTTTGAATTTATTTTTGTGTATGGTATAAGAAAGTAGTTCAGTTTAATTCTTCTGCATGTTGCTGTCCAGTTTTCCCAGCACCATTTGTTGAAGAGACCATCTTTTTTCCATTGTATATTCTTTCCTTCTCTGTTGAAGGTTAGTTGACTAGTTGACCTTATGGTTGTGGGTCCTTTTCTGGGTTTTCTATTCTGTTCCACTGATCTGTATGTCTTTTTGTGCCAGTACTATACTGTCTTGATGACTACAGCTTTGTAATACAGCTTTAAGTTAGGAATCATGATGCTTCCAGGTTTGGTTTTCTTTTTCAGGATTATTTTGGGGTCTTTCAGGACTATTTGGGGTCTTTTCTGGTTCCACAGAAATTTCAGTATTGTTTGTTTTAACTCTGTGAAGAATGCTGGTGGTATTTTTATAGGGATTGCATTGAATGTGTAGATGACTTGGGTAATACAGACATTTTAACAATGTTCTTCCAATCCATGAGCATGGGATATTTTTCCATTTCTTTGTGTCCTCCTTAGTTTATTTCATAAGCATTCTATAGTTTTCAGAATACAGGTCTTTTACCTCTTTGGTTAGGTTTATTTCTAGGTATCTTATGGTCTTTGGTGCAATTTTAAATGGGATTGATGCCTTGATTTCTTTTTCTGCTGCTTTGTTATTGGTGTATACAAATGCAACAGATTTCTGTATGTTGATTTTATATCCTGCAGCTTTGCTGAATATATGTATTAGTTCTAGCAATTTTTTGGTGGAGTCTTTCGGATTTTCTACATAGAGTATCATGTCATCTGCAAATAGTAAAAGTGTGACTTCTTCCTTACCAATTTAGATACTTTTTATTTCATTTTGTTTTCTGATTGCTGAGGCTAAGACTTCCAGAACTATGTTAAATAGTAATGGTGACAGTGGACATCCTTGTCTTGTTCCTGACTATAGAGGAAAAGCTCTCAGTTTTTCCCCATTGAGGATGATATTAGCTGTGGGTCTTTCATATTTGGCCTTTATGATGTTGAAGTATGTTCCATCTATACCTACTTTGTTGAAGTTTTTTATCAAGAATGGATGCTAGTTTTTCAAATGGGTTTTCTGCGTCATCTGAGAGGAGCATGTGGTACTTACCCTTTCTTGTATTAATGTGGTGTATCACGTTGATTGATTTGCAAATATTAAACCAGTATTGAACCATGATCAAGTGGGATTTATTCCTTCTGTCCTATAAATTCCACTTGATCATGGTGAATAATTCTTTTAATATACTGTTGAATTTGACTTGCTAGTATCTTGTTGAGAATTTTTGTATCCAGGCTCATCAGGGATATCGGCCTATAATTCTCCCTTTTAGTGGGGTCTTTTTCTCTTCTGGTATCAAGGTAATGCTGGCCTTGGAGAATGAGTTTGGAAGTTTTCCTTCCATGTCTCTTTTTGAAACAGTTTGAGAAGAATTGGTATTAACTCATCTATAAATACCAGGTAGAATTCACTTGTGAATCCATCTGGTACTAGACTTTATTTTTTTGGTAGTTTTTTGGTTACCAATTCAATTTCATTACTTATAATCATTCTGTTCTGATTTTCTAATTCTATTTGTTCCAGATTGCGCACTTTGTTGGCATATAATTTTTTTTGGTAATATTCTCTTATAATTGTATTTCTGTGGTATTGGTTGTTTTCTCTCCTCTCATTTGTGATTTTATTCATTTGGGTGCTTTCTCTTGCTTTTGAGAAGTCTGGTTAGGGGCTTATTAATTTTATTAATTCTTTCTAAGAGCCAGCTCCTAGTTTTGTTGATCTGCTTTTTGTCTGTTTCTATATTGTTTATTTCTGCTCTAATCTTTATTATTTCCCATCTTATATTGGCTTTAAGCTTTATTTGTTGTTCCTTCTCTATCTCCTTTAGGTGTAAGGTTAGGTTGTGTTTTTGAGACTTTTCTTGCTTCTTGAGGTAGACCTGTAATGCAATATACTTTTCTCTTAGGACTGCCCTTGCTGCATCCCAAAGGGTTGGACTGTCATGTTTTCGTTTTCATTTGCTTCCATGTACTTTTTTTTATTTCTTCTCTAATTTCCTGGTTAGCCCATTCATTCTTCAGTAGAATTTTCTTTAGCCTCCATGTATTTGTGGTTTTTCCAAATTTTTTCTTGTGGTTGACTTCAAGTTTCATAGCATTGTGATCTGAAAATATGCATGGTATACTCTCAGTCTTTTTGTATTTGTTGAGGGCTGATCTTTGACTCAGTATGTGATCTGTTCTAGAGTGTTCCGTGTGTACTTGAAAAGAATGTGTATTCTGCTGCTTTAGGGTAAACTGTTCTGAATATATCTGTTAAGTCCGTTCATCCAGTTTGTCATTCAATGCCATTGTTTCCTTGTTGATTTTTTTTAGGTAATCTGTCCATTGCTGTAAGTAGAGTGTTAAAGTCCCCTACTATTATTGTAGTATTACCAAAGAGTTTCTTCATGTTTGGTATTAATCGATTTGTATATTTGTGTGCTTCTAAGTTGGGGGATCAATATTTATAATTTTTAGATCTTCTTGATGGATAGACCCCTTAATTATGATATAATGCCCTTCTTCATCCCTTGTTACAGTCTTTGGCTCAAAATCTAGTTTGTGTGATGTAAATATGGCTACTCTGGTTTTCTTTTGATGTCCATGAGCATGATAGATGTTCTCCATCCCTTCACTTTCAATCTGGAGGTGTCTTTAGGTCTAAAATGAATCTCTTATAGGCAGCATGTAGATGGGTCTTGTTTTTTTGTTTGTTTGTTTTGATCCATTCTGATACCCAATATCTTTTTACTAGAGCATTTAGTCTGTTTACACTCAGAGGGATTTTTGAAAGATAGGAATTTAGTGCCATTGTGTAACCTGTAAAGTTGGTGTTTCTGGTGATGTTCTCTGTTCCTTTCTAGTCTTTGTTTCTTTGGTCTTTTTATCCCCAATCAGAGAGTGCCCTTTAATATATCTTGCTGGGCTTGTTTAGTGGTCATGAACTCCTTTAGTTTTTGTTTGTCTGGGAGATTCTTTCTCTCTCCTATTCGAATGACAGCCCTGCTGGATAAAGTATTCTTGGCTGCATATTTTTCCCATTCAGCATGTTGGTTGTATCCTGCCATTCCCTTCTGGCCTGCCAAGTTTCTGTGGACGTATCTGCCGTGAGTCTAATCTGTCTTCCCTTGTAGCTTAAGGACTTTTATTTCCTTTGCTGCTTTCAGGATTATTTCCTTTTCTGTGTATTTTGTGAATTTGACTATGATATGTCTAGGTCATCGTCTAGCTTTTGTTGAATTTAATAGGAGTTCTCTGTGCTTCTTGGATTTTGATGTCTGTGTCTTTCCTCAGATTAGGGACATTTTCAGCTATAATTTTCTCAAATCTTTTGCCCCTTTTTGCTCTCTGTTCGTCTTCTGGGACTCGTGTGATGTAAATGTTACTATGTGTTAAGAAGTCTCTGAGTTCCCTAAGTCTGCCTTTGCGATTGAAACCTTTCTTTCCCTCTTATTTTCAACTTCATTATTTTCCATAATTTTATCTTCTGTATCACTGATTCATTTCTCTGCTTCATCCGTCCTCTTTGTTATGGCATCTATTCAGGGTTGCGTCTCAGTTATAGCATTTTTAAGTTTGGCCTGACTACATTTTAGTTCCTTTACCTCTTCAGTAAGAGATTCTGTAGTGTCTATTTTTTTAAAATTTTTTTAACATTTATTTATTTTTGATAGAGACACAGAGTGTGAGCAGGGGAGGTTTCAGAGAGAGAGGGAGACACAGAATCAGAAGCAGGCTCCAGGCTCTGAGCTGTCAGCACAGAGCCTGACGTGGGGCTCGAACCCACAAACTGTGAGATCATGACCTGAGCCGAAGTCGGCTGCTTAACCGACTGAGCCACCCAGGCGCCCCTATAGTGTCTTTCCTGCTTTTTTCAAGCCTCGCTAGTAATCTTAAAATTGTTGTTTTAAATTCTAGTTTAGGCTTATTACTTATATCTGTTTTTATTAAATCCCTGGTCATCATTTCTTCCTGTTCTTTCCTTTGGGGTGAATTTCTATGTCTTGTCATTTTGGAGATCAAAGGGAAGAAAAAGGGAGCTAGATCCTAGGTGTGTTTTGGTCTGCTTATTAAAAGAAGCTTAATCCAAAATAATAACGATGACAATAACAATAATAATAGTAAAATTTTTAAAAATTGCTCTTTCTATATAAAAAAAAAAAACCCAAAAGGAAGTTAGATCCTGTTTCCCTTAGAGTTGAAGCTTTGCAGCACTCTATGATCAATAGACTCGGTATGTGCAGGGGTTTATGCTGGTCTTCTGAGGGTGGGTCCTGCTGCTGCGCTGATTCTCAGGTGGACTTGCCCTATTGGAGATGCACCTGCAGGGCACAGTCAGGACTTGGTGTAAGTGGCTCCAGCCTTCACTTGGTGGCACTGTTTAGCTCACTGAGGTCAGTCAGTGCTGATGAGTGGGATGAAAATGGCAGTCCCCTGCTGTTGTTTCATCCCAGATGGGGAAGTTTGCACCCGCCAGTCTTCAGGAAGCACTCACAGAAGAGCAAACAATCGCTCCTCCTGTGTCGCCAGCTTCTGCCACATCTCCACCTTTACCCTGACTACCTCTGAGCTGTCTATGTGACTCTTTGATCCCAGGTGTGTGGCTGTGTTTCAGAACTCCAAATTTTAGAGATCTGCGAGGCACAGACTCGCTGATCCTCTGGGGGAGGATCTCGCTACACTGTGGTCCAGGGCTGGTTTGTCCCAGAAAATAGTCACGTGACCTCACAGTGGTTATGAATTTTTGGTAAAGTGCAGCACAAAGCCAGCGCCAAAGTTTGCTGCTCTCAGTTAACGTACCCCTTCCTGTGTTAGTGAACAGGGCAGTTCGATGGTGCTGCCATGTCTTTTGCCCCCAGAGAGTCTGTGTCACCTCTCCCAAATGCACTGCAAGCAGGGGAATTGTTTTGCCCCTTGTGACCCAGAAGATCCTCAGACCAATCTACTGGCTCCTGGGTCTCCACCCTCCTTCCCCACTGGAGCATACCACTAAGTCCACCAAGAATGAACTAGATTCAAATTCTTGCTCTGTGCTTAACTAGATTTGTGAATGAGACTGTTTGCTTAACCCAAATCTGAGCTCAGTTTTCTCATCTGTAATGCAGATGTAATAATGTATTAAATAGGAATGAGAACTTCTGGTAACAGAGCTTCTAATACCAGTTCTTTAAACAAAGTGGAGGGGTGACTGGGTGGCTCACTTGGTTGAGTGTTAGACTCTTGACTTCAGGTTAGGTCATGATCTCACTAACTGTGAGATTGTGCCCCTCCCCCCCAAAATAAATAAATAAACAAAGTGGAATTTATTTTCTCTCCCTCTTCATATAAATGGAGCATGGCAATTCAGGAATGGTATGGTAGCCCCACAGTGTTTTGTAGACCCAGATTCTTTTTCTTTCCATTCTTAGCTCATGAGTTTTGTCCTAAAGGTTACCTCATGATTCAAGATGCCTACTGGAATTCTACCCATTTTGTCCATATCGCAGGCAGCAGGAAGGAGTAGGTAGGGAAGGTAAAGTAGCATGTCTTCCTTTAAAAGGAAACCTTTCTTGGGGCACCTGGGTGGCTCAGTCAGTTAAACACCTGACTTCGGCTCAGATCATGATCTCATGGCTCATGGGTTCGAGCCCTGTGTCGGGCTCTGTGCTGACAGCTTAGAGCCTGGAGCCTGCCTCAGATTCTGTGTCTCATTCTTTCTCTGCCCTCCCCTCCACTCGTGCTCGCTTGCTTGCGCTCTCTCTCACTCGCTCGCGCGCTCTCTCTCTCTCTCTCAAAAAGTAAAAATAAATAAATAAATAAACATTAAAAACTTTCTTTATAGGGGCACCTGGGTGGCTCAGTTGGTTAAGCATCTGACTTCAGCTAGGATCATGATCTCAGTTCATGGGTTCGAGCCCTGTGTTGGATTCTGTGGTGACAGCTCAGAGGCTGGAGTCTGCTTCAGATTCTATATCACCCTCTCTCTCTGCTTCTCCCCCACTCACACTCAAAAAAATAAACATTAAAAAATTTTTAAAAAATTAAAAAAAACCTTTCTTTATAAAATATAGTCATTTGGTTTAAATCTAATTGGCCATAACTAGTCATGTGGTCGTATCATATCTATCTTTAGGGGAAGGTAGGGAATATAATCTTTTAGCAGAATGCCATGACGAAAGAAGGGAAAGGGGGCTGTTAGATTGTCAATCTGGAATATCTGTCACTAATGTCTTCTCTTGCAATTTCATGGGTTCCCAGTGAGTTGAAAAATTATTCAGGAGTTACAAGGTGGAGACCAAAATATCACCCTTGTAAAACTGACAAAGCTGATGTTTGAGAAAGGGGCTTACATCTACAGTTAAGTGTATTTGCTAATATTGAACCCTAGAATTAAACAGACTTGCCCATCCAGTCATGAAGGTGCTAGACTAGGTAGAACCTGCCCCTATTAAATTTGTGGCATGAAGGAACAAAGTCAATGTGTATGTCCTGCCAGCAGCTCTTTCTCAGCAGAGAGTCATGGGTGAGGAATAGAGAGGCTAGGAATGTTACTTATGTCATCAGAAATGGGGACGTGTTACGCCTCTTCCCTTCCTACAGTACTTTATCCTAAGAGTTTAGCATAATGCTTGGCATAGAGTAAGCGTTGGGAATATGGTGATTACTATTATAATGATGATTTGAGCAATTTAAGTAGCTGCCATGATGTCTCATAATCTACGCATTTAATCTTCCCACATGCATTGCTGTTTGACACATAGCATGTGTCAAATATTCTGTGCAATATTATTTTTTACATTCACCACGAGATAAAAGTAATAATTTTAAAAGGCTTTATGGGTACATTTTAGAGTAATAGTTTTTGTAAATGTAATGAAATTCTATAGCATAAATTATAAATATGATTTCTGGGAATATATGGATCTTAACTTAAGGCAGATAAAATTTAAAGAACTACAGACATGTACATATTACTGTAAATTGGTATCAATGACTGTTGAGTAAGTTAAGTATAATTAATTAACAGCAAGGTGATAGTGGTTAAGGTCATGTGAAGCAGATAGACACATCTTTGAACTCCAACTATGCCTACATACTAGCCTTTTTACCTTCAGCCAGTTATTATTAACCTGAGTGTTATTGGTTTTCTTTTTTTTTAATCAGTAAAATTAAGGTGGTAATAGCTTCTGTATCCAGGGTTGAGAAGTGAATTAAATAATACATAAAAAGCTTTACTTCTGGGCCAAAGTATTCATTTGCTATTTTCTACTGATGCTGTTGTCTTTATAATCATTCGTGGTGTTATTATTCCTTGCTTTTCTAAGCTCACCCTGATTATCTTTAAATGTTCCAGTGACTAAGTTATTTTGAATTTCATAACTTGGAAATAAAATTATTCTGAGCATCAGAAAGCTTGGTCCTTTAGATATGCTTTTGTTAAAAAAGAAAAGCAAAAGTCTTCAAGAGTAATCTTCATGATCTTTGATCTCTCCATTATAAGAAAGACCTTTCTCTGCCTGCTTCAGGCTCATCAGGAAAAGATCTTTTTATGCCCTTCAAACTTTCCCCTCTTCCCTTGCTTCCTCTCATGTCTCCTTCCTGGCCCAACAGAAAGAGAAAGATGTCAGTTTGATACCTCTGGCCTCTTCTGAAACCTGGTAATGGTATTTATCCTGTCAGCAGTTCGTGGGTATTTAGTGTTTTACATCTTGATCTGTCTTTATTATTTGAAGAAAAGTCCTTAACTTTCCCCATTCCTTTTTGATGAATAGCTTGGGCTATAGAAGTTTGGTCCCCTCACTAAGAGCTACAGATCCCCTGCTGTTTTTATTGGTTGACTTTTGACACAGACTACTTCTGTTCAAGGAGCCCATTGTTAATAAGTTAGTGCCAGTTTATACCAGAACTTAACTTTTAAAGCATGTTTAAATAGACTTCTTACTGGTTTTTTTGGTTGATGTTTAAAATTGTCTAGTGGTTTTTTTTTTCTAATGACCCAAATAGCACATGCTTAATGTAAAAAAAAGTTACTCAATACAATACATAAATCATAAAATAAAGCTCTCTTATAGATCTGCTCCACCAAAATAGTCACTTTTACTATTTTTGTATGATTTTATCTACATCTTTATATATATATGTAATGTATACCTATACATATATGTAGGTGTATATGCCTTTAAAATTTTTTTTGTTTGCCCCAAAACGCAATCCTTCTGTACATACTGTTTTGTAATTTGCTTTTTTCCCTAACCTATATATGTGTGTGATTATTTGAAATAGTTGTATAGGATTTTGTTGAATGGATAAAATAAATTATAATTTATTTAACTAATTACCTATTGAGATGGATATTTGAGTTGTTTATAATTTTTTGGGAATTTGAGCCCAATGTGGTAAACATTTTTTTTTGCATCCATTTTTAAGTACACGTTTTATTTTTGTTTCTTAATGTATTCTTAGAAGTTGAATTCATGGGTCAAAGGCTGTGTGCCTACCAGCTCATTATGACAGTAACTTTTTCCAATCAAATTTGGGTGTTATCAGTCACTGTAATATTTTTCAGTATGATAAGAAAACTAATGTCTGTTTAGTTTAATTTCTATTTCTTTGATTATTAGAGATTAAAACATTTTCATGTTTTTTGGCTACTTGCTTTTTTTCTGAGATTAATTTTGTATTATATAGTCTTTGCTTATCTTTCCAATATAGATATATAGATAGATATTAAAAACAGAATTTTATTTCTTGTATAACACAGTAGATTTTGCTTTAACACTATACTATTATAGAATATGTGCTATAATATATATTTATATATTATAAAATTATAAATGATTTTGGTTTTGCTGGACTTAATTTCTTACTTAGCTAGTTATTTTCAAGTATTGACATAGGAAATTAAGTAATTAGTAAAGAAAACCAAGCTTTTTAAAGTAACTTATTTGTGTAAAATATAAATGAAGAGGACTGAAATTCTTAATGCTTGTTTGCATGTTAAGGTACCTATTTTAGCTTAACTTTTTTTAATTTGCTTACATTTGGTTCTTGACCATATTCTAAATAAGGGATGCCTGTATGAATGTGTATCTGTATTTTTACTTGTTCTTCATTTTCATAATTGTTAAAATGAAAAGAAATGGAAATTGTTTGTTGAAGTAAGTACTTATTTGAGTGAACTATGATTGGAAGATGTTTTGGATATAATCTTGCCATGTGATAAAGAGCATGTTTTTATTTTATTGCATTTAGAAGAAAAACAACAGTGAAGACATTATGTATTTATGCAGACTACAAATCTGATGAAAGCTATACTCCAAGCAAGATCTCGGTCAGAGTAGGAAATAATTTTCACAATCTTCAAGAAATTCGGGTATGTCTTTCACATTTTTAAAAATATGTTATCCTGTAACTCTTGCTCTTTAGAAAATGGTTACATTTGACATTAGATTAGACAGATTAAAATATTAATATATAAAAGGAAAATTAATATATAAGAAAACATTTTTAATGTTTTTGTATTTAATTTTTTTTGAATTCTGATTGTCATCTTAATTTTTTTCCCAGTGTTTTACTATGGAAATTTTTGGACATACAAGAAAATGTAAAGAATTATATAGTGAACCCCAGTATACTTATCTCTTAAATTCTATCTATAATTGTTAATGTTCTACTATATTTGCCTTATTATAATCTGTCCATCAATTCATATAACTTTTATATGCATTTCAAAATAAGTTGTAGATATTTGTACATATCACTCCAAATACTTCAGCATGATACATGCTAACTGGAGTTATGAATATTTGCTTCAGGTTCATCTTTTAAGGTACAATCTATATACATTTTGCACAATCTTAAATATGTATTATTTGGTGAGTTTTAACAAATGCAAACATACATATATCCCCAACTCCTATCAAAATATAGAATATTTTCTTTACTCCGTAAAATTCCCTCATATGCCTTCCCAATCAATCTCCATCTCTATCCTACCCTCAGAGGTAAGTGTTGCTCTAATTTCATTTTTTCATTCATTCATTATATAGATCAGTTTTGCCTGTTCTATCATGTCATATAAATGAAATCACAAAAGGTGTAACTTTTTGTAAGGCTTATTTCATCAGCGTAATTTTTTGACAATTCATGCCTGTTGTTGCATGTATCAGTACTTCACTCTTTTATATTCTGGAACTATAGTCCATTGTTTGGATATATCCCAATTTATTTATATCCTATATAACTTTTTGAAGCTATTAGGATATTGCTTTTGTGACTTGAATGTTATTAGTCCCAAAATATTTACATTTCAGGTACTTTCATTGAGTTTGAACTTTGTAAAGTTCTGGCCCTTCTCATTTTTTCCTTATCAGAAAATCTTTGCGCTCAAATGATCATTAAAATCTTTTAAATTAGGTGGTTCTGAGAGACCTGGAAGCACCTGTGATGTTTGAAAGACTTATATCTAATTTGGACTGGACTCTTACTTGACTTAGTGTTTATAAGATCCTGTTTCTACATTTATATTTCTTCCCTGAGTTAGTAATAAAATACTTAATAAAAATCACATTATTTACTCATTAAATGTGGTAGTGTTCTCTTGTGAAATTTGTTTATGTATTGACAAATAAGTAAGGACATTGTCATCCACAGGTATTTTGGTGTTTTGTTTTTTTCATCCTTTGAGTTAAGTTTCTTGCTTTTTGAGATGACTACCTGGTCTTATTCCACTTATCTTCCTTTACTTTTTTTTTTAATGCTTTTATTTATTTTTGAGAGAGAAAGAGACAGAATGCAAGCAGGGGAGGGGCAGAGATAGAGGAAGACACAGAATTAAAAGCAGGCTCCATGATCCGGGCTGTCAGCACAGAGCCCGACTCGGGGCTTGAACTCACAAACTGTGACCTGAGCTGAAGTTGGACACTTAACCAACTGAGCCACCCAGAGACCCCTATTTTCCTTTACTTTTAAAGAATGAGCCTATAAATTTTTTTGAGCACTAATTTAATTTTGAAAAATTGTCTCAAATAAGATTCTTTTAGTTTAAAAACATTTCTTATTTTGTCTGTCCATACTGGTTAATATGTAGTTTCTATACTTAAATAAATTCACAAAAAGATTAGTTCTTCATTTTTTGTAAGTTTCTTCATTCACTCCAGTGCTTTTTATATTCAGAATATTTTAAATTCTTTTTATTATTATAATTACATTGGACCTTTTGCTAGCCCTTCTTTTAGTCATATATGATACATTTAATCCGTGTTTAGTACTTTAAAGACTTGAGATATGTACTTCTTATATTTTCTTAAACATTTTGTATTTATTACATGATTGGGTCACTCATATTGAGAAGCCCTTTGGGAGCAGAGCTGGCTTGTTTTGTTTTAAAATTAAAGATTTGTCGTATAAGTCCTCAGGCAGGTTGAAATATGTGGCACACTAAAAATGTTTTAATCCACAACGTGTGTGGCCTATATTTGAAATGTCCACTAGGTGTCACTGTTGTCCTTTAATTGCTGGTTTCAGTCTAGTTGTTAATAAGACCTTAAGTAGTCTTAGTTGTAACTCATTTTTCTTTGAGTATATTTATTCAAATATTCTTTGATACATTTTGGGAAATGTACATCCTCATACATTATTTCTAGGTTTATGTATTAAATATATATTTTGTATTCTGTTGTAAATTAGAAACTTGAAATGATATTTGGACCATTGCAGAATACTTTTAATCTAGTTTTTGCTTCTATTATATCATTTAAGTACTGAAACATTAGCCATTTAGAATAAGGGCTCTTTTAGGTAGTCTCTTAATTTTATTCCAAGTGTGTTTATATTTCTGTGTAGTGACCACATAGCCTCATGAGGCCAGTAATACTAAATATTACCAGGTGATAATGTAAGTTGTTTTCCTGAAAAACTTAATGAACATACTGCTTTTCTGCCACAGTTCTCACTAAGGAACCATAATTTTTGGATTTTGCTTTAAAATATTAGTACTGCCTTTGCAGCTCGTGATATAAAGTATACTTTATCTTTTAATTATACATCTTTATATGTGACTTATTCCATTTACCCTTTTTTCTAAGTTAAAGAAATAATCTGATATCACTTTGTTTTTTAAGGGAAGAGAAGCAGATTATGATTTTATTTTCGTACATTACTACTCTATGGGATCCAAATTCTTATTTCCAAAAAGTCTTTCTTCTAACTCAGATACTAAGACAAGTGATTAAAATAGTGTTAACTTTTATGAGGTTTTTAGAGCCATCATTTCATTAGTTATAGGACTGATTTAACTGAGTGGAAAATCCAACTAAATCTTTTTATATTTTTCCATGGAGGCTTGCCCACAGGAGGGTGTAGTGTGTATTGGAATGTTTAATAGGTTTTCCTTTTTTACTAGAAATTATGGCTTTGTTTACTTGAAACACTCTAAAAACCTATTTTCTGTCATTTTATTATTGATTTGAAGTAGTAACTTTTATAAAAATTTAGTTCAGGGTAAGAAAAGCTAATGGCTACTCTATTATCAAAGAATTATTCTTTTACTATCATATGTTTTCTTTCATTTCAGTTACAGAGCATGCTGTTCTATCCTGATCTTTGTAACCTCTGCTGAAAAACCTCTACGATGAGATCAGGCCCTTCCTTTACTAATCTAGAATGCATACTTCAACCTCTATACCTGAGAAGGGACTTAAAATGGAAATAAGGTTTACACTTTCTGCTTAATGGTTACAAGATACTAAAACTAGGCTTGGCCAAATAGAACATTTTTGATGCCAAAGTTGAATTCATTTATGCTGCTCATTCTACTCTTGTGTTTTTAAAATTGTCCATCCTTCAGAAATTGGGAACCAAGGACATAAGAACATTTCTGAGATGTTTGTGATTTATTGCCTCCGCACAAAACTACTTCTATAAAGGAGTAAGGACTTAGCATTTCAGAGTCTTTATTGGCATTATCTTCTCAAAACACTTCATCTCAGTTTTGTTAACTTTTATGCAGGAAGTCATGTTCATCATGTTATTAAGGAAGTTATTCAAGAGAAGTTTTCAAATAAAGATACAGTTGCATTTAAAATTTTAAAATCATTTGCATTTTAGCATTATGTTTTGGTTTAATGCTGTTTTTTTACCTTTGCTCTCAGAAAGAAAAATATGTGCAAAGGAAATTTTTTGTCATTTAGACCGAGAAACCAAAGAATATTATATCTTACCTGTGACCATTTTAACTTTGTAGAGAGCATCTCCAGCTAAAATTCAAGAAAAATTAAAGTCTTCTTCAATTTGCTAACGAGTTGTTTCTCTTTTTAAAAAAATATTATAGCAATTTTTGTACTCAGCTTGGGTAGCTCAGTTGGTGAGACATCTGACTTCAGCTCAGGTCATGATCTCATGGTTCTTGAGTTCGAGCCCTGTGTCAGGCTCCTTACTGACAGCTCAGAGCCTGGAGCCTGCTTCTGATTCTGTGTTTCCCTTTCTCTCTGCCCCTCCCCTGCTTGGGCTCTGTTCCTTTCTCTCTCAAATATAAATAATTAAATAATAATTATTAATAAAATAATTTTAAAAATGAAAAAAAATTGTACTCAAATATGATACTAAACTGATTTATTAGACATAGAAGGGCAGCTCTCAAAATTATTTATTTATTTACTTATTTATTTTTAAATAAGTTACTCTGTGGTATTTATTTATTAAATATAATTTATTGTCAAGTTAGCTAACATAGAATGTATACAGTGTGCTCTTGATTTTGGGAGTAGATTCCCATGATTTATTGCTTACATACAACACCCAGTGCTCATCCCAACAAATTTCTTCCTCAATGCGCATCACCCATTTTTCCCTTCCCTCGGGCCCCCCATCAACCCTCAGTTCTCTGTATTTGAGTCTCTTGTAGTTTGCCTTCTGTCTGTTTGAAACTGTTGTCAAAATTATTTCTATATAGTTCTGTAAAAAAACAACTTGTTAACTGAGGCAGATATTTTCAGCATATGTGAACGTTGTCCTTTGATTCATTGTTAACATTTTGCTTCTACAATTTGTGACCGCAAAAGGATAGACTATTAATGGAGCACAAGATTGAGCACTTAAGTGAATTTTAAGCCTTGTTTTTGTCTTCAGATAATAAAGCTGTTACCAAATGATTCTTTTTTTAAAGAGGAAGCTTGAAACAAGTCTTCGATGTTAAGAGAGCTGTAATGATATTTTTCTTTTCTTCCATGTGGGCGAGCCTTTTGGCTCTCTTCCTTGTGTCTTGAATCAGTAGTAGCATGGCTTTGGGAGTCCATATTTGGTACTTTGACAAAAGTGGTTAAAAAGTCAGCTCTTCTGTTAACATAACATTATGACTATAATTTGAGTTCCATTAATGTGTGTGGTGGAGTAAGAAGATGCAGACGGAGTCTCTGGCTCTATCCATCGATCTTAAAATCTACTTATATTTACTTTCTGATGAGGGGCCTGTTTTAAACAACTTGATATAAAATGGAATGATTTAGGCAGTACTTATAAACATAAATTGGTTTGATAGGACAGTGTTTAATTTATTGAGTCTTTGGAAAAAATAGTTTTTACTGAATAGAGCTAATTTAAAAGAAAATATTTTTAAACTTTAGTTTTTATAGCTGACACTGGGACATCTTTGAAATGAGTGTGGAATATTTTGTTGTGATACACATAATTTTTAGGCCAGAAATGTTATCCTCTCTTTTCCCTCTCTAAAAGTAACATATGCAATTTAAAGAGAGTTGTTCGTGATTCTATACATAAGTTATATTTCCAAAATGGCGTTGAGACGACTGTGTGTTTGGGGTATATTTACTTTCGAATCTAAAATGTTACACAGTGGAATAATATATATATTTTTAAGAGAGAAATATTCTTGTATCTCTTGTTTTTTGTTTGATCACAAACTTAGACTGTAGCAATGTAGAGATGTAATATGAGATTCCTATTACAAGACAGATTCATGCTGTATTCATTAGATATTTATTTAGGGCCTGCTAAGGTCCAGGCACTGTATTAGGTACTGGGAATACAGTAAAGATAGTCACTGTTTCTGCCCTTATGCACCTCATAGTTTGGTGGAAACGACAGGCAAATAAATCTACAATTACAATATAGTCTAGTAAATACATATGATGCTATGGAAACATAATGGAATATTAGGAGCAATTGTTTAAAAAATTTTTCTAGGGGTGCCTGGGTGGCTTTGTTGGTCAAGCGTCCCAGCTCTTGATCTCACTTCAGGTCATGGTGTCACGGGTTCATGAGTTTGAGCCCCACATCGTGCTCCGTACTGTAATTGCGGAGCCTGCTTGGGATTCTCTTTCTCCTCTCTCTGTCCTTGCTCTGTTCATACTTTCTCTCTCTCTCTCTCAGAATAAATAAACTTAAAAAGTTAAGAAAAAAGTTTTCTAAAAGAGGTGATAGTTCAACTTAATCTTAAGGATTTATATAAAGCCTGCTCAGGTAAGGATAAAGTGAGGCATTTTAAAAGGGGCACGGTGTACATAAAGGAACAGAAGCAGGAGGGCATGGCTTAATGGCAGAACTGCAAGTAATTTAATATTTCTGAAAGCTGGGTAGGTATGAAGGAAGGCAAGAAAGACTGGAGAAGTACTTGACATTCAGCACATTTATTGTGATGGTAATGGTAATATGGCCTCTGTATATAAGGAGTTTACAATTCATGCAGGGAATAATGTATAATTGTTACAGTGAGGATACATAGGCAAAAATCAGATTATGCTTACTATCAGACTTCTAGGGAGTTTAGACTTTAAATGAGGAGAATTGATAGAGTTTAATGTTGGGACTGCTAGAGCTGGAGCAATGTGAAGACCAGATATGTGGTGTCCAGGTGAAAATTAGGATTTAAGCAAGTCCATGGCAATTGGATTCAAAAGAAAGGGATGTATTTGAGGTAGAATCAAAAAGGCTTGTGACTGATCGCTACCTCGGGTGTACAGGGAATATGGGTAGGGGGTAGAAGAGGGCATTTAGAATTCTTCTCATGTTTGGCAACTGGTGGATTTTTACCATTAATCAGAAACAGAATGCAGAGTTAAGGAACATCAGGGATGGTGAGAAAGGTTAATTAAGCTAATTAGATTAGTTTCTGTCACTGACTTCTGGTATTTTTTTTCCTGACAGAGAGCCTTTCAAGAGGTAGTTAGATGCATGGATCTGAACTCAAAGAAAGAAGTCTAGGTTAAAGGTGTAGATTTGAGAATTATCAACGTGCAAGTCGAAGCTTAGGTGTGAGTTCCGATTCGTTCACGGAGTGCGTGTAGTGGAAAAGAAGAGCGCCAGCTCTGGAGCCGCAGAAATGCCACTGTTCAAGGGCTGGGGAGAAAAAAGATGATTCATTCAGAAAAAGCTGAAAGGAACTGCTAGTGACGAGAAGAAAATCGAGAGACAGTGTCATGGAAGCTGAGAATGGGCAGGAGTACCCACTTAGACAGGAACTGAAAACCTTCCCGCCTAAGCCTGTGTTACATGTTTTAATAGGCAATTTATTTAATGCAATTTTGTAGTAAGCAGCTTCTGCAAGTAGTTTAATCACTCTTTGGAGTAATAGTTTCTACATTTATAGATTTGAGGCCAATGAAATTATTTAATAGTAGGAATTCCAACTTTTCGTACCCTAGTATGTGGGCCAAGTAAGAAGATTCTGAAGGAGATTCTTGTTTTGTTTCATAATGCTTTGAACTGGAAGGTTTTGTACTGCTGATGCTTACTTAACTTTGAAGTTGGTGAGGTTTAAGAGCGTTGTGCCCTAGGGTCGCTTATGTCAAGTGCTTTTTCACAGCACTTACGGAAGAACTGTACTATTTCTTTTAGGCACAGTGACAGTAGTAACAGCCAGGGACAAAGAAAACAACAAAAAAAATTAACCCTTTATTTAATGATATAGCAGGATACAAGGCAATAAAAATATGCACTTTATTTACAAAAGTGAAAATGCCATGGTTTTAGAGATACTGATTATCACCCCCTTTTAAATAAGGAAAGCCTAGTGAGTAAGTATGGCCAGCGGGACCGGGAAGGAGCAGGCACCTGGCTGAGAATTTAGCACAGTGCTGGGAACAGTAGGTGCTTAATAAAAAGTTGTCAAATAAGTATACCAGCAGTCAGTCCCTACGCTTGCCACTGGTCTGTGCTTGTATAGTTTGCTTCAAAAATTACCTGGGCAATCTGATTCCTTCTCTCAAAAATTAAAAAAATTTTTTTAATTGTGCTAAATAAAATACATATAACTTAAAATTTACTATCTTAACACTTTTAAGTGTACAGTTCAATAGTGTCAAGTAGATTCACATTGCTGCTCGACATATATCCAGAATTACTTCATCTTGCAACACTGAAAATCTATATCCACGAAACAACTTCCCCACATTTTCCCTCCCCTCAACCCCGATAACCACCATTCTGCTTTCGTTTCCTATGAATTTGGTTACTCTTTTAGATACCTCACATAAGTGGGCTCATAGTATTTGTCTTTTTGTGACTTCCTTGTTTAACTAAGCACAGTGTCTTCCAGGTTCATCTGTGTTGTAGCATGTGATAGGATATCTTCCCTTTTTAAGGCTAAACAATATTCCACATTATGTTTATCCATTCATCTGTTGATGGACCTTCCACAAGAGGTGTGAATAATGCTGTTATGAACATGAATGTGCAAACATAAATATCTCTTTGAGACCCTGCTTTCATTTCTTTTGGGTATATACCCAGAAGAGGGATTGTAGGATTGTATGGTAGTTTTATTTATTTTTTATTTAAAAAATTTTGTTTTAAATGTTTATTTATTTGAGAGAGAGAAAGGGTGGAGGGGAGGCAGAGAGAGAGGGAGACACAGAATCCAAAACAGGCTCCAGGCTCCAAGTTGTCAGCACAGAGCCCGACACAGGGCTCGAATTCCCAAACCATGAGATCATGACCTGAGCTGAAGTCGGACGCTTAACCAATTGACCCATCCAGATGCCCCTCGTAGTTTTATTTTTAATTTTTTGCCTCTCTCAACAATATGACTCACAAGAAACAGGCAAGTTAGCAAGACTTGATACAGAGAGATAGTGATATGGAGGGTGGTAAGGTCGTGTTTGCAATTTTAAAATTAGAAGACTATAGACTCTAAGATATGGGAGGAGTAGGGTGGTATAGAATGAATAGAGTGGATGCAAGCACAGAATCAGACTGACCAGTAGAAAGAAAAATAAAGCTGAACAAATGGCTGGTGATACCAGTGTTCTTCATTTACTGGCCTCTCTGGTCCCTGGTTGTTTACTTTCTATTGGATTCCCATGGGTATATAAACTTGTTAGTAAGCCCCCATCCCTGTAGAAACTTTCGAATGCATCTTTCTTTATTCATGGCAACTAAGAATGGCCCTGATTGGAACAGAAAGAGCTGCAGCAGATTTTGTTGAAAACTGCATGCTGAAAAGTTTTACCGTATTTAAAAATTTTTTTAATGTTTATTTTTGAGAGAGAGAGAGACAGAGCATGAGCTGGGGAGGGGCAGAGAGAGAGGGAGACACAGAATCTGAAGCGGGCTCCAGGCTCTGAGCTGTCAGCACAGAGCCCGCTGCAGGGCTCGAACTCACAGACCATAAGATCATGACCTGAACCAAAGTTGGATGCTTAACTGACTGAGCCACCCAGGAGCTCCAAGTTTATCATAATTTTAAAGTGTATCTTGAGGTAAGCCTACTCAGGACCTTCATTTTTTTTTCTCAGCATCTTATTTTATACATAGTGACTGAAGACTTAATCTCTAAAAATTAGAGGCAAGCAGCAGAGTTTTGATGCGATCAGTGTTGTGTTAGGAAGAGAAGAATCAGCATGTCAGTTTTGATGTAGATTGGATTGACCATCATAGAATTGTTTTAGAGTCCTCTCGTTCACTGTTACTTGTGTTTGTAATCTCTACTATTTATTAAAGCACTCTCAACATGCATGTCACTGTGCTAAGCAGTCACTACTCCTATTTCATTTTGTCTTCAAAGGTGATCAGATGTTATTATCCATATATTCAAGTAAAGTGGAGACTTAGGTTAAAAGGATCTTTTGCTATGTGGCTCACTCTAAATGTTAGAGCTGAAAGAAACTTCAGAGGTAATGTATTTCATCAAAAACTTAGATGCCACACAGTCAGGCAGGTAATGTAATAGCAAGGTTCCCTGCCTTTATGCAAAGAGGGTAGCTTCTATTAAGTTTCAGCCTTTATTGCCGCATGGGAGTGTAGGCCTGGTGTTGTCAGTCTTAAATTTTTTTAAAAAAGAAAGTAGAAATCTGGATTTAATGTGATATTTCCCAATTTTTAAAATATGGAATTTCCCACTTTTTAAAATATGCTGGGCAAACAAGTCAGGATGGTCCACAGTCAGGATGTGGCAAAAGGACCATGAGTTAACAACATCTAGTAAAGTGCCATCCCACTATTTTACAAATAAGATGCAGAGTGAACTGCCCGGTGTACACAGCAAGTCAGTGGTAAAACTGGGAATCAACATGCAATACATATTCCTTCCATCTTTTCCTTAACATCACATTAGATTGCAAGTAACCAAAATATTTCTTTAAATTTCTTCAGAAAAATTGAAGTGTGGAGCCAAGGAAATGAGCTAGTGGGTGACAGGATAGATTGACTATAGAATTTTTAAATGTACTTACTTTCTTGATATATTCTGTTGAAAATGAATTGATTCTATAATGCTAATGCTTTCAGCCTAAACAGTTACAAATATTTGCTTTTCTTTCTGCTGATTGAGTTTGCTTAATGATTTTATAAAGAGCTTTAAACACTAATTTGGAGGATAAAATTTCTAAGGAAAAAAGAAAAAAAGTCTCTAAGCCTCTGAATAAAAGAGTGAGAATAGTGGAGTGGAAACTATGGGAATATAAGTCAATTAATTCTTCTCTGGCCATTTTACCTTCATAAGGGAGTTAAGAAAAATCATCATACAAGGGTCTGTAGGCTTGAGGGGTGGGGTGGGTGGTCTTCCCTCCTGTGTTTGCAGTTGTTGATGGTAGAAAACAGAAACAGTGGTTCAGTTATCTCAGCACCATTTTCAGAACGAATTGTTTACTTTGTAAATTAGCTTAGAATGATAATTAGCTAATTGAATGGTTCACAGCTAGTCTTGATCTTTGGTGCTTGATTAAGTAGGACAGAGGCACTAGGCAGAGGAGATCCACCAGGACCTCTGACGAGAACAGGATGTAGATTTAGACTAAGTGGTACCGTAACTTTGAGACGGTAGTAGGGAAATTTTCCAGATAATATGTTAGCTCAATTTTTATTGAGCCCGAGGTCTTTTATCATGTTCCAAATTAATATGTTTTTTACTAAGTAGCCATGTAAATTTTCTGTTACTTTTATTTGATAATGAAGAGGGTAAGTTCTTACTCTGGGTCTTATATATTTCATAGATTCCCATTCTTTGCCACCAAATAAATGAAATTTCACATGGCGACAGATATTTTCAGGTTGAAAATATATAGTATCAACAGAATGAAAAGACAAGCTATAGGCTGGGAGAAAATATTTGCAAAAGACACATCTGATAAAGGACTGCTATCCAAAATATACAAGATTCTTTTAAAACTCAACAATAAGAAAGCAAACTTTAGGCCAAGGTGTACTTTAACAGACACCTCACCAAAGAAGATGTGCAGATGGCAAATCAGCATATGAAATATGCTTCCCATCATGTCTTCAGGGAAATGCAAATTAAATAAAACAAGATACCACTACACACCAATTAGAATGGCCAAAATCTGGAACACTTATGGTGTCCAGTGCTGGCAAGGGTGTGGAGCAACATGGGCTCTCATTCATTGCTGATGAGAATACAAAATGGTATAGTCACTTTGGAAGACAGTTTGGTGGTTCCTTATATAAGTAAACATACTCTTAACCAACCCTATGGCTAGGTAGTAGTGCTTCTTGGTATTTACGTAAAGGAGTTGAAAACTTATATCCATATAGAACCCTGCACATGGATGTTTATAGAGCTTTACTAATTATTGTGAAAAGTTGGAGGCAACCAGGGTGTCCTTCAGTAGGTGAATAGATTAATAAATTGTGGTACATCCAGACAATGGAATCTTACTCAGTGCTAAAAAGAAATGATCCGTCATGCCATGAAAAGACATGGAGGAGCCTGACATGCATATTACTAATTGAAAGAAGCCAATCTGGAAAGGCTATTTGTATAATTCCAACAAATTTGTGGAATTATTTGTATAATTTCAACTGTGACATTCTGGAAAAGGCAAAACTATGGAGATAATGAGAAGTTTAGAGGTTTCTAGGAGTTGGAAGTATAGGAGGGATGAATAGGCAGAGCACAGAGGATTTTGAGGGCAGTGAAAATACTCTCTGTGATACTATAATAATGGATACATGTCATTATACATTTGTCCAAACCCATAGAATCCACAACACCAAGGGTGAACTCTAATGTTGATAATGAGGGTGGCTCTGCATGTGGTAGTGGGGGCAGGAGGTGTATGAGAAATCTCTGTACCTTCCTCTCAGTTTTGCTGTAAGTCAAAACTGCCCTAAAAATTGTCTCTTTCTAAAAAAGAAAATGTATAACATACTCTTTATTTCTTTCTCCATCACTCAGGGTAACAAGTTTTCATAGGTTTTGACTGGCATGTTGAGCTCATATGAAATAATTATAACGTGCTGGCAACTTCTGTTTTCTCTACTTCTCTAAAACTACATACTTGCTGCAAAACAAATGGGACTTCATAATAATGAGTACCTTAATATTTTTTATGTAGGAATACATTTCCAATTTTATAATAGAAATCAATAAAATATTTATAACAGAAACCTATAACCAATAACTATTAAAATACCATTTTAGTATAGTATATATCTATTTTATCTGTATTTAGAAAGCAACTTTGAAAATACAGATTCTAATCCTGTAAAATGTTTAGACTAAAAAATATTATTTTACTCTAATTTTTTAAAAAAGAATCCCTGTTAACATAATCTTATATTATTTAACTTAACTGAATTTCAGTTTTGTATGAGGTAACCTAAGTATTCAGATTCAGTAAACTTCTCTGAACTTGAGGAAAAGGTACTCTGATAATTTAGTAGTAGGTAGTGTGTTTAGAGTAAAGCAAGTTTTCCAGGGAGAGTATATTATCCTTCAAGGTCCTGTTTTTGCTTTTTCTCTCATCTCACTTAATTTAGTGAATCTAGCCAATCAATGTATGTTGTTTACATAGTGTGTCTCTTTTTACACATGCCATATACAATAATAACTGTGGCCTTTGACTTATTCCTCTGATTGCAGTTTCTTTGAGATTCATGAAAAATAAATAGCCCTTTTAAAAAGCATTGTATCTGTTTTCATTGTCCACTAACTACTATACTCATTTTAGATATAATTACTAAAACCTCAAAACTTAATCTGAAAGCTTTAGTTTCCTATTTTATGAATTACAGTAAAGAGGTGTTACACACAAAACTTGCATAAGCAATGACTGTAATGCCAATAGTCTTAAAAGCTCATTCTTAGATCTTTAGACTGTTCTTCCAAGAGTTGAATTTCCTATTTTCTTTTTCTTTCTTTCTTTCTTTCTTTTCTTTCTTTCTTTCTTTCTCTCTCTCTCTCTCTCTCTCTCTCTTTCTTTCTAATTGGGAGCTGCTTGAAAGACATGCATGTTCTTTATAAAGCTATTATAAATATTATATTTAGCTACATTATTTTACAAAATTGCTTTTATAGAGGTTCTCTTCAGTGGTAATCCATAGGCCTACATTGAGACATCTAGGAAATGAGAAAACTTATTATTGTAATTCTGTTAGGAATATTGTTGAGGATGTAGTCTATTATATCTCCGAGTAGCCTTTTAATACAGATCCAGAGTAAAAATTTCCTTCAGATCTGAATTCAGGAAGGCATTTGGGTTGTTACTGTACACATACACGCAGGTTCTTCTGCTCAAGACCCTTCAGCAAAGGGACTTTGGTAGATATGAAAAACCTACCTGTTGTGAGGGAGCAGTGATTGGGGGACAAAGTATGGCAACTCTGTTAGTCACCAGTAGATGACATTAGCAGTTGCTTTTGTAGTTAAAAATTTGCACATATGATTAAACGGACTTATGATAGCTCTTTGGAAACTATTCTGTTTGTAAGTAGAAGAGCCTCTATACCATGTCAGAACCAGTAATGATACCCACTTTGCTTTGGCTGCCAGGAACCATGGAGTCAAATTTGTAACCTACTTAATAATTGTGTATATATTTTTATGTACTAGTCTTACCTATCTGCCATTAATTTAGTAATTTTATGGAATATATTTTTTTAGTTTTTATTTAAATACCAGTTAGTTAACGTACAATGCAATGCTAATTTAGGGTGTACAATGAAGTGATTCAACACTTCCATACATCACCTGGTGCTCATCACAGTGAGTGCACTCCTTATTCCTCATCACCTATTTAACCCATTCCCCCCTACCTCCCTTCTAGTAACCATCAGTTTGTTCTCTATAGTTAAGAGTATAGTTAAGAGTCTGTTTCTTTGCCTCTCTCTCACTCTCTCTCTTACCCCCTTTGCTCGCTTGTTTTCTTAAATTCCACATATGAGTGCAATCATATGGTATTTGTCTTTCTCTGACTGCCTTTATTTCACTTAGCCTAATACTCTCTACGTCCATCCATGGTAGTTGCAGATGGCAAGGTTTCATTCTTTTTTTATGGCTGAGTAATATTCCTCTGTGTGTGTGTGTGTGTGTGTGTGTGTGTATACACACATACATACATACCATATCTTCTTTATCCATTCATCATTCAGTGGACACTTGGACTGTGTCCATAATTTGGCTATGGTAGATAATGCTGCTATAAATATCAGAGTGCATATGTCCCTTTGATTAGTGTTTTTGTATTCTTTGGGGAAATATAGTATTTCTTGGGTACTAATAGTATAGCTGGATTGCAAGGTAGTTCTATTTTTAACTTTTTTTTTTCTTCTGTCAAGTAACATCTTCTTTCAGTTTTTTAAAAGTGTTAATTTACGTCCCAGTTAGTTAACATACAGATATTAATTTCAGGTGTACAATTCAGTGATTCAACACTTGCATACAACACCTGGTGCTCATCACATTTTTTTAATTTTTTTTTTTTTTTTTTTTTTTGAGGAAACTCCATACTCCTTTCCAGAGTGGCTGCATCAGTTTGCTTTCCCACCGGCAGTGCAAGAGGGTTCATCTTTCTCCACATCCTTGCCAACATCTGTTGTTTCTTGTGTTGTTGATTTTGGTATGCCATATTTCTTATCAGCTGCCATAAATCTTTGATAGCTTCCACTAGCACAAGGATAGTATCTGTCTTGATACCCCTCATGCCTAAGTACTTGGCACATAGATGTTCATTTAACATTTGTGTAATTTGTTGTTGTTTATGCAGTGGCCCTTGTATTTACTTTAAAGATAGTGGAGGGACATTTGTTTTAGCTTGGAAAGAGTCCAAGGCAGATTAGTTTTTAAACTGATTCTACCCTAGCAGCCCCATTTTCTGGTATAAGCATGTGCTCTTAGAGATCATGACAAAAGGGAATGTAATTTGCCAGGGAGAATCCAGGAGACTCATAACTTACCTTTTATTATGGCCTAAAGGTGATAAGCTCAGGTTAAGTATCATAAGGAAAGCACTTCAAGGAATGAGAGCAAACTGAGGAATGAAAAGAAATCTCTGTCTTCACTCATCTACTTTAGAATTTTAGGTAGCTGCTTCACATTTAAGATAATAAAAGGATTAAAAAAAGCCCCAAAGTTATTTTCAGCTAGTTTGTAAAATCTGGTTGTTAAGTGTTAGCTTTATTTAAAAATTTTACTATTTATCTGTGGAAAATGGGTGAAAGGTATTGAGAGGTGTCCCCTTTTTTAAACTACTTACTTTGTATGAAGAGTTGCTTTGTGTTGAAAGAGAGTTGTCTAAGGCAAATATGGAATTCAAATTTGAAAATTTTCTCTTGACCGAGATCAGGATTATCAGTGGCATGGAATTACCATGACTCACTGAACTCCATTTAACCTGAATTTGTAGTCATTTGAAACTTGCTGCTATTCCCCCAGAGTCATATTGTACTCGCCATTGAACTCAGAGTTCTCTAACCTTGGCTTACCGGTGGGGGGGGGGGGGGGAGGGGGCGGGGCAAAAACCCAGTCTGTTTCATAATCTGCAATCTGGGTTTTAAATATTGTATTCAAAGTGGGACAGAAGGATGAGACTTACGCCAGAGGAAGGAATATGTTTCTAGATTATCTTTGCCACATGCTGCTTTAATCATAGGTTTTGTAGTCAGTCAGATCAGAGTTGCAATCTTGGTACTATTACTTCTGTATTTTGTGATATAGGGCACTTTCTCTGTTCTTTCTCAGTCTCTGTTTACTTTAAAAAATGAGAATCACAATACCTATTTTGTTTGGGTGTTTATGAAGATTAAAGGAGATTAAGCTGTGTAAAAACATCTGCAACATACCAAATACATAGGTTTTATTTATTAAGAGAGAGAGAGAGAGAGAGAGAGAGAGAGAGAGAGAAAACACAAGTGGGGAAGGGGCGGAGAGAAAGGGAGAGACAGAATCCCAAGCAGGCTCCATCCTGTCAGCACAGAGCCCTGTGTGGGGTTCAAACTCACAAACCCTGAGATCATGACCTGAGCTGAAATCAAGAGTAGGACGCCGAACTGACCGAGCTACCCAGGCATCCCTCCATATGTCTTTTTCACTTCAGTTTTAAAATGGCTGCTTTATCCTTACTCATACATGATTGCACAAGGTTGGAAAGTGCTAGATAAAAGTTTTTTCTTTATTAAGGCCTGCCCTGGTAATAATAGAGAATAGATAAGTCATCTTGGATTCAATTCTTTTCTGTCAGATCTAAATGTGAGGTGTTTTTTTTTAATTAAGGTTGATATTTTGCATTTCAAAATCAGTTGTCCAGAATTGGATAGAGCATATGTCCTATGCACGTTTTCTAGGTTTTGTTTTTTATTTTAATGAAATTTCCATTGGTAGTGGATTAAGTATCACAGATTCGATTCTTTGAAACTATAGCATCAGTGGCATTAGTATTATGTGCCTTTTAAAAGGGAATAAATGGTTTAGCAATTTTAATTTTTCTAATATGATCTAGTTAATAGTATATGATCTGTTGGATCACATGTTGATCCATTGTGTCAATATATTAGATCTTTCTTTACTAAGTAAGGCAATAGTTTACTAACTTGGATACATCCTTAGATTTTGTATTCTATTATTGAAATTTTTTTGTGTTTATAGGATTTATTTTTATTTGGTTTATTTAAAAAGTAAGCAAAGCTGACTTAATATTGAGGACTCTGAATTCTACTTCTCAGCCCTTCTACTTTCTTTGCAGAATATATTCTTTCAAACTGATACAACATTTATCATAATAAACTTATAGAGTAGGGAGGATAAATGGACATTTAAAAAATGCCACTTATGCACATCTTAACTGTCATTACTTTTAGCTAAGCCAGTATTTTCATAAAAGCTCTCTTTATCCTAATTGCACAAATATTTTTACAAATATTTCCACTAAGCAGTGAGTGACACCTTGAGAGTCACTCTGGCCAATCTGAAAGCCCCCATAGCAGAGAGGTTAGGAGTAGTGATTGAGTTTTGGGAATGCACACGGGCTGTGCTCCTGTTAATAGGCATTTGCTTTTAGGACTATTTGGGC
The DNA here is from genome assembly GCA_028646485.1 of Cryptoprocta ferox. Taxonomy (NCBI): domain Eukaryota; kingdom Metazoa; phylum Chordata; class Mammalia; order Carnivora; family Eupleridae; genus Cryptoprocta; species Cryptoprocta ferox. Next base: position 76,423,922 of record CM053567.1, read on the forward strand.
TAATGATTGAACAAGTTATTTCTTGTTTGAAATTGGTAAAGCAAAAACAGAAGTAATCACAGTATGATATTTGCTAGAATGTATGTTAAGTAGTCTTACTAGACCAAATAGTTTTAAAAAAACATTACTGTATAAAAATTATTTTGAAAATCCTTCTTTGCAAAGAAATCTGATATCTTGATACCTGTAGTGTTAAGACAGCTTTTCACTTCATTGTGGCCTGGCATAACAGAAAATACTCTTGGCTTAGAAATCGGAGTATTGGGTATGACAGTTTGGATGACTTTGTGTGTTGTGTGTATGTGGGCAGGTGGTTATTCAGGTGTGTGTGGAAGACCACATGTCCGTTCATATATGTGAGAATGCATTTGGATTGGAAGAGGTATGAAAAAAACATTGTCTTACTGTTAGTAAAACTTTAGTGTTGATATGATTATATGGATATCAAAACACCCTTATTCATTCATTCATTCATTCAGTTTTTTCTAGTTGTTAGTTGTAATTAGATATCATTCTTTTATACGGTGGTCTTGAAGATTGGCAATATAGGTGATACTGGGAGATGACTGGGTATTATCTCATAATTTTTAGGCCAAGTGATGTTGAATGACTGCAATTTGGTAAATTGGACTGATCTGGTTTTCCATCTCTTCTTTTTGCAACTTATTAGCTGTGTGAAACTTGGGAACATATTTAGCCCCCCTGAAGCGTCAGGTTCCTCATACATAGAATAGGGAGAAAAATGCCTTCTTCATTGGATTCCTGAGATGATTAAGATCGTTTGCACAGTATGTATTCATATTTCGTGCCACATAGGAAGCACTCAGATAATGCAAACTCTCTTTTCTTTTGTTGTTTTAAAAATTAAGTAATATTTGACAACTAAAGATTTTTTTAATATTTGAAGTACAATACAAATTAACTTCCACGTAGCTTCTGGAGGAGTAGTAGTGCTTTTTTGCATCTTGGGAAAAATTTTGATAGGAGCACTGGATATTGCACATTAAAAGATTCTCAGAGTGCCTGGGTGGCTCGGTCAGTTAAGTGATCGATTCTTGATTTCGGCTCAGGTCGCGATCTTATGGTTTGTGAGTTCGAGCCCTACATCGAGCTCTGTTCTGTCAGCAGATCTAAGTGTGAGGTGGTATTCTATCTCTCCGTCTTTCTCTGCCCCTCCCCTGCCTCACGCTCCCTCTTTCCCTCTCAAAAATAAACAAACATTCAGAAAAATAAAGGATTCTCATATTCTTTATTTACTTATATAAATTTAGTTGTATGAACCTATAACCAAATGTTTGGCATAATAGCTGATTATTGTTTTTTTAATTTTGATTATTATTTTTTAAAAGCTTCAACATCTTTATGGTGGACTTTCTTATAACAGAATTTATGTAATTTGGCAAACCATAAGAAACTCTTATTTATCTTATTTTATTTTTTTTACTGTTTATTTTTGAGAGACAGAGAGACAGAGCATGAGCAGGGGAGGGGCAGAGAGAAAGGGAGATGCAGAATCTGAAACTGGCTTCAGGCTCTGAGCTGTCAGCACAGAGCCCAACACGGGGCTCAAACTCACATTTCGTGAGATCATGACCTGAGCTGAGGCCTGATGCTCAACCAACTGAGCCACCCAGGTGCCCCAAACCATAAGACTCTTAACTATAGAGAACAAACTGAGGGTTGGTGGAAGGAGGTGGGTGGGGGATGGGCTAGATGGATTATCTAGGTGGGTGGGTATTATCTAGATGGTGGGTGTTAAGGAGGGCACTTGTTAAGATGGGTATTGGGTGTTGCATGTAAGTCATGAATCGCTGAATTCTACTCCTGAAACCAGTATTATATTATATGTCAACTAACTAGAATTTAAATAAAAATTTGAAACAAACAAACAAAAAGAATTGTGGTGATAGATGCACATTGGATTGTACACTTTAAATGGGTGAACTATGGGATACCTGGGTGCCTCAGTTGGTTGAGCATGCGTCCAACTCTTCATTTTGGCTCAGGTCATGATCTCATAGTTCATGGGTTCGAGCCCCCTGTTGGGCTCCATGCTGACAGCATGGGGCCTGCTTGGGATTCTCTCTCTCCATCCCTCTCTGCCCCTCCCCAGCTCATGTCATGCTCTGTCTGTCTCTGTCTTTCTCGAAATAAATAAATAGTAAACTTAAAGGGGTGAATTGTATGGTATGTGAATTATATTGCAATAAAGCTGTTTAAAAAATTTTTTAAAAATCACTCTATGCAATTTCTATATTGTAACTTACAAATTAATTCAATTTGGGGAAAATGTAGAGTTTCTATCAAATAATATTCCACCAATTTGGGGAAAATGACATTACTATGGTATGTTAAAATAAGCTTAAAATCCCATTAGATACCAGTATTGTTATGTTTCTGAGGTTAATTGGCTGCATTCAGTTATGGGTTATGAACAGTCCCACTTGAATAATCCACCAAGCTATCAGGCAGAAAGACCAGGAGTTCACAGGACTAATTGACCTTGCCAGTATAATAGGAACACTTACAAATAAGATTCTCCCTGCCAACAACATTGCGAATGAAAACCCCAGAAGAAACTGTTATGTCCTGTAACTGTCCTGGAATGCTATGATTCAGTTAGCAGACTGGCTGGCGGTGGGTCATGGTGGGCAGGAATTGGGGGGAACAAAATGTAAAGGATAGAAGGGAGAATTTTGGAAAGAAATAAAACAGGCCAAATATTAGAGAGAGACACACGGTTTTAAAAATGATTTTAGCTCTCTTGAATCTCTACAAAGTAGTAGTGTCTTTGAGTCCCTGTAAAAGTACTGTCTAAGGTTTTGTTTTGTTTTGTTTTTTTCCACCCTTCCCAGTCTGTAAATCAAGCCCTTTTGTACAGATTTGATAGCCATTATTGCAGTGAGCTCTTTTCTGGAAGGTAAGAACGCATCTCTGACAAAGCACAGTGCTGCAATGAGGATGAAGCATGTTTGTCATCCTGCAGTCTTGCTTCGGTTACATGTTCTACCGTATGAGACACACAGATACAGTCAAAGCACCGTTATATCCTTGACTCAAAAATGGGGTGTTTTTTTGTTTGTTTGTTTGTTTGTTTGTTTTTGGTATAGGTTTGGATTTGTGCCAGAGTGGGGGAAGGGAGAAATGTTGGGAAGAGATAGAAAGAGAGAAAATACTCACTCCATGAGAAACTTTGACAGTTTGTTTCTCTTTCTCTCCTTTTTGGTAATGATGAAAATCATTTATTTTATTAAAGAACCCCCAAAGCAGTAGATCAGTTTTGCTTAAAGCAAATGTTTTCAAATGCTCTAAGAAGCTGAGTGAAGCAGTATCGAGAGGCTTGGACTTTAAAGGAAGTATAAAAAGAACATTAGCTTAAAATGTATTTTAGGTAAATGGATCCCCAGAATAAGCTATGAGAAATTGCACAGCGGATATCAGCCTTCATTGAAATACTGTAGTAGGGTGATGACATTCCTGTTGCATTTTACTTTTTAAAAAGGCATCTTTCACATTGTAAGAAAAAGATAGTCAGATTGTTAAATAGGCTTCAAAAATAGTAATAAAAAAAGATTTATAGTGGAAAGAATTGATGGTATATTTCACCTAGAGTAAGAAACAATGTGTAATAAGGGATTTTGTGGTTTTACAGCTCAGTGCATGTGTTTGAAAGCTGTTCTCTCAGCAACGTGGGTGGCAGGTTATGCTACCATATAATGTATTGTAGTTGGCTCTCCACACTTGTCAGGGTTAGTGTTCAACCATTCGGAAAATTTTCCCATTGTTCTATCATGTGAACCAAGACTAGTGCTGAATTCCCAATAACTTTACAGAAAAAAAGGTTTAATTAGAAAGTTTGAAATTTGATTACATCTTTTTGTTGTAATACATTGCTATATGTTTTAGTATTTTATCTATGACCACAGTTATTTTTTCGTCAAAGATACCAAAATCAAAACTTCATCTTACTCTTTTTTTAAATAGGTTTTACAGAAATTTGTATACTGAATGTTGCTCTTTTTTCTGTATTAACACTCTATTTCCATCTTAAGCATTTTGCTTTAGATGGACCATGGCTCTTGGCAGCTAGTGCATTTTTAGCAAATAATACTGTTTCTAGTAAGAGTTGCAGAGAAGAGAAAAAAAAACTTAGTGTGAGGTCCTTGTAAACTGAACCTTTGGAACATTACTTTATTTCTTTTTTTCCCCCCTTTTGTGCTTCTTCTCTATTTGTGTAATGGTTATAAATTACATTCTTTGAAAAGAAGGCTTAAAAACATTTTTTGTTTTGTTATTTTTGTAGTTAATTTTTTTTCTTTACCTGTTATTTTAAAGATACACAGAGAAATAAGCAATTATGGTATTGAAGTTCCATTGTGCCAGCACCTCCAGAGCATAATCCAAAAAAAACAGAAAACCGCCTGCTGGGCTGTCTGTAGTATGCTTGTGTGAACATCAGTGTCTGCTGTTCACACATCATTTTTTTAGCAAAAGTTCCTCTTGGAATAAAGACTCTGTGTTTTCTGAGTGTAGTGAAACATTAGTTGGTCTTTACATTTTAAATTTGTCAGGATTTCTGTTTATAGAATAGGTTGTTATAGATGTGTATTGCACGGTCGTCACAGGCACAACAAGAAGTAGAGAAAAGCCTTGGGTTATGTACTACAAAATAATGAAAACCTTTAAATGAAATTATAAAATATTAAAGGTGAGAAATAATGAGCTTTTGATAAAAAAGAAGGATTAATTTAAATGTTGACTTTTGCCCTTTAAAATCTATTTTATTTACAAAGTGAAGTGTATCTTGGCTAGATGAGTATAAAGTATCGTAAATTTGTCCTGTATTCTACTTGAAATTTAGATACTCATATATGGTGGCTTCTTGACAATATTACTAAAAGTTTTCAAATGGCCTTACATAATTACTCTAATCAAGAAATGTATTAGAAAGTATATTTATGGATCCTTAGATTGGCCGTTTTCATTGCTAATCATATTCACTCATTCATTTTTATTCTTATTATGCTCCTGGGTGTCATATTAGATACAGACTGCAAACTTGCAAAATGGGGTTCAATGTATTTTCAGTCTTTGCTGTTCATTCAGACGCATAAAACATCAAAAAGAAAAAGCATTTACCAGATAATAGGGAACTTTGGCTTTAGATTTGGTTAAGTGGTGGGGCACCTGGATGGCTCAGTCTGTTAAGTGTCATGATCTCATGATTCATGGGTTTGAGCCCTGCATTGGGCTCTGTGCTCAGAGCCTGGAGCCTGCTTCAGATTCTGTGTCTCCCTCTCTCTTTGCCCCTCCCCTATTTGCTCTCTGTCTCTCTCTCTCTCTCTCTCTCTCAAAAATAAGTAAATCTTAAAAAAAATTTTTTTTAAAATGTGGTTAAGTGGAAGTTGATACCCACAGTCTCTTGTAAAGTATATCTGAATCATTCAACATTTGTTTGTTTGTTTGTTTGTTTTTGACACTTTCTTTGTAGAGGTTAATAAGAGTAAATATACGCATCTTTGTTGATACTGAGTTTTTACCCATTTCAACTGTTTTTCATAGAGAGATAATTTCAGGTTTGTTTGCCTGTGAATTCCATTCTGAATTTCTTGACCAATTAAAATGCACTTATACATTTCACAACAATTGCAGGAATCTTTTAGTTATCATTTCTTATTATTAGGATGAGATTACTCTCTACCTGGGACCAGTTATTAAATTTAGTCATCAGGTCTAGTTGGCAATGATGCTTGCTAATCTCTTAAATGTTTTCCCCAATTTGCTTATTAGATGTGTTAACCTTTCAGTCCTCTAGATGGAAGAAATTTCCTCTACACAAGATATATCTCACATACGCTTCTTGGAAAGGGAAGTAAAAGCACTGAGTCCTTAACATACCAGTTTTCTAAGGGCCTAATACTCCGGAGTCTCCTGATTGCCACGAAGCCTAATTGCTCACCAGGCAACCTGGCACACTGCCATTTCCCCACTAGGCTGTTTGTTGGTGCATGTGAATAGAACAAAAATGGCTTTGCTTTTTCTACTCAGTTGTCACTGATTGCAGTTTTAGGAAACAAGTTAACCTTTTTCCTAAAATTATACTAATTCACATCAAGATGAAGTCAGACTTCATAGTATTTAAGCAATAGGTTGTATAGTTAGTTTAGAGCTTTTAAAATCTATTATATAAAACAAAATTCATTACTTCTTGCTCCAAAATATTAATTTTGTATAATTCCACTTGAACTATTCTAGACAGATGTTCTAGATTTGGATAAACACTTTTGAAAGTAAATCATGAGGTGAGGTTTTTAAATACTTTTATAAACAAAATCTATTATATATGTGAATTATGGGACCAGTGGAAATCACAGATCTGGCAGACAAAGTTATATGTTTGGGCAAGCTGCTTCAGCTGTTTTGAAACCTGTTATTGAGAATACTAGAGATGTTTGCATTTTAATTTTTAACGTAACTGGAGATGTATCATGGGTTTTGACCTCTGCCTAGAACTCTAACCAGAATTTCATTTGTTCCCATTGTCATGCTTTACTTCTAGGTACCATCACTAATAGGAAACGATGAGTATTGTGGGACTTTTAACACAGCTGAGGTATTTTCCTGTTTTCTTCCCAGTAGAGCTCCACATCTCTTTAAAGCATATACAGTGTTGTAGCTTTCTGAATTGCAAATATTTATTCACTTGTACTCATCTCAGAATATATTCTTGTTTCATTTTTACTCCAGACATATTTTAAAACTATTTTATTACTTTGATGTTCACAGTTTTGGCATGGAAATTGCTTTCAAATCCTGGCTTCCTCCTTCACCAGCTAGGTGACCCTCAGCGAACTATATAACCTCTCTGTGAACTTTAGGTGCCTCAGCTGTAAATTAGGGATGTGGTGTTGGGAGGATTAAAATAAATGTACGTTAAGTGCCTGGCACATGGTAGCAACTCAATAAATGGTAGTTGAAAGGAGCAAAGCCTTGAAAACTGGTAAAGTTTTTATAGGCTGTAAAAGCGTCCACTACTATGCTTTTCCATATAATCTTTTGAAATTAGGTTTAACTACACATAACTATTGGATATACATTTATGTCTTTGGGTTGATAAAGATCCAAGAGAATGGGCTTGGGAGTCGTCTGCTGGGGTTTGAGTTCCTGTTCTCCCACTTCAAAGTTCGCTTTCTCTGTGCCTCAGATTTCTTGTGTATAAAATGAAGATGAAAATAGTATACATCACAGGGCTGTTGCATTTATTACTAGGATAAATCAGTACATGTAAAACTCTTAAAACAATGCCTGACAAAGAGTAAGTGCTCCAAACATGTTAGTTGTTGTGAACTATTATTATCTCATAGAAAAGGAAAAGTCATAAAGCCAGAAAATTGGAACCAGCCCTAATTAATGAATGTCTCTTTCATCCACTTCCAAATACTTCCTGTTATCTTTCTAGTTGCTTCAGAGCTGCACATCTTATAAAAGTATACTTATGGTTATATAGAAGTTACAATTCTGCTTTTTATTCTTTGCTGTCATAGAATTGTGATGCCCTTACAGTGAAAATTTTAGATGTCTCTGAATTAAATGTAACTGTTGAGTTTGTCAGCTGCTTCTTATAGGTCTTGCTTTTTAACAGTCCTTTTGAAGGCAGCTAGTGAAAAAACTTTTTAAAGGATTCATTGCTAAATTGAATATTTTTTTAATTAAAATTTTTTTAGAATTATATATATGTATTTTTTTAATTTTGAGAGAGGGAGTGAGAGTGCGCGCGAGAGTGAGCAAGCACAAGTCGGGGAGAGGGGCAGCACAGAGCCTGATGCAGGGCTCGATACCGCCACTCTGGGATCATGACCTAAGCCGAAATCAGGAGTCGGACGCTCAGCTGACTGAGCCATCCAGGTGCCCTTGAACATTTTTAAAAAAATAATTGGGTCTCCATGTATCCTTCTTCAACTAGAATTTTTTAAATAAGCAATTTTTTATTTAGCAGTTAAATGATTAATATAAAAAGTATTTTACAGTGATTTGGATCTTAAGTTCCTGATTTTCCCATTGTCTTTCAATGCTTTATAATCCAGTGGTAGGCCATTAAACAGCCTGTTTCCTTAGATATATTACTGACGTGTGCTTAAAGCTATTTCTAACCTTTCTTTGTTCTAAGATTTAGGGGATAGAATGACTGTACTTTTTAATTTACTTAAAAATTACTCATATGTGAAAAGTTCAAAATTGTACATATTTGCATAAGGTTTTCTCAGATCTGCTGTACATACAAGTTGCTTCAGTTTTGTTCTGGGATAAAAGAAAAATTAATTTACCTTGTAAATGACATAAACATTCATTTATTTTAGAGCTCATTGAACAGTATATTATAATTCATTTGGAATAACAAGGACTAGGAAAAAGCTAAACTTTATATGTAGCATGTGAAGTTCTACAATTGTGTGCTGGAGTTTCAGTTGTGTGCTTAGCGCTCCCTCCTCCCCAAAGTTTATGAAACACTCATACAGTTTATATGTGTATATAACCTATTTAATGTAAGAAATAGAATTTTATGAGCATCCCAGAAGCTAGGAGTATTCCTCTTCCCTTCACGATCACAATCCTTTCTCTGCTCTTTAGAAGAAACCAGTATTGCTAACTTTTTATGGTAATTTCTTAGCTTTCTTTATTTACCACCTATGTATGCATCCTTAGCAGTAGGTTAGTGCCTGTTTTTTTAAAATGTTTATTTATTTTTGAGGGAGGGAGAGAGAGAGAGAGAGAGAGAGTGAGCATGAGCAGGGATGGAGGGAGGTAGAGGGAGAGGGAGTCACAGAATCCAGAGCAGGCTCTGAGCTATCAGCACAGAGCCCAACACGGGACTTGAACTCACGAGCCATGAGATCATGACCTGAGCCAAAGTTGACGCTTAACTGACTGAGCCACCCAGGCGCTCCTTTTTGTTTGTTTGTTTGTTTGTTCGTTTGTTTTAATGTTTATTTATTTTAGAGAGGGGGTGGGAAGAGGCAGAGAGAGAGGGAGACCGAGGATCTGAAGCAGGCTCTGTGCTGACAGCTGAGAACCTGATGCAGGGCTCAAGCCCACAAACCACAAGACCACGATCTGAGCTGAAGTCGGATGCTTAACCTACTGAGCCTCCCACGGGCCCCGGTTAGTGCCTGTTTTTGAACTCTAAGTGGGTTAGACTTGGTATTGTCAAATTTTGCCTCTCTTTTTTCGTTTTTGCCAGCTTGATGAGTTTTAGTCTTTCATTTTCAGTTACACTAACTTTGAATTTTTTATGCTTACTTTTTTAAGTTTAATTTGGAAGTTTAAGTGTACTTTTACTGCACTGAAACATGTACATAGGTTAAAAGTCTGAAAGGATTGTGATAGCATTTATAGTAGTAGTACCTATCTCCCTATCCCACACTCCTATCCCACTCCTTAAGAGCAATCCTCTTAGTTATTTTAGCCTTTTTTCTTGTGTTTGCTTTCATATTTCTAAATAATATATGTATGTAGATTTGTATATTAGATATGTACAACTCTAAATGTATGAGTACCTATCTGTATTTAAAGACATGATCTAATGATGTCTTAAATACGAAATATTGGAATTTAGCCCTATAATCCCATTTCTTCTCTCATAGACTTCCCTGCTCTTCATCTTCCTGGTATGACTTTTCATGGTATTTGCTGAAATTATTATGCACATTTTCATTATTATGACCACATAAGTACTGTTCATACCTGATTCATGTCATGTCCTATGCTTAAATTTCTTTTATAATTTCATTTTTCTGGAATTAATAGTTGCATCATTTTTTTCTTAATGTTTAAAATTTATCAGTTATCAATATATCCCTAAATTCTTTTGCAGACATATAAATACCTTTTGAACTAGTCATGTATACTCTCTCGGTTCCACATGTTTTTCTTGAAGACATCCCTCCTGGACCTCCAGCTCAGCCAGTGTGTCAGTGTGTCACTGCAAATTCAGTCAGAGAGAAGCAGAGCACTAGAGTGTGCGTGTGTATGCACACATGCTATGTATATACGTGTGTGGAGAGGGGGGGATTGGTACATGGATTTTACCTTACTCAAGTGGAAGATGGTTAAATTCTAAGGTTGATGCTTCCATGTTTGCTCCTGGAGTTTGAAATTCAAGGCGCAGGAAGTCAAAAGTGAACATAAATGTAAAGCGGTGGAGAGCAAAGAGAAGCTGGAACCCATCAGCACAAACTAGATGAAGCAGAATCCACCTCAGTTCTCACTGCCTCCAACCTTGTGATGTCAGTGTCCTGCAGAAGAAGTGGATGCCATTCATTATGGAGTAAAAACACCTGTCCCAGGAGTCAGAGAACTGCAGGAGGAAGGTGGAGCAGTTGCATGCCCACCACTGCCTTATGACAACAAGGGGGTCCAGCAGATAGTGATAGCACGTGTGATCTACAAGAACATCTACCTCATCTTGAGCGTAGAAAACAAAATGGCTGCTGCTTCATTTCTGCCCTCCAAATCTCGTGCATGAAAATATTCCTGTGTCTCACATAACCAGAAACATGTGAGGAAGGGAATCCTGGGAAATATAGTTTAGGCTAGCAATGGTGGCACATTGTAGAGTCATTACAGGTGCCCATGAGAATACTCTCCTCAAATCTCTGACTGTGGGGAGTAATTGAGTGATGGCCCCAGCTGCTGCTTTCTGAAATCCATCTCCACATTTGTGCAGAGGCCATGCGTTCCTGCAGTCTGCCCCCAGCCAGTGACTGATACAGCAGGGGTGCAAAAGCAGCGCATTCCTGGGGACTCTGGAGCTCTGACAGGCAACCTTGGCTGAACCCTGATGGCCTTGCTGAACTTTCCCTAGAACGGCACTGCAGTCTAACACGTGTCCACCCAACTTTCCAACCTTCCTTCCCTCCCTGTCTCCTTCCCCTGGGGTCAGACCTGCATCACTATCTGACAGTTCTTCCAGCCTCCCCGGCTTCCTCCCCATGTTCTCTCACAGATGTTTCTCCTAATAGGTTTCTGGCATTTCTGATTTCTAAGTTCTGTGCATGTCTTGGTGTCTGTTTCTCAGATGACCCGGTCTGACAGCTATCTGCTTATGACATCCTTTCAGTATCATCCCAGGAATTTCCTTCACCTTCTCTTTTGGTAGATCCCTTGTTTCCTGCATCCCAGGTCTTCATCTTTTTGATTTACTTCCTTTTTTGGTGGAATGCATCCTCCACATGGGAGGTAAAATTGTTGAAACCTTGCATGACTGAAAAGTTTATTTTAATCTCACCCTCGAGGGATGATTTGGCTGGGTATGGAATTCTAGTTTGGAAGTAATTTTTCATCAGAATTTTAAGCACATTCTCCATTGCCTCATAGTTTTCCATGTAGAGGTTGAGAAATACAACACCACTTTGATTGCTGTTACTTTGCGTGTGATCAGTTCTTCTCTATAGAAGCTTTTATCATCTCCTTACCCTTGATGTTCATAAATTTCTTGCTGCTAAGCCATGCTTGTGTGTGTGTGTGTGTGTGTGTGTGTGTGTGTGTGTGTTTCCTTCATTGTGCTGGGTGCTCAGTGGATCCCATCAGTAAGGAGGCACCTGTCTGTTAGTTCTGGGAGGTGCTCATACATTCTTTCATGGTTTTCCTCCCTGTTTGCTGTGTTCTTTCTGAATTCACACTTTTTAGCTCTAATACTTCCTGCATTGAGCCACTGATCTTCTATCTCTTTTGTTTTCTTGTTTTCCAAGCAGATCATTAAAATTTTTTTTTAAATTTTTGCTCCCATATATAACCATAAGATATCCATGACCATATATATCCATGACAGTTGACCCATTTTAAGTGCAATTAATATCTCTGTCATCTCTTGATCTTTGGAGTATGTTCAGAGCCAGTTTCCTGTACAATGTACATTTGTTTTTACATTATTACAGGTAATATGCCTAAAATATAGGTGAGAGACCATTCAGGATAAGGCTGCAGAGGTAAGTAGAGACCAGATCATGCAGGATTGTGGATTTATTCTTATTAAAATGAGAAGCTAGTGAAAGGTTTTTCAACTGCTAATCCAAGCTTTGATTGGAAGAAGACAAGTAGCTATGGCAAGATTAGTTAAGAGGCCATTAATAATAATCCTGAGTAGCAGGTAGTGTTGAATACCTTGTATAACATTCCTCCTCCATTCTTTCTTCCCAGCCAACAGAGATCACTTTCCATCCTAAAAATAGAAAATGCCTGATTCTCCATTTCCAACTTTTCCCTTTCAGTTAGTGCATACACATGTGACCCAGACATGGCCAATGGGAGATCTGATGGCTTCTGGAAAATATTTTTTTCATAATTAAAAGAGGAGAAAGCCTCGTTCGATATTGTTGTGTGAGAACGTGATGCTTGCAGCTGCTGCAGACATCATAGACACACAGCATGACAGAGCAGAAAGGTCTGGGTCTTTTTTTTTTTTTATTTAAAATTTTTATATGGAACAGTAAAGTCCATATATCATAAGTGAAAAGCTCATTGAATTTTTCCAAACTAAACACACCTAATACAACCAGCAACCAAATAAAAATCCAGAAACCTTCTTTATGTTTCTTCATGCTCCCTCAAGGCTAATCAGTCTTCTGACTTCTAACAATATAGATTACTTTCACCTGGGTTTTAAAAATCTTTTTGTTTTTATTTTGTGATGTTTTATTTTATGGAGATGGAATCATACTGTACCTATACCTTTTTTTTTTTTTTTAAGTAAGCTCTATGCCCAACATGGGGCTTGAACCCATGAGATCAAGAGTGGCGTGCTCTTCAGTCTGAGCCAGCCACATGCCCTGTGCCTATACTTTTTTATGTCTGACTCCTTTTACTCAACATGTTTGTGAGAGTCATCTGTGTAGTTGGGTAGTTGTAGATTGTTCATTCTCATTGGCTGTAGAATATTCCATTTTGTGATTTTATTCCAATTTATCCATTTGACTGTTAGTGTATATTTGGATACTCTGGCTATTATAACTAGTACTCTTGTGAATATTTGAACATGCGTTGGGTGAATAGTCTTTGATTTTTAATGGTTCTTTATATTTTATATATCTATATTGTGTGTATATCTATGTCTATGCCTATTATCTATACCTATCTATTTTATATATGTGTGTTGTATTTTGAAGATAAGTGTCCTTTGCTGGATAGAGGCATATTTCCCAGTCTATGGCTTGTTTTTTCCACTTTCTTAATTGTGTATTTTAATGAACAGAAGTTCTTAATTTTAAGATAGCTGATCAGTGTTTATTGATGGGTGCTTTTTGTGTCCTAAAAATTTTATCTACTCCAAGGTTACAAACCTGTTTTGTTTTCTTCTAGAAGCTTTTGACATTGTACCTTTGACATTTAGATCTAAATCCATCTGCAGCTCATTTTTGTTTATGGTGAGGATTATGGGAGTAAAAAATTATGTTTTTTCTCCCAAATGGAAGAGCAGAATATCCACATTATTATTTGAAGAGACCATCTTTCCTCTACTGCACCAGAGTGTCATCTCTGACAATAATCAAATGGCTGTAAATGTGTGGGTCTGTTTCTGAAGTCTCTTAGCTGTTTCATTGATATCCCACTCTATCTTTGCACTAATTCCATGCTCTTTTAGTTACAACTTTATGTTGACCTTATTTCCAGGGACCTTGTTAAATTTTCGTATTAATTCTAATATTAATGTTATTCATATTAATTCTAATATTAATAAATGTTAAATTTTCATATTAATTCTAATAGATTGTTTTGTATTTTCTAGATCTGGAGTCATATAATTTACAAATAATATTATTTTTTCTTCCCTTAGCATCCTTTTTTATCCTGTCTCCTCCTTTCTGCTCCTCTCTCCTCCATTTTTTTCCATTTTCCTTGCAATATTTCCTTTCTTAAAACCTCCAGTACAATGTTAAATCGAAGTGGTAGTAATCTTGTTTTGTTTATAATCTCACTGAGAAAGTTTTCAAGATTTCACCAGTGTATATGAATGCTCTAGGTTATTTGTTTGAAAGATGCTGTTTTTTATATTAAGTAAATTGCATTCTGTTCCTATTTGCTAAGAGTTTTAAAATTATAAATGGGTATTGAATTTTTCAAATGTTTTGCATTCAACAAGATGATTATATCATTCTTCTCCCTTCTTCTATTGGTTAAGTCAATTACATTAATTTTCAAATGATATTCTAATCTTGTATACCTGGAAAAAAAAACCCATTTGCCTGTGATATAGTATCCTTTTTATATATTGCTTGATTTGATTTACTAATATTTTGTTCTAGATTTTTCTATCTGTTGTCATGAGAAGGATTAGTCTGTAATTTTTTTTTCTTAATGTCCTTACCAAGTTTTGGAACTAAAGTCATGGTGCCTTCATAAAAACAGTTAAAAGTATTCTTCCTCTTTTTATTCTCTACGTCTTTGTGCAAAATTGATAAAATTTCTTCTTTGAATTTTTGGAAGAATTGACTGGCAAAATCATCTGGAACTGGAGTGTTGTGATAGATTTTAAATTATGAGGCAGTTTCCTTACCAGGCACAGTTCTAATCATATTTTCTACTTCTTTTTTGGCTTTGATAATTTTTTTGAAGAATATGTCCATTTTGTCTTTTCATATACATAACTTATTGAATCAGTCTGATGAATTCTTGATTGCAGATATTTTATTTTCAGCTCTATAATTTCATTTAAAAATATATTCCAGGGGCACCTGGGCGGCTCAGTCAGTTGAGCGTTTGACTTGGGCTCAGGTCATGATTTCACAGTTTGTGGGTTTGAGCCCCGTGTCGGGCTGTATGCTGACAACTCAGAGCCTGGAGCCTGCTTCAGATTCTGTGTCTCCCTCCTCTCTGTGCCCCTCCCCCACTCACACTGTGCCTTACTCTCTCTCAAAAATGAATAAACATTAAAAAAATTAAAACAATAAAAATATATTCCAATTCTCACATGAAATTCTTTATCTTTTCATTTTCTATTTTCTATCTTTTCTGTTTTCTTCATGTTGGCCTCTTAATTTCTTAGGCATATTAATAGCAATTTTTTTATTGATTGCTACACATTGGGAAAAAATGTTTTTGCAGCTCTAGATCTATGCTGTTCATACAGTATCCACTAGCTACATGTGGCTTTTACTTTTAAGCATTTGAAATGTGACTAATCTTAATTGAGGTGTGCTGTAATTGTAAAATGCTGGATTTTTTGGTACAACAAAAGAGAATATAAAGTATCCCATTAACAACCTTTTATATTGATCACATGTTGAAGTGCTATTTTGTATATACTAAATATAAAAATAATTTGACCTGCTTTTAACTTTTGAAAACGTAGTTATTAGGAAATTTTAAATTGTGTATATGGGTCACATTTGTGGCTATGCTATTTTTATGCTGAACAGTGCTGCTCTCTATATTTTCTCTCTTCAGGGAGAGTTCGCTTTTTCCTGAGCTAGAGCAGTAGACTGGGTAGCTTCACTCCTGTCAGTCTCCAAGTTGAGTTGGGGCTGTGTTGTAGTTTTGTTAAGGTTCTGGCTACCTCTGTTCTTTAATATTGCTACATCATAGCCTCTCAAGGCTTTCACCTGATATATTCACTGGGTTCCTTCCCCTTGGCACGTTCTAGACTCTACTACTTGTTTCCTCATCCCTTAGAGATTACCAGAAACTCCCCTTGCTTATCCCTTCAGCCTCCCATTTCAGGCAGTTTCACAATGTGGCAAATATTTTGAGGGGGACATACGATGTGTGTTTGAAGCTCTTGAAGTCTCTTAATTTTGTCTTTTCTGAAACACTTGTAGTGTTTCTCTTCTAGTTCTGAACACTGCATATTTCTCTGGCTTCAAGAAGCGGCTCTCTGCCTGGGCAAAATCACAATTCTCAGCATCTTGTCTCATCCCAGAATCAGTAAATGACGCGCCCCTGCCCATGATTGAAGTAGGTGCAGAAAGACGAGTAACCTTTCTGAGGTTCTTGCTTCCCCAGCATTGTGGCCCCATCTAGTCCTCTTTGCTTAGCAGCTCTCTGATTAAACTGTATAATGATGATTATATTTTACTTTTAGTTATTTTCAGAAGGAAGATTGGTCTGCCCCAAACTACTCTATTCTCTTCAGTTTAAAAGAGACACTTTTAAAGTCTAGACCTTTCTCATGTAGCTTTTGTGGTAGAATCTTTCTATCTTGCCTTTCCTTCCATAGGTCCCTTGCTGGTCCCTTCAGAAGTTGTCTCTTAAAAAGGAGATAAAAAAATTTTGTGTCATCAGCGTACAGCCACTTGAGGTATCCGAAGTCATCAGGATAGGATTATATAGGACAATTGTGTAGATTAAACTTTTGTGTTGTGAGACTAGTTTTAGGACAGAATTCTGAGGAATACAACACTTAAGGAACAGACAAGGAGTTTCCAGAAAGACAAAAAAAAAAAAAAAAAAAAAAAAGAAGAGAAAGGTAGGAAGAATATCTGAAGAAGGTGAAATCACAGAGGCCATGAGAAGAGAACATTTCAATAAAGATGTTGCATGTGTTTATGTAGAAAGGATAAGAAGTTTCAAACTAAAAAGTGTCCAATGGATTGAGCAATAATGACACTTCTATTATTATATTACAGCATTCCTGTGAGGAAAGCTTAAAAAGTATACAGAAGTAAAATTATCCTCCTTTTATTTTTGATCTATAAAAATAACAATTCCGGGTGCCTAGGTTTCTCAGTTGGTTAAGCATCTGACTTGATTTTGGCTCAGGTCATGATCTCATGGTTCACCAGGTTGAGCAGCAAGTCAGCCTCTGCACTGACAGCACGGAGTCTGCTTGGGATTCTCTCTTTCCCCCTCTGTCTCTGCCCCTCCCCACTCTCACTCTCTCAAAAATAAACATTTTAGAAAATGACAGTTTCACCTGATTCAACACTTGGAGAAGTAAAGGTTTAGCAATTTGCTAAACTCAAGATTAGAAGTGAAATTCAGAAGTGACATCTGGTCTGATGTTCTTTCCACTATACTACATATTTTTATCTATTCCTTTCATTTCCTCATTAGTTAGATAAGACTTTTAGCCTTCCTTTACAACTAAAACATAAACAAAAACTAAAGCATAATTTTCATATATGTATGTGCATGTATTTATAGATAGTTAAGTCTGGTTAACTTGGCTTTCCATGTTTTGTTGTTATCAAAAGCTTTTCTGCAGTTTATTCTTAACATTTCTTTCCCATTTTAGGTTTTTGATGAAATTATTTTTAATTGACATTAGTTTCAAATTTATTCAAAATTGTGTAGATTAGTAGGACACTCTACTAGTTCTTTTGTTTTTTGTTAGGCCTCTTTAAAAAAGGACACTTTAAGACCATTTAAGCTATAAAATTGTAATTCTGTAGGAACAATTTCTGGAATAAATTTTTCTGTATAGAAATTTTTTCTGACTTACTATCCAAAATGAATGCCTTGACCATCTGCAGCAAGTTGATTGGTTTTGACCTCAGAGTCACCTTCTTACTTAGTTGCCTTCTACACTGGGGCAAAAGAGCTTGCTTTCCGTACTGAGCTCTTTGAGTCAGATTCTCTCTCTCTTGTTAAACTGCTTTATGGTATTATTACTTTTAGCACATTTGGAACTTCTGAAGTTTCTTTTGGATCATATTAGACTTTTTTTTTCTATACAAGTAGGTCATCATCTCTGTCAACTGGTTCTATTCCTTCTTAAGTGAAAGGATAGTTAAAATTCCAGAATCTGCTTCTGTGGTGACAGTTCTCATTGAGATTCTATAGAATTTTTATCAAGTCACAGCTATGGTTAATGAAGGAGGAAAAGATAGTGTGAGTGGAGAGTAGAGGACAATTTTATTGAAACAACTATCAAGTAGTTATTCCTTATTCATTAATTTTTCCAGGGATATGTGATTAGCAGTAGCAAAGGACACATAAACAACTTTGTATTTTTTACATGGTTTTTATTGATGAATGACTTCTGTTGTTGTTGTTGTTGTTGTTGTTGTTGTTTTAATGTAAGCTTTGTTTATGGTGGAGTTAATCAGTGTATCCTTGGAGGGGTACACCTGCTCTTAAATAAATCATAGCCAGAGTAGAGGTGTTAATTAAGAGGCTGGTGTAGGAAGCAGAATGCCAGAGCCAGGCTGAGAGATAATTTCGTAGAGACATTCTGATGAATTGTATTTACCTACAGTTCTTACCATTATAGTCTTGGCAACATAGCAGCTGATATTAAGGAAGGAATATTAAGGAAAGGTGGTGGCTCCTATTCAGAAGTGACTTAGTGGGCTTTGGTCTGGCAGTGGTGCTGATGTTGTGATCCATGACATGGCTTCTTTTGTGACTAGGTGGAACACTTACTATGTAGGTTGCCTCTAAAACACATATTTTATAAGAAACTTATTAAGTTGGCTGAACAAGATTGTGGTCAAATAATGAAATATTTGAAGTAGTATTTATTCCAAATTAACACTAGGAATTGTCTCAGTTTGTTATACCTGTTTGGGTTAGTTATAAACACTTGTAAAACCCTCGACATTTTTTAATGTGGAATTTTCACTAGTCTTATAAACTTTTCAGTATTCATTATTCATCTGATGCCCATATGTATTAGTTTTGTATTTCTGTGTAACATTACCACAGATGTAGTGGTTTAAAACAACACATGTTTATTATCTCACAGTGTCTGTGAGTCAAGAGTCTGGACATACCTTAGCTGCATCCTCTGCCCGGGATCTTAGAAGCCTGCAGTCAAGATGTTCCAGGTCTGTGGTCTCATCACAGGCTTGTCTTGGGAAGGCTCTAATTCCAAGTTCACTCAGGTAGATGTATTTTTAAACACATCATTTCAAGTGTTCTATTTAGCTTAGCATTAATAAGTCTTGACTTTATTCATCTTTAAATTTATGTATCTTTACCAAGTGACCACTCATCTTCTCTATAATTTTATAACATTCTCTTAGTATCTTTATAAACCATGGTCCATACAAAACTATTTTTTTTAATTTTTAAATGTTTATTTTTCATAGAGAGACAGAGCACGAGCCGGGGAAGGTCAGAGAGAGAGGGAGACAGAAAATCCGAAGCAGGCTCCAGGCTCTGAGCTGTCAGCACAGAGCCCAATGCAGGGCTCGAACCCAAGACTGCGAAATCATGACATGAGCCAAAGTCAGATGCTTAAATGACTGAGCCACCCAGGCGCCCCTGTACAAAACTATTTTCAGACTGCAATACTATATAAAGCTTTACAAATAAGTCTTAAAACTTTAAATATAAATAGATCTTGTGGTTGGGATCATTAAGTAAAATCATTAGATAAAATCCAGAATACAAAAATAAACTGTATCAAAGTACTCTTCTGAGAGGATCCCTGGTAACTTTGACCAGACTGGTCAAAGATTGGTTTCATTGGTGGGGACAAAATTCAGATTGGAGTGCGATAAAGATAACTAGCAGGTAAAACAAAAACAAAAACAGAACATTTAAAGGGATTTTGCAGTAAAGGGGAACAGAGAATTGGGGCAGCAGGTAGAGGAAGATACAGGATTAAGAAAGTTCTGGTTTTATTTTTAATTTTTTTTTAACTTTATAGTTTATTGTCAGGTTGGTTTCCATATAGCACCCAGTCCTCTTCCCCACAAGTGACCTCCACCAAGACCATCACCCCCCATTACCTTCCCCCTTCCCCTTCCCCCCTCAATTTGTTTTCAGTATTCAAGAGTCTCTCATGTTTTGTCTCCCTCCCTCTCCCTAACTCTTTTTCCTCCT
>CM053567.1:76444182-76472638 GCA_028646485.1 Cryptoprocta ferox
TTCAGGACCTTTTTCTCTTTCCTCATCTTTGGGAATTCCTAGGATACGGATATTGTTCCGTTTGATTGTATCGCTCAGTTCTCGAATTCTCTTTTCGTGTTCCTGTATCAATTTCTCTCTCTTTTTCTCGGCTTCCTCTTTTGCTAGAACTGTGTCTTCTAATTCACTTATTCTCCTCTCTGCCTCTTCAATCCGTGCAGTGGCTGCCTCCATTTTGTCATGCACCTCATTTGTAGCCCTTTTTAACTCGTCACAGCTATTTTGAAGGTCCCTGGTCTGTTTATCAATAGCTTCTTCGATGTTTTTTTCAAGCCCAGCAATAATTTTATGACAATTGTTCTAAATTCTTGTTCAGTCATGTTGTTTAAGCCTGTTTTGAGCAGTTCTGTGGCTGTGACTTCTTCCTGGAGTTGCTTTAGAGGAGAGTTCTTTCGCTTCGTCATTTTGGCTAGCTTTCTGTCTCTTGTCAGTTTTAAAAGCTCATTATGTACTGGGCACCTGTTAGTATTGCTCTGTTAAAGGAGTCTCATTGACTGTCCAGGGCCTGTCGTTTCAGAAAGTGTTCTTTTAATGGTGTCCCTCGGTTTCTCTTGTTGTGCCTCTGATTATTTTATTTCCCTGGCAGTTATATGGGGCTCTCCACCGTGTATACTTTGGCTTGTTTTTTGAGGCATCCCTGAAAAGGAAACAGACTAGCATACAGGGAGCAAAAGCATGCAAACGCACAGACAAATCAAACAAGCAAGCCAAAAGGGGAAAGAAGTAAAGGAAAGGAAAGGAAAGAAAGAAGAGAAGAAAAGAGAGAAGAGAAAGAAACAAAAACAAAAAGAAAAAAAAAAACAAGGTGGGGACAGAGACAGCAAAAGTCTGTGGGCAGTCTAAAAGCATATAACCAGCCAAGAGGAGAGATCAGAATATGGTATGGGAAATATATCTGGATGGCAGCAGAAAAGAAGGAGAAGCAAAGAAAAAAGGAAAGAAAAGGAAAAAAAAAAAAACGACAACTCCCCTGTGTGGATGGGCGTGGTCTGGCGTCAGGTCAGGTCTCTGGGGGCTGCTCTCTCTGAGGCCCCGCCTTGGTGGTTGCGGGGAGAAGTATGGCGCCGCCTCAAAGCTTTGCCGGAACCAAGTGTTGCAAGCCGCCCTTCTGAGTCTGATCTCCCTCTGCCTCTGGCGAGCCAAACTGTACTCTCCAAGCTCCGCCTCACTTCCAAATCCTAGTCCCTGCAGTTCAACACTGTCACCGGGGATGAGATGCGTTCCCGCTGGCGGCCGGCCTCCCGGCCCCGGCTTGCGCTGCCCTTTTCGCGGAGCCGCCTCCGCCGCTTTTCAAGGCGCCTTTTGTGGCACTGCCGCCACCGCTTTTCGTGCTGCCGCCGCCTCTATCTGCGCCGCCACCCCTCGCGGCGCTGCTTGGAATGGATGCCGCCGCCGCTGTGCCCAAGGAAGAACTCGCCGGCCAGACGGGACGGACCTCTCTCCCGGCACTCGGCAGCTACTCAGGCATTTTTGAAGTTGTCTTCTTTCTGGTGTCTGTTTCTTCTTTCCCCCACTTGCAAATCCGAGTTTTATCACTTCAGTCCTTCTCAGTTGAATCCATCCAGGCGTGCGAGGATTACAGAGCTCCCTGCTTCTCCGCCATCTTGCCCACCCTCTTATTTTTAATTTTTAAAATGACAAATATTGTGCCATGTTCGAATGCTGATGACAGTGATCCAATGGAGAAGAAAATATGATTTGGAGAGACAGTGTTTATTATGGGAGCAGAGTCTTTGGTTGGGAAAGAAGAAATGGGATCTGTTGGCAAACAGAACTGGCCTCAGAAAAGTGCAGGAGAGGTTATTTTACTATAAAACAGCTGATGGGAAGATGGTATTTTTTTTTTCTGATTGCCTCTTTTCTTAGTGAAATAAGATATTAGCTCAGAGAGAGATTAGAGTAGGTGTTAGGATTTGAGAAGAAGCCTAGAAACAGCTATCCCAGAGACAGTGAAAGCAAATTTTCTAAAGAGATATAATAAGAATTTTGCATGGTGCTAAATATACACTTGAATATATACTTGTCATCTTGAAAGTGATAATTGGGGCACCTCAGTGGCTCAGTCAGGTTAAGCATCTGACTTCAGCTCAGGTGATGATCTCACCGCTTGTGAGTTCAAGCTCCACATTGGGCTCTGTGCTGACAGCTCAGAACCTGGAGCCGGCTTCAGATTCTGTGCTCCCTCACTCTGTGCCCCTCCCTCACTTGCCCTCTGTCTGTCTGTCTGTCTCTCTCTCTCTCTAAAATATAAACAAACATTAAAAAATTAAAAAAAAATAAAGTGAGAACCAGTTAGCATGGTTGATTATGTTTCTTCAAATAGGCATAGAATAAGCAGAAGGTTAGGTTTAACCAGGATTGTTGTTATCTTCCTTAAAAAAAAAGAGAGAGAGGGGCATTGAATTTTAAGTAAAGAGATTGATTATCATAGTGAACAATGGAATGTCATTGAGATAAAGTAGGACCTAAGATTGAATGGATTAATGAATATTAAAAAAGTAGATGGCATCAATAGCCTAGCTGTTTCACTAGGGTTAATACTATTGCCGTGGGTCTAGAGAAAGCCAGTATCTAAGGAGCCTGTAGAGATGGGGATATTTTACGTCAACATTCAGCTATATTGCAACTACTGCTCATGATCATGTACAGAATATGACTGTGGGAGGCACAACTAAGGTGGATATCAAAATTGTTGGAAGTGAAGAAATTGAGGAAAGGAGGCTCCAGATTGTTAAACAGATTGTCTCTGTTGATGTTGAAATCACCAACAAGGATGAATCTATTAGTGGAGGAAAAGAGTAGTGTCAATGAGACATTAAGATCAGGTGTTGAAACTTTCAGAAATTTTTCCTCCCCCAACCTCCTTCCATCATCAAATTAAAAATAGCTTTTTAAATAAGTACATGTTTATTGAGAAAAACATACATAATACATAAAGTTAGAATAAAATGACAATGATCCATATTCTCACCATTACAGATATTGTCTATATTTTGGTGAATATCCTTAGACTTTTCTCTATCCATACAAAAATAATCTTTTATATATATATATATATATATATATATATATATATATATACATGTATGTATAACCCATTGTTTAGTATTTTGCTTTTTAAAATTAACCAGAGATGGCTGCAAATAACTGCAAATATATAAAGAGATACATCATTTTAACTTGCTGTAGGATATTCCAGGATATGGACGGGCCATTATTTATTTAACCACTCTCTGTTTTACTATTGCTGTGTAACAAATCACCCAAAACAAGAGTCATCATGTATTATCTCTCTTGATTTCTGTTCAGGAGTTTGGAGAAAGCTTGGCTGGCCTTTTCTGTCTTGGAGTCTCTCATGCAGTTACAGTCATAAGTCAGCTAGGCTGACTGAGACTGGAGAACCCACTTCTAAAGTGGTTCACTTATATGGCTAGCAGGGTGGTGCCAATGGTGGCTGGGGGCCTAGATTTCTCTCCACATGGCCCTCTTCATGGGGCTTCTTCAGATCATCATGTCATGGTAGCTGGTTTCTCCCAGAAGGAGTGACACAAAAGATCCAGGCAAAAGCTGCCATGCCTTTTATACCTGTCTGCAAAGTCACACATTGTCACTTGTAACATACTCTGTTGGTTACACAAAGCCAACCCTAACCCATTGTAGGAGGAGGCTATTTAAGAGTATGACTCTTCAGGGTCATCTTGGGGGCTGGGTACCACCACCACTATTCTATTGGTAGTCATTTAACTTATTTTCAGTTATGAATATATTATATATATGTATAATCCTTGTGCCCTTGTCTTAAGTATTTCTCTATAGTTCAGAAGTGAAGTTCTTTCTGTTAAAGGGTAGTTACATTTGAAATTTTGAAAGATATTACCAAATTACTCTTCAGAAAGGGTATACCTCTGTAATTTCCATATCAGTCCATGAGAATACATTTCCCTTTTTCTCACTAATAATCAGTGTTCTTAATTATTTTAGTCTCTTCCAATCTGATAGATGCTTTATATGTATATATGTACATATATATGTATATATTAGTGAGACTGAACAATTTCCTTGTGTTTGTTGGCCCATTGCATTTGTGTGTGTGTGTGTGTGTGTGTGTGTGTGTGTGTGTGTATGTGTGCTTAGTCTGTACAGGGTATATGTCCATTTTTAAAATTTGTGTTGATTTTTTCCTTAAGATTATTTCTTTTTTAAAAAATGTTTATTTTTGAGTGCACACACTTATGCGAGAGAGAGAGAGAGAGAGAGAGAGAGAGAGAGAGAGAGAGAGAGATTGTGAGCAGGGGAAGGGGATGGAGAGGGAGAGAGAATCCCAAGCAGACTCTGCTCTGTCAGCGCAGAGCCCAACACAGAGGCTCGATCCCACAAACTGTGAGACCATGACCTGAGCTGAAATCAAGAATCAGACGCTTAACTGACTGAGCCACCCAGGCACCCCAGAAATTCTATTTTTAATTCTATTATTGTTACCTTTTATAATTCCCTTTAGTTCATATAATAGAATTAAAAATAATATTATTATTATTATGTTTATTTATGTGTAGGGTGTAAAGGAAATTGCATTATGATAAGGAGATTAGTGGTGACTTTTCTCCTTCTATATTTCATTTAATTCATGTTTTATTTATATAATCTAGGATTTCAGATAAAAAATTACTACCAGATTATTATCTTTACATTATGTAAAACACATTATATATTTAAAAGCATAGTCTTTGGAATCACACTGCCTGTTTCAATCACTGCTTTGCCACTTACCAGCTATGTGACCACATCAAAACTACTTAACACTTTGTGTCTCAGTTGTTTCATTTGTTAAGTCAGGATAATAATATTACCTGCTTCATTGCTAGGATTAAATAAATTAATATACTTAATGTACTTACGGTAGTACCTGGCACATAATATGTGCTAGGAAAGAGCTTGCTGCTATTCTTATTATTAGCATTATTTTGAGGAATTATTATTGACATTTAAATTTTATTTTATGAGCATATGATTTATTCTTTTTGGCTAACTTTTTTGTCTATTTGTTTCTTCCTCAGTACTAGCATTTTTATTATGACTTCTTTCTTGAAGTCTTCTTATGTTTAAATCCGATCTCTTTGTATCTCTTTGAGTAGTTTTTTTTTTTTTCAGGTGTGAGCTATCTTATTTGCCACTGTATTTTTTTTTTTTTCAGTTCCTAGAACATAGCTTGGCATATAACAGTTGCTCAGTAACATTTGATGTGTGTGGAGCCCTGGCATATCTGTTAAGCTCTGGTAAAAGGTTGCACTAGAGGGAGACTGCATGGCAGGAAGAGGAAAAAGAGACTTGCTTCCTTCTGTCTGTGTCCTGTTTGTTTTCCATCATCCTAGTAGTGTTTCTTCACAGCAGCAATTCCTTCCCTTAGCTATACCTGAGTCCAGTTTGCAGTTTTTCTAACACTCCCAGCACCAGCCTAATGAGCCCCATGTCAGAAATGTCAGCACCACGAGTCAGTTGGCTACCACTCCTCAGAGTTCCCTACGTCAGCCCCACTGGGCTCTTCCTCCAGGGACACCAACACCAGCCAAACAACTCCCTCCTCAGGGATCTGAGTTTCAAATCCACAGGACTTTTTCTGAACTTCTCCGTTTTGA
Source organism: Cryptoprocta ferox (assembly GCA_028646485.1). Lineage (NCBI taxonomy): Eukaryota > Metazoa > Chordata > Mammalia > Carnivora > Eupleridae > Cryptoprocta > Cryptoprocta ferox. Next base: position 76,449,855 of record CM053567.1, read on the forward strand.
TCGTCTCAGTCTCTTTTCTGTTCTTCACCCAGCCTTAGAATTTCACTTCTTGTACTTGTTCCCTCCATGATACCTTAGTTCTCTCTTTGGCCTCTTCATTTCTCTAGTTAACAACTTGATTCCTACTTAGTGAATTCTCTCTTAAAATAACTTGTATGTCCCCTGACTCAGCTATGTCCCCTGACTCCAGGACATATACAAGTTATTTTCTATTTTATGAAGTTATATTACCTTTCTGAGGTTCAATTCCATCAGTAACTACTCCCTATGTCAGGGGTCGGCAAACTGTAGTCCATGGGCCAACTCTGGTCAGTGGCTTGCTTTTGTAAATAAAGTTTTATTGGAACCTAGGCACACTCACTCACCTTCATATTACCTGTAACTGTTTTCACTCTGCAAAGGCAGATTGACTAGTCATGATAGCCACATGGCCCACAACACCTAAAATGTTTACTTTTGGGTCCTTTACAGAAAAAATTTGCCAGCTAATGTACCTACCCTACATGTACAGCTAAGAGTATTTTTGGTATGTAGTAGACAGGCCAATAAAAAAATGTTAAGGGAGTGAATATATAGAGAAAAGAGCCAAAAAGAGAGATGATAGAAAGAACAAGGAGAAATACAGAAAAAATTTGTATAGTAATGGTGATGAAATTTTCATTTATTGAGGTAAACCAGAAATGGAGAAAAAAGAAAGTTAAATTGGCAAAAATTTGTTTCATTGATTTTTGCTTAATATATAAAAATATTATAATTTTTGCTTAAAGTATATTAATATGTTTATATTAGTATGTTTATAAAAAACAAGAATTATATATACTGTATATTCTTAAAGGTTTTTTAAAAGTTTTTATTTGAATTCTAATTAATTAATGTACTTGAGTTTTTTGAATGGATGAAGTAATTTAAGATATGACGATACCAGAATAAGAACTTTTTAGAGATGACTCTGAGAATTCTAAACTGCCCACAGTAGAACTGCAGTAGACGCATGACTTGAAATTTATGACTTTCAGGGAATATAGTTGATTGTTGTAAATGAAGCCATTTGCAAGATGTTAACAACTACACGTACTTTGTAATGTGCTTTTAGTAATGAAGATCAGTAAGCCTGATGATATGTTCTGAAGCAATACTAATAGTATTTATTGAATAATTTATTACATTTATAATTCTCTGCATATCATGCCAGAAAGCATTTATGCTATAAAATCTTAATATAATTTTCAGTACACCAAAACATTTAAAGATATACTAAGAAAATAACATTGAGTCTATCAGAAATAATGGTTAAATTTGTCAAAAACATTCTGTTAGTAACAAATTGAATTTAGAATCTTAGTTTGACTTTTTTGTTCATTGTTGAGGTTCATTATAGTACATTTACCTTGAGAATAGATTCTTTTACCAGAAGTGCTTTCTCCCTTCTCTGTACTCCCACAAATATCTATTGTAATAGTTTCCTTTATCTACTATAACAAATACACACCTAGTAGTTTAAAACAACACAAATTGGTTATTTTACAGTTCTAGAGGACATAAGTCCAAAATGGGTCTTATGGATTAAAATCAGGGTGTCGGCAAGCTGCCTTCTTTCCTGGGGATTTCTAGGGAGAACGATTCCTTGCCTTTTCCAGCTTCTAGAGGCTGCCCTCTTTCCTTGGCTTATGGTCCCATCACTCTGACCTTTGCTTCTACCATCACATCTCCTTTTCTGGCTGTCCTGTCTTCCTCTTACAAGGAGTCTTGTGATTACATTAGGTCCACCAAGGATGATTTTTTCATCTTGGGATCTTTAACTTAATCACATCTACAAAGCCCTGTTTGCCATGTAAGTTAAAATAACCCCAGGTTTTGAAGAAGGACTCGGATATCGTTGGGGGCCCATTGTTCTGCCTACCATATCTTTCTTCTTTTATTTAGAATTATTAAATGTCAGACTGGAAGGGACACTTGGTGATAACTTCTCCAGTTCTTTTATTTTATACTTGAAGAAACTGGGGCCCCTGGGGGACTCAGTCAGTAGAGCGTCCAACTTTGGCTCAGGTCATAATCTTGTGTTTGTGGGTTCAAGTCCTGTGTCAGGCTCTGTGCTGACAGCTCAGAGCCTGGAGCCTGCTTCAAAAATAAATAAACATTAAAAAAATTTTATACTTGAAGAAACTGAATGAAGCCAGAAAGGTTGTTTGTCTGCTTCAGAGCTTTTTTTTTTTTCCCATTTATTTTCATTTAGTTTTTTGAGAGAGGGAGAGAGAGAGCACGAGCAGGGGAGAAGGACAGAGGGAGAGAGAGAGAGTCCCAAGCAAGCTCCACACTGAGCATGGAGCCCGACATGGAGCTCAATCCCATGACCCTGAGATCATTATCTGAGCTGAAATCAAGAGTTGGACATTTAGCCAACTGAGCCACCCAGGCGCCCCTGGCTCTGAGCTTTTTTTCAGGTTAGGAACAACACTTTATTCATGTTTTGTATACTTAACTTTACTTAGAAAAATACCTTGAACATTTTAACTACGCAGTAACTATTTGTTACCTGAATGAATAAAAGGTTAGTGATGGAAACCTGATATACCTGGTCTCTGATTCTTTGATTTTAAGTTAGTGCTGATGGAAGTTTATGAAAAAGGTAAACAAACCACTGATTAAATATGCCACAAGGAGTAGAGATTTATTCATTCTTACATTCTATGGTTAAAAAGAGGAAATCATTCAGTCTTAAAAATAGCTACCTTTTTAAAGATTCCTGTTTGCTTTCTCTTGTCCCATCTCTACTTTTGTCTACTTTTGTCTTCTCCTCTATAAAAAAATGAATGAAAGAAGGAAGGAAGGAAAGAGGGAAGAAAGAAGGGAGAGTTGGAGTAAGGGAGGAGGGGAGAGGAAGAAGAGAAAAATGAGAATGAATGAAAGAAAAAAAAGGAAGAAGGGAGAGAGGGAAGGAAAGAAGATACAGTGGTGTATTCACTTAATTGTTTTGCTAGACTCACTCATGGAATCCACATTTAGATTCTCTGACACCTCTATTTGGCTGTGTTGATAGGATAAGTCTGTATTTTCTGTGATATATATAGTGTCTATGTGTTCAGTAATTAAGATAATTTAGAAATCAATATTTATATTTTAAAAACTGTTTCATAACTTTACAAAAGATCTTAGAAACTTAGGTTTACCTTTTGACTTATGATTTTCTTTCCCTTGTTAAGGAAGGATAGTGTGGAACACTCTTGATTAAAATAAAATTCAGAATTAGGGGTGCCTGGGTGGCTCAGTCGGTTGAGCGTCTGACTTCGGCTCAGGTCATATCTCACAGCTTGTGAGTTTGAGCCCTGCGTCAGGCTCTGTGCTGACAGCTAGCTCAGAGCCTGGAGCCTGCTTCAGATTCTGTGTCCCTCTGTCCCTCTGCCCTTCACCCACTCATGCTCTCTCTCTCTCTCTCTCTTAAGAATAAATAAAACATTAAAAATATAAAAAATAAAATTAAGAATTAAAAACAAATTTTTCTGGCATTTCTTATTAAGAATTTAAAAAATTTATCTAGCATTTCATATTAAAAAATCTAGATTTTAGGGTTAGAATATCATCCAGGCTACATAAATCACTTACTATTTTTCAAGAAAAAAGCTTTTCTGATGTTTTTTTAATGATTGATTTTCTTTTTTTATTCTTGTAATTTGTGTAGAATCTGAATGTGTTTGAATATATTAGGTATGGTCCTTGAAATAAAATCTACTTGAAGCATAATGTTAGAATCTTTTCCTGCTTATATCAACATGGTCGTCCATTGACTGTATACATTTATACATGTCTAATTCTAAACTTGTATGTTATACAGATTTCTATAAACCCTAAGATTACATATATCTGTCTTTATTTTGTCTACTAAGATGGTACATGTAGAGTGCCTATTAACAGGTGTCAAAATGGACCAAGTTGTAAAAGTGCCAAATGACTGGTAATGGTTATATTGTCATTCTCTCAGTGAGCAAAATGTTAACTATAAGTCAACTTTAGAATGTGTTCATTGTAATAAATTATGTTCATTGGGTGAAAACATAATCTGACTTTTGTTTTCTTGGCAGCAACTTGAATTGGTGGAACCAAGTGGCTGGATTCACGTTCCCTTAACTGATAATCATAAGAAGCCCACTCGCACATTCATGATACAGATTGCTGTTCTAGCCAATCACCAAAATGGAAGAGACACCCACATGAGACAAATTAAAATATACACACCAGTGGAAGAGAGCTCCATTGGCAAATTTCCTAGATGCACAACTATTGATTTCATGATGTATCGTTCAATAAGGTGACCTTAACACAGAACAAGAGTCAGTAAACATATCTTTGTTTTATCTTGTCAGTAAATATTATATCTGGAATCTTTATTGAAAAAAACATCAGTTATTTGGCGATTTTGTTTGCATTGAAGGGTATTTTATTGTAACTTTAATAAATAAATTTTGGGTCATACTATTTTTATTTTCTTTAACATATAATAAAGCTCACACATTTTACATTATTAATAAAGGATTTGAACCCCATCATTAAATTTTTCATTATATCAAAAGAAAACAATTCAACTGAGTATTTTAAGAGATAACACCATTGTTACTAACCAAGTGATTATTTCATATAATGATCATGCGTTAGAGTAATGACTTATTGCATGTTTGGGAACAATACTATGTTTTATTAATAGATACTATCTTTAATAGGCCAAAATTATTTTTTTTCTCTCTAGAGAAAGCTTATTCTTTTAATACTGTGCCTTTTAAAAAACAGTGTCAAAAGAGCCTTAGCATTAGATGTCTGATGAGAACCATTCTTATTTGGGAAATATAGTTAACTGTATCATAATTACTTCCATGAAATACTTTTAATCCCAGGGTTCTCTATATCCTAATGTTGTATCAATACAGTATTGCCGGTATCATCTGCTATTTATTCTAATGCTAGTGCTGCGTATAGAAGAGTTCATTTCAAATTTGTGTCTGACACAGAAGCATTCTCTGAGGGATAATATGGTTCATAAAAATTTTAAAAATGTATGACATTGTTCTTCGTATATAAAAATATTTTAAAGGAGCTTAAACGTGGTTTCTTTACATGGTTTACAATGAGTAGATTTGATTCTTTATGCCCCCCCCCCCCATATCTACTACTCTTTAGGAGGAGCATGGTTATTTAGCCACAGAACTTATCTACTACTCTTTAGGAGGAGCATGGTTATTTAGCCACAGAACTTACCCAGATGGGCTCTTGTTTAGGAAAGATTCCTTGGTGGTCCTTATGTTGCTCGGTAGACTGAAGCCTTAAATAGTAAGTTTTAGTTCTTTTTTTTTAATTGAAGTATAGTTAACATATAATGTATTTGTTTCAGAGTGTATAACAGTGATTTGACAATTCTATATGTTAAGCAGTGTTCACCACGATAAGTATAGTTACCATCTGTCACTATAGAAAGTTGTTGCAGTATTATTGATTATATTTTCTATACCTTTCATCTCTATGACTTATTTTTATCTCTTAATCCCCTTCACCTATTTTACCCATCCCCCTAATCCCCTCCCCCTTGGATACCACCAATCCTCTATATCTAAGAGTTTGTTTATTTTATTTTTTAGACTACACGTATAAGTGAAATAAGATGGTATTTGCCTTTCTCTGTTTGACTTATTTCACTAAGCATTATATCCCCTAGGTCTCTCCATGTTGTGAATGGCAAGATCTCATTCTTTTTTGTGGCTGAGTAATATTCCATTGTGTATGTATTTATATAGTACATCTTCTTTACCTATTCGTCTACTGATGGACACTTGGGTTGCTCCTATATCTTGGCTATTGTAAATAATGCTGCAATAAACATAGAGGTGTATACATCTTTTTGAAGTAGTGTTTTTGTTTTCTTTGGGTAAAAATACCCAGCAGCCAAGTTACTGGATCAGATGGATCATTTTTATTTTGAATTTTTTGAGGATCCTCCGTAGTGTTTTCTACAGTGGTTGCATCAGTTTACATTCTCATGAACAATCCATAAGGTTCCCTTTTGTCCACATCTCACCAACACTCATTATTTCTTGTCTTTTTGATAATAGCCATTCTGATAATAGTATGAGGTGATAACTCATTGTGGTTTGACTAGCATTTCTCAGATGGTTAGTGACATGAGCATCTTTTCATGTATCTCTCTTGCCTGTGTTTTGATCAGATTGTTCTTTTCTGTTGAGTTGTGGAAGTTCTTTATATATTCTGGATATTAAACCCTTATTGGTTATATCATTTGCAAATACCTTCTATTCAGTAGATTGCCTTTTTGTTTTATTGATGGTTTCTTTTTCTGTGTGAAAGCTTTTTATTTTGTTGTAATCCCAATATTTTTGCTTTTGCTTCCCTTGCCTGAGGAGACAAAGCCATAAATATGTTGCTGAGGCCTATGTCCAACAGATTACTGCCTATGTTTTCTGTTAGGAGTTTTATGGTTTCAGGTCTCATATTTGGGTCTTTAATCCATTAAATAGTAAAGTTTAAAAATAATTATGTGTATGCTTTATTCGGGCAAGGACTACTAATTTACATGGCTACTATTACAAAAAAGGTTTCACTTTTTCACTCAGGAGAGTATCTGATGTTCATTCAGTGAGTTCCACAAAGAGTTTTAGTGTCATTTTCATTTTGTTTCTTTGAAGTAAGAAGCATGATAGGTGATCTATAGGGTCACCAAAAAATCTGTAACCAAGACTTATGTGGGATCAGCAAATTAATCTGAATATAGATGACGGATGCTGGAAATGGAAGAAGAGAGGAAACCACATGGATAGGAATTAAAAGAAAAGGAGAGAATCAAGGAAATAATGACAATGTTTACTAGGTACTGTTTTGAATCTTGTGCTTTAGTTTGATAAGGAAAACATTCATGTAAAACAACAGGGTTTTGGTATATAGACAGAAATTTAATAAAAATTATAGGAGGATTTATTAATAATAATGTTACTTACTAAATGCTTTTTAAAATTTTGCTTAAAAGAAAAAGGAAGAAGACTATCATTTACATGATCCCCTTTGTTATCTCTTACTACTAGTAGTTTGCTACAAGTCTCCTAAAATCAGGAGGGATTAAGAAGAAAGTTGAAAAAATCAGTATGTTTTCTATTTCTACTCTTATTCTCTTTTTTATATGCCAGCTGGGTGACCACCTTTATTAGGCATGGGAAAACTTGGTAGTTGAGGATTATGGAAATAATATTTCCCTTTTTATAAAAGGGTTATTTAAAATACAGATAGACCCTGTGTTATATTGACAAAGCATAATTACCTAAATTAGTTGCATTTCTTCTTTAAAAATGCATATTATATGCTTGACAAAGGATTTGTATTTAGAATATATGAAGAATTCTTACAACTCAACAGTAAGAAAACAATCTAATAAAGTAAGCAAAATATTTGAATAGTCACTTTACCAAGGAGGACATAGGTATGGCAAACGAGCATGTGAAAAGATGCTCAGCTTCACTCGATATCAGTGAAATGCAAAGTACAGCCACGATGAGATAATCATTTCATAGCTGCTATAATGGCTACAATTAAAAAGACGATTGCAAGTGTGGACAAAGATGTGGAGGAACCAGACCTCACACTGATGGCGAAGATGCAACTGATGTATAACCACTTTGGAAAACAGTGTAGTGATCTCTTTAACAAGTTAAGCATACACCTATTATGTGATCCAGTCATTTCACTCCTTGATATTTACCCAACAGAAAAGAAAGCATTTATCTATACAAAGAATATTCATAACTTCATTTGTAATACCTGAAAAACTGGAAACAACCCAAATGTTCGTCAGTAGCAGAATATATGAACAAATAGTGGTATATCCATATAATAGAATTCTGCTCAGAAATAAAAATTAACAATTAATACATGAAACAACATGGATAAATTTTTGTAATAATTATGCTGAGAGAAAGAAGCCATACAAAAGAGAGTACATACTGCTTGATGCCTTTTTTTATTTAATTTTAGAAAATACAAGCAAATCAAGTAACAGAAAACAGATCTTTGGTTGTGTGGGATGGGGGGAGGGATGGACTGTTTGGGGGAAATGATACAAATGTTCATTATCCTGATTGTGGTGCTGATTTTATAGGTATATATGTATAGGTATATATACCTATACCTATATATGTATAGGTATATATATATATATATATATATATATATATATATATATATAAACAATTCTCAAATTATACACTTTAAATATGTGCAGTTTAATGCATGTCAATTATACCTCAATAAAGCTGATTTTAAAATAGCTTATTTTACCTGTTTCACATAGTAATCATTGAAAGATGCTAGATTTGAAGTAGTTCTATGTCTTATTGTATAGGATTTGAGAATTAAAAAACTAAGATTGAAGAGCCATTTTAACAGTTAACAAAACAGTGACAGCAAATGAATTCACTGATTCATTCATGACTAGCATATGTTTTTGAGTATTGGACAAACTGCGGTTAAGATTTAAATTTTTAAAAAGTATACTCTACCCCCAACATGGGGCTTGAACTCAAGGACCCTGAGATCAGAAGTTGCATGTTCTGCTGACTGAACCAGCCAGACTTAAATTCTTAAATTTCACATGTAATCTATGGTCGTGCCTGGGTGGCTCAGTCAGTTAAGCATTCAACCCTTGATCTCAGCTTCAGTCATGATCTCAACGGTTCATGAGTTCAAGCCCTGCATTGGGCTCTGCACTGATGGTGCAGAGCCTGCATGGGATTCTCTGTCTCCCTCTCTGTCTCTCTGTCTCTCTCTCAAAAATAAATAAACATTTTAAAAAATTCACATGTAATCCAAATATAATGTAATTTCAAAATATGTTTATTAACTGGGGGAATACTGTCGTACGAAACTTTCTCTGTATCAAACTATGGAATTTTAAAATATAGCAGTTCATTGAACACAAATATACAACTCAGAAAAGACTAATAGATACTGGTTGTTTAATTAGATGTAATAAGGAAATCAAGATAAATCTGCTACAGACCTTTCCAGTTGCTTATAGTCTGTTAGGAGGAAATGACAGGCCTCTAATCAGCAAAATCAGAAATTAAAGTGGTAAGATCTCTAGTTGATGGGTAGGAGTGTAAAGGAAAGGAGAGTTGACTTGCCATTCACAAAGATAGAGGCGAAGCTAAGAAGACCTTTGTGGAGAAGTGGGATTTTAAAAGACTTTGTAATATCATCTAGTTATTTACTTCTCAAGCCTGTTCTTGAATCCAGATTGTCATTGTTTTTATGAGTAATGATTAATTTGAAACAGATGATTTGTGTATTCAGAATCAAGTGATGTTTTGTACATTTACTCTTGTTTGAAAGTTTCCAGCAATTAAAATACAATCTTGAAAAGTAATTTTAGTTACCATGCCTTCTGTTCTTTTAGCCATTATTACTCCTAATTTAGTAGATTAGTTAATACACTGGATTAATACAGCACAGTATAAATTTTATGACTATAAAATTTCTGGTGTTTTAGAAAATTGTTCTTGCTCTAAAATTCCTCATAAAATGTTGGCTTATATTTTTAATTAAATTGTTGGTTAGTAGTTTATTTTGTCAGTTACCTTTTAAAACTGATAAAATTTATAAGATATGTTACATTAAAGCATTAGAGAAAACACTTTGTAGTTGTAATTATATGTGGACACTTAATGTGCATCTTTAAAAAAATTTTTTTAATGTTTATTTTTTTTTTGAGAGAGAGAGACATAGCCTGAACAGGGGAGGAGCAAAGAGAAAGGGAGACATAGAATCCAAAGCAGGCTCCAGGGTCTGATCTGTCAGCACAGAGCCTGATGTGGGGCTCAAACCCCTGAGGGTACTTTGCATGACCTGAGCTGAAGTCAGATGCTTAACCGACTGAGTCACCCAGGTGCCCCAGTTGTGCATCTTTTAAACCAAAACTATCTTCTTTTGCCCACATTGTTGTGCTTTCCCCACTTCTATTGTGACTCCTTAGGTGAAAATAACACTCTCCTTATTCTGTGGCTAATCCCATTACCATTGCTTGTCTCCTCTTGTCCTTTCTGGTGAATAAAACCAACTTACTACTTGGCGCACATAGACAAAATTATAATTAGACCAATTTAGAAGTGTTTTACTTATGAAACCTTTATCTGGGTGAATTTTTATTTGGGGGAATGGTATTTCACCTTGTGTATTATTGAAGCTCTAGCATTTACCATCTCAGTTGTTTAATTTCTGTGTTTGTGGCTATAAGCGTTCCACTGATGCGGTTCAGTGATCATCACAAAATATTCTTCTACTTTGCATTTGCTTTTCCGATGTTGAGAGTAAATTATGATTCTCTCCCTGTGGTCCTAGAAATAATTTCCCAAACTGTTTTTATAGACTTTATTCTGAGACTACTTCTCTTCTTTACCCTGGCATTCATCTATAGCTGGAGATCCAGATGTTAACAGATCATTTCCTGTTATTACTACAGCAGTATCAAAATGCTGATCACTTACCAAGAAGCAAAGTATCCAAAAAACTGAAGCAGAGAGTTCAGCCAGCTGTTTGTTTTTCAACTGTTAAAATTTGTAAGAATCACATGTTAAATTGATACAGCAACAAAATGAAACAGAGAGTAGCCTCAGTAAAACAATGGTAACAAGCCATCTATCTAGCTGTTAAGTTATAACACACTAAGGTGTTTACTGAAGACAAAGGGAATTTTGCTATTTTAAAACAGTGTTTATTTTTTTTAGGTAGCATTCAGTAACTATTAGGAGATACAAGTAACCTGTTCTTCAGAAATTATTTTTTTTTCTAAGTCACTAGAGCTGTTTAGAATAAAATATATCCTTTTTTTTCCTTGAAAATTTCAGTTGTTAAACCAGTATTTGGGTGTAATTTTAATTCCTCTCTTTCATCTTCCCATACTCAGTAACTCCAAGTCCTGCAGATTCTTTCTCCACGTTAATTATCACTTTTAGTTTCACTCCATTTACATCATTCTAGGCCAATTGCAGGAAGCTCCCAGCTGGACCATTGGTCTTTAGTTTATGCTAAGATAAAATTATCCAAACAATATTCCATCATATGGTTTTCTTTAAAATCTATACTAATTCCACATTACCTATATAAATTTACCTATATAAATAAACCCAGAGACCTCTGGCATCCTTTCAAGATCACACATCTTCCCTGCCTCTTTTATAACCTTCTTTTCATTGTTCTTAGACTTTTTGCTCTAACCCAGCAAATATGCTTGTCTGTTTTATGGATACAACTCCCTTATTCTCATTTTTACTATTTTATGTCATAATCTAATGCCCTTTAATGCTGTCACGGCTCTTCCAATTGATACCACTTTCCTAAGCAACCTGACTCAAAAATCACTTCCTTGAATGCCTTTACTTATCACACTTTAATTCTGTGTATTTTGATTTTTCTTTTATTCTAAAAACTCTTACCATTTATGTATTTTGCCAGTACTATATTAACATATGACTGTTATATTGTGTGCATTGCTAACTCTTGAAGACAAAGAATCAGGCAAGGAATGCAGTGATTTGCATTATTACAGTTGTCAACATATAGTAGGCATGAAGATATAAATATATACTGTTTTCCTAAGATCTTGCATTGACATACTTTTACCTCGTATCTCATTTTCACAAAATCACTGTGTTAGGATTCCACTGAATAACAGAAATCCCTGCCACAGTGACTTAAATAAATGTTTATATTTCTTGTATATTAAAAAGTATGGAGATCCATGTTTGCTTTACTGGTTCAATAGCTTAATAACAGTGGCTTTCTGGGAATTTTTAGGTCATCCTCTTGGGCAAAAGGTAGTTGCTATATTTCTAGCTATCGTAATGGCACTTGAGAGAGGAGGGAGAAGAGTAGCACTGGCCGTAACTGTCCTCCCTCCTTTATCCCCAGAAATCTCCAGTGAGCATCCTGTGTCTTGTTGGTCACATAGCTGTCTCTACCTGAAAGAGAAGCAAGCTTGTCTGAGAAGGCAGGGAGCGCGATTGTCATTGTTGCCTTAGGCAAACTACTGTTTTGGGGGCAAAACATCATCTCCCTTAAAAACAAATAAAAATACAAATAGCATTCTCTACACAAGGAAGAAGGGAGAATAGATAGATATGAGGTAGACAGTAAACGATATCTGCCACACACAATCTTTCAAAGCCTCGACACCGTCATCTGCAGGCTGGAAATAATAGCAGTCCACGTCACAGGATTAAGAGGTAAAAAATGTAAGCACTTAGCACAGTGTGTGGCAAATAGCACTGTTCAACAAAAAGTAGCTGGTTTGATTATTATTATGTCTTCAGTTCTTATGGTTTGATCTGAGAAACCTATGGGGAAGAAATGGCTGTTTTCCCTTCTTCCTCCATGAGTTCTGCTGGACTTGGGAAGACACCTGCTGGTTCTGCAACACTGCCTGTGTGGTGACCCTAGAACCCCTTTTTAGCATCCTACACATTTTATCATCTACCATATACTAATACCTGCTCTGATAGCATTTCTATAGAATTGTCCCACACAAAGCAGTAGGACCTTTTAAGTTCTGTTACGAGTGCAGGCTAAGACAACCCTTTTAGTTATATTAACTACATTGTCCTTTTGAGCCCATGCAAGGTATCAGAACTCTTATTTCTTGCATTTTTCAGCCTTATCATAAAAGAAAAGATACTTGAAAAAACCTTCCAATGTTGCAAGCTGGGATAGGTGGACAATGCTGTAAGTTCTTTAAGACACACATTGATTCCCAGAAGCAGGAAATGAGTATCATGCTAGAAGAGAAGTTCCAGCAAGCTTACCATGTCTGACTCATTCTAAGCCAGTCTTCTAGACCCATTGTTCTGATCTAGGTCTGAATCCCTTAGTTTCCGGTAGCTACTTCTTGTTGCTGTCCTGTCTTTCCTCTTTAGAATATTATGATAAGCACAATTTTGCTAACTCCAAACTTGTCTCCTTTCAGTGTTATTCTCTCAGGCCACTTTGGGTATGCTTTCTCTATTTTGATCGACTGAGTAAAGGTTCCTGTCCTAGACTATCTCTAATAACCTAACTGATCTGTTGGGAGCCAATTTCTGAACTCACTAAGTTGAGAAAACTCCTTGTGAAGTAAGGCAGGTTTGCCAGGCCTCTTGCCGTCAGATGGTGACCGATATCCACCCCTACTCAGTTATTTTTGCTTGGGCACCGACCCCCAGGGCACCTTGTTGACTGGTATGGGGAGTGACTTGTCCTCTTATCCTAAAATATGCTGATTGCACCTTGTGAAGGAACTTATTGTAGGAACTTCTTTTGTGTTTATGGGAGCAAACATTTGCATTTTCTGAGAATCCTGTTTTTCTTATACTTCCCCTTAAGCAAATAGGCTATTGACCCCTGCTCACAAAGATCTAACTTTTGCCTTTGCTATGCTAAAAACATTGCCTCGTATTTATATGCTAAAGATGCCTTCCTTCCCCATATGATAAGCATCTAAGTCACCTACATCAATAACTATTGATAAAGATTATGCATGAGTCTTCTACCAATCTATGTTCTGGGTAATTTTTACATACCAAAGAAATTTGTCATCAGAAATAATTGTCTAAGGCAAATGCCACTTCTGTGCTGGCCCCATACATTTTTTTCCATAAATAAAGCTGACTTTCAGGTCAGTGCAGAGATGCCTGCCTGGTGATCAGAAAGAAACTCCTGGCTCTCTCATTCCCTCCTCCTTTTGCTGACACCGTCCATCCTTCAGGGAGCCCTGGACCTGCTGGAGCTGAACTCCGGCACTGATCAAGTTAGTAACACAGTGCCAATGAAGAAAGGTAAGTAGTTTGGCTTATGATGTATACTAAGGCTGGAAAGCATACATTTCATAAAGATTTACTTAGACTGGAAAAATCCATGCTGTCACTTTTTAATTATTATGGATACTTGATTGCTCATTCCTATCAAATAAAAAAAAGCTATTTACAATGCCGTGATCAATTATATTACTTATAGTTCCCAGGAGAAAAATATTACATCTTTTTTCAAACAATCAACATGTACTGTTGAATACAGTGTAGAATACAAATAAGGAGAAAGCATGTTTCTTATTCAGAAAGAATTTAGAATCTAGCTGACGATGGCTGGGGACACACAGAGACATTCACACCTACTCAGTGTAAAGTAGTATTGAGTGAAAGAGATAATAAATGTTATTTTAAAAAGGACAATTATCACCAATGCCTAGTGTAGTTAGTAAGGTTCTTATGGAAGAGAGGGCCTTATCTGAAGAGGCCCCCTTCCTAGGTTCTGTACAAGTAGAGAAACACATGGTGAAGATGAAGGCCAAAATAATTGCCTTCTTTCCTGAAAGGCAAATGGATATATTTTCAAGCTGTAGCTAATTTGGATTTCTAATAATGAATCCCTAAGATTCATGTCATTGCTGGTTGCATATTGAATGGGGCAGGAAGCTCCCTCGAAGAAAGAGGATGGAACGGAGCCATATATTCTCAAATTATATTCACAAATCAGATATTTACCTTCTCAGGGATGGTGTGACAGGGTGGAGAGAGGCTCAGGGTAAAGAAATTGAGCTGCCTTCCAGTTAGGAATCATCGGGAGTGGGGAAGGAGTGTTCCTAAATTTACATTCTAGCTCCAAAACAATATGCAAATTCAATTAGAGATGAAATGGGAGGGCGTTTTAGGCATGGAAAACTACACATTTGTGGAGTGGGAGGTTATATTCAGATGCAGTGCAGTGGGGTGCTAACCTGAGTTAGTTTTTACATCTTTATAGGATGTAAAAAAGATAGGATACGGTGCAGTGAAAGTTTAATCTTACCCTGTTATAACTACAGTTTTATTTCCAAACCCTTATCTAATTCTTACATTTAACGCTATATTAAAACTTAGGAGGAGAAGAGAGGCATTCTAGGTTGCCTAACACCTGCCATTTTACATTGTGAAGGAGGCTATGGAATAAGAACTCTACTTTTTGAAACAATTTTATATAATTAAAATATTTAATATTTGTCATATATAATGATTGAATTATAACTATTGGACCATAGAGAAGTTATCAGAAGTTTGCCTGGGGTAAAAAGTTGGGTGGAAATCTGCATTTTTCCAAAGGGCATTCCTTAGAGATAGATGCTTGTGGAATCCTAGAGATGTCCGCCCAATTTGGATCCATTGTTCCAGGTTCCCTCCTTCCATTCCAGAGATTTAGATAATAAATGGAATTCTTAGAAAAATGCACTTGGAAGCAAGACCATCAGAAATCATACACAGCTCCAAATAAGGCTCTCAAGTGGCCATTACAAAAATATTTGAGTTCTTAGACTATGGCATGTTGTGTGTTTAAACACAATCATTAGGAACACAACTTCATTCCTTTGGGTCTAATTTGTGCTTGTCTTATGTCTAATTACTTTTGGATTCAAAATAAGAAAGCCTTGTTTTAAAACCAAACAAGTCTTTGAAACAGTATTATTCATACTACGATTCTTTTTAAGGATATGTCAACTGAAGCATGAGATACACCAGTGATATGAAGAAACAATATGGTGTAAGCAGTTCCTCATTTTAAATAATAGTAACCATTTTGCATATACTCTGTATCTATTGGATGTAATAACAGGAAATATTATTTTAATGGAAATATTCTATATGTGAAAAATTTTTATTATTTGCATGCTAGAAGAAAGTAACTTGGTTTTATAGGAATTAGATGAACACCAGGGTCCTATCTACAAGAATCTTTGGCAGATTTTGTCAGCCTTTTTCCTTTTTTTTATCCTTTTTCCTGTGTGTGTGTGTAGCGTAATGTACAAATAGTGAGGTGCACCAAACACCAGCTCAATGAATTAGGTTAACGTGGACACCCATGTGCATGCCAAACATTTGGACACCTCTGTACCCTGGAAATTCTCTTTGTGTCTGGTCTCAACCACTTTTTTTCCCCTCCTCTCCAAGATTAGCCTCTACCCTGAGTTAAATGGTGCAGCTGAGTTTCACCTATATGTAATGTAATATACATTATGTACACATATATATATACAAAGGTAAAATATATTGTCTTTTGTGTTGGTGTTCTTTTACTCAGCATGATTTTTGTAATATATATCCACATTATTGCTTGTAGGTATAGTTCATTTTTGCTGCTATTTATGTAATATTTTATAGTAGAAATATACCTTTATCCATTGTACTGTTGGTTATTAAAGTTTTCAGTTTCAGACTATTACAGAAATGCCGGTATGAAATTCTAGTGCTTGTCTTTTGACTCCTATTGCATGTGCCATTTTTTTAAGATATGTATGTAGGAGTCTCATTCCATGCTCAAAGGGAATATATATGCTCACTTTTTGTAGATAATGCCAAATCAGTTTCCAAAGTAGATGTTTCCATTCATATATCAACAGCAGAGCATAGGAATTGCTGTTACTCCATATACTCACCAAACTTTAGTATCGTTGGTCTTTGATCTTTTTAGTTTTAGCCATTTTGGTGAGTATAATGTTATCATAGTTTTGATTTTCATTTCCCTTAAAACTAATAATATCAAGCTATTTTTCATATGTTTGTTGGCCATTTGGATAGCCTCTTTTGTGAAGTATTCTGGTTTTCTGTTCATTTTTAAGATTTGTTTTTATTTTTCTTATTGATTTATGAAAGTACTTAATATATTGTGGATATAAACCCTTTGGCAGTTATAAGTGAATAAGTGATGTAACTATCTTCTCCCATGCTATGGTTTGCCTTTTCATTCTCTTAAAGATGGGATCTTTTAATGAACAGAAATTCTGGTTTTTAATGTGAACCAATTTATTTTCTTTTCCATGATGTTTACTGGTTTTCTGTGCTAAGAAATATTTTCTGATTTGAACATCATGAAGATATTTGTAACCTTATATTATCTTCTAAAAGCTTTAGTTGCTTTGTTGTGCAGATTTAGATCTGCAATCCACCTTATATGATAGGAGTTAAATTATATTTTTTCCTTCCCTATATAGATAGGGAAGTATTTGTCAAAGACTATCTTTTCCCATTGCTCTGCAGTGGCACCTATGTGTTAAATCGAGTATCCATATGTATGTGGTGTGTCTGGGCTGCCTCTTCCATTCAGTTTGTCTATTATATCAAGACAACACTGTCTTTATTACTGCTGGTTTGTAATACGTTTCACATCAAATAGATCAAGTTCTTCCAGCTTCTTTTTTAACTGTTTCAACTATTCTTGGCCTTTCTCATTACTATATTCATTTTATATTCAGCCTATCAGGTTACACACACACACACACACACACACACACACACACACACACACACACAAACTATATAGAATTTTTATTGGAATTGCTTTTAATCTATAGGTCAATTTGAGAATGTTTTTACAATATAGAGTCTTCTAATTTACAGAAGATTCCAGATGTTTGAGACTTTACTGTCATACAAAAGTGTTTTATAGTTTTCTCAGAAGACATCTTGTATTTTTTTTATAGATTTATTCCTAGGGAGTTTTGAAGCTATGATAAATGATACTTAAAATATATTTGTTTTGGTAAATTGAAATAAAATTAATTTCTATAAATTTACTTTATAACTAGAAGCTTTCTAACTTCATTCTCTCTTTTTAATGTTTATTTTATTTTGGGAGACAGAGAGAGAGAGAGAGAGAGCAAGGGAGGGGCAAAGAGAGAGGGAGAGAAAGAATCCCAGGGAGGCTCTTTGCTGTCAGCACAGAGCCCAATGCCAGGCTCAGTCCCACAACTGTGATCATGACCTGAGCAGAAATCAAGAGTCAGATGCTGAACTGACTGAGCCACCCAGGCACCCCTAACTTCTCTCTTAATTAAAATAATTTTCTGTAGATTCTTTTGTATTTTTTATATCTTTAAATGATAACTATTTTTTTCCTTTCCTTATATTTCTAATTTATTTTTCTTCCTTACTAAACTAGTTATGTCCTCCACTCATGTATTAAATAGAAGTCTGAGATGTTAAATTGAACATTGAGAGCAGTCATTCTTACCTTGTTTCTGATCCTAGTGGGAAAGCTTTAAGATTTCATCACTTTGTATGATGTTTGCTTAGGTTTATTTTTTTTTTTGAAAATGCTTAGGTTTTTTTCAAGAAACCCTTAACAAAATTAATACTAATCCCTTCTACTTATAGTTTACCAAAATCTTTTGTTTGTTTTAAAATTATGATTGAATACTGAGTGTATAAAATGCTTTTCTTGTATCAACTGAAATAACCATATGATTTTGTTCTTTTTTATTATTATGTTGAATTACACTAGTTGAATTTTACATGTTGAATAACCATCTTTCTGGAATAAATCCAACTTGGCTTATAGGCATTATCTTTTGTTATGAACCACTGAACTTGATTTGGTAAAAATTTGTTTAGAAATTTTTCATTCATGTGCATCACTGGATTTTGCATCATGAGTGAGATTAGCCTGTAATATTCCTTTTTGTACTGTCCTTGTCATGTTTTGGCTTCATAAAACAAATGAGAAAGTTTTTGTTCGTTTTCTGGAAGAGTTTGTGTGAGTTTAGAATAATTCCTTAAATGACTTATTCATTGTGAAGACATAATTATAGGTTTGACTCTAATTCTAAATAGATAGAAAACTATTCAGATCTATATACTTTCTCTTGTGTAAGTTTTGGTAATTTATATTCTTCTGGGAGTTTATCCCTTTCATCTACATTTTCAAATGTATTGGCATAAAGTTATTCATATTATCATTTTATTATCTTTATAATATCTATACTGTTTGTACTGTTAGGTCCCTCTACATTCTTGATATTGGTTATTCGTGATACCCTTTTTCTTTTTCATTAGTTTCAGCAAAAAGTTATCAATTTGGTTAGTATTTTCTATTAACAACTTTTGGATTTATCCTTTCTAATGTACATATTCTATTTCAGTCCTTTCTGTTCTTTATTATTTTCTTGTGTTTTCTTTGGGATTAATTTCCCTTATTTTTCTAAGTTTTTGAGATGAATACTTAGATTAATGATTTTTAGTATTCTTCTTCTCTAAAATATGTACTTCAAGCTGTGAATTACCCTCCAAGTACAGCTCTGGTTGATCTTACATGTTTTAATACATAATTATCTACTATCATTCAGTTAGAATATGTTCTAATATATATTAGAAAGTTTCTCTTTGACCCATGGGTTATTAAGAAGTATATTTCATAATTTTCTTTCCAGATATATGGGGATTTTCAATATATCATTTATCACTAATTTCTAGCATAATTGCTCTGTGGTCAAAGAATATATTTTGAAATTTGTTGCAACTTGCTTTAATAGCCTAGCACATGCTCAATTTTTATTAGTGTTTCATGAAAAAATTATATGTATTCTATAGTTTTTGGTTGCAGTGCTCCATATATGTTAATTAGATCAGGTTTATTAATTATTTTATATAATTATATGATATTTTATATTCAACTGAAATTTTTGTCTGTTCATTCTGTCAGTTAATGAGAAAGTTGTATGGGCACGCCTGGGTGGCTCAGTCGGTTAAACGTCTGACTTCAGCTCAGGTCATGATCTCACAGTTTTTGGGTTTGAGCCCCGTACTGGGTTCTGTGCTGACAGCTCAGAGCCTGGAGCCTGCTTCAGATTCTGTGTCTCCCTCTCTCTCTGCTCCTCCCCCACTCACACTCTGTCTCTCTCTCTCAAAAATAAGTAAAACATTAAAAAAAATAAAAAATTGTATAAAAATCTTTCACATGATTGTGGATATCTACTTTTCATTATAATTCTGTCATTTTTATATATATTGAAGCTGTTATTCAGTACCTATTAATAACATTAACATATTAATTAGAATTGTTATATCTTTCTGATGAATCAGACCATTTAAAATGAAGTGTACTTCTTTGTCTCTAGTAATATTTTTTGCCATAGAATCTACTTTTCTGATTTAATAAAGCTATACCAGTTTTCTATTGATTAGTGTTGAATGTTACGTCTTTTTCCATTCTTTTCCTTTTGACATTTCATATCCTTATATTCCTTGTATGGTTTTTATAAATAGAATAAAAATGGGTTTTGTTTTTTACTCAGTTTGGAGTTTTGGGAAGAAGAAATCTATATGGCTTATTTGGAAGATACTGCTTCTTGGGGAGCCTGGCTGGTTCCACTGGAAAAACATGTGACTTGGGATCACAGGGTCCTGAGTTCGAGCCCCATGTTGGATGTAGAGATTACTTAAATAATTAAAACTTTAAAAAAAAAGACACAAGATATTGCTTTTCACTTGATCTAAGCCAAAAGGCTAAGATAGAAGGAGATAGAAGATACTGCTTCTCAAACCAATGCAAGTAAACATCTAGGAGAGAGGTGAGAGAAAACTTTAAAGGTGGTTTGGGGCCAGATTTTGGAGGGCCTGTCAAGGTAAAAAGTTTCGCCTGTATCTTCTTTCAGGAAACCCTTGAACAGGGTCTTGAACAGATAGGTGAGTGATATGTGTTTTAAGAAGGTTAAATCATTAAGACTCAACTGGAGTAGGATGCACTAGAGGCAATGAAGATAGGTTCTGAAAACATCTTAGTAACGCAGCATCTGAAACAACAGTAACTGATACATAGTAAGCTTGCAATGAAATATTTGATGACTAAAGGAAAAACCCAGGTGAGATGTGATGAGGGGCCAGATAGGAATATGGCAGTGGAAGTAGCAAGAAATCATTGGAAATATAAAATAGACAAAATTCATTGTTTGTTTACATGTGTCTGGGAAGAGGTTTAGGTAAAAGGTAATCAACAAACAGATACAGATATCATTCTAAGATGTTTATATAGGTCTATTAGATGGGGCCTCGGAATAATAAATTAGGTAAGGAGACAATGATGAATATATTGATTATTAATTTATAAAGTATAACAAATAGTTAAATATAAGAGAAAATTTAAAGATGAGTACAAAATTTTTCTTCACCACTACCTCTTCCAACTTTCAAACTACTGTGTTCACTTTGATATATAGACCAAGATCCTCTAGATCCTTTATAGGTAGGTGTTTGCTCCACATCAATGCTTTTGCAGGTACTCTTGATGAAAAAGCCTCAATTACACATTTCTGAGGGGAAGCCATGGTATCTTATAGTAACTACCTATTAAGTTCATTTACAACTTTATATTCTTACATGATGCCAAGGTAATTCAGTGGCAAATTCAATATTTTCCATTTCTGGTTTTGCACTGATCTTTCCCCCAAATGCAATTATTAATCTTTCCTTGAATGACTACTCATCCATTTTTCATTTGTGTATGTTAAGGAATGCAGCTTTGTATTAGTAATTAGAATTTTACAGTTTTAGACTAATTAGTTAAAATATATGATAATTTTTTTAGTCATGATTATTTAGTAGTCTCAATCAGATATTATTTTAAAAGTTTATTTTGAGAGAAAGAGAGCATGAGTGGGGGAGGGGCAGAGAGAGAGGGAGAGAGAGAATCCCAAACAGGCTCCACACGGTCAGCACAGATACCGATGTGGGGCTCGAACTCATAAACTGTGAGATCATGACCTGAGCCAAAACCAAGAGACTGACACTTACCAACAGAGCCACCCAGGCTCCCCTCTATCAGAGATTTCTATTGTGTTCATTTCTTGGGTGTTTTAATCCACTATTTTTTGTTTTCTCTTTTGTTTTAAATCTTGGATTATGAATTTATCTATAAAATTCCTGTGCAGCTTGAGGTAGAGTGTTCTTCCAGCATAGCTTTGGGTTTACTTCTGTGTGCACTCGTTGGAGATCTCTGTCTTAGGACTTTGTTCTTTCTAATTTTTTGACTGGTGGCTTTCTAGACCACATGTGGTCTAGAAATTCAGTTCTCTATGTTGTGCAGGCCCAGATTTTATACATTCTCAGGGATTTATTTAAAATAATTCACTTAGAGCCCAAGCACAGATAAACCAGTTTCCCTATTGTCTATGGTCTTTTACTGGTTGGGAGATTTTTTTTTTTCCTCCAACTGAGATTTTAAGCCCTTCTAGTTTTATGCAGGCATCTTAACTTGAACTCTCCACCTTGTAATAGTCAAGTTCCCATCTCCTGTCCTTGCATTCCCTTAAAGCCGAATTCCTAGGTTGTGACCACCATCATCAAGGCACAGGCAGAGTAGCCTACTCATTTGCCAGTCCCATTTTTAGTTGCTTCATTGTTCCTGACACCTGGATATTTTTCTTTGATATGGGTTTAGTTGTGCATTGTTTTAAAGTTTGTGTAATTTTTCTCAGCATCTCCATCTAATCTAGCAGCAGGAATTTTTAAGGTATAGTCTTTCATATTTCTGAAACTCAATTCTTGAATTCTTTCCACATCTATAGTGTTTTCTCCACATATTTCCAGATATGCTTGACTTTATTTTTTTAAGGGTGTTGCATTTCACAGTTGGACTGGCCTTACAATGGGATATTTTCCCTCTTTTGATTTAGTTTAAAAATAATGCTTAATTCTGATGCTATTAGACCTTGCCACATCATACATTCTACTCAGAGGCACAAAGGGAATAATTCACTCTAAATATTGGTAGAAGACTAGCCCTTTTATCTTGGTCTGAGAAAGTAACCTTGAAAATGCATCCCATGTGAATAAATAACACCAAATTCAGTATGGTGACTACCTTGGGGTCCAGAGGAAAGTGGAATTAGAAACGAGATAATTAGGGGAGGCTTCGAATACATTTGTAAGGTTTTATTTCTTTTCATTTATTATTTTTTTATTTTTATTTTTTTT
>CM053567.1:76473138-76557964 GCA_028646485.1 Cryptoprocta ferox
TTGGATTCGATATTATTTATTTCTGCCCTGATCTGTATTATTTCTCTTCTTCTGCTGGGTTTGGGGTTCTCTTGCTGCTCCCCTTCTAGTTCCTTTAGGTGCTCTGTTAGATTTTCAATTTGCGCTTTTTCTAGTTTGTTGAATTAGGCCTGGATTACAATATACTTTCCTTATTTATTTATTTATTTATTTTAATTTACATCCAAGTTAGCATATAGTGCAACAATGATTTCAGGAGTAGGTTCCTTAATGCTCCTTACCCATTTAGCCCATCCCCCCTCCCACAACCCCTCCAGTAACCCTCTGTTCTCCATATTTAAGAGTCTCTTGGGGTGCCTGGGTGACTCAGTCGGTTAAGCGTCCGACTTCGGCTCAGATCATGATCTCACGGTTCATGGGTTTGAGCCCCGCATTGGGCTCTGTGCTGACAGCTCAGAGCCTGGAGCCTGCTTCAGATTCTGTATCTCCCTCTCTGTCTGCCCCTCCCCCGCTCATGCTCTGTTTCTGTCTCAGTAATAAATTAAAACATAAAAAAAAATATTTTTGAAGAGTCTCTTATGTTTTTGTCCCCCTTCCTGTTTTTATATTATTTTTGCTTCCCTTCCCTTATGTTTATCTGTTTTGTATCTTAAAGTCCTCATATGAGTGAATTCATATATTTGTCTTTCTCTGATTGATTTCACTTAGCATAATACCCTCTAATTCCATCCACGTAGTTGCAAATGGCAAGATTTCATTCTTTTTGATTGCCGAGTAATTCTCTATTGTATAAATATACCACATCTTTTTTATCCATTCAACCATCGATGGACATTTGGGCTCTTTCCATACTTTGGCTATTGTTGATAGTGCTGCTATGGGGTGCATGTGCCCCTTCAAAACAGCATACCTGTATCCCTTGGATAGATACTGTAAGTTTTTATTTCTTAAGATGAGTAGTGTATATGCAAGGGTTATATTCCCTACACTTAAAAAATATATGAAATATTTCATAGTAAAAAATGATCATAAAGGGAATTATTACCATAATGAAATTATGCCGTATCTTTAATATCATGTAGCAGAAGATACATGGGAAATTGGCCACTGTCATGTGCATTTGTCAGGTGAAAAGATAATTTTCCATGTTAAAGAAGTAAAGTAATGTTATTTCAACTACGTTAACATTTAGTTATTTCCTTACTAGACTTTATTTCCCCATGCCTATTAAAAATATTATATGACTGACTACAAACTCCAGTCTATCCAGTGATCATGCTGTTTACAATTTGGGGAGTAATTCTAGCATTATTCAGAATAGAAATGGGTTAAATCTGAATCATCTTGGCTAAAAAATACCCTTCTAAGTGTTTCTCCTCATTGCAACTGTTGGTCTTCAATAATCTTGTTCACTCACACCTTTTAGCACTGAAATATAAAAGGAAGGCAGGGCTGGCATGTGAAGATACCCAGGTTCTTCCAGGTGTTTACCTAGGCCTGATGTTCTATTTCCTGCATAAACTGCCTCTTGTCCTCATAACAACATTAGCAATAGTTAACATTTACTGAGTGCTTTCTTTGTGCCAGTCTTTGTGAAGCATTCTTTATGTATTATCATAGTTAATCCATATAATAATCTTATTATATGCTCTTTGTAGAATGAAGGAAACAAATTGATTAATTTGACCAAATTACACAGCTACTAAATGACTAAGTTAAATATTTACTCTTAAGGAACTCTGAAGTAACTTTCCTCTCTCTGTCTCTGTCTATAAAATGCATCTTGGGGCACCTGGGTGGTTCAATTGGTTAAGCATCCAGCTTCAGCTCAGGTCATGATCTTATGGTTGGTGAGTTCGAGCCCCACATCGGGTTTTGTGCTGACAGCTCATAGCCTGGAGCCTGCTTCAGATTCTGTGTCTCCTGATCTCTCTGCCTCTCCTCTATTAACGCTCTGTCTCTCTCTTTCCAAAAATGAATAAGCATTAAGAAAAAAAATTCTTTAATGCCATCTTGTATTGATACCTCATTGCAATAATCAATCTTTTAATATTACTTAAGCATCAGAAATATTCATGTAGCTGTTATGAAATGTAAGATTTAGCTGATTTCTGTTTACAAACAGGAGACAAGAGGAAAATACAAGAAATGGATGAGCAGAGAAAAGCAAGCTGGGTCACCAGGATACTGAGTGGTTGGAAGGCAGAATGCTTGTTAGGATAAACTGCCTGAGGCTGTACTGGAGTACCTATTGATGTTGATGGTATGTGTGGATAAGATAGGTATGTGGCCTCTGGTTTTACGTGTTCTGTCATACCAAAGACTATTAAAAGGACAATGTTGTCCTGCGAGTCTCACCTTTGACCTAACTAAATAAAATCTTCCCTCTCACATCACTACTGTTAGGAGAGGGTGTGGTACAGAATGGGGACACAAGGATAAAGAAATATGGAAAGGTGACCAGGCTATACTGCTTCCTACTTCTTCATAGACTAAGCACGTTGCTTTTTTAAAAAAAGAAAAAGAAGAAAGAATGGAGGGGAGGGATGGAGGGACAGAGAGCAAGAAGGATTGATTCAATACAGAGAAAAGTATTCACTTATATATAATTCTCTCTGACTTCTTAGAGAATAAGGGGCTTGAATGACTATTTCATGACTTTACAACTTTGTTTGAAAAGAAATCAATGTGATTTAATTTAAATTGAACATTATAAAGAACAAGGGATCTCTTTCCCCTAATCTTTCTTAGAAAAGCTCACATATCTCCAAACTTTGTCTTGAACTATTGTTTCTACTTCATACTGAGGCTTGAGTTTAATTATTTGGGCCTTGTTTAAGTAATTCTGGACCTGAGGCATTTAGATATTTAGGGCCCTCCACTGGATTCACAATAAATCATAAATGTAATTAGTATAATCTCAATTAAAATAATACTTCATCTATCCAGTGTATTGTCATCTAAATGTCTAATCTAAATTCTACTGTGAAGGTAACATAATTATTAATAAATTAAATTATTAATAAATTAATAATAATGTTGGGTTATAGGACCTACCAGCATGAGTAAGGGTGTGAGTAGACATTTTCTTTTGCCTTCAGAATTTCACAGGTGTCTGAAAACATTGTAAAGATGTGAGAAGGGGCCAATCTAAGGACAAGTGCCCTGGGGTGGCCAATAAATAGCTCTCCTTGCATGAATATTTTGCTGCTTTGTAGTTAAAATCAGTAATTAAATTGAAGTTAGGTCTTGTGGAAAACACTGAATCTCTTTTTCTTCAACCTTTCATAGAAAGGTTCAAGTATTTTCAGTGCTCTCCCTGATGTCAGATTTTGAGCTCTCTGCTGTCTGATTCCTTGGGCAGCTGCTACCTTGCTATCCCCTTCTATTATGTTTCTGATAAGAACAGTAGAAAAGTTTATTGGGAATCTTTTGCAGTCCTTTTGAAACTTTGTAATAAAAAGTTCTTTTATTTATTAAAAAAATTTTTTTCATGTTTATTTGTTTTTGAGGTAGGGGGAGGGAATCTGAAGCAGGCTCCAGGCTTTGAGCTATCAGCACAGAGCCCAACATGGGGCTCGAAGTCAAAAACCTCGAAATCATGACCTGAGCCAAAGTCAGAAGCTTAACCGACTGAACTATCCAGGCGCCCCATAAAAAGTTCTTTTAAAATGTATTTCATTTTATGTACACATAAGAGGAAAGTGAATTATTAAAATATTTTGTAAAGCACATTCTTGTTTACAAGGAACATTCATGCCCACTGCTTTATTTAGATGCTTAAAGCAACCTTGTCAGGCAGATAATGCAGGTGTTGGCCCTGTAAAACAGATGAAACCGAATCCATAGGCAATACATGATCCAGGTCTTCTTACTCCTAATCTAGTGTTTTTTCCTTATTTCAACTCATTCATAACCAAATGCCAGTGAAAGCATTCTATTTTAATGTGGATTCTTGGGTTTTCATATTATTAATATTAAATTCTTGAAACTTTTTGAAACTTTATGGAATCATTAGGAATGTCACTGTTAATCAGAGGGACAACTAATAGTCATTCAATTCTCAGTCTACTTCTGTTAACTGACTTTGCTTTCTCTTCCTGTGTATGCTCTGGGTCTCAGAAGTGCAGGATCAAGGGTGAATGGAGTAGGTGGAGGCCTTATCACTAAACAAACATTTAACTTATTGCCGCTGGATGGTAAGCATGTAATAAATGCCAGCTTCAAAGAACATCTCAACATGATACAGAAGGAGATTCTTAAAACAGGATTATAATATTTAAACATCTTCTTCATCTGGTCAGAATTATGTGGGGCTGCACATAACTCAAGTTCCTTCTAGAACTTGGGTGCTCTGTATTTCTCATGTCATTCCCACAAGAGCAGCGTTAGCCCCAGGAGTGCAGCTGTGATGCCCAAAGGTTGTGAACTCTAACATCACAGTGTTTATTTTTATGAGAACTAGGTCAAGATTAGCCTAAGCAGAGGCACCAAATAACGTAGGATCACAAGCAAAATGGGAAATAAAATGTGTTTTACACTGAATCTTTACAGAAAGATTTTGCAAAGAACAGTTAATTAACTGTGGGACCAACTGGGTATACACTTTTAATGATTTTCAGGTAGTCTAGAGAAAAGCTAACTAAAAAGTTTCCCCCCAGCTGCTTCTCTAAATCGGGCTAAGAACTATAGCAGTGAATTAAAATAACCTGTGAATTATTCTAACCAAAATAAAAATACCAGCTATGAAATATTTCTTTTACTCTTTGCCAATTCTTTAACAGTCCATTAGGTATTTCTAAGAGGTGGAGTAGTTGAGATGAAAAGCTGAGCTCCGAAACCCGAAAGGCCAGAATCTTGAATAAACTGATTGAGGCAAGATGGAACTGCATGTGGCAGATTTGCCTCAGACCAGGCATGTGTTTCATTTGGGTGAGTCTTTGAAAGTTCCAGGAATTAGGGGCACTTGGGTGGCTCAGTCCGTTGAGTGTTGGACGTCAGCTCAAGTCATGGTCTCACGGTTCTTGGGTTCAAGCCCGACATTGGGCTTTGCGCTGACAGCATGGAGCCAGCTTGGGACTCTCTCTCTTCCTTTCTCTCTCTGCCCCTCCCCTGCTTTCTCTCTCTCTCTCTCTCTCTCAAAAATAAATAAACATTAAAAAAAGGTATGAAAGTTCCAGGAATCAGTGAAAAAAGAGACTTGAAGAAACTTAGAAATAACTAGTCTAATTCCACCATAGCCTATGAGCAGGCGACTTCCTGGAGAAGGAATTCAATTCCTTCTGTAGGACTTAGCTCAACTGTTCTGTGCAGTTCAGACCAAGAGGTAAGTCAGCTTGATTCAAGAATCTGTTCTTTCAAACCCACTCCTCCCCACTGGACCCTTGTTGTAAAACCCATTTCTTGTACCTCTCCTTTCCCTGACATAGACATTATTGATTAAATGTGTTGTTTTTCGTTAAAAGCACCTTAATCTTCTTCCTTTTCTTGCACTGGAAATGCTGGGAATTACACGATTGGTAATTATATGATTAGCAATTATGTGTCCAACAGTGAAGCTGAATATAGTTTTATTCTTATATATTTTCCCTTAGGTAGTATATAGGCATGATTTTCAATTCCCAGGTCCTTTACACAACTAGCCTTTTTTTTTTTTTTTAGACCCCTTAACTACAATAAACTACAATAAAAATAGTTCATTTACAGGATCCTTTTTGTGAGCTGGTTTATAACACAGAGATGCCGGCATGGCATTTATACCTACATAGAGAGGTTTAAAAAGAAGATACACTCAAATGGGACCTTATTTCATTGAAGACAATTTTATTCTAATCATAACTTTTATCTTCTTTTTTTTATGACCACTTCTTTAAATAGCAGCCATTCCTGGTTTCATTCTTTAAATACTTCCCTAAAGGAGTAAAGCTAAAATAGGTGCCTTCAGCTTTTCTTGAACCATAGGAATTTTGTTTTAGAAAAAGAAATCAAATTTCCTTGAGGCAAAAATTGGAAATTTGACTTTTACTCAGGGTTCTTCAAACTACCAGTTACTGAAAGAAAAAGTGAGATATAATTATGGAATGTTAGTTCTCAAAACCACTTAGTTCCATCTCTTTATTTAACAGACAAATAAACCAAAGCCCTGTGGGCGAGCCATTCTCTGGTAGGTTACAAAGATGGGTGGTGGGGAAGTCTATGGGGATTTCTCTCAACTCTGAGTGATTCTGTTTAACCCTGAGTATTTGGTGGAATCTGGCTTGGGAAGCAGTGAAAGAACAGAAGCTAGGTAAAAACAACCCATGACAGGTTTACGGCCAGCTCGTTAAGTGAAATCCTTTGCTTGTCGCTGTATTGCTTTCTTTGCTGGGTGTGGATTGACAGATATTGATGAAGAGTCTTAGGTTCTCATTCAAAATGCCTGGTGACAAATTAGAACTTTGACAAGTCGAGGTTATCAACAAAACCACAGGGTGAGTCTGTGGACTCTAGCCTGTAATAGCCATTAGACATCTCTAACAAGCTTTTGTGCTTTAACAGAGATGCACTTGATCTCTTCACCCCCCAAGAGTAGATTAAGTGCTTCAGTAAATATGCCATTAAGTTACTTCATTGTACTAAGCCATTAGTACACACCTCAAATACACTGGAAGCAGAGGGCCGTCATCCACCCAAGGAGATTATGAATGGCCTAGGGAAATGCCTAATGCTGTCTTTGGTTTGATATTGATATTATTAAATACAGTGTTTCTATTGGTTTGAATAAAACTAGAGAGGAGAAAATAGCAAATTCCTTTCCAGTCTACTGTAAATGAGTCCCTCTGCCACTATGTCCACTTCATTGTGTTTCTGTCTATATTAATTCCTGGACACTGTGCCTGAGTCAGAGTATAGGTTTCAGAGTAACCTTTTACCACCAGCTAAACCTCTTTGGGATTTCACTTTCTTATTGAAGAAGCTAAACTGGAAGAGTTTTAGAAATGTATATCATGGATATACCATTTATGTTGCTTGTCTGCTATTTTCTTTCTTACCTTTCTGGACATGATATTCATGATGATAGAAACAATATGGTAATAGAATTTTACCACCACATGAAACCCAAGAGATCATTTAACTAAACCCTTCATTTTAGGGGTGAGGAAATTATAAGTCAAAGATGTGAAGAAACAGTCATTTGTGATGCCTTTGCTATCTTAAAGGGATTCAGTATCTGTAGCTTATTTTTTTCCTAAAAATTTAAACTTATTTATCCTCTTAAAATTTTAGTTGTGATTTGACTTTCATCACTTTCTAGTGGTTGGTATGATTTGGGGGAGAAAACTTAGGTACAAAGAAATGACTTGACCAAAATCAGAGATTGAGGTAAACTAGAGAAAAACCTGGTGTTGGATTTTAGGTGCTAATCCAGGCGAGAAAGCCCTTAAAAAAAAAAAAGATCTGCGCTCACTTCTTTTGATATTGGAAAAAAAAAGGTAATAAGAATCTGCATTTTTCAGATTTTTGTTTTTTGCAAAGATTTAAAAATTTTTTATCTTATTTTTTTGCTTAAGTATAGTTGACATATAATACTATACTAGTTCCAGGTGTACAATATAGTGATTCAACAAGCTTATATATTATGCTATGCTCACCACAAGGGTAGCTACCCTCTGTCACCATTAAAGGCTATTCCAGTATCACTGACTATATTCCTTATACTGAGCCTTTTATTCCCATGATTTATTCATTCCATAACTGAAAGCCTGTATTTCCCACTCCCCTTCACCCATTTTGCCCATCCTTTCACCTTCCTCCCCTCTGGCAACGATCAGTTTGTTCTCTGTGTTTACAGGTCTGATTTGGCTTTTTGTTTGTTTATTCATTTTTTAAAAATTCCACTTATGAGTGAAATCATATTGAATTTGTCTTTCTTTGTCTGACTTATTTCATTTAGCTAATAACCTCTAGCTCTATCTGTGTTGTTGGAAATGGCAAGATCTCATCTTTTTTTATGGCTGCATAGTATATGCAACACCTTTCTTATCCATTCATCTATTGATGGACTCTTAGATTGCTTTTCCATATTTGGCTATTGTAAATAATGCTGCAATAAACATAGGGATACATATATCCTTTCAAATTAGGTTTTCCTTTCTCTTTGGGTAAATACCTAATAGTGAAATTATTGGATAATATCACATTTCTATTTTTAATTTTTTTTGAGGAACCTCCATACTATTCTCCACAGTGGCTACGCCAGTTTACATTCCCACCAACAGGGATTCCTGCATGGGAATTCCTTTTCTCCACGCCTTCATCAACACTTGTTATTGCTTGTCTTTTTGATTTTAGCCATTCTGACAGGTGTAAGGTGATATCTCCTTGTGTTTTTGATTTGCATTTCCCTGATGATGAGTGATGTTGAGCATCTTTTTATGTGTCTGTTGACCATCTGGATGTCTCCTTTGGAAAAATGTCTATTCACATCCTCTGCCCAGTTTTTAATCAGGTTGGCTGTTTTTTGGTGTCAGGTTGTATAAGTTCTTTTTTATATTCTTGGATATTAACTCCTTATCAGATATATCATTTGTAAATGTCTTCAGTAGACTACCTTTTTGCTTTATTAATGGTTGTGCAAAAGCTTTTTATTTTGACAGTTTTTTAATAGTTTTTATTTTAATAGTTTATATTTGCTTTTATTTCCCTTGTCTCAGGAGACATACCTAGAAAAAACGTTACTACAGCCAATGTCAGAGAAATTACAGCCTATGTTCTCTTCTAGGTTTTTTTTTTTTAATGGTTTCAGGTCATACACTTTGGTATTTAATCCATTTGAGTTTATTTTTGTGTATGGTATAAGAAAGTAGACCAGTTTCATTCTTTTATATGTAGCAGTCTTGTTCCTAGCACCATTTATTAAAGAAACTGTCTTTTCCCAATTGTGTGTTCATCATCCTTTGTCACAGATTAATTGACCATATAATCATGGGTTTATCTCTGGGCTCTCTGTTCTTTTCTATTGATCTATCTATGTGTCTATTTTTGTGCTAGGCCCATGCTGTTTTAATCACTACAACTTTGTGGTATATCTTGAGATCGGGAATTGTTATACCTCCAGCTTTTTTTTTCCCCCTCAAAATTGTGCTGGCTATTTCAGGTCTTTTGTAGTTTCATAAAAACTTTAGTATTATTTGTTCTAGTTTTGTAAAAAATGTTGTTGGTATTTTTATAGGGATTGCATTGTATCTGTAGATTGCTTTGGGTAATATGGACATTTTAACAATATTAATTCTTCCAATCCAATTCCAGCATGGAATAACTTTGCATTTGTTTGTATCATCTTCAGTTTCTTTCATCAGTGTTTTATAGTTTTCAGTGTACAGGTCTTTCGCCTCTTTGGTTAAGTTTATTCCTAGGTATTTTATTCATTTTGGTGCAGTTGTAAATGGGATTGTTTTCTTAATTTCTCTTTCAGCTACTTCATTATTAGTGTATAGAAACACTATTGATTTCTGGGTATTAATTTTGTGTCCTGCAACTTTACTGAATTTATTTATTCTATATTTTTTTTCGTAGAATTTTTAGGATTTTCTATGTATAGTATCATGTCTTCTGCAAATAGTGATAGTTAAACTTTTTCTTCACTGATATGGCTAACTCTAATTTATTTTTCTTGTCTGATTGCTGTGACTAGGACTTCCAGTACTATGTTGAATAACACTGTTGAGAGTGGACATCCTTGTCTTTTTCCTGATTTTAGAGGAAAAGCTCTCAATTTCTCTTCATTGAGTGTTAGCTATGGGTTTTTCATACATGGCTTTTATTATGTTGAAGTATGTTCCCTCTAAACCTACTTTTTTATCATGAATGGATGAGTTAAGAGTTTCTATCATCAATATATGTTGAATTTGATCAAATGCTTTTTCTGCATCTATTGAGATGATCGTGTGATTTTTTTATCCTTAATTTGTTGATGTGGTATATCATGTTGATTGGTTTACAAATACTGAATTGCCCTTGCATCTGCAGAATAAATCCGACTTGGTCATAGTAAATGATACTTTTAATACGTTTTTGAATGTAGTTTACTCATATTTTGTTGAGAATTTTTGCATCTGTGTTCATCAGGTATATTGGGCTGTAGTTTTCTTTTTTTGTGGTTTCCTTATCTGGTTTTGGTATTAGGGTAATGCTGGGGTTGTAGAATATATTTGGAAGCTTTCCTTCCTCTTCTATTTTTTTGAATAGTTTGAGCAGAATAGGTATTAATTCTCCTTTAAATGTTTGATAGAA
Source organism: Cryptoprocta ferox (assembly GCA_028646485.1). Taxonomy (NCBI): domain Eukaryota; kingdom Metazoa; phylum Chordata; class Mammalia; order Carnivora; family Eupleridae; genus Cryptoprocta; species Cryptoprocta ferox. The sequence goes on from CM053567.1 coordinate 76,483,390, forward strand.
TTCACTTGTGTAAGCCATCAATCTTGGACTTTTATTGTTTGATAATTATTTATTACCAATTTAATTTTGTTGCTAGTAATTTATCTGTTCATATTTCACATTGATCTTTCATATTTCATCTGGTCCAAGAAAGACTCTGAAAAGTCAAATACATCCTGTAAATTCTGTAAAACAACTTTTCAAATGGCTTACCTAGAATGACATGTTGACTTATTAAGTTCAGATAATTTTTTAACTTGTTTGTCTTTTAGGGGAAAGGGGTGGTTATGATTGATTTCAGTGAAAGACTTCAAGTTGGACTGAAACAACCAATGATGTATATGAATGTAGAAGAAGTGTTGTTTATGGAAGTCTTCTTGGAGCCATAGTGGTACTGATCTCCAGTAGTGTAAGAATTTGTGTATCTCAGCTCTAGATCTCTTTGTATAGCTGATCCTGGAACAACATGGGGGTTAGGGGTGCTGACCTCCTGCATAATCGAAAATATGTGTATGACTTTTGACTTCTTCAAACTTAGTTGGCAATAGCTATTGTTGACCAGTAGCTTTACCAATAACATAAACAGTTGATTAATGCATATTTTGTACGTTACATGTATTATATACTATCTTACAATAAGGTAAGCTGGAAGGAAGAGAATGTTATTTAAAAAATCATAAGAGAAAATACGTTTACTTTACTGTATTTTTAAAAAAAATCTGTGTGTAAGTGGACCCATGCAGTTCAAACCCATGTTGCTCAAGGGTCAAGTATATTCCATAGAATTCAGTTATTTACTAAATTGGGATCTATTAACTCTTTTTATTATCACTTAAAGCTTTAAAAAAAATGAAATGAAGGGCACTTGGGTGGCTCAGTTGGTTAAGCATCTAACTCTTGATTTCAGCTCAGGTCATGATCTCACAGTTGGTGAAATCGAGTCCACAATGGGCTCTGCACTGATAGTGCGGAGCCTGCTTGGATTTTCTCTCTCCCTCTCTCTCTGCCTGTTCTCTGCTCATAGGTTCTCTTTCTCTCTCTCAAAATAAATAAATAAACAAACATTTTTTAAGAAATGAAATGAAACAAAGGCCATTGTTCTTAAACTCTTTTTTTCTGAATTGCTCTAAGGATATATCTTACATGAAGAATGAATAGGTTTTAGGAGTAATCTACTACTGACCAGTATTACTCCCTTTATTCTGAAAAAAACATAGTTAAGAATAATGAAGTGATGGGATTGTGTAGGACTTTTTACAATAAGCATGTGTTACTTTTATTATTTTATTAAAAAATATCAGAATTAAAATAATATGGCTTTATGGTGATTTTATTTTCTTATCAGATCACTTATTGGTGCTCCTATAAGACCATGTATCATACATAATAGCACCACTGAAGTTCATTTCTGTTTAAATTTTAAAAGTTTCAGGAATCCTTGATATCAGGAATACAACAATGACAGACAGTCATATCCTAACCTGGTGAAAATGCTGTAATACTCATTTGCATTGTCTTCTCCACAGAGACCATGTCTTATTTATTTTGTATCTCCAGTTCATAGAACAATAATGCACTCAATGAGCATCTTTTGAATGAATCTATTTATCAAATTCTATAATCCTGGTGTACATTCTGAGTTCCTATGGATAGGGCAAAATTCCAATTCTAAATGCATAAAAAACAGAGGAGTGTCCTAATTTGGCAATATAGATCCATCATATATAACTTGATACAGCTGTTAAAAGAGAGGACACTGCAAGGCACAGTAAATAGTAGAGAATGCACCCTTCTCAATGCTGATGACATGGTTTTATTAATACAGATCACGATTTTCCTTTAGAAGCTGCTGAACCTATTGCCTACTTACTGTCAGAACAGTTTAACATCAACTGGGCTACAGCAAAAACCATTGTACTTGACAGACATTCTCCAGTATTTAAATGAACAATACTAAGTAACCCCATACAACAGGTCAACTCATTCAGCTATTGGAATGTATATTTTGCTGTTAACTTACGCTGGTGGGTCCATGAGGACACAATTCTACTTAAAAAAAAAAAAATTAGACATTCACCAAAGGTCAGGCTGAACTGCATTTATGGTCAAAGCAGGCCGTTGGTAGTTTACAGAGTGCCTGGCTCTCTAAAAACCACCCTCCTCTCTGCTTAGAGAAAGGGATCCTAATCCCTCCTGCCAGGTGCCTTTGCCTTGCTCAAGATTACATGAGTTTTTAGATTCTCAGTAAAGCTGCCAGCTGCCTTGACTGGAAAAAAAGATAAGAGAAACCTTGCTGAGGAGAGGGAGTGGCACAGACTAGGAGGGAGTAGAGTGGAGCTCCTAGGGGGAGCTGAGGAGATGAAACCCAAAGAAGAGATACGCCCACAAAACAAGTTGGAATAGTGAACAAAGGCTCTTCAGTGCCTGGGCTGAATAACAAGGGGAGACCTCCGTGGTGGTGCAGTAAGTAGGAAGATGGCCAAGGGGTGAGGTCACTGCTTGCCAGGAGAAGGGGACAGAGGGAAGAAGGGTTCTGCTTCCTCATCAGTTCCTCCCTTTGCATCTAAGGCCTACCTTGCAGGACCATACCTTTGTTTCTACCAATTGGGCAACTGACATAAAAGAGAAAACACAGACACCACTGAGACCAGTTCTTTTTTTTATATATTTAAAAAAATTTTTTTTAATGTTTATTTATTTTTGAGAGAAAGAGAGAGATAGATAGAGCATGAGTGGGGGAGGGACAGAGAGAGAGGGAGACAGAATCTGAAGCAGGCTCCAGGCTCCGAGCTATCAGCACAGAGCCCCACGTGAGGCTCAAACTCACGGACCTAGAGATCATGACCTGAGCTGAAGTCAGACACTTAACCTACTGAGCCACCCAGGTGCCCCATGAGCAGTTTTAAAGCTATGGAAATACTGTGGGCCCATTAGAAAGATGCTGCTCCTGAAGCAGTTGTTGTAAGTATCAACAAAGCCTGGTGATAGTTAACACCAGCCTTCAAATCTTCTCAGGCCCAAATTGTCTTCCATAGTTTATGGCAAAAGACCCTAGGGTCTCAAGTGAATACTCATCTGATGATTTGAGCAGAGTCAACATTACTTTTTGAGAAAACAATTTGACCTTGTTTATTAGGAAAACGCTGTGTCCTGATTCTGCACAGAAGTAGAGAATATCTACTAGAGATTGTCAGGCTCCTAGGAACTTTAAAAAATAAGGTTTTTTTTTTTCTGCCATGTGTGGCATTATTTTAATAGGCAGTATGAAATATTGGCATCTCAAATACTAGTAGAGAATTCAATTATGATATGACAGCCATTTGCTTGCCAAAGCATGGCCACAACATCTGTTAGGTTAAGAAAGATGTTAGGGCAGCTGGGTCAAGTAAATTCTGTAGAAAAAAGTTTGTTTCAATGGAAAACCAGCCTTGTGCTTCTCAGCATACCCTTCCAGATAGGCAGATTCTAGCCCAGTGCAATGTCTTTGAGCAATTCTGCCACTCTGTAAGTGGTAGGCAACTGATAGATACGTATATTATGTCTGATCCAGCAGTGATTTTAAGTTACTTCCTCTGCCACATGAAAAAAGTAGTTTTGCCCTATTTACAACATTCCTTTAATCCTTATGAATTTGTGCTGCTTTGACTTTTCCTTTGAACCGGTTTATAACATCTCTCTGGTTCCCTCATATCATCTGATTAAAAAAAATTTCTTTAACCCATGTTCATTTTAATATCTGTATGGGAGCCATGATTTTACGTTTCTCTGAAAATTATATTTTAACAACTCTCTTTTCTTCTAGGCTCTCAGAGCACTCTTTCTCTACTAGAGGTAAGAAGAGAAACTAATATTTACTATTTTACCAAATGTTCTTCAAGTGACCCAAGGAATCTTCAAAGTCAATTTATCAGGAAGAAAATTACTGCAGCCCAGCTCAAGCTCGGCCAGGAGCCTGACACTTGTATTGTAAGCCTTGATTTTCTGGTGCTTTCTCTGGTGCCTCTGTTCTTATCAAATTATTGTGAGCTGCTCTCTCTCTGGGGAGGTAGCTTCAGGGCTTCTGAGCACCAGTAAGGTGAAGTTTGCCAGTTCCCACCTCTTTTGGCTCATTCTGGGTCACTGTGAACTGCTCTATATTGTTTTTGAGGAAGGTAGACTCTATTAATTCATAAATAATTGCCTCACCCTCCCTTTTCCTGCTATCAAATAGCCAAAATTCTTACGTTTGCTCTGATGTTCAAAATGACCAATTTTATCTGAAAATGACTTTTTCAGGATGTAAAGAACTGTTAAGAACTATAAAGAAAACTTATTTTGTAAATTTTGTCAAGCGTGGAGTATTTCGTGTGTTTTGCGCTCAGCTAAAAGGACCAAGCAAAACAAAACCTGTCTTCAAGGAAGTCATAGGAAAAAAAAAAAAACCTCACATGTACAACTAACTATAAAATAGTGGGAGACATCATCCAGTAACAGTGGCCAATGAGGAGACAAGGGCACCACAGAGGGACACCGTGCCTTTCTTTGATGTGCAGAAAAGGCTGGGCCTTAACTTAGATCATTGGATGACACTCTGAAGTGTTGAGCAGCCTCAACAAGATTCCAGGTCGATGCCATGCTTTTGAAAAAGAATGAATAGAGTGTGCACATAGAATAGTGGAATCCGTTCAGAGAGAGAGTGCAAGATAGAATTTGATGATTTTGTAGAAGATCTGCTTTCAGCAGAAAACAATGAAATGTCTGAGTGGCATCAGGACACAACAGGATAAGCTAATAAAGGGAGGGGAAGACACACCCCCGCCTCACTACCTGGGCAAGGAGGATCCTAGGCCCTGAGCTGAGCTGCTGCTGCTGCTGGTGGCTTGAGGCTGGTTTTCATGTTCTCTCTTCTCCACTGGAAAGCTCATTTACTGAAAACTTCTTTATGAAGTGTCTAAAACTAAAGGATTGTTCTATCCTATTAAAAAAAAAATGTGAGATCATGGCTATACGTAGCAGTATGAATGCAACAGGAGAGACAGGATGGGACCAAAAAGTGAATGTAATTGCTTGGTAAAGAAATTTATCTAGAATTTTAATTGAACAGACTTGAGAGTTGTCCAGTCAGTTTACAGATGAGGAAACCAAGTCCCAAAGATGTTATATAATCACAATTCATCCAATAATGTAAGTGTAGAGATATAAAAATGTGTGCTCACACCATGATTGAATAGCAAATGCATTTATCTCTGAAGCTACTGCTGCTTTTTTGTCAGTACAGTGAATTAGCCTGTATCTCTAGTCAGTCTACTTGTGAATGTAAAGAAGTCATTTGTAAAGGCTTTTGGCAGGCTAATGTGTTAGGCCTGGGGGAGAATTTCTCTGGTTTTCCTGGATATCCCATTATCTGAGCTGTTATCCAAACTGCAGTTCTGGGAGGTCTCTCTGGGCTAAAGCAGACAATCTGGTAACTGGGGAAGCTGAGATGGTAGTGGTGGTGACCGCTAGTAGGGTTTATCTCCTGGGTTGGCCAGAATTAAGTGGAGCAAGGGCTACAGCTTTTTTGGCTGGGGTTCAGGGCTGGGCTCCTATCCCAACAGGGAGCTAGGGTGAAAATCAGAAGTTGGGCAGGAGGCCAGTCGGATGAAATGGTAGCTCAATTCCCAGGGGTCTCCATTTCCCTCCAGGAACACTGGACAAATGAATTCCAGACTCTGGTCACTCCTGAGAAATAAGCTTCAAAAGTATTGATAGATGAACCATCCCCAACTCAGAGCTTTGGTGGGGAGCAGTGGGTAGGGTTGGGACAGTCAGGGATTGACAAGGATGGGCACTATCTTTTATAGATTTGGGGTTTCTAGGGGCACCTGGGTGACTTAGTCAGTTAAGCATCTGACTTCAGCTCAGGTCATGATCTCACAGTACATGAGTTCATGCCCCATGTCGGGCTCTGTGCTGACAGCTCAGACCCTGGAGCTTGCTTCAGATTCTGTGTCTCCCTCTCTTTGTGCCCCTCCCCTACTTGCACTCTGTCTCTCTCTCCCTCAAAGTAAATAAACATTAAAAAAATCTATAGATTTTGGGTTTCTTATTAAAATATTTCCTATTAATAATAGAAAATACAGAAAAAGATAAAGAGGAAAAGTTAGAATTAACCATGAATTCAAAAGACAGTATTATAGATATTGTTAATTAAGCTGATTTTCCACTCAATATTTTGTACACATTTTTGAGATTATTATGTATATATTTTTATTAGAAATAACTTTTCTTGGAGCACCTGGGTGACTTAGTCGGTTAAGCCTCTGACTTTGGCTTAGGTCATGATCTCGCAGTTTATGGGGTCGAGCCCCGTGTTGGGCTCTGTGCTGACAGCTCAGAGCCTGCTTCAGATTCTGCATTTCCTTCTCTCTCTGCCCCTCCCCCACTCTCTCTCTCTCTCTCTCAAAAATAAACATTAAAAAAAGAAATAACTTTTCTTATTATACACATATAATGGATAATTGTCTAAGTTGACATTAATTACTTCTATTTGTGTAATGAATCTTAATTCTAATCACAGATTGAATTTAACAGTTGAGAAGGATGTGGTATCATCCTGTCACTCTCACTTTACAGATAGAGAAACTGAGGTCCAGTTTGATTCAGTGATTTGCAAGTTTGAACATTGTAGGGTTTTTTTTTTTTTTTTATGTGAATGAGAGAGAGCGCGGGGTAGGGGCAGAGAGGGAGATAGAGGATTGGAAGTGGGCTCTATGCTGACAGCAGAGAACCCAATTCAGGGATCAAACTCATGAACTGTGAGATCATGACCTGAGCCGAAGTTGCATGCTTAACCAACTGAGCCACCCAGGCTCCCCTGAACACTGTAGGGTTAAACAGAGCCAAGGCTAAAATCACTCCAGTGTACTTTCTGTGATACCCTGAATTATTTATTTATTTCACAGGCATGTGACTTGTCTGCCTTGCCAGACTATGAGTTCCTTGAGGATAGAACTAGTGTTATGTGGTGCCTTGCTACTTCAAGTGTGTCTTCAGATCAGCAGTAATGGCATAATCTGGAAGCTGGTTAGAAATGCAGAATCCCAGACTCTGCCCCAGGCCCACTGAATCAGGATCTACATTTAACAAGAGGCCTAGGTGATTCATATCCACACTGAAGTTCAAGTAGCACTGAAGGAATGGTGATGAAATATGTGTCGTTGTTATGGTATTTGGTCCCCATCTTCCCTTACCATGGGGCAAATTCATATGTTGAAACCTAATCTTCACTGTGATGATGTTCAGAGGAGAGTCTTTGAGAGGTTATTAGGTCATGAGGGCCGAACACTTTGTCTGTGAACCAGGAAGTAGGTTCTCACCAGACGCCAAATCTGCCAGGGCCTCTATCCTACACTTCCTAGCCTCCAGATGTGAAGGAAATACATTTCTGTTGTGTATAAGCTACCCAGTCTCTGGTATTTTGTTATAGCAGCCTGAATGGACTAAGACAGTGGTATTACTTGTTTTGCTCATAGCAATGGAAACTTATTTCAAGTGCTTGAAAGCAAAAATGAAAGGGATGGCATTTGTTGCAAAGAGACTGGTGTATTATGGAGAACTGAAAACCAAACCTTAGGGATTAAGCTTCAGAGACCTTAGAGACAGGATTTGGTTGACTTTTTCTGTGGGGCTTTACCATAAATGTGACTCCTAGTAGCAAAGTCTTTCCATTCCAAGTTAGAGAGAGAGAGAGAGAGAATACCTTCCCTTGAACCAGGTTTATATTCTCTTCATCAGTGCCCAAGTTGCAAGGTCATGAAGCAGCATGGCCATTGGATCCCACCCCTGTAGCCATAAGCCTTTCCTAGAGATGAAGAATCATTGAGAGGTAGATATCATTATAAAAGTTGCTTGCTATAATTTTAAAACTAAAGTGGTCACGTCTTCTGCTAATAATTGAGCATAGAAGTATGAGAAAAGCCTGTTTTTAGTCTTTTCCCTTCTGTAACCCCTGTTTCTCTGATTTTCTTTGTTGAAGTTTTTCCATCAAAGAGATCATACATTCTAATGATTTCAGCAATTAACATTTTGCTGGTGACACCCAAATGTACTTCCAGCTTGAATTTCTTTTCTGAGTTCCAGCCGCATATCTCCAAATGTTCTGTCACTACTTAAAGTTCAACATGGCCAAAATTGGGTTCATCATATGTCCCTCCCAATTTCTTTATTTCTATCAAGATGCTACTGTTTTCCATGATAACTAGCATCTGTGGCTCCTTCCTTGTTTTTCAGATTTCAAATCTTGAACTTTAAAATGTGAATTTCTTTAATATCTTCCTTCTATCCTGTCTGCTAACCAGAGTTCAAATCTTCATCCATTCTATTTAGATCATAGTCTGTTACCTGGCCATGTCCCTTCTTCTTTCTAATCTTTCTTTCTTATCATTGCCATGTAGATTTTTCGTAGATTCCACTTGTATCATACTACTGCCCACCTCAAAAAATACTGAATGCTAATTCAGGATATTTTATTTTATTTTATTTTTCAGGGTATATATAAAATATAAATATATGATATAAAATATAAAATATAAAAAGATATAAAATATCTAATTTGGTCTAACGGCCCAGGATCCAATCCAAAAATATAAAATAGATAGATATAGACATTTTATATAAAATATAAAATATAAATATATAGATCTAAAATATAAAATAGATTTTATATATAGATATAAAATATAAAATATATAGATCTTGTGGTTGTCACCACCAGATAACATTGGTAACTCAGAGATCTCCACTGTCAGTGATACTTAAACATTATTTGAAAAAAATTTTTTCTAGAAACATTCTATGAGATAGATGGCCAACTCTATTAGACATAAATACCATAGTGTTGACATAAAGAATAATGTGTTAGCATAACCGTTGACCTGTTAGCGTAAAAACTATTTCTTCTACTCACACCAGCATTTCTGACATCCAACCTGTGGGTTTTGTACACCAAGAAATTCTCCCAACTCTCTGGACATCAACTGGATGTCCTATAATTCAATTAGGACATTACCTGGAGTTAGTGTAAACCCCACATGTTAAGGGCTCTGGCCCATAAGACTGCACCCCACTTGGGATGCCAGTTGCACCTCTAGGTTGTTACCTGTGCTTCTGAATTGGCTATACACCCGAGGTTCCCATGATCCCTTCTCCAGGTTTGATAATTTACCAGAATGGCTCAATAGAACTCAGGAAAAGTGCTTAACTTATTAGATTACTGATTTATTATAAAAGAATACAACTCAAGAGCAGCCAGTTGGAAAAGATGCATAAGACAAGGCATGCAGTGCCTCCATGTCCTCTGGGCAGGCCACCCTCCCAGCCCACCTAGATATGTTCAGGAACCTGGAGGCTCTCTAAACCCTATAGTTAGGGGTTTTCGTGTAGCTTTTATTAAGTGGGCATGGTTGATTAAATCATCAGCCGTTAGTGCTTAACTCCAGCTCCTCCTTCTCCCCTCTCCAGAGATCTGGGGGTTTGGGCTGAAAGTTCCTCTAATCACCTGGGTGGTTTCCCTGGCAACCAGCCCCCAACCTAAGTTATTCGAGAGCCCCCAGCTACCAGTTATTTTGTTAGCACACAAAAAGACACATCATTTTGGAGATTCCAAGGGATTTAGGAGCTGTAAACCAGAAAACAGGGACAAAGACCAAAATATGTATTTCTTTTTATATCTCAGTATCACAACTATTTGTTTTTTTAACTTTTTATTTTGAAATACTTTCAGAGTTTCAAAAAAGTTACAAAAATAGAGAGTTTCCATCTGCCCTTTATTCAGGTTCCCCAAATATTAATGTGTTCTAACCATGATATAATAATCAAAACCGGCAAGTTACCATTTAAACAATATTATTAACTAATGAACAGACTTCACTCAAATTTTGCCATTTATCCCACTAAAGTTCTTTATATGGTCCAGGATCCAATCCAAGATTCTGCACTGCATTTAATTAGCATGTCACTTTAGTTTCCTCTAATCTAGGACAGTTCTTCAGGTTTCATTTGTTGCTCGTGACTTTGACACTTTTAAAAAGTTCTGGCCAGTTATTTTTGTGGAATGTCTTTTGATTTAGATTTGTCTGATGTTTCCTCATGTTGAAACATGCATGTTGAATTATGCCTCCTTGCAATAATACCACCAAAGTGATGTAATATCCTTTTCAGGCATATCAGGAGTTACATGATGTTGGTTTGTCTCATTGTAGGTGATAATTTTGATCACTGGTTGAGAAGGTGTCTGCAAGATTTCTGCATATAAAATTACTGTTCACCTTTGTGATTAATAAGTATTTTGTGGAAAGATATGTTGAGACCATGTAATATCCTGTTTTTTATCATCCTTATGCTTACTAATTTTTTAATCCATCTATTATCCTAGCCTGAAATAATTATTAACTCAGGTATTGCCAAATGGTAATTTTCTTATTTCCATCATTCAGTCTATATTTATTATTTGGAATTCTGCTGTAATAAAGAACTGTCTCTTCTTCCATGTGTACTTATTTATTCAATTATTTATATCAGTATGGACTTGTGAATATTTACTTTATTCTACGACTTATATTATATTACTACTTATTTTCTTGTTCAAATTGCCCATATTTAGCCATTAGATTCCCTTCAGAAGTTGGCTCCTGTGTCCTTTCAACATGCCTACATCATTTTGTTTTTGCTCTTGTTGTTGTTGTTGTTGTTTACTTTCGGGCAAGAAAGTTCCAGCTCATCTTGTATTTCTCCTGCCCTGGTCCTGGAATCAGCCATTTCTTTCCACACTCCTGGTTCTTTCTTTTGCCATGAGGAGAATGACATTTGGAAACCAAGATCTGGGTACCTGACATGTTCATTTCTACTGCAGCATCATTGCTTCTAAGCCTCTCAGTGGACAGAGCTGGGAAGTGTATGCATATATATATATATATACACATACATTATATATATATGTATATATATATGCATATATGTCTACTTCTATAACATTAACTTTTATTGTACTTTCTGTGGGGTCATAAATAGATGTCTTGTAGCTTTCTTTGTAGATATCTTTTACTGGTTCACTTTGTATTTAAGAAGAAAATATGAAATAATAGAGCTGGTTTAGCTGCATAAAATAAACAATATTTGAAATATTTCCAAATACTATTTGAAAAAAGATAAAGGTCAATTTTTCCATTTTTCTATTTTGTTAAAGAAGTTTGGAAGTAGGCAGTCAGGGTGGAATGGAAATGTCACAGTCATCAAGGTCCTAGACACCATCCATGTTTGTGCTCTACCATTCCTAATGTGTAGCTTCTGTTTTCAAAGTCATGTCACAACTTCAGATCATGGTCCAATATGTCTGTAGAGTTCCAGACATCATGTCCACATTTCAGGCTGGAAGAAAGTAGAAAGGAATAAGGGCAAAAAGAACGTCTGTCTCAAGTGACTCAACCCTTTCTAGAAGCCGCCTGACAACTCTGCTGACATTTCACTGGCTACCCCATCAACAAATAAAGCCAGGAAGTGACAACTTTTAAATGGGACATTGTGGCTAGAATAAAATTGTGGTTCTGTTAGTAAGCAAGGAGAGGAGAATGGATGTTGAAGAGGCACAGAAGAGTCTCTTTCACAGCACCAGCATTTTAAAACCAGAAAGATACACATAAAATCCGGATTTATGACTTTTCTTGAAAAATTTCAAAATCATGCATTGCTGGGCCCACATTTGGGGTGGACCCTGTTAGCTGAAGTGGCCTTCTTTGGACATAATGTAACTTTTCCATAGAGTAGAAATTATTCACCAGTTGTTTCCATGGTTTCCATTGTTTCCCATTCCTCCCACTCAAGAGTTTATAGCCTAGTGTGGGGCCAGACCCATAGCAATTGACTGTAATATAATATATTAAGTGCTATTATAGAAATAAGTACAAGGTGCTATGAAGGACTGAGTAAGTAGCTATAGAAGTCTAGTAAGTCTTTACAGGAGTGATGTTTGAGCATGTTTCAAAGGAAAGGACAAATTATGAGCATAGGTCATTTTAGACAGAGACTTGGAAACAAGAGAAGGATTTTATATTTATTAAATACGGGTCTTTAAGTGTGATTGAGAAGAAGCCTGTGTTGGAGATAAATTGTGGGAAGTAGATGATGCAACAAATATTTATTAAGTCAACAAATATATATGGCAGACACCATGCTGGGCAATGGGGATACAGTGGTGAATCAGACAGACATAGTCGTTACCTTCTGGAGCTCATAATGTAGCAGGGAGGACAGAAATTAAGCACATGGTGAAATGTGGGCATATAATAGGGATAATAGAATAATATCTATTCAATGAATAATAAAATGACAGCTACTCTGAGAGGGAAGGAGCAGATATGCAAGGATGGTAAAATTTAAGCTGAGCCCTGAAAGATATAAAGGGGCTAGCCAGAGGAGGTGGGAAGAGATGGGGAAGAGGCTAGGAGAAAATTCTGTTATAGCACTGGACATCTAGATATTCACATGCAAAAGAGTCGAGTTGGACCTTTATCTCACATCATACATTAAAAACTAACCCCAAATGGATCAATGACCATATGAATATAGGAGCTAAAACCATAAACCTCTTAGAAATAAATATAGGAGCAAATATTCATGACCATGAATTTGGCAATTCTTAAATATGACACCAAAAGCATAAACAATAAAAGAAAAAATAGATGAATTAGATTTCATTAAAATCAAAAGGCTTTTGCATCAAAGTACATTATCAAGAAAGTGAAAAGAGCTACACAATGGTAGAAAATATTTGCAAATACATATCTGACAAGGGTTTAGTATCCAGAATATATAAACTACTCTTACAACCTAACAAGACAAACAACCCAGTTAAAAATGGGCAAAGGACTTGAACAGACATTTCTCCAAAGCAGATATACAAATAGGCAACAAGCTTTATATATTCTCTCTCTCTCTCTCTCTCTCTCTATATATATATATATATATATATTCTCTCTCTCTCTCTCTCTCTATATATATATATATATACTCAAAACCATTAGTCATTGGGAAATGTAAATCAAAACCACATAAGATACAACTCATACCTACTAGGATGATTATATCTAAATATCAGATAATAACAAGTGGTGAGGATGTGGAGAAATTTGAACCCTCATACATTCCTGATGGGAATGTAAAATGGCTCAGCTGCTATGGAAAATAGTTTAGTGGTTCTTCAAAAGGTTGAGTTAAGCTACAGAGTTACCATATGACTCACAATTCCATGCTTAGATATATACCCAGAAAGAACTGAAGACAGGTATTCAAAGAAGTACATTCAAAGAAGTACAGCACTGTTCACAATAACCAAAAGATGGAGACAGCTAAAAGGTCCATTGACAGATGAAAGGATAAATGAACAGTGGTATATATGCACGATGGAATATTATTCAGCTACAAAAAAGGAATGAGGAACTGATACATTCCACAGCATGAATGAATCCCCCAAACATTATGCTAAATGAGAGAAGCCAGACACAAAGAACTACATGTTATATGGTTGCATTTATATGCAGTATCTAGAATATGTAAGTCCATGGAGGCAAAGAACAGTTTGTGGGTGCAAGAAGATAAGAAGAGGTGGGAATGGGGATAAACTGCTTAATGAGTAAAATGCTTTACTCTGGAGTGATGGAAATGTTTTGCAACACTATATAGGTGGAGGTGGCACAATATTATGAGTTTACTAAATTCCACTGAATTGTTCACTTTAAAATGGTTAAATTTCTTTTATGTAAATTTCACCTCAATAAATTACAAATTCTGCTATCAGTGGTCTATAAAGTCCAGGGCAATGGAAATAGTATGTAGGAAGGCAGGAAGGCCCAAAAAGAATTTGAAGAATTGAAATAAGATAATTGTAGCCAAACATAGTAAACTAAATTGAATCACGAAAATACAGGATGGAGAAGTAAACAGAAGCCGGCATTAAGGCGATAATAGTAAGAGATTTGTTGACGGGAAGCAAGAGGATGAATGTCATAATGTAATTCATGTTTGTTTGTTTTTAAAAATCACTCTGGGGGAGCCTGGGTGGCTCAGTCAGTTAAGCGTCTGACTCTTGATTTCGGTTCAGGTCACGATCTCACAGTTCATGAGACTGAACCTCATGTCAGGCTCTGCACTGAGCATGGAGCCTGCTTGGGATTCTCTCTCTCTCTCTCTCTCTCTCTCTCTCTCTCTCTGTTCCTCCTCCACTCCCCACACTCTTTCTCTTTCTCTCTCAAAATAAATAAATAAACTTAAAAAAAGAGATCACTCTGCTGTGTAGGAAATGGATTTTAGGGGGTTATGGACCATTCAAGGAATCTGATTTGAAGGCTATTTTAGAGATCTAAGCAATAGACAATGGTGGGTAGGTCTAGGAGGGAGGCAATAATGGGAAATAAAAGGACATGAAGAGATTTGAAAAATATTTAAGAGCTTTATGTTTGATTAGATGTAGAGGAAGGATTGCCAGATAAAATACAATGTGCTCAGTTAAATTTCAGTATTTGGGAAATATTCATACTGAAAAATTATTCATTGTCTACTTGAAATTAAAATTTAGTTGAAGGCCCTGTATTTTTAATTGCTAAATCTGGTAACTCTACATGAAAGGTGAAGGACATCTAGGTTTCTGGCACCAGTATTTGGCAGGTGATAGCTCTCTTTCCTGATATAGGGAACATGGAGGAAGAAATCTGTTTTTCTTGCAGGAGGGTACATCACACATTCAATTTGTATTGTAACCATATAGTCAGTAGATTAAGATTGATAGAATCACTCAAAGAGTGTTTGCAGAGTGCAAGGAGAAGAATGTACAGGATGATATAGGATTATCTATAATTAAAAGATGTTCAAAGAAAAAGAAGCCAGTGTAGGAGACTGAGAAGGGTTTCTAAGACTGAAAGATGGAAACCATGATAGTGGTGGTGTGAAAGCCCAAGTCAGAGAGACTTTTATGGAGGAAGAAGTACTCTATAAGGTAGAAGTCACAGAGAAGTCATCAAATGAAGACTGAAAAAAGACCAGCAATGTTGGCAATTAGGAGATTTGGGGAGACTTAAACAAGAATTCCTTTGGGGCACTTGGGTGGCTAAGTCAGTTGAGCTTCCGACTTTGGCCAGGTCATGATCTCATGGTTCACAAGTTTGAGACCCATGTTGGGCTCTGTGCTGATGGCTCAGAGCCTGGAGCCTGCTTCCGATTCTGTGTCTCCCACTCTCTCTGCCCCTCCCCGGCTCACGCTCTGTCTCTCTCTCAAAAATAAGTTTAAAAAAACATTTTAAAAAGTTAAAAAAACACAAGAACTCCTTTAGTGTGGTGTTGTAAGGGGAGGGTTGTGCAGACCTAAATTTGTTGGGTTATGGAATGGCTAGGTAAAGAAACAGGAGAAACTACAAATTTGGTAATCAAGGAATTGATGCTAGAATTGCTAGTCAGTCATGGCAGTAAAGAACATCAATTCTAAATGCTATATGTTGTCCTCATCTGTTAATTTTTTCTGCAGAGCACTGAAGCAAAAAATTAAGAATCCATTTTTAAGACTATAGACAAATACAAAATGAAGGAGTTTGGTTTTTCAAGATATTTCCTTTTGCTTTGCTGAGGAAGACCACAACTCCTTGTATCTCTTTGATATAACTAGTAGCACTACAGCTAGAGTCTAGAAAAACACAAAATGAGTTTTCTTTTTCTTTTCTTTTCAAGATTTATTTGCTTTTCAGTTCCAGTGATCTAATATAGTGATTCTTTTGAATATCTGTAGGGTTGATTAACTGTACTTATCACTCATGTATGTAGGGCAGGTGTGTTTTTAGATGCATGAGCTAGAGATAGAAGAGCATGACTAAATGCTAAGTCAATTAACATTGATCTGGTATATAGTGAAGCATACCATGTTATAAGAAAAATAAATATAACTTAAAGGCGAAGAAACACTAAACACCCAGTTGATTTATGGTGAAGCATACTTAGTTTATGATTTTGGTACATACTTTAACTAGAACAGTGTTCTGTGCTCATTTTTATTAAATACTGTAGGTGTTTTCTGGGGCATGAGGTAATAACCCAAATACAATTAAAATGACCATAAAATTAGGGTCTCCACATAGGCTCCCAAGGATGGGTCTGTTTGAGGCTCCTAGTCATCAGCATTGGGTGGTCTGCTATTGGTGCATGATACTTAAATAGAGCTTTTTCCCCCTTAGGTCTGTAAGGTGTTAAGGTGTTTTTATAAAACCCCATAAACCCTTGTTAAACACTTTTTTTTATAAAGAAAACTTAAATCTTTATTTCACATGTTTTCTGTGGCACTATTTTGGCATTTTAACAAGTCCTTTAAAGAATCACTCTAATAATTGCATACACCTCTGGGATGGGGGTGGAGGGGTATTTATTCAGGGTTTTTTTTTTTTTTTAACATCAAACTGCCTGACACACTAAGCAACAAGCACAGCATTTTGGTACATTTTAATTTAATAAGGAAAAAGATCAAAAGATTCTCCAGGTGGAGAAAGGCTAATTTGGGTATTGTATATTAACTGATTTAAAGGAAGGTTTAACTACTGACTGAACTGACTATGATTCAAATATTGTAAATTATTTACTACAATGAGGGCTTCCGTAAACACTACAGAAGAAATAGCAGCACTTTTACCCACCCTGACACTCCTCATTCCCTTTTCCCACCTTATATTTTCTACATAGCATTTACTACCTTTGAACATAATGTATAGTTTATTTGCTGTGTCTACCATTTTTAGTCTGTCTGAATGTAAACTCCATGAGAAGGAGACTTTGTCTTTTTGTTCACTGTTTTATATTCAGTGTCTAAGACAGTGCTTCAGACATGATGGTATACAATAATTTTCTTTAGTGATGCAGGGAAAGAAGGAGGGAAGGAGGGAAGGAAGGAAGGAAAGAACAAACAGAGGGAGGAAGAGAGGGAGGGAGGGAAGAAAGGGAGGGAGAAAGGAAGGAAGAGAGGAATGAAGAAAGGGAAGAAATGATTGAATGAATGTATTACATTTCATTTGTGTTCAAGGATACAGCATGATTTCAGCTCTCTTGAGTCCAGATTTCACATGCATGTAAGTTTCTTTTACTTAAAGATCTCATTTCTCTTTCCTTAAACTCCACATCTTGAGTCACAAAATCTTGGCATCATTAAGAATAATATTTAAAAAAAAGAATAATATTTGTATGTTATAGGAATCATGTGATGTCAGACCATGGTTTTTTTTATGATGTCATGAAGCAGTATTCTCTATAAATGCATTCACACTCTAGAATTTCTTCCAAGTAGAAACAGGTGGTTATGTTAACTTTCTTTTTCTTTCTTTCTTTCTTTTTTTTAACTCTAAAAGAAAGAAAACACTTCAATTTACAGCAATGTAATATTTGCAGACTCTGTATTTCTTAAAAATATTTAGCTGGGGAGGAGGATTCTGGGAAGATGGAGTAGGAGGCACCAGAAATCTGTCTTCTCACCAAGACAATAATTACATTGCAGAATCTCTCTGATGTAACTATTTTGGAATGCTGGAGTCTATTGAAGGCCTGCAGATTCTAAAGAAAGGCTTGGACAGTTAATTTCAATCAATTTCAACTCTTAGCACAGTGGGAGCCCCTCTCTCTTCCACTCTCAGGCCAATGCAGGAAGCTATGCACATGATCTTCGAGCAGTTTACATGCAACTTGCAGGAGCCAGAGTGAAGATTAAGGACTCTGTCCTTTATTTATTTATTTATTTATTTATTTATTTATTTATAATGTGTATTATTGAGAGGAAGAGAGAGAGAGTGTGTGTGTGTGTGTTTGTGTGTGTGTGTGTGTGTGTGTGTGTGTGCATGCGCTCAAGTTGGAGAGGGGCAGAGAGAGGGAAAGAAACAGAGAATCTGAAGCAGGCTCCATGCTGTCCATGATGTGGGGCTTGAACCCACTTGAGATCATGACCTAAGCTGAAGTTGGCCACTCAACTAATTGAACCACCCAGGTACACCAGGACCCTGTCCTTTAAATATTGAGGATCTGATACTGAGTTCTGATTACAGCTTCTAGTCATGTAAGTGCAGACACAGAGTTGGCCACCCATTGTCGAATCTCACCCCCCACTCCATTGCTGTAAGCCTATCCCCCTCTGGCTCAAATGAATGCCAGGGGATTTGATGAACTGGTACCCTCTTTCATTTATTCCCCATCATTTTTATCTTTTTCCCCTTATGGGAGCCACACATTAAAGACTAGGACATTCAAAAGCAGCTGCATAATCAAAGGAAATTAGAAGTCATTTCAGATGCCAAGGGAAAGGTGCTGGCTCAGAAAAGGCCTTATATTTCAGGCTGATCCTCAGAAAGGAGATAGCCTACAAGGATCAAAACAAAAACAAAACATAGCAAACCTTGAAGAGGAATTTGATTTTGAGAGGTACCATATTATTAGATTCAAATGTCAGCTTTTCAATAAAAATATCTCAAAGCATATAAAGAAACTAAGCAGTATTGCCCATTCAAAGGAAAGAAAGACTTTTCTGCATTTCAAAAAAAAAAAAAAAAAAGGAAAGAAATGTACAAACAAAAGCTATTCTTGAGAAAGACCAAAAGGCAGATCTACTGGGCAAAACAACTATCATAATGATGCTCAAAGAACTAAATACAAAAAAAACCACATGCAGGAAATGTAGGATAAGAAAGCTATAAGGCATATAGAAAATAAATAGCTAAATGACAGAAGTAAGTACCTTCTTATCAACAATTACTTATTAGACTCTCCAGTCAAAAGACAGATATTGGCAAAATTAATTAAAACACAGATCCAGGAGCGCATGGGTAGCTCAGTCAGTTAAGCATCTGACTCTTGATTTCAGCTCAGGTCATGATCTCACAGTCATGGGATCAAGCCCTCATTGGGCTCAGCGTGGAGCCTACTTGGGATTCTCTCTCTCTCTCCCCCGCCCCCCAATAAATAAATAAATAAACTTAAAAGAAAAACAGATCCAACTATATGCTATCTATAAGAGATTTACTTTAGATCCAAATACTCAAATTGGTTGAAAGTGAAAAGATGGAAAAAGATATTCTGTGCAAATAGTAACCAAAAGAGAGCAGAGGTAGCTATACTAATATCAGACAAAATAGACTTTAAATCAAAAAAGGTCACAGACAAAGGAGAACATTATATATTAATAAAACCTTTAATTCAATAAAGATAAAATCATTATAAATATTTATGCATTCAATAACAGACTATCAAAATATATAAAGCAAAAATTGACAGAATTGAAAGGAGGGAGAGACATTTCTACAGTAACAGTTGGAGACTTCACTACTAGAACAACTACACAGAATATAAGTAAGGAAATAGAGGACTTGAACAACATAATGAACCAACTAGATCTAATAGACATAAATATATATGATATAGACTGAATGTTTATGTCCCCCTAAAATTCAGGTTGAAAACCTAGCCCCCAGTATGAGTTTATTTGGAGATAGAGAAGCCCTAAGAAAGTAATTAAGGTTAAATGGGGTAACAAGTGTGTGGCCCTAATCTACCAGGATTACTCTCCTTATAAGAAAAAACACCAGAGAGGTGCCCCCCCTGGCTCTCTCTCCTCCCACACTCACCAAGGGATGGCCATGTGAAGACACACTGAGAAGGTGACCATCTGTAAGCCAAGAAGAGAACTGAAGCCAGGAAACTGAACCCTGATGGACCTTGATCTTTCTAGACTCCAGAACTGTGAGAAAAAAAATTTCTGTTGTCTGAGAAACATAGTCTGGTATTTTGTTATAGCAGCATGAGCAGACATATTTGGTGCCATGAAGTAGGCATGCTGATGTAACAAATACCTAAAGATGTGGAAGTAGCTTTGGAAATGGGTAATGAGTGAAGGCTGGAGGATTTTGGAGATATGTGGCTTTTTTTTTGAGAGAGAGAGAGAGCGTAAGCAGGAAAGGGGCAGAGAGAGAGGGAGGTAAAGAATCTGAAGCAGTCTCCACGTTCTGAGCTGTTGGCATAGAGCCCGTCACAGGGCTTGAACTGGTGAACTGTGAGATCATGATCTGAGCTAAAGTTGGATACTTAACCGACTGAACTACTCCGGCACTGCAGAGAAATGTACCCCAAAAAGCCTAGATTTCCATGAAGGTACTGTTGGTAGAAAAATGGATGTCAATGGTGATACTAGTGGGGTCTCTTAAGGAAAAGAGGAGAGCTGGAGAGAAAACCTCCATTTTCTATCATGAATAGAACATTGGTAGAAATGTGGATGTTAAAGACCACTCTGGTGAAGTCTCAGATGGAAATGAAGAGAAGGTTATTGGAAACTGGAAGAAAGGTGATCCTTGTTATAAAGTAGCAAAGAAATTGGCTGAATTGTGTTCTAGTATTTTGTGGAAGATAGAACTTGTAAGCAATGAAATTGGATATTTAACTGAAGAGATTTCTGAGCAAAATGTTGAAGGTGTAAACTAGACCAGGAGCTGAATGTTATGGGCTGAATGTTTGTGTCTCCCCAAAATTCATATGTTGAAGCCCTGACCCCCAGTGTGACTGCATTTGTCAATGGGACCTTTAAGGAAACAATTAAGGTTAAATGAGGTAATAAGGGTGGGACCCTGATCCAATAGGATTAGTGTCTTTGTTAGAAGATACACCAGAGAGCTCTGTTTGCCACCACCATCCCCGCCCCCACATGCACAAGAGTTTACGTGAGGACACAGCGAGATGGTGACTGTCTACAACTCAAGGGAAGAGTTCTTACTAGACACCAACTCTTAAGGTACTTTGATTTTTGACTCCCAGTCTCCAGAACTGTGACCAAAAAAGAAAAATTCTGTTGGTTAAGCCACCCAGCTTATAGCATCCCAAGCAGACTAAGACAGAGACAAATGAAAATGACAATATGCCAAAACTTAAGTGACGCAGTGAAAGCAGTGCTAAGGGAGAATTTATGATTGTAAATACTTACGCTAAAAAACATAGAAGATTTCAAACCAACAACCTTACAACTTAAGAAACTAGAAAAAAGAGCAAACTAAACCGAAAGTTAGTAGAAGGAAGGAAATAATAAAAAAGAGCAGAGATAAGTGAAAAAGAAAAGCAATAGGGAAAAATCAATGAAACCAAAAAATGTGCCTCGAAATGATAAAAAAAATTGATAAATATTTAGCTAGAATGACTAAGAAAATAAAAGAGAGAAGACTCAAATTACTAACATCAAAAATGAAAGTAGGGACATTACTGCTGAGTCTATAGAATTAAAAGAATAAGAGAGTACTATGAATGTTTGTATGCCAACAAACTGGATAACTTAGATGGAATGGACAAATTCTTAGAAACACAAAACCTATTAAGACTGAATGATGAATTAGAAAAATCTGAATAAATCTACAACTAGTAATGAAATTGAATCAGTAATCAAAGATCTCCTAACAAGAAAAGCTCTGGACCTGGTGGCTTCTCTCGTGAATTCTACCAAATATTTAAAGAAGAATTAACACTAGTTCTTCTCAAACCTTTCCCAAATATTGAGTAGGAAGAAATACTTCCTAACTCATTCTGTAAGGCCAACTTTACCCTGATAAAGGTAAAATAAAAGAAACAAAGCCAAATAAATTACAGAAAACACACACAACACAACACACCATGAAAAAATTACAGACCAATTAAAGCCAAATAAAGAAGCTACAGGAACATACACACACACACACACACACACACACACACACACTCACATATACAATGCAACATGAAAAAAATATCTCTTATGAACACTGATGCAAAAAATTGTCAGCAAAATACTAGAAAACTGAATTCAAACAGTGTCTTAGAAGGATTATCATAACCAAGTGGGATTTATTCCTGGAATGAATCATCAATCATCCAAGGATGATTTAACATATGAAAATCAGCCAATGTAACATACCTCATTAACAGAATGAAGGAAGAAAAATTTATGATCATCTCAGTTGAGGCAGAAGAAACATTTGACAAACTTCAACAACGTTTCATGATAAAAACTCTCAACAAACCAGGAGCAGAAGGAAACTACCTCAACGTAATAAAAACAATATATGAAAACCCACATAGAACATCATTCTCAGTAGTGAAAGGTGAAACACTTTTCCTTAAAATCAGGAACAAAGCAAGCATGGCTGCTTTTATCACTTCTATTCAACATAGTAATAGAAATCCCAGGCAGAGCAACTAAGCAAGAAAAAGAAATGAAAGACATCCAAATTTGAAAGGAAGAAGTAAAATGACCTCTGTTCACAGAGGTATGATCTTATATGTAGACTCTTATTCTGCCCAAGGCTCTAGGAAGATACACTTTTATTTCTCTAGCTCAGTAAGTAGAATTTCTCTTGTCTCTTTTTATTTTCAAAGAGACCCTCCCCTTACACAAGTAGCTCAGTTTTATCTTCCTGGGTCACAAGGTCTATCCGTGAGTTCCCTTCATTTCCAGGTTTAAGGCCCTGTTTCCTAGCTGGTAAGGCTCCTCACTGGTGCTCTGATTACCCAATAAGCCCCATATCTCCGGCTTCAGCTGGCCCCTTGAAATAGTTTTCTGCAGCTCCTTTATAACAAAGCACAACAGACTGAGTGGCTTAAACAACAAAAATTTATAATTTCACTGTTTTGGAGATTAGAAGTGTGAGATCAAGGTATCAGCAGGGTTGGTTCCTTCCAAGGGCTGTGAGGAAGAATCTGTTTCATGCCTCTCACCTAGTTTTTGGCGTTTCATGCCTCTCTCCTAGTTTTTGGTGTTCCTTGCTGTGTAGGATCATCCCCCCACCAATCCCCACCGTCCAGTATCTGCCTTCATTTTTGCATGGTGTTCTCCTGCATGTGTGTGTCTGTGTCCAAACTTTCCCTTCTGATAAAGATCCCAGTCATGTTGGATTAGGGGCCCATCCTACTCCAGTTGAATTTATCCTAACTTAACTAATTACATCTGCAATGAACCTGTTTCCAAATCATACCATATTCTGTGGTACTGGGGGTTAAGACTCCAATATATAAATTTTTTATTTTCTGCATTCTTGTGTTCTCAGATCTCTTTCAGTTTACTCTTCTTTCTACGGTTGTGCCTAACAGTAAAGAAAAGGTTAATTTTAAAAATAACTGAAGAGAACTCTTAGAAATGAAAAATGCAGTCATGCCAACATAACAGTTGTTAGGCACAACTGAGGAAAGAATAGTGAACTGAGGAAAGAATAGTGAACTGAAAGAGAGCTGAGAACATAACAAGAATGCAGAAAATTAAAAAATGAAAAAAAAAGATAAGTAAAAAAGGGGTTTAAAAACACAGATTTTAATTTAAAATTAATCTGATTTTTTAAAAGCTTATTTGTTTATTTTTGAAAGAGAGAGTGCAAGTGAGGGAGGCACAGAGAAAGAGGGGGAGAGAGAATCCCAAGGAGACTGCACTATAAGCTCAGAGACCGATGCAGGGCTCAAACTCATGAACCATGAGATAATGACCTGAACTGAAATCAAGAGTCAGATACTTAACCATCTGAGACACCCAGGCACCCCTAAATTAATCTGATTTTAATTTAGAAATTAAAACAGGAGATGTAATATTTGCTTCCTGAGAAGTTGTAGAAGAGGAAATGGGAGGGACAGAAAGAACTGGTAATTCCTGTATATGAAAGGAAAATGGCAGAGAAATTTTCAGAAGTGAAAAAGGCATTGATTTAAAAAAAGATGCTAACTGTGGTTAATTCCTAATTATTCAGGAGTTAACACAAAAGTCTCTTCTTCCTACTGTCTGGGGAGGGAAACTCTAAGAAAGATCCTTAATTTTGTGTTGGTATTTCTGGGAAAAAGAGTTCTGGCCAAGAGTTGAAACTATTGGCTGGGAGGTAAAAAAGAGTTTCCTGAAGACTTCTTACATTTTTCTCCATTTCCAAATCACATTATTTTACAATAATACAAATTATGTCCTTTTAGTTTTTGGATGGTAGATTATCAAAGTAAAATTTAGTGTATTTGTCATACTGAGTAGTTTAATGAATTAAATAGTATTATAAATTCAACTACTCATCAAAGAACATTTAGAAAACGTTTAGACTAAAGCTATGGCCATACATACTTAAGGTGTGTTTTATAATGCTTAGCTAATATGTGGTTCTTATTCTGAATGTAATACTTGTTTTGAAATTTAAATAATAAACAATATTTTATACATATTTTTGCTTAAAGTCACATTTTGTCATATTTGGCTGCAAAGCATATGGTGGAATCAGCACAGTGCCTATCCAATGGAAATATGAACAGGACCACACAAAATGGTTCCACTGTGTCATTTTGTTCAATGTGGCTTCACGAAAATAAACTCTTCTCACCACAAAAACTTGCTTGTCATTTCCCACTTTTTAAAATGATCTCTTCTAACTTTATTTCCAGCACCTTATCCCTTTTCTAACCGTTGTCTACTCCAAAGTGACTTGAAGATTTGTTTATTTTGATTTGGAATCCCTCATTCTTCATTTTTTACCGCATTTCTAGCTATAAAATGCATATTATTAAAACATGTTGAGCCTTTGGGATAGTTTGATGTTGGTAATGTAAGATTTTTGGCTCATTCCTTTAGATTTCTGTGGTATTTGTATTTTTGGTGTATTTTATATTTTTCTATGTGTTTTAACTCTTAGATATTTTCTTTTAGCACACAATTGAGAACTGACTTAATTCTCCAGAACATTCAACTTACATTTTATTCACATTTCTTTTTTAGCCTGTTTACCAGACAGTATATTTGTGAGTATATTTTTTTATCCAGGAGTCTTAGCTATTCTTGATGCTAACCTAAGACACAGAATTCAGCTTCAAAACAGGCATGAATTATTTCCACCTCTTATAAATAGGTGGGAGACAGAGTCATAACATAATGTTCCTTGCATAAGCCGAACAATTTTAGTAGAGTCTATTTTTAATCATTCACAACCTACATTTTCTAACGGGTAATACCCTAAATAGGATACAATATTCTAATAAGGATTTGGTCCAGAATATTGTTGAGGGGAAACTTTAAATGCCTAATTTCACTTATTTTAATACATTCCTGGGTCACATAGTGTTTTAAATTTATTTATTTCTCAACTTCAACAGTATTGAAAATTTGGAGCGGATAATGTTTTGTTGTGGCAAACTTTTGCTGTGTATAGGATGTGTAGTATATCCCTGGTTTCCATCCACTAGGAGCCAGTAGCACCCTTCCCAGTCATGACTGGGAAGTGGAAAATGTCTCCAGATGTTGCCAGATGTGTCCAATGGGGCAAAATCATCCCTGGTTGAGAAACACTGACTGAGGACATTAGGTTACTAACCCATTCTACTCATGTTTAAATCTAGCCCCTTATCTTCCGATGGTTTCCTTTTGTACTTAAGGGTCACCTGTCAATTGTACTTTATTCTGGTTTTAAAACATACACATTTTTGTCTCTTCATTTTTAATCTCATTTTATAGAAAATTTACCCATTTCATCAGAGTCATTTAAATTAATTTTTAACAGAGAACAAACAAGTACATATTTTTAATTCCTTTATTCTGAATATTAGTAATGATAAGAAATGTAGGGCTTATACCTGTAAAACACAGCTTGTAAGATTTCTCCAGATTGATAAATATATCACTGATGGTTGCCTTCTGAATGTAACTACCATGTCAATCAGTCACTTGTTTGAGTCATACACATGACTCAAAACCTATTTTTCTAAATGTCTTTAACTCTGTTTTGTAACAATCAAAATGCCTTAGCAAAATCAAGAGAGATTACATCTCTTTTTGGTAGAAGCATATTAATTAAGTCTCTCAGAGTTTCTTTTTCACACAGTCACATTGGTTGCTTGCTAGTGATTGAGTGGAACCATGCTTGAAAACATACAGCAGAGTATAGTCTATGCTCTTCTGTGAAAATGGAGTATGCTGAGAATGGCCAGAGTCTGTCAATAAATGCCCTTTTTTATAAATCATGGGTGGTGGAAAGTGGCATTTCTCTTAACAGATGTAGAAAACCTTTACAGTTGGGCTGTGAGTAAGCATTATTAAGCATCTTTTCTCCCACATTTCTTCCATCCATCTTCCTTCCTCCCTTCTTCCCTCCCTTCCTCCTTTCCTTCCTTCCTTCCTTCCTTTCTCTTTCTCTCGTTCTCTCTTTCTTTCTCTCTTTCTTTCTTTCTTTCTTTCTTTCTTTCTTTCTCTCTCTCTCTTTCTTTCTTTCTTTCTTTCTTCCTTTCTTCCTTTCTTTCTTTCTTTCTTTCTTTCTTTCTTTCTTTCTTTCTTTCTTTCTTTCTCCCACTCATTATGTGTCAGGCATTGAGAGTACAATGATAAAAACAATAGGGACCTTGCCTACAGTAGCAGGAAGACTGATTTAGAGAGTAAAGGAAGACAAATGAACACTTACTAGAATGTACCAAATGTAGTGATAAAAGGAGGAATGTCTAGGAAAGGTGGTGCCAGAGAGTGCTTCTCAGAGTGATGTCTAAACTCAGGATTAAAGGTGGAGTAGGAATTATTCTAGGAAAAAGTGGGAAGGATGTTTTAGGTGAAAGGAGTGGAATGAAGGAAGGCATGAGTGAGGAAAGTCAAATGGTTCAGTCTAGATGGAAAGTTCTCCGTGATCAGAACAAAATCAAGTAGGAGACATTCAATATACTAGAAGACCACCCATGATTTATATAAATACAGCAAGTGTCCACAGCTCATGACTATTTGTTTATTCCTACCAGATTTATACTGGTAATGGGAATATCTAAAAATTGCCACATCATTTTTTGAGTGAACATTTCTTAATGGAGACATAGGTAGTTTTTCTAATGGAATATTAGCAAAAAAAGCTGTTGCCTCACATAATGACCCTACTGTCAAGTTGGCATTAATTTATTCTCATATTTCCTTATGCTTTCAATACCACATTATGCTATTTTATACCAATATTTCAAATTAAGTCATACCTAGTGAAAAAATAAGGCAGCCACTATGTAACCACTGTTTAAATTCCAAGGAAATTAGTGTTCCCTCTCATTTATTTGTAATAGCTCCAGTCTCCTTTCTTCTTAGGTCTTTTTTCTTTTCTCATTTTTTCTTTTCTATTTTATTCTCCCCCCCCCTTTTTTTGGTACTTTAGAACTCCTGTCTTCATCTTACTGTGTCTTATATATAATTATATACTGGACTAGACAATATCTACTATGCTCTAAGAGAATAAAGAATTACATGAGACATAAACAATTCTCATGTCTCCTTCCAGAGGGACAGATCATTTTTGCGTCAGTTTTTTTATAAGTCGAAAGCAAAGACTAATTCTTGTTCATCTTTATTTAGTAATATGAAAAAATTAAACCAAGACATTGATCATTACCTCAAAGTTAGACGGAATTACTGTCATACACTTTGCAGATAAAAAAGGGGGGGTAAAAACAAGGGTTAGACTTGTAGTAAATCAAGGGACCTATCAATAAGCAAAAATGGTACATTGAATTGACTCTGAGCGTAGTTTATCAATGATATATAAAATATTCTTTCAAATGATCCCTATTATAATTGAAAAACTGTGATGCATTGTTTTCCATTTCAATGATGACATGGTAGATATTTCTAGAATTTGCACTGGGAAGACACAGTTTGCCATCTAAAGAAATTCTCTTTGGGGGCATCTGGATGATTCGGTTGGTAGAGCATCCGACTTCAGTTCAAGTCATGATCTCACAGTTCATGGGTTTGAGCCCCGTGTTGGACTCTATGCTGGCAGCTCAGAGCTTGGAGCTTGCCTCGGATTCTGTGTCTCCCTCTCTCTCTGCCTTTACCCCCACCCCTGCCCTGCTTGTGCTCTGTTTCTCTCTGTCTCAAAAATAAATAAACATTAAAAAAATTTTTTTTAAATAAATTCTCTTAGTTATCATTAGCTTGTGCTGCAAAGTATTTCTTGGGAAGAATTAGTTCATATCATTAGGCATCCAATCTAAGGTAGCCTGAGAAAAGAGGTGAGATGGCCTAGATTTTGTGATAGGCATAGTTATGGGCTTCCAAAGATGTACATGTCCTAATTTCGAGAACCTGTGCATATGGGATGTTACATGACAAAGAAGAATTAAGATAGAAGATAGACTTAAGGTTCTTAATCAGGTGACCTCAAAATAGAGATATTATCCTAAATTTGGGTGAGTCTGATATAATCACATGAGTCCTTAAAAGTGAAAGTGGGAGGTAGAAGAAGAATCAGTGTCAAAATGATGTGATATAAGGAAGAACCCACCAGCTGGCTTTGAAGATGAAAAGAGGCCATGAGCCAAGGAATGCGGGCAGCCTGTAGAAGCTCAAAAAGGCAAGAAATGAAGTCTCACTTAGAGCCTCCAGAAAGGAGTGCCGCCTGTTGACACCTTGATTTTAACCCAGTGAGACCTATTTGAGACATTTGACCTCCAGAACTGTAAGATAATAAATCTGTATCATTTTAAGCTACCATATTTGCAACAATTTGCTATCATGGCAACAGGAAACCAATACAGAATTATAGAGAGGAATTTGGGATGAGATGGAGGATTCATCCAAGTGGATTCAATCATTTCACCTACTCTTTTGTAATTTAGGGGGGAAATGTAAGAAGAATTAAAGCATTAAAGTATCAAAGAAGACCTTTTCTATCTAGACATATATACCCATTGGTAATGGCAAAATCAAACTTGATGTAAACCAAATGAACCTGAATAAAGGACTTATATTTTGCTAAATTTGGTCAACTATTGTCAAGTATTTGCTGAATTTCTTATAGTCAATTCTCCTGCTCCTCCTCCTCCTCCTCCTTCTTCTTGCTACTCTTTCTAGGGGGAAGAAAAATATAACCATACTCAAACCTTTTGATAGCTGATTTAAGTTTATTTATTTATTTTGAGAGAAAGAGAGAGAGAAAGGATGAGTGGGGGAGGGGCTGAGAGAGAGGGAGAGAGAGAGAGAATCCCAAGCAGGTTCTGCACTATCAGCATAAAATCTGATGCTGACCACAAGATCAAGACCTGAGCTGAAATTAAGAGGCAGATGCTCAACCGCCCATTTGGAATTTTTGTCATCTTAAAGTTTTCAATGCTTTATGGAAATAGTGTTTTCTAGGATTCTGGTTTAGTGGGAAATGTTAGTGCCATTTACTATAGAGTTCCCCAAGGAGAGACTTGAAGTCCCCTACTACTTAATAGATTTGGACATGAACACTGACACAGACATTTAAAGTATTCAGTGTCATTTTCCTCAGCTGATGGACATTAGGGTCCTCAGCTGAGGTCCATCAGACATTAACCCCACTAAATATATACGCAATTCATGATGTCCTGTTTCAATAACAAAGTGAGAACTTTAAGCTATGTGGAGTATATTTATTTCCTAACATATTATCTTTCAGAAAAGAAAAGCATTGGAGATTTTTCTTTGCCACTAGGAAAAAGACATTCTGTTGGCTCTGGACTTGACATGAGGGCTCTTTCTGGAATGTCAAGCAGTTATTGATTTCTGCAGTTATAGGTCATGATAAAAGTAAGATCCTGGTTTTTCTTTTAACCCCTATGATTTCATTTCATTGCAGAAAATTATTAACCTAGGTTTGTGATAGGTATGATAAATTGATGAAAAAATTGTCCCCAATTCACTATCCCTCCCTATAATAATACCCTTTGCAATATAGTCTATTTCCAGCCCACTGAATCTGGGCTGGCCTTGTGATTTGCTGTAGTCAAAAGAATGAGGTGTAGCACCTGTTATGACATTGGCCTTAGGAGACCTTGAGCATTTCAGCTGTGTCTCTCAGACACCTGTCTCTACAATGAGGATAAGTTCAGACAAGTTTCTTAAGGATGATAGACCACATGGAACTGAGTCAAAGTGTCCAGCCTCTAGGAGCCAGCACCCAGAAGCATAAACAACACCCATAATTGACGTATGGTTCACCAAAGAGGTAGGGAGGCACCCAGACAACACCAGAAGAACTGTTAGATGAATGCATCGCAAACTGTTGACTCAAGGAATTTTCAGAAGAATTGTTTTATGCTACTACATTTGGGTTGGTTTGTTAATGCAGTCATTAAAAGCTAACTGATGCAATAGGTTTTACAGTGGTCTGTGAACCCTCTGAAATTTTGTGTATAATTTGGTGTGTATGTATGTTTTTCTGGGAAACCTTTTAGCGTTTACCAATTCTCAGACAATTGTGGCCTAGAAGAGGTTTGCAAGTTGTTGCCTTATTAGTTTAGTGATAGGGTTAATCACATGCTGGATATCAGACCCATTCACCTATTGAATGAAACTGCTAATATTCTGATGAAGACAGCTTGTTGTTAGAGTAAGAATGAAAAACCAAACAAACAAAGTCATTTTGTTTGTGTGTTTGTGTGTGTGTGTGTGTGTGTGTGCACACTCCCATGCACAGTTTTGTCAATTGAACTAGAAATCTTTGGGTCTCTTTTCTAGGTATATGCTAGCATACCTTGGTATCACCTAAGTCTTTTGTGCACTGCTTATGATTAAATGCTAGAGTATTAGATTAAAAGATCATTTTCAAATGCTAATACCCCAATCAGATTGCTACTGCAGATTACAAATATGTTCTTCTTTGAAGAATTTGCTGTTAAAATACTTTCATAGTCCATGGCTTAGCATAATTTCTTGCAACCCTTGCCACTTCCATCCTCACTCTGAGCTGATAGACTCCCCTCCTACCTTATATAGAAAAGATAAATCATCAGAGCTGGGGACCTTCTCAACCCTTGTTTAGGACAACAATTATGTGAACTAAATAAAACCTATAACATATGAATAATTGCTTAGCTAATGTGGCTAATGAAAGCTTTAGCAATTGTTTAATTGTTTTAGCATTGAAAAGCTAAATTTTTTTACTGAGTTTTTGTCCCCAGGTTTGTAGGATATGTCATTTTTGTCTGATGTCTGTGGTATCCTTTGGTGAGCTGATGAGGCCGACACACAGGGCTTTGCTTGAATGTGTAGTGTTTGCTCTGCACTTATCTACCATGTGCCAAGGCTTGAGAGCTGTGCATTTTCCCCAAACTCAGATCTTCTGGCTCATTGTCAGTCAAGTCATGCCAGAGCAGCTAGCCAACAAAAGCATATAGGGAAAATAAATTTGTCATAGGAAAAGTACAGAAAAGTGATCACTTTCGGGCAGGACTACAGTAAGAACACTGTTAGGCTGCATTTCACTAATGTCAAAAACAAAATGCCTTGCCAAATATCGTTTTTTAATTTCTTTTTGGCATGTGTCAATTAAAGCACAAGTGTTTGGATACTTTCACCATATAGTTAGACCCAAATTTAGTTATACACATAATACCATAGACATTTGCAAGAGTTATTTATCTAGGAACCATATTTTAACCCTTCCCCCACACCCTACCCAAGTGTGGTTTTGCTAGCCAGCTCCCAGATGTGAGTAGTTGAGAGATGGGGGTCTGGGGGTGTGGGAGGTTTGAATTTCAGTAAAGCATAGCAGGTGTAATGGTGGTCTCAGAGAAACACCTCCTTTCTTTTGACAGAATAACAGGTCATTTCACTGAGAAAAGACCTGGGTTTTCTCCAGCACTTGCACCTTACAGCTTCAAATACATACCACATGGAGAGGATTTCCAGAAGAGTACAGAATGGCTGCCATAAACACCTAGTTGCTGGAAATGGAGGTTTCTATCAGATCTTTGTCTTTTCTCCAAGGTAGAGCATAATAGTAATAATGTCTGCCTTCTTTATGGCTCTGATATTGCTTTGAAATATACAAAAAAAAAAAAGATAAAAAGGAGGTAAGGAAGCTTACAAAAAATTGATGTCTTAGATATTTAAATACTCTTTTTCAAAGACAACATTGTCTACTCTGTATGCAACTGTAAGCTTATAGGAGGTTTTGTCACCCAAAGGCATAGAATGGAACAGGAAGAGAAATCCGAGGTGGCCTTCACATGCCATATTTGCCACAGAAATAATTTCTGATGTTGCTACAACAGGAACTTGTCAGTTTGGTGGGCTCAAATGTGAGGCTGTGAGAACCAGGCATCCGAACTTCCTCAGGGAAGTAATGATAGTGGGCAAAGGAGGTGGTGCCTACCACCCAGTAAAAAAGGAAACAAACCACACATAATGTCCATACAATTCACAAGCAGGTGTGAGAGTCTCTTTACTGCTTCCATATTTCCTAAATCACATGCTCTTTTGTTATATCTGCGTCCTTCCCCCATCCTAACTAGTGAGGTAGTCATTAGTGTTTATTTTCAGTAGATATCATCTGCATAAACATTTTGGATTTGCAGGATGGGAGATACACATGTTGGCCGTGACCCACATGTTAAGAAAGGCTAAGTTTATTACATATTATCCTTAGAAGATGACCATGATTTAGGGATTGCTGCTGTGCTTGTCCTGGGAGGTACATGTTGGAATGAAAAAATCCCACACAAAGAGATTAGGCACAAGTTGAGCCCTGAAGTTGCATGCTCTGTTTCCTTTTATTATTTTTTTAAAGAAAATGTCCTCAGATTTTCCTCTTGCATCAACCCAAGATAGTCTTTTGAGCAACTTATAAAATTTCAGCTGCCTCCACCCTCTGTTTTTGGATTGCTTTTGTTTTCTAACTCTTGTGGTCACCTAATTATTTAGTGGTTCAAGAAGTGTCATAAAGCAGCAAACTTATTTTGTAGTTATGCATAAATAGTGACACACAGATGTGCACTACATAAATTTGTCTCTAAATGGCTTCTAAGGTGACAGGAAGATAATCTACAGTTGGTGTAATATAGCTAAACTTGTTTTAACAATTTTTTTGTTTGGTAAGAGCTTTAATAACTTTTTCTTCCTTTTTCTCTCTCTCTTTCTTCCTTCCTTCCTTCCTCCCTCTCTCCTCCCTCCTTCCTTCTTCCCTCTCCCTCTTTCTTTCTTCCTTCCCTCCCTCTTTCTTTCTTTCTTTCTTTCTTTCTTTCTTTCTTTCTTTCTTTCTTTCCTCTTTCTCTTCTTTCCTTCCCTCCTTCCTTCCTTCCTTCCTTCCTTCCTTCCTTCCTTCTTCTCCCTCTTTCTTTCTTTTATCCTATTTGAGTATAGTTGACACACAATGTTACATTAGTTTCAGCTGTACAACATAGTGATTTAACAAGCTTATACATTATGCTGTGCTCACTACAAATATAGCTACCATCTTTACTGTTACATTGCTATTACAACATCATCCATATGCAGTGCCTTTTATTCCTGTGACTTATTCATTCCATAGCTGGAAGCCTGTATCTCCCACTGCCCTTCACCTACTTCGCCCACTCCCCACCCCTCCCTTCTGTCAATCATCAGTTTGTTCTCTGTATTTCTAGACCTGATTCTGCTTTGTTTTGTTTTGTTTTGTTTTGTTTCGACTTATGAGTGAAAGTATCTGGTATTTATCTTTCTCAGTCTGACTTATTTCACTTAGTGTAAAATCCTCCGGGTCCATCTGTGTTGTCTTAAATGGCACTATCTCATTTTTTTAATGTGAAATATTCCTGTGGGGTGTGTGTGTGTGTCTGTGTGTGTCTGAGTATATGTCATATCCTACCTTATCCATTTGTCTGTTGATGGACACTTAAGTTGCTTCCATATCTTGGCTATTATAAATAACGCTGCAATAAACATAAGGGTGCATATATCTTTTTAAATTGGTGGTTTTGTTTTTGGGGAGTAAATATCCAGTAGTAGAATTGCTGGATTATATGGTATTTCTATTTTAAAACTTTTGAGGAGCCTCCATTCTGTTTTCCACAGTGGCTGCACCAATTTACATTTCCACCAGCAGTACATGAAGGTTCCTTTTTCTCCACATCCTCACCAACACTTGTTATTTCTTGTCTTTTTTATTTTAGCCATTCTAACAGGTATAGGTGGTATCTCATTGTGGTTTTGATTTGCATATCTTTGATTATGAGTGACATTGAGCATCTGTTGGTCATCTGTATGTCTTCTTTGGAAAAATGTCTATTCAAGTCCTCTGCCCCTTTCTTAACTGCATTTTTTTGATGTTGAGTTATTTAAGTTCTTTATATATTTTGGATATTAACCCCTTATTGAATACATCCTTGCAAATATCTTCTCCCATTCAGTAGGTTGCCTTTTTGTTTTGTTAATTGTTTCCTTTACTGTGCAAAACCTTCTTATTTTGATGTAGTCCCTTGATAACTTTTTCTTAAAAGTATTTTGTGCTGTACAAATATAGTCATTATTTCCTTTTTTTAAAGTAGGCTTCATGACTGATGTGGGGCTTGAACTCACAACCCCAAGATCAAAAGTCGTACACTTCACTAACTGAGCCAGCCAGGCACCCCTATTGAATTTGATATTTAAAAGAATTCTATTGTGAATCTTGTCTTTTCATTTTGTGTTTTTTTTTGGGGGGGAGGGGAAAGAATGATATAGGAATCTATTTTTTGGTATAGATCCAGACCATCTTGTATCTTTGGCTTAGGTGATACACACCTTTTATGAAGACTTCCTGCATCCTAGCTAGTAATATCTGTATTGAGAATTCCATTTTATTGCTTACAATAAATACTACACTCTAACATGACTTCTGAAACTTTTCCACTAAATTACCCTCAGTGGTAGAGAACATGAGCACTAAATTTGTCTGCCCTGGGGACTAGGCCTTAGTCCAAAATGTTCCAAATCATGTTTGAACTTTCTTTGAACATTTTACCTTCAGGATTAATTCTGTGTTTATACTATGATTCATAATAAGTCCTTGCTTATTTTAATTAAAAATATTTTAAATTACTTGCCATTGTGTAAAATTGGAGCAATAGGAAGAGGTGTCATGTTCATTCTGTTCCACTCCAGCACATGCAGCACGGCCTTAGGGGCAGTAAACTGGATTCATGTTCTTCATCCACTCATTCATTAACATGTTTAGCAAGCTTTTTTTTCCCCCCTTTTACTCTGTGTTCAGCATTGTGCAAGATTTTGGGGATAAAGAAGGCAGATTCTTTCTTTCTTCAATTATCTAATAATTTAATGGGAAGAATAAGCATGGAAACTCTTAAGTATTATAAAGTCTATCTATGCTGTGATTGAACTGTGTACAGAATACAGTTAGGGCCCCAGTGCACAAGAGAAAGAGTATCAATGAAACTTCACGCTGACAGGTGTGAGGTGGTATCTCATCGTGGTTTTGATTTGTATTTACCTGATGATGAGTGATGTTGAACATTTTTTCATGTGTCAGTTAGCTATTCCGATATCTTCTTTAGAGAAATGTTTGTTCATGTGCTCTGCCCATTTCTTCACTGGGTTATTTGATTTTTGGGTGTTGAATTTGATAAGTTCTTTATAGGTTTTGGCTGCTCACCCTTTATCAGATATGTCATTTGCAAATATCTCCTCCCATTCCATAGACTACCTTTTAGTTTCATTGATTATTTCCCTCACTGTTAAGAAAGTTTCTATCATGATGAAATCCCAAGAATTCATTTTTGCCTTTGTTTCCCTTCCCTCCAGAGACATATCTAATCAGATGATAGCAAGTATGTGGAGAGAGGGGAACCCTCTTGCACTGTTGGTGGGAATGCAAACTGGGGCAGCCACTCTGAAAAACAATATGGAAGTTCCTCAAAAAGTTAAAACTAGAACTACCCGATGACCCAGCAATTGCACTGTTATATATTTACCTAAAAGATAGAAAAAAAAAATAAAAAATAAAGCTTCATAGAGGAGGTCACATTTGAAGAATATCCTGAAGCTGAGTAAAATGTTCAACAGGAGAAGAAAGGGCATTATATGTATTTAAAATTGTTTTAATGTTATTTATTTTTGAGAGACAGAGAGACAGTGTGAGCAGAAGAAGGGTAGAGAGAGAGGGAGACACAGAATTCGAAGCAGACTTCAGACTATGAGCTATCAGCACAGAGCCTGACATGGGGCTCAAACTCACAGACAGTGAGATCATGACCTGAGCCAAAGTCAGGTGCTTAACTGAAGCCACCCAGGTGCCCAAAAAGGGCATTTTAGATAGAGAAAGCAGCATGAGTAAAGTCATGGAGGTGTGAAAGGGCTTGCATTTTTGGAGGTGTTTCAACATGCCTGATACTTGGGCATGCAGTATGAGGGGAGAGAGAGAAGGTTAGAGACAGAAGTAGAAGCCAGATATGTTGGGCTTTATATGCCATAATTCAGCATGGAGTTTATCTGAGTTGACAATCAGGAATCCCCAAAGAGTTTTAGCAGCACAATGGATAATGAAGAAAGCAAGACTTGAAGGAAAGAGATGGTATAGGTGACTGTAACAGGAGTTCAGTTGCGAAATGATGAGAGCTTGAATGAAAACCCTAAAAGTGGGATGAAGATGAAGGGACATGAATGAGAAATGTTATAGAGATAGAACTGACAGAATTAGATCATCAATTTGATATAGAAGTTTAGGAGAGAAGATAAAAGGAAGATAAGAGTTTAAAATAGATTCTGGATTTTTGACTTGGAGAATGGCAAGTAGTGTCTTAACTTAATACAGGAGGAAGATCATTTTTGTTTATTTGTTGATTGATGCTGGGTGTTTCCTTATGCCCAGCAGAAATGGCACACTTGTTTAACAATGACAGCCTGCGCTGTGGCAGCAGGAAGCACATGTGATGCATATGAGTCAGGTCTCTGTGTTTCAGACAGATTGCAGACAGATTTCTGCTATGCCTTTGATAGAGAGCTGATGACTTCCTCAGCAATTGAAGTACCCAAAGATCTCTAGGTTCTGCTACCTCTGCTCTTTGCCAGCTTTCTGTTGAGGTCCTTCATCTTTTACATTGTCCAAGTGTCTCCAGCTCCAGCCCTTACTAACCCAGTGCCAAACGTTTTATGCAATATATTGGGCATTTCCTCTCTCCTTCTTTGTCTCAGCATATAGCTGTCATATGGCCAAGCAACCTCTAAGTGACAGTGACTACTGGTACCGCTACGCTTGTTGACCACACTTCTGTAAATGCAGTCAATAAGGAAACAATGAGCCAAACAGACTTAGACAGTTGCTCATTCATGGCATGGCATCAACTCTTCTTATTCCCCAAATCGTGTGGACAATGTGGAGCAGACTCAGTGAATCCTGAGCATACCATCGTCTGTCCGAGCTGAGCAATTCTATGGAAAGGAACCTCCCAATCTTTTAAAGGGACTGCTAGCAAAGCTCCCCAATCTTTGCCCACAAGGGGGAAATTATCTTCATTTCCCTGGTCAGGAAAAGAATCTTTATTTTCCTGACCCAGAGCGAAAACTTTTTTATCTTTATCTCCCAAGGTTATTTGCTATACTAACATCCTTGAAAAGATGGTCTGAGATGTGTGGCTGAAAGTGCCATTGAGGATTTCTTTCCAAAAATGACTCCCATTTTCACCAGTTTCTGATGGTGGAATCGATGAGTTTCATTTTGGGCATATTAAATTTGATGTGTTAATGGGGTGTTAAGTTGGATATTCCTTAACATATAGCCAGTAAGCAGTTGGCTATATGTACTTAGAGCTTCAGGGAGGGGGTTGTATCAAGAAATTGATTAGGTTTTCATCCATTTGTGTGGTTCTTAAAGCCATAGAAGAAAATGAGTTTCTCTGGAGAGCAGATAAACGAGATGAAGGCCAGGAATAGAAGGAACCTTGGTTATTAGCAATGTTTATGTCACTAGGGAAACAAGAACAACAGAGGAGTTTATGAAGATATGGGGAAAGGGAGAAAGAGAATTAGGAGAGAGTTAAACCTTAGAATTCAAGAGAAGGATAATATATTCCAAGAAGAGAGGAAGCAGTAGTATCAAATACAACAATGAGGTCAAATAAGTTAAAAGTTGACAAGAGTTCACTGGCTTTAGCAATTTTGAGAACACAGATGACCTTTCCAAGAGCATTTTCATTGGAGCAGCAGGTAGAGCAGTTTGACTGCAGCAGTATGAAATATGAGAGCGAATGGAGAGGAAATAAAGCCTGCAGGCTATTTTTGAAGTGTTTACCTGAAAAGGAAACAGAACGGGGTACAGAGTATAAATAAATAAATAAATAAATAAATGAATTAATAAATAAATAAAATTTTTTAAGATGGGAGAACATTGCAAGGATGTATGGCTTAGGGAAAAGAGGAAGTAGAATTGAAAGTGTAGGAGAAAGAAGAGCTAATCGATACAGCAAGATCTATCCCTGGCAGGGATGGTATGTTAGTTTCCTATGGTTGCCATAACAAATTACCAAAAACGTAGTGGCTTAAACAATCAGAAATTTATTCTTTCATGGTTCTGGGAGCCTGAAGTCTGAAGTCAAAGTGTCAGCAGGGCCATCTCTCTCTGGAGCCTGGTGAATTG
This sequence comes from Cryptoprocta ferox, assembly GCA_028646485.1. NCBI lineage: Eukaryota > Metazoa > Chordata > Mammalia > Carnivora > Eupleridae > Cryptoprocta > Cryptoprocta ferox. Next base: position 76,521,726 of record CM053567.1, read on the forward strand.
AAGAGACCCTGCCTTGACTTTTCTAGCTGCTGCTGGCTGCTGGCTGTTCTTGGCATTCCTTGACTTGTAACCTCATCACCATAGTCTTTGTCATCATCTTCACATCAGCTACTGCCCTCTGTGTTTTTGTCTTCTACTCTTCTGTTTCAAATCTCTCTTTGCCAGTCTCTGACAAGGAATTTGTTAATTGAGAATAGGACCCACCTGGGTAATCCAGGATGGTCTCCTCATCTTAAGATACTTAGTCACATCTTCAAAAACTCTTTTTTTCCAAATAAGGAAATATTACAGTTCCAGGGATTAAGCTGTGGACATATCTTTTTAGGGACTGCCTCACCACTAGAGAAGGGATCAAGAATAGAGATAAAGGGGTGAGTCTGGAACTGGAAATGGGATATGAAGAGACCAGATAAAGGAAGTTAAGATATAGAAATTGGAGTTGGTGGATCAGAAGCCAAGAAAGTTCAGACTGGAGAGCCTCAAATTATTCTATGAAGCAGGAGGCAAGGTCATCTGTTCAGAGGAAAGGCAGTGAGGATAAGACTGAGTATAGGAGAAAAATGAAATATTACTAGAAAAGTGTGGGAGGATAAGTTCACAAAGAACAGGTAAAAGGCAAAGGAGGGGGAGCAAAGGTGCCTGGGACCATATATTTACAGATCTTACATTTGTAGATTCGACCATATCTTTACACATCTTTGATTATATTTTTCATCAATATCATGCAAAAGCAACTACAACAGCAAAAAATATAAAGTAAAACAAATGCCCATGAAAATAAAACAGCAGTCTGCTAACTCAGTCTAGACTAGCCCAGCAAATTCACTGCGTTCTCATCATGAAACCTAGGGAAACACTGATGGTGACTAACACACAGCCAGAATTAATGTGGGAGAGAAGGGAATGAAAGCCTTCAGTCATTGGGAGGTCTATGGGGAGCAGGGCAAATTGAGCTGAATTTTCTTTGGCTTCTGATCTGAGGTTTCTCCAGAAAAGGCTTTTCGAGGAAATGAGAGAAATGCCAAGAAGGGGAGTGTGCAAAATGTGGGGTAGATAAGCCTCTGAACATACTGTACTTGTCTAAATGATCAAACCATAGGAACAAACTTCAGTTTGTAACTTTAGCTTTATTATCACTCTAAAAAATTAACATGAGGGTATTTATTGGCACCTGCCATGTGTTGGCCTCCCTATTTCCCTGAATCCATATTTGGTGAAAATAGTGCCAGTATTTATCTAAATGGCTTCAAGCAAGTTCTGATCTTTCGTCTTTCCACTATGTACCATCAAACCCATGTCTAAATATCCAGACTGTTTTAATGTGACCAGAAGAGGGGATCAGACATTTTTTGGCCATCTTCCATATACAGATCAAAGAGTTTAAGTGAAATCTTGATATTTGGATTAATGAAACAGAGATAAGAGATGAGCAAGAATTTTCTTTTTTTTAAATTTTATTTATTTTGAGAGAGAGAGAAAGAGAAAGAAAGAGAGAGAGTGAGAGCAGGGGAAGGGCAGAGAGAGAGACTGAGAGAGAGAATCCAAGCAGACTCCATGCTGTCAGCGCAGACCCTGATGTGGGGGCTTGATCCCATGAACCCTGAGATGATGACCTGAGCCAAAATCAAGAATTGGATGCTTAACTAACTAAGCCACCAGGCGCCTCCCCCTCTTTTTTAAAAAAAAATTTATTGAGGTGCTGGGGTGGCTCAGGTGGTTAGGCATCTGACTTTGGCTCAGGTCATGATCTCACAGTTTATGAGTGTGAGTCCCACATCGGGCTCTTTGCTATCAGCACAGAGCCTGCTTCAGGTCCTCTGTCTCCCTCTCTCTCTGCCCCTCCCTGCTCATGCTCTCTCTCTCTCTCAAAAATAAACATTTAAAAAATTTTTAAATTTTTTTAATTTATTTTGAGAGAGAGAAGAACTTTATTTTCAGAGCCCATGATATTAGTTTCTTGGTTCCTCAAGTTGCAAGCTAAAATGATGTGGGTTATGTTACACTGTTGTTGGATTTCTATTTGGTAGAGGATCCCCCAGGCACCAGGAGCCAAGGGAATGACTACATGTACGTTCTGGTAGTGCTTCTGAAACTTTAATGTGCATATTTATCTCTTGGAAATCTTGTTAAAATGCAAATTCTGTAGGTTTGAGGTGGGCCTGAGATTTTGCATTTCAAACAAGCTCTCACATGACTCTGTTGCTGCTGGTCCAAGGAATATATTTTGAGTAGCAAGATGTTAGACTATTTAAAAAATTTGTGGAATACTTACATGGGATCCCCAAAATATGTGGATCGTGAGCTGTAACATCGGAAAATATTGTAGAATACAATAAACATGGAATGTTTCTCAAAAGATAATTTGAGAAGATCTATAATTTTTTAGCCTCTCAGCAAGTCTTCATATTGACCATAAATCCATTCAGCTTTCTCCGTGGTGAGTATCCAGCTATTGAAAGGAGCCAAAATATCTACTCTAAAGGTAGTGAGTGTGAAATTTCTTAGTTTTGAGGTTGAAAAGGCTCAGCAAATACATCGCTAGGAATATATAGGGTTTTTCTTTTGTTTTTCCTTTCTTTTCCTTTTTAATATTAAACCTCATGAAGAATCTGGACAACCTCTTGAGAAGGAAGAGCTTTCTAAAATCAGGATTTCAGTAATAGTTTGGAGACACTAAAATTTATTAAACTACAGTCAACCCTTGAACAATGTTGAGTTTAGGGGCATTGGCCCTTTTCAACCTGTACAGTTGAAAATCCCTGTAACTTTTGACTCCCCCCAGAATTAAACTACTAATACCCTACTGTTGACTGAAAGTCTTACTAATAATATAAACAGTAGTTTAACACATATGTTGCATGTTATATGTGTTATATATGCTGTGTTCTTACAATAAGGCTGGAGTAAAGAAAATGTTTGTAAGAAAATCATATAGAAGAGCAAATACACTTCAAGTACTATACTGTATTTATTTTTTAAAAAACCCACATATAAGTGGACCTGAGCAATGCAAACCTTTGTTGTTCAAGGGTCAGGTGCACTTGCAAATTTAGCTATCAGAGAGAATTGTATCAGTTCCTCATCTGGCGGTCATTTTCTCTTTTCTTCTTTTATACTAGAAACCTACTTTTGTGAAAGTATTGCCCTCTCAAGTCCCCCAACACCATGGAGCCATGAACCTAAGACTTAACTGATGCTTCCCCAGCTCTGACAGTAGGGCTTGTTTATTTAAGGGTAATCTCATTCCTTTTGTCAATGGTGGTTTAGGAATGAGATGTGAAAGCTTCAAAGGGAACCTCTAGGATACATTTTCTTGCTCCTAAGAGAGATCCATAGAAAGGAAAAATCTGTCATCTGTGTTTTATCAGGATATGAGCCCTGAAACTACTAAAGTCATCTTGTAACCAGTCTGAGAATAAAGCCAACCACAGTGGAGAGAAGGATAAAACCGATAACAATGTTAGCCACTGACTTCGCCAGCCTATAGCCCTCTCTACTTCTGGAAATTTTATTACGTGAAATAATTTGTTTGTCAGTATTCTGGCTAATTGGATTTAAGACCTCTATTACTTGTAGCTGAAAACATCCTTCTTTTTCTCTTCACACTAAATAAAGTTGAGAAAGATGACACCTGGAGACCAATCATCACAGGATCGTTGCTTTTGGAATCCCTGAGAGGAGCACAATGCAATGAAACTTTATAACTGTCTTATTCAAACCATATAAACTCATTTCTGTTACGCTGAAATAACCAACCACATTGATTCCCCTAAACTAGGTGAATAGATGAATTTCTTTAATTTTAACAAAGTTTTTCAAAAGAGGTGTTATTTAAAAAGTCAACTTTCAAATGACACCAAGCAAATGAGAACTGAGCAGGTTTTTAAAACACTGATTTATTTATTTTTATTTTCTATTTTATGTACTTCGTGTGGCTTCTGATGAGTGGTCCTAGATTATTCATGACTACTTCTACTGTGAGTAGATATATTTTAAGAAAAACAAGTCACCAGCCACTCTTTCTGCACTTTGAACACACACATTGCCAGAGTGGATACTGTACAAATTTGAAAAATTAGAACTCACATTACAGTTCAGCCTGCTGCAATGCTTTGACACTGGCTTCTCCCAAAAGTAAATAGTCTTAGTCTGTTGATCATTTTTTGTTAAAACCCCATTTGTGGGTGTTGTGAAACATTAAATAATCTGTACATTTGCACTGCTGAGTATGATGCTGTGTGAAGCAAAGGGGTTGAAGAATGACTTCTTTATAATAGCATATGGCAAATCTCTCTAATGAGAGGCCATTTACTGTACAAGTCTCCTACATGTGCTACTTGACAGCAGGTGTCTGGAGAAAATCCTGTGAACATTTTCAAGTATACTATTACTGGCTATTGGCAAGAAAAGGTAAAGATCTGAATGTGGAAGATTGAACCAAAAAGGAGAATAAAATGCAAAACAATAATGAAAGAGAGAGAAAAAAGAAAACCTAAAAACCCCACCTCACCAGCTTGTTTCTGCATTAAGGAAGTGTATAAATAACTCCATTAGAGGGCATTAAACATGACATATTACCTACAGAGAAGAGAAAGGTCTTATTGTACTCAAACCACTAGGTTAGCTAAGGCTCCTTTCTCAATAGAGAATGGATGTTAGTGACTGGCTCACGTCAGTGTGGAGTTTAATTAAACCACTCAACGCTAGTCTGCAGAAGCTGAGAATGAAATTTATTGAGGGAAAATATTCATTTGGACAAGTTTTACATGAGATTTTTGCATCCTATGCATAATGTCAGGTGCAAGGCTGTCACTCATAATTGTGTTTTTGTGCATTGAACAAAGGCACCTGGTCCAAGAGGTGAGTGGGGGCTTCAGTCAAAGCCACATCGCACTTGCCAACTGAAACCTTGGCTAATGACTACATTTGCTGGGAGAAAATTGCATTTTTTTTTTCATTACACAAAGCTACTTTCTTTAGTTAAGCCATGTGCTCTCCTTCAGGGCCATCTTTTACAAATTCACCACATGGGAGGGAGAGGAATTTTTTTTAATGGTATTTTCCTAATTTGTCCACCAAGGGGAGACACCTTTTTCGTTTTTGGCACAAAAGCACATATAAGTTAGCAGCTGCCCGGTTCAAGAAGATTGAGTCTCTGCTCCCAAAATTGGACTGTATGAAAAGAAATAGAGTGTAGTTGGGCATTTAGCTACTGTTCTGTAGCAGATTACTTTGATACTTTGAGAAATTTTATTAGTAAAGGGTAGATGTGGCCTTATGATCTGTGTGCTATTCCAGGAATTGGCCTACTCTGCTGGTGAAAGTTAATAAGCTATGAGAGGCAGGAATAGACTTAGTTCCTGAAAGGTGGAATCTATAATCCTACCCTTCCATTGCCACTCAGTGTCCCTGGTCTCAGTGCTCTTAGTAATGGAAAGTGAACAACATTAATGGAGACTGTTTTTTCTTTTATTCCATATGACATATTACACTTTATGTGTGACTAGAGAGGGAGCGAAACAAAGCAGTCAAGAGCAAAAGAAAATCACACACACAGTGTGTTTTTTCTTTTTCTTCTTATCAAAGTTTTTGATTCATTTATTAATTCTCTTGCTTGTCAAGATCATGAGGGAAAAATATATTCCTCCAATAATTCTATTCTTTACTAATGCGGTCAATTTGATGGTTTCTTTAATTGTTTGCTTCCGTTACCTTGTGAGAAAATTGTACATTTTTACCCTGCAGTTCTCACCCATTGAAGAGTATTGTTCCTTGTCCCATTGATAGCGGGTTTCACCATGCGACTTCCTTTGGCCAGTCATATTTGAGCAGGTGTAATAAATGCCATTAAGTGGTTGGCTATAACATTGTCTTTCATGTGCCATGAGGGCAGCATGTCCTAAATAGGGGCTGCTTCTCTAGCCTGGGTCTGAGGACGAGAAGCCTTGTGGAGTAGAATCACAACCCACCTTCAGCCTACATGTAACATGAGTACTAAATAAACCTTTATTTTATAAGCCACAGAAATTTGGGAGGGGGATCATTTGTTATTACAGCGAAGCTGACTGGGTACCAGGAGTGAAATGCTGCATAACAAAAATCCTAAAAGATATAGCATTGACTTCTGGCAAGTATGTGACAAAGAAACTTTAAAGATGGGGGAAAATGGCAATCTGTGACATGGAGTGGTGAATATTTGTTATAATGGGTATCCATAGTGATTTGAAGGCAGATGAAACACTTAACATACTTATGACTTTAGGTTAAGATGTGGTGAAACTGAATGTCACTAATGTGCTGTGGCTGTTATTAGGTGCACTTGACAACTATAAAGAAGGAATGAAAAGATGAACTCAGCAAGGAATTGGCCAAGCAGGAATAAGAGGAAAGAGAGAACTTAGAAATATTGAAGTTGCAGGGTTGAAATATGTTACTGTTTTTCTTATCTACCAGTAAAAGAATTGAGAAATACTTTGAGCAACAAAGGCCAATTAAAATTAAATCTTGGGCAGAAGAATAAATCAAGGGATGTGGCTACCACACCCCTTGTTAAAATATCTAAATATTCTAAGGTGTCTCCCTCCCCATGAAATAAACACTTTTAGGTGGACAGGAGAAAAGAGATGGCTCAGAGAAGAGAGATAAGGGCATATCTATGCAATAAAAGATCAATAAGCTCAAACCTCATATAGGGGAGAGGCTCTTAAAAAATTATAGTAGCTATTGTCATGGATCTAACTGGAGTCAAATAGATACAAAGCCAACAGTCGTGTGTGTGTGTGTGTGTGTGTGAGAGAGAGAGAGAGAGAGAGAGAGAGAGAGAGAGAGAGATTGTCAAAAAAGTCACCACTGGCCTGAATTTCAAAAGACCTTGACTGTAAGACGTAAAAGCAAACTTTTGGGTCCCTGAATGTCTATAGGTAGAAAGCAGGCTGAGAAAGATGCTGACCCTTAAAAGCCCTCTTTCTGACTAGTTCTCCCCTCCTATTCCCATTCTAGAATTCCTTCCTTCCTTCCTTGATATCTGTTCACCCTCAATATCTGATTATTAAATAATTCTTCATCTCTTACACTTGACATCTGATCACGCTGGCTTGCCTTCAGAAAGAATCCTGTTATGTTGGTTTAACAACTACCCTTACCCTCCTCTTAGTAATTCTCCATCCACCCCCTCATTCTGTTCACTGACTATAAATCCCCACTTGTGTTTGCTGTATTCAGAGTTGATCCCAATTTCTTTTCCTATTGTGATATGCACCTATTACAATAGTCCTGAAGTCTTTCTTACTGTCTTAACAAGTGTCAGAATAATTTTTTCTTAATGCTCAGCCATGAAGAGGACATATTGTTCACTGATGTTTTAAGATGTAGTCAAGGAGGATAAAGAAAGAGTAGGGTCTCTTAGAAGGAAGAATCAAGAGCCATGGAGAGAAATGGACTGAAGAATTACTTCCAGGAACTAGAACTAGAGCGAAATCTAGGAGCATTTCCTCCTCACAGAGGAGGCCTTTGCAACATTTGCCCAGAGAATTTTAGAATTCCTATTGGTAAGTTACTGCTACCTCTCTCTCATTCTTCCCCTTTCTGAAGGGTGTTTGTTACTGTTATCTTATTCCTTAGTTACTACTATATCTTACACATATAACTTATTTTTTAGTCCATATATCTCTGAAGAAAGAGTAGATATGTCCCGATGTGAAATAAAGACAATCAGGAGACGCTAGACTTCAGATGTACTTTCATAATTAGATGGGATTTTGCACGTGGAGAGGACAAAAGCAATTCTTCGTGATTCAGAGGGTAAACTGGCAGATTGTGTATTGTTCCCCCTCTATTTATTCTCCCCTTCCCTCAAAGAGGATTATTCATACTCATGCATTGCCATGTGATTTGTGGTAGCCCTCCCCATCTGACCCTCCCACCATGGGAGGGGTATATTTTGTGGAAACAAGCAAAGACCACCCAACTAAGAATAAACAGAGGCTATTTATTCAGAGTTTGTTATATAGCAAGGCAGTCGGCCTCCATCACTAGCATTTGGCAGACATTCAAAGGCAGGCAGGGGAGTAGGAAAGGGATTTTATAGTGAAAGAAAGGGAAGGCTTCAGGTATGCTGATCGGATGTCGTTGGCATGGGGAAGCTGGAGACAGATCTAACTGGAAGTGGGGAATGTTATGTGATTGGTTTGGGAGCATATTTGGCTTTCTCTGGTTGATCCTGAGTTGGAAGCAGGGGCAAAAATTTCTGATAGTCATTGACTAAGTCCTAACCATTTGGGGCCAATTGCTTCAGATGGTGTGGTTTAGCTTCCTGGGCTGGTTGCTGCCCAGGTTATGAGTCAAAGTCTTATTCCATAGGTCTGCTTGTCACTCACTTGTATATTCAGTCTCTCTACTTTGTCTCATTGGCATTGAACTTAGCAGTGAGACTTCTTTGGCTAATAAGAGGTGAGTGGGCATCATATATGTCATGTTTGAATAGGAGGTTTGAGAGCCCTTAAGTGTTTACTCTGCCCTAGACTCATGGAGCAGAGTCACAGCCTGCACTGCCTATTGTAGTGAACCTGAAGTCCACATGAAATGCTAGTGAAAAGATAAAGCTTTTTTTTCCAAGCTATTATCAATTGAGATTCATTGTTTAGGCAATAAAGCTAACTAATACTGTCACCTTCTGGTTTGGATCAGAGAGATTCTGACAGGAGGATGGTTCTGCTCTAAGGAATATCTAAATTAAAGGTTAAAGGCATGTTTTTCTACATACTAAGAAACAGTATGTCTGCACCAACAAATAATAAACACTGATAATAGTGTCTGATGTAGGCTGGCTGGGTTTGAGGACCCAGAGGGGATCCCGCAGGACTAGCCAATAGGGCCATTGGCTTCGTGTAGGGTAGCAATCAAATGCAATATAAGAAGTAGTGAGAGTAGGGTTTATTGAAGACATAGAGAGAGTGCAGATAGAAACATCAGGGAGACTCAGAAAGGAAAGAAGAGTGAGTCTTGTCTTTACTTGGGGTCTGGGGTTTTTATTGAAGATTTTGGTCTGGTGCACGTCTTCTCAGGCATCGAGGAACAAAGATGAGTGTTTCTGAATCCTCCATAAGGAGTCAGGGGTCTTGGTGAGTCAGTGGTCTTGGAGAACATTCATGACGACCCTGCTTGGTCACTCTTTAGATTTTATCTGTTGTGCGGAAAGACTCCAGAGAAATCATTAACTCCTTGACCTTTATAAGGAGGACATATGTTATCTGTTCTATAAACCATGCATAGGGTAGGGGTAGAGGTCCTAGCAAGAAGAGAAGCAGGAAAAGGAGCAGAAAAGCAGTCCTTCATGGGGTCCTTCAGTTTCCCTGTCTCACGATTACCGTCTATAGTTAGTGATTCTTAAATCTGCATTTGATGATCTGAAGACAACATTATTCACCAGAATTCTTCTTAAAAAAAAAAAAAAAAAGGAGAGCTGTCTTTGCTAGAAAACTTCTGCGATGACTCATAAGGTGAGACAGTGAAGATGTAGGCATGGGCAGAGTCACTTTTATTAAGAGAAGGAGTATTTTGGTTGTTGTTGAACCAGAAAGAAAGGGAACCAGGAAGAGAGGAAGACAGGAGAAGGAACGAGTGAGGTGATGGGAGACTGCAGCACCCTGCATTGTCCTCCCTGTGAGCCCTTCCCTCCACATCCCAAGTGCATTTGTGCAATTTATGCAATATCTGGGTCCAGAAACTTGGTGAGATCTTGAAGGGGCCAGCCTTCCCTTCAGATTGATAAGCTGAGGTAAACTGGTGGGTGCAGAAATATAGAAATGAAGATAATTAATGTGGTGAGCCACTGGAAGTTACAGGAAGTTGTAGAAAGGACTTTTAATCATTAAGGGTTGGAGAGTTGAGCTGAATTCAACCAGATTTCTAAGTTTTACAGGGCTCCTGCTGATAGATAAGTGGTGGTGATAAGGATGCATAAGGCAAGCTGAGGGCCAAGCACAAGCTAGCAAAACCGCCACCCCTCAGGTGGGATATGTGTGACATTCCTCAGGCACTCCTGGCTGCCCAAGAACAAAGGGAAGGAAAGAAAACAAATGGTTAACTTATAGTCGCCATCAGTTTACAAATATCTTAGTAAAATTACAAGAAAAAGACAATCTTATCAACAGCCTAATCTCCAGGAACTCCATACTATCTTAGTGATAATGCTTTGCTAGAGGGAAAAACAACCTTAGTTTGACAAGGGCTAGGCCTCCAGTAATCTGTGAGTCTTCTTTGGCATATGAAAATCCCTTTAAGAAAATTCCTCTTGACTTTACCTCCCCCAGCTCCACCGTATATAACCAGTCACTCTTCACAACCCCAGGCAGCTCTTTCTGCCCACAAGTCCTGTCCCCCTGCTTTAATAAAAATCACCCTTTTGCACCAAAGACATCTCAAGATTCTTTCTTGGTCATTGGTTCTGGACCCCCATCATTACAAAACCCCATCAGAGGTAATAAAAGCCCATAAGTAAATATAATTCCCATTTCACTGATGAGGAAGTTGAGACACATAACAATGACATAACTTGCCTTGAAGCATGCAGTGACTAATTCGAAAAGTTGCCATGTACGTATGATATGAATACTCCAAAGGCTGTGCTCCTTGGTGTCTGTTATTTTGGTTCCATGCTAAATTTAAGTTTTGATGATGAATTTATAGCATTTCAGAAAAAATTTAATAAAGGTAAGTATTTGTGGAAATATTTCCATAAAGTTTTCCTTTTATTAGTGAAATTCTAGCATTGTGCCTTCTTTTCTTTAATTTTATTTTTTGAAGTTTATTTATTTTTTGAGAGACAGAGAGAGACAGAGCACAAGTAGGGGAGGGGCAGAGAGAGAAAGGGAGTCACAGAATCTGAAGCAGGCTCCAGGCTCTGAGTGGTCAGCACAGAGCCCAAAACGGGGCTTGAACCCACAAACTGTGAGATCACGACCTGAGCCAAAGTCAGACGCTTAAGTGGCTTAACCGACTGAGCCACGCAGGCGCCCCACATTGTGCCTTCTTTAATGTATTGAGCACATCTTTTTTAAAACCATAGATTGTCCATGCTACTTCTGGCTTGAAACCCTTTGGAGGTGATGGATCAAGTCCACACTTCTTGCCGAGGCACCCATCTGACATGGCCTCCAGGCCATAGCTCCAGTTTCAGCTCACACCACAATCTGCCTGTGTCTGAATTCCAACTGCACTGTCTTCTTCAAAGGCATCCCTGTACTCTTGCATTCTCTCCCACCCTTTTGTCAAAAAAGGAAAAATACTTTTCACGAAACTAAATCCTGCTCATCTTTCATATTTCAGTTTACATACTTCTTCTTCATTGCAGCCTTTCCTAACTACCTGCACACTCCCTCCAGATCAAGTTGTGTCCTCTTGTTACATATTCTCAGAGTCCCTTGTCCTTCTCCTTTGTAAGTACTGATCTTTGGTTGTAGCTATAAATCTGTGTTAATAATATAATTTCATACTGGTTTAATGAGAGGGAGTGGAGTTGTAGAGGTTACAAGGGAGAGTGATGAAGCCTAGGTTCAAGCCTCAGTTCTTTTTTTTTAAAATTTTTTGTCTTTATTTTATTTTGAGAGACAGAGACAGAGAGTGATCAGGGGAGGGGCAGAGAAAGAAGAAGACACAGAATCTGAAGCAGGCGCCAGGCTCTGAGCTGTCAGCACAGAATCCGACACGGGGTTCAAACCCACAGATTGTGAGATCATGACCTGAGCCTAAGTTAAACGCTTAACCGATTGAGCCACTCAGGCGCCCCTCAAGCCTCTCAGTTCTAATATTTATTAATAGGGAGTCCTGGCCTGGTTACTTTTACTTAATAGTTGTGTCTTGTTTCCCTGTTCTGTGTAATGGGCATGGTATGATAGGACTTACTTCTGGGAAAAAATGGTTTCTCTACACTCACACACAACACTTCTGATACCAGAGGTGTGGACTTTTTTTTTTCCCCCACGATGGTATGATTCACTTCTCTGTTGGACATGAACTGGTTATCATACAATTTAACACAATTATGACACTAACTGCCTGGAGTTAGACCAAATGTCACACACTGAGGGCTCAGTCCCTCAAGACCACCCCACTTCAGATACCAATAAAAGCAGTGAGCCCCCAGGTTACCCACAACTTCTGTCAGATTTGGCTACAAACAGAGGTTCCCACAACACCCTCCTATTCCTAGGATGGCATACAAAACCCTAGGAAACATAGGAACTTCTGTCCCTGTGGACTTGGGTGTGTTATTCTCCCAGCACAAGGATGCATTCACCAACCTGGAAGCTCGTCAAATCTCATCTTTCAAGAGTTTTTATAGAGCTTTATTATTCAGCTCCCTACCCTAACCCTCTTCCTGAAGGTAAGTGACTGGAGCTGAAATTTCCAACCCTCTTTGGTCTTTCTGGTGACCAGCCCTATCAGGAGGCTATTTGAGACTCCACCCTAAGTCATTAGCATAAATCAAATGTGATTAAAATAACTTATGATAACAAAAGACACTTCAATCTCTTAGGAAATTCCAAGGGTTTTAATGAATTCTGTACAAAAACTAAATATAACAAAGGATGCTCTTATTACTGAGGAAACTACAAAAGTTTTAGGAGCTCTATAACAGGAACTGGGGAAGAAGACCATACCTATATTTCTTTTTTTTTTTTTAAGTTTTAATTTTAAACAGTTTTTTAGTTTATTTAAGTAATCTCTACACCCAACCTGGGGCTCAAACTCATGACCCTGAGATCAAGAGTTACATGCTCTTCCGACTGAGCCAGCCAGGCACCCCAGTTTTTTATTTTGACCTCTCCATGCTCATCACAAATGCACTCCCTAATCTTGATCACCTAATTCACCCATGCCCCCACTCACTTCCCCTCTGGTAACCATCATCAGTTTGTTCTCTATAGGTAAGAGCCTATTTCTTGGTTTTTCTCTCTCTCTTTCCCCTTTGCTTGTTTGTTGTTGTTGTTGTTGTTGTTTGTTTCTTAAATTCCACAAGTGAGTGAAACCATATAGTATTTGCCTTTATCTGACTGACTTATTTCACTTAGGATTTATACCCTCTAGCTCCATTCATGTCATTGCAGATGGCAAGATTTCATTTTTTATGGTTGAATAATATTCCATTGTATGTATGTATGTGTGTGTGTGTGTGTGTGTGTATAATATCTTCTTTATCCATTAATCGGTTAATAATTGGGCTGCTTCCATATCTTGGCTATTGTAAATAATGCTGTTAGGGGACATGTATCTATTTGAATGAGTATTTTTTTTATCTTTGGGTAAATACCCAGCAGTGCAATTGCTGGATTATAGAGGGTGGTTCAATTTTTAACTTTTAAACAATTTTTTAAAATTTTTTTTACATTTATTTATTTTTGAGAGACAGAGAGACAGAGCACGAACAGGGGAGGGGCAGAGGGAGAAAGAGACACAGAATCCGAAGCAGGCTCCAGGCTCTGATCTGTTGGCACAGAGCCTGATGCGGGGCTTGAACCCACGAACTGTGAGATCATGACCTGAGCCGAAGTCAGATGCTTAACTGACTGAGCCACCCAGGCGCCCCCCCAAAATTTTTTTAAATTTATTTTTGAGAGAGAGACAGAGAGAGAGAGTGGGAGTGAAAGCAGCAGGAGAGGGGCAGAGAGAGAGAGGGACAGAGGAGACAGAGAATCCAAAGTGAGCTCTGTGCTGACCACAGAGAACCTGAGTGGGGCTCAAACTCACAAAGTGAGATCATGATCTGAGCTGAAGTTGGACGCTCGACCAACTGAGCCACCTAGGCATTCCCAATTTTTAACTTTTGAGGAATCTCTATACCGTTTCCAGAGCGGCTGTACCAGTTTGCATTCCCAGCAACAGTGCAAGAGGGTTCCTTTTTCTCCACATCCTCACCAATACCTGTTGTTTATTGTGGTTTTGATTTTAGGCATTCTAACCAGTGTGAGGTGATATCTCATTGTAGGTTTTGTTTTTAATGTTTATTTTTGAGAGAGAGAGAGAGAGAGAGAGAGAGAGATCGTGGGGAAGGGGCAGAGAGAAGGAGACCCTGGATCCAACGTGGGCTCTGTTCTGACAACAGAGAGACTGATGTGGGGCTCAAACTCATGAACCACAAGATTATGACCTGAACCAAAGTCAGACACTTAACCAACTGAGCCACCCAGGCGCCCCTCATTGTAGTTTTGATTTGCATACTTCTGATGGTAAATGATAAGCAAATTTTCATATGTCTGTTGGCCATCTGTATGTCTTTAGAGAAATGTCTGTTCACGTCTTTGATCCATTTCTAATTGGGTTATTTGTTTTTTGGGTGCTGAGTTGTATCAGTTCTTTATATATTTAACCCTTTATCAGATATGTCATTTGCCAGTATCTTCTTACATTCAGTAAGGTTGCCTTTTAGTTTTGTTGATTGTTTCCTTCAGTGTGCAGAAAACTTTTATTTTGATGTAGTCCCAATAGTTTATTCTTGCTTTTATTTCCCTTTACTCAGGGGACCTATATAGAAAAAAGTTGCTATGGTCCCTGTCAGAAAAATCACTGTCTGTGCTCTCTTTTACAATTTTTATGGTTACAGGTCTCACATGTAGGTCTTTAATCCATTTTGAATTTATTTTTGTGTATGGTATAAGAAGTGGTCCAGTTTCATTCTTTTGCGTGTTGCTGTCCAGTTTTCCCAGCACCATTTGTTGAAGAGACTATCTTTTCCCCACTGGATATTCCTTCCTGCCTTGTCAAAGACTAATTGACAATATAATTGTGGTTCGTGTCTGGATTTTCTATTCTGTTCTATTGACCTATGTGTCTATTTTTGTGCCAGGACCATACTGTTTTGATTACTACAGCTTTGTAATGTAAATTGAAGTCCAAAAAATTAAAAAATTAAAAAAATAAATAAATAAATAAATTGAAGTCCAGAATTATAATGCCTCCAGTATTGTTTTTCTTTTTCAAGATTTCTTTGACTATTCAGGATCTTTTGTGGTTCCATACAGTTTTTAGGATTCTATGTTCTAGTTCTATGAAAAATGGTGTTAGTATTTTGATAGGGATTACACATTAAAAGTGTAGATTGCTTTGGGTACTATAGACATTTTAACAATATTTTTTCTTCCAGTCTATGAGGATGGAATATCTTTCCATTTCTTTGTGTCATTTTCAATTTCTTTCATCAGTGTTTTATAGTTTTCAGAGTATAGGTCTTTTACCTCTTTAGTTAGGTTTATTCCTAGGTATCTTATTATTTTTGGTACAATTATAAATCGGATGGTTTTCTTAATTTCTCTTTCTGATGCTTCATTATTGGTGTATAGAAATGCAACAGATTTCCGTATATTGATTTTGTATCTTGTGACTTTACTAAATTTGTTTATCATTGCTAGTAATTTTTTTTGGTAGAGTCTTTCAGGCTTTCTATATATAGTATCATGTCATCTGCAAATACTGAAAGTTTGCTTTCTTCCTTGCCAATTGGATGCGTTTTATTTCTTTTCATTGTCTGTTTACTGTGGGTAGGACTTCCAGTACTATGTTGAATAAGTGGTGAGAGTGAACATCCTTGTCTTGTTCCTGGACTTAGGAGAATAGCTCTCAGTTTTTCCCCATTGAGAATGATGTTAGCTATGGGTCTTTCACATATGGTTGTTATTATGCTGAGGTATATTCCCTCTAAATCTACTTTGTTGAAGGTTTTTATCATGAATGGATGTTGTACTTTGATAATGTGTTTTCTTTGTATATTGAAATGATCATATGGTTCTTATCCTTTCTTTTACTGATATGATGTATCATGTTTATTGATTTGCAAATATTGGACCATTTATTCCTTGCAAATCATGAATAAACCCCACTTGATTGTGTTTTTTTTAAAGGTATTGTTTGATTCAGTTTGCTAGTATTTTGTTGAATATTTTTTTTGTATCTATGTTCATCAGAAATATTGGCCTGTAGTTCTCTTTTTTTGTGGTGTCTTTATCTGGTTTTGTATCAGGGTAATGCTGACCTCGTGGAATGAATTTGGAAGTTTTCCTTCTTTTTCTATTTTCTGGAATAGTTTAAGAAGAATCTGTATTAACTCTTCTTAAATGTTTGGTAGAATTCTCCTGTGAACCCATCTGGTACTGGAATTTTGTTTGCTGGGAGTTTTTTGATTACTGATTCAATTTATTTGCTGGGTATCAGTCTGCTCAAATTTTCTATTTCTTCCTTTTTCAGTTTTGAATGCTTGTATGTTTTTAGGAATTGATCCATTTCTTATAGGTTGTCCAATTTGTTGGCATATGGTTTTTCATAATAGTCTTTTTCTTTTTTTAAAAAACTTTTTAATGTTTATTTATTTTTGAGAGAGAGACAGAGGCAGAATGTGAGCTGGGGAGGAGCAGAGAGAGAAGGAGACACAGAATCTGAAGCAGGCTTTAGATTTAGAGCTGTCAGCACAGAGCCTGATGCAGGGCTCAAACCCACAAACCATGAGATCATGACCTGTTGGGAGACATTTTCTGAACTCAGTAAGTTGAGAAAACTCCTTGTGAGGTAAGGTGGGTTTGCAAAGCCTCCCGCCATCAGATGGTGACCGATATCCACCCCCACTCAATTAGTTTTGCTTGAGCACGGAGCCCAGGGCACCTTGTTGACTGGTATCGGGAGTAACTTGTCCCCTTATCCTAAAATATGCTGCTTGCACCTTGTGAAGAAACTTATTGTAGGAACTTCTTTTGTGATTATAGGAGCAAATATTGCATTTCCTGAGAAACCTGTTTTTCTTCCCCTCAAGAAAATAGGCTATTGACCCCTGCTCACAAAGAACTAACTTTTGCCTTTACTATGCTAAAAACATTGTCTTCTTTTTAAATGCTAAAGATACCTTCCTTCCCCATATGATAAGCATCTAAGTCACCTACATCAATCACTATTGATAAAAATTATGCATGAGTCTTCTACCAATCTATGTTCTGGGAAATTTTTACATACCAAAAATATTTGTCATCAGAAATAATTGTCTAAGTCAAATGCCACTTCTGTGCTGGCCCCATACATTTTTTTTCCATAAATAAAGCTGGCTCTCAGGTCAGTGAAGAGATGCCTGCCTGGTGATCAGAAAGAAACTCGTGGCTCTCTCTCTCCATTTCGCTGACACCATCCATCCTTCAGGGAACCCTGGCCCTGCTAGAGCTGGACTCCAGCAATGACCTGAACCAAAGCTGGATGCTTAACCAACTGAGCCACACAGGTGCCCCCTCATAATATTCTTTTATAAATGTTTGTATTTCTGTGGTGTTGGTTGTTATTTCTCCTCTTTGGTGATTTTGGTAATTTGGATCCTTTCTATTTTTTTTCTTGATAAATCTGGCTAGAGGCTTATCAATTTTATGGATTTTTTCAAAGAACCAACTCCTGGTTTCATTGATCTATTCTATTTATTTTTTTAGTTTCTGTATGATTTATTTCCATTCTAATCTTTATTATTTCTTTCCTTTTGCTGGTTTTAGGGTTTGTTGTTGTTGTTGTTGTTCTTTTTGTAGCTCCTTTAGGTGTAAGATAAGGTTGTTTATTTGAGATTTGTCTTGCTTGGTGAGCTAGCCTGTATTGCTATCGATTTCCCTGGTAGAACTGCTTTTGCTGCATCCCAAAGGTTTTGAATCATTGAATTTTCATTTTCATTTGTTTCCATGTACTTTTTTAATTTCCTCTTTTATTTCCTAGTTGACACATTCCTTGTTTAGTAGAATGTTATTTAACTTCCACGTATTTGTGGTCCTTCTAGATTTTTTTCTTGTTGTTGACTTCCAGTTTCATAGGACTGTGGTCAAAAAAGATGCATGGAATGACTTCGATCATTTTGAATTTGTTGAAGCTTGTTTTGTGGCCTAATATGTAATCTATTCTGGAGGATGTTCCATGTGCACTTGAAAAGAATGTGTATTCTGCTGTTTTAGGGTGGAATGTTCTTAATATATCTTTTAAATCCTTCTAGTCCAGGGTGTCATTCTATTCATTGTTTCCTTGTTGATTTTCTGTTTAGATGATTTGTCCATTGGTGTAAGTGAGGCATTAAAGTCTCCTACTATTTTTGTATTATTATCGGTTAGTTCCTTTATGTTTGTTATGAACGGTTTTATGTATTTGAGTGCTTTCATGTTGGATGCATAAATGTTTACAATGATATCTTCTTATTGGATTGTCACCTCTATTATTATATAGTGTCCTTCTTTGTCTCTTGTTACGTTTTACATTTAGAGTCTATTTTTTCCACTATAAGTGTTGCTGCTCTAGCTTTCTATTGGCATCTATTTGCATAATAAATGTTTCTCCATCCTCTCACTTTCCATCTGCAGGTGTCTTTAGGTCTAAACTGGGTCTGGGGCATCTGGGTGGCTCAGTTGGTTAAGTGTCTTGCTTCAGCTCAGGTCATCTTGCAGTCCATGAGTTCAAGTCCCTCATCAGGCTCTGTGATGATAGCTCAGAGCCTGGAGCCTGGTTTGGATTCTCTCTCTCTCTGCTCCTCTCCCACTCACACTCTGTCTCTCTCTCTCTCTCTCTCTCTCTCTCAAAAATAAACAAACATTAAAAAAATTTTAATGGGTCTCTTGTAGGCAGGATATAGATGGGTATTGTTTTTTATCCATTCTGTCACCTTGTGTCTTTTGATTGGAGTGTGTAGTCCATTTACATTCAAAGTAATCATTGATATATATGTATTTATTGCCATGTTAGTACTTGTTTTGTAGTTGTTTTTGAATATTTTCTCTAATCATTTCTTATCTTTCTCTCTTTCATGATTTGCTGGTTTTCATTTGTGATATATTTTTGACTTCTTTCTTTTTATTTTTAAAAATTTATTTATTTGAGAGAGAAAGTGCAAGAGGATGAGCAGGGGCAGGGCAGAGGAAGAGGGAGAGAGAGAATCCCAAGCAGTCTTCACATTCAGCATAGAGCCCAATTCAGGGCTTGATCTCATGACCATGAGATCATGACTTGAGTTGAAATCAACAACACTTAACCAATTGAGCCACCCAGGTGCCCCAATTTCTTTCTTTTTATCTTTGCATATATTTTAGTGGTTTTTGTTTTGTCATTACCATTACAGTAATATATAACATCTTCAGCATATAGCAATCTATATTGTTGATAGTTGTTTAAGTTTGAATTCATTCTTTACTCCTCTCCTCCTCCATATTTTAGGTATATGGTATCATAATTTACATATTTTTATCTTATGAAATCCTTGACTGATTTTTTACAGAAATATTAATTTTTACTGCTTTTATGTTTCCTACTTTCATACTGGTTTTTTTTGACCTTCCCTTTCCATTCAGAGTCCCTCTTAATATTTCTTGCAGGGCTGGTGTAGTGGTCATGAGCTCCTTTAGTTTTTGTTTGTCTGGTAATCTCCTTATCTCTCCTTCTATTATGAATAATAGCTTCTCTGGATTCTTGGCTGCCGTTTTTTTCCCATTCAGCACTTTGAATATATCATGCCACTTGCTCTGTCTTGGAAAGTTTCCACTAAAAAATCTGCTGATGGCCTTATGGGGTTTCCTTTGTATGTTTCTTCTTTTGTCTAGCTGCTCTTAATATTTTTTTCTTTATCACTATATTTTGCCATTTTAATTACAATATGTGCAATATGTCTTGCTGTGGATCTGCTTTTGTTGATTTTCTTGGGGATTCTCTGTGCCCCCTGGATTTGGATATCTGTTTCCTTCCCCAGATTAAGGAAGTTTCCAGCTATATTTCTTCAAATAAATTCTCTGCCCCCTTTTCTCTCTCTTCTTCTTATGGGACTCCTCTAATATGAATGTTATTACATTTGACGGAGTCACTGAGTTCCCTAAGTCTAGTCTCATTTTGAGTAATTCTTTTTTCTCTGTTTCGTTCAACTTGATTATTTTCCATTACTCTGTCTTCTATGTCATTGATTTGTTCCTCTGCTTCTTCCAGCCTGCTCTTCATTCCATCAAGCATGTTTCTCATTTCATTTATTAAGCCCTTTATCTCTGCTATGTTATTTCTTGTCTTTGTGTTAATGGTCTCACTGATGTCCTCCACTCTTTTTTCAAGTCCAGTGAGTATCCTTATGGTCATTGCTTTAAATTCTCCATCAGGCATATTACTTTCATCTGTTTCACTTAGCTCTCTGGCCATGGCCTTGTCCTATTCTTTCATTTGGGACAAATTTTTCTGTCTTCTCATTTTCTCTAAGTCTCTGTCCTTTTTCTCTGCATTAGGAAAGTCAGCTAACGCATCTCCTGTTCTTGAGGGTAATGGCTTTATGAAGAAGATATTGTGTAGTGCCCTGAAGTGTAGTGTCTGCTGTTCCCCAGGGCCTGGTGCTTCTGGGAATGTCCTCAATGTATGCTACATGCACTTTGCTGTTGCATCCTTACCACTTTATCCTTCAGACCAGTAGTCTGCAGAGGCTCTCTTTGCCTGTTGTGAGCAGTATTTGCTCTCTCTCCTGAATATGGCTATGTGTGGTCTAGTCTGCTCATGAAATGAGACCCATTGCTGCTTCCATCAGAACTGAGGCCTTGCAAAACTCCCTGGTTGGGAGACATGGTGTTGGCAGGAGTTTGGGCTGGTCTTCTAAAGGAGAGGGCTTGCCATACTGAGACCTAAGCAAGCATGACTGGGAATGGAAGTTCTACCAGAGCATGGGGGATGCTGGGAGTGGGAGTCAGCATAACCAAGTTAGGTAGCAAAAGTTGACTCTGTGCTGATTACTATTGGTGGCTCTGTGTTTATGCTGATGTGTTGGGGATGGAAATGGCACTGGCCAATTCCTTTGTTCCTGTAAGAGTCTCTCTATGAACATTGTCTCTCTGGGACACCCTCCAAGGAGGGCAAATAGCCTCTCCACTGTGTACTCCAGGCACTCCTCAGATCGTTATTTCCATGCTGTATGTCTGCTGGGTATTTGCCCTGCATTTTCTCCAAGAATGGCCCCAGTGCTCTCTGAGTTTCCCCAGAACCAAGCACATTGACCTTCAAAACTCCGGGCTTTAAGACCTGCTGCTTACACGAACTCAGGAAATCCAGGCCCTCTCTTTCCAAGCCAGTTGCTATGGGGATTCATTTCACTTGTGCACTACCCTATATGTCAGTCGGTCTTTTGTCCTTCTCTGTGACTATGGCTCCCTCCCCACTGCAGTAGCTATGATCCATTTCCCTCCCACGCCTCATCTCCACACATCCTACCTTCTTCAATATGGCTTCTTCTTTACTTTTAGTTGGAGAGTTCTGCCAGTCTTCAGATTGATTTCTGGGGCATTTAGGATGATTTGATAATTATAAAACTGTGTTCATGGGACACAACTAGCATAGAGTCCATCTACTCCACCACCATTTTCCTTCCCTAGAATCCAAATCTATGTTTCTTATTATGCACTGCTTCATATGCATGTTGTGAGAAATAAATGAGTCAGTTCTATGGAGTGCTTTTTATAAAGAGGGATCACTCTTAAATTTAACTGAAAAACAGACTCTCAAAATAGGTTACCTGGGGGAAAGGCAAATTGAACTGGATATGCACAAATACATCCAAGTATACTTCTTTTTAGTACTGAAGGAAGTTAGTAGACCCAGAGATAAACAGATTGAAAATATCATTTTGTAATACAGTTTCTTATTTGTGGCTGAATATTATGGTCATTAAAGTGTAAAAAATGGGTTTTAGGATCCACTGATCTACTTGATGAATTATGTGTTATTATTACTTGTTAACCAGTGTGAACAGGTTATTGCAGTTGAATGTCAAAAACTTAAAATAATAAATTCAGTTAAGGAAAAACATGTTAATAGAGTCCAGAATGCAGTATTTTATCTGTTTAAAAATGTGAGCCACATGATATACCCTAATCTTTCTGTATTGACTGACTTCATTTCTTGTAGTCCATAACTATACTATAGCTTCTTGCCTTCCCAGAATAGTTAAAACAATTTTTAACAATGCTGTGAGACTTACCCTACCAGATGTCAAGTCTTATAAAAATTAAGTCGGTGTGGTACTGCTGTAAGTTTAGAAAAATAAGCAATGAAACTGACTAAAGGACCCAGAAAAAGACATGTGCATATGTAGAACCCTGAAATAGGACAGAGGTAGAATTACAATTAGTGGGGTAAGGATGAACCACTTAACGGTTCTGAAATAATTGGTTATCCATATGTAAAACATAAAATCAGACTGCTGTCTCATATAGTTACAAAGATAAATTCCAGATTTATTACAGAGGTAAAAATGAAAAAGTTTAAAACATAAAGGAGACAAGAAAATATCTTTGTGTCATGTAAGAACAGATTTCTTAGACAAGACAGAAAACATGGAAAATGAAAGGAAAATTTGATGTATTTAACTACATTAATGTGAAATTTTTTGTCTAGCAAAAAATAACATTAGTAAAATGAAAAGGCATGCCACTATCTAGAACATATTTGCAATTACAAAGATACAGTGTACATAATATATATAAAGAATTCATAAATCAATACAGATAAGCAACTCAACAGAAAAATGAACAAACCATATTATCAGACAATTGACTAAAAAATAAAACTGAATTACCAGTTTTCAATGTATGAAAAATCTTTAGTTAGGGAATTGCAAATTGAAATAAGATCCTTTTTCGTACCCATCCATATAACAAAAATTAAGTGTCACAATCACAAATTTTGGTGGAATTTTCTTATGGGAATGTAAATTGGCACAGCAATTTGGAGACTATCTGGGCAATATTTAGTAAATCTAAAAATGTATATATACCATGACCCAACAATTACACTCCTGGGTAACTTTCACACATATGCTCTGCATCAGTCTAGGTTCATCTTCAAGGTACAGAGTCTGTTCTAGATAGGATGATATTTATTAGAAGTAGTTTAATGGCTTTAGAATTATTGAAAGGGCTGAAAACTCTAGGTTGTGGTTTCAGGAATGACTCCCCAAGATCACAACTAGGTCAACAAAGGAGCTGCTGCTTCTCTGTGATCAGGAAGCTGCTGGTTCCAGAACCAGATTGCTGCTGTCAGGGTCAGTAAGTTGTCACAGCAGGTAACTGTCATAATCAGAAAGCTGCTGCTGTTACTACTGGATTCAGAGCAATGCCATGTCTGTGATGATCCACATCACCAAAACAGATAACTTTCTCTGGCTATTGACACCTACAAAGCTCATAACTAGCCACTGGGACTCGGCCAACACATTAGTCCATGATCACATTGCCAGTAGAGAGGACAGAAGCAGCAGAAATGTGGGCTCTGCCTCATTTCTACCTCCCAAATCTAGAGTTCATCTGATTGGCAGAATGGAAATCACTTCCAGAACCCAGTTGTAGAGGAGAAGGGGAATGGTTTTTATCTGTCTAGTGTCTGCATGTGTGAATCTCAGTCTGCGTTATACTACATTGCACCTCTGTAGTTATTCAACACACCAAAATGCCCTTTTCCCTGATTTAGATTTCCAAACAACAGAAAACAAAAGCTTAACTCATTTTCTCTATCACTCATACAAATAAAACTCACTCATCTCCCCCTAATGGGGGAAGACTAAAGTCCCATCAATTTTTGGATGTAATTCTGGGAGTTATTCATTCCTTCTTTATTTCAGTTACAATTCTATCTTGACATCCAGTGACATATGAACTAAGTTGTCAGGCCTTTGAATTTTTATTAGGTTTATCTTCTACATACATCTTATCTTCTAGCATACATCTGTCTTAAGAAGATATTCAGGGTAACTGTCACTCCTTGTTCATCAGGTCCTCTCAGTTTGATGTCATCCATGTAATCACCAGCGTGACCTCCTGGGGAAAGTATGATGATAAGGGACTCTGGGACTAGACCTGGAGAGTTAATTAGTCTTGAGGCAGGATGGTAATGGCACATACCTACCCCTGCCAAGTGCAGTTGAAGGGCTTCTGTCATCTACTGTTTACTGGGATAGGGATAAAGAGTTGCTAGATCTATAGCTGCTAATAAGGTGCTTATCAGAGTAATTTCTAAATTAAGCTTGCTTTATGAACTGAATGTTTGTAACCCCCCAATATTTATATGTTGAAACACTAACCCCCAATGTGATGGTATTAAGAAGTGGGTCTTTGGGCAGTTAATTAGGTTTAGATGAGATCATGAAGGTAGAGCGCCCCTTATAAGAAAAGAAGGAGACTAGCGGTCTCTCCCCTAATGTGAGGCTCCAACAAGAAGGCAGGCCCTCTATAAACCAGGAAGAGGGCTCTCACAAGACCCTGAATCCATAGTCACCCTGATCTTGGAATTCCCAACCTCCAGAACTGTGAGAAATAAATGACTGTTGTTAAGCCAGCCAGTCTGGTATTTTGTTATAGCAGCTCAAACTGACTAAGCCAGTTTGGGATAATCCACTATTATTTTTTAAGAATGTCTTCTGCACAACCTAAATAAGACAGGTAAGGGGGATGTGATAAGAATCACCATCCTTATATCTTTCAAATCTTTGATGGTAGCCACTAATCTCTGTGATTCCTCCTAGAGATTTGGTGTTACCTTTTGTTTTCTGTTGTGGAAAGGAGTGGTAATTCCAGGAGTTTCTCTTGACTTTCCTACATATGTAATATATCACACAGGTCAGGAAGCTATTGTGAGAATTCTTATAGTTGTTATTTTTTTTCTCTTTTTTTAAGTTTTATGTATTTAAGTAATCTCTACACCCAATGTGGGTCTTGAACTCACAGCCCTGAGATCAAGAGTCATATGCTCTTCTGACCGAGCCAGCCAGGCACCCCTCATTGTCATTTTTTTCAAGTCTGCCTACAGAAATAGGCAAATAACTACAGGATGTCTTTAAGAATATGCTGGGCCCATTGTGAGATGGGCTTGAATAAAAATTCCATTTATCATTTGACACTAATAAGTCTCCCTTCATAAAAGTTGACTACAGTGGCAATATAGGGCCCCAGAAAATGGCATTTTCTCAGATCCAGAATGCAATAATTCTTTTAAAAAAGATACAAGTAGTTCCCTTTTTCCAGAGTAAAATTATACCAGTAAATGTCAACAGAAAGGCTAGGTGGAATATTGATAGTATGGACTTGTGGCACTGTCTTGGACTTCTTCCTTAGTCCAAGTATTGCTGGTTTCTTCAGTCATGGGTTCTGGTGCTCAGATCTGGGAATTGGGTGAGCAACATTGATTTTCTATAATTTTCATTTAAGTCAAGCTTCCATGTATCAGCTAAATAAGTTTTTTTGTTTTGTTTTGTTTTGTTTTGTTTTGTTTTGTTTTGTTTTGTTTTGTTTTGTTTTTGGTGGGTGATATATAGAATAGGTAAAATCATTCTGACTATCACTGGAGCCCTTCTTTCTATTGATTTATTCTTTAATCTCGGTTTGATCTCAGATCGTGACTTACTGCCACATGGTCTCTGCTTCTCTGAGATGTCCTTATTTTTATTTAACTCAGGATTCTTTTTCTGGGAAACATCTACTACCTTGATCTTTAGCCTGCAAAAGAATGACAGTACAGTGATTGTCAATGTTTAGGTAAAGAAAGGGTCCTCTGAATCTCTTCAAGGCTCACAGCTAATGTGTGGGTAAGTTAGTCATGCATGTTAAATTTTCCCCAACATTCCTTTCTCCAAGGTCTCTGCCTTATATCAAGGAATTCTTAGTGCCTAACTTTAGTTAGACTACTATTACTTTAGTTAAGGCTACCATTGAATTCAGGTTCAGTTAATTAATCGAGCAAACACTTTAGATTACTCACAACTCTACGAACTGGAATACTGAATCCAGAACCTCTAGTAAATATGTCCCTGTTGATAAATTTAGCCTTAATGATCATTCTCAGAATTCATTCCCATAATTTTCTAGATTTTTATTAATGCCGTTTAACAAAATTTTGACACTATTTTGCTATCTAAGGTTTCTCCTCCTTAGTCATACTTTGTACATACATGGGATGTGACTCCTTGACTGTAGTGAATAAGGACTAGAAGGGTGGACCATAAGAAGAATTAGCATTTCTTGCAAGGTAATTATAGTAGGTGCAGTCACATTGGGTCTTTAAGCATGGCAGATTTATCTGACAGAAGTGGGAGGGTGACTTGCTAGACTGGAGAGCTCAGTGGGGCTTGTATGTTCAGATACTCAGACATCAAATCCATTCAAATGTCCCATTCCAATTCATAGTGTACCACTCTTTCCCAATTAACATGTTTTTATATAAGAGGCCAAATGAGGCTGAACTTAACCTAAGTTGTATATTGGCAACCTGCTGCGTCTGATTTTTAGTTCTATCTGTCCTGCAGGTACAAGAGGTAAGGTGTTCATTTAAGGCAGTTGTTCTCAAAGCGTGGTTCCTGGACCTAAAATATTATCATCGCTTTGAAACTTGTCAAAAGCGGGCATCCTCGAGCTCTGCCTTACATCTACTGAATCAGAAACTCTAGGGGTTTGGGATCTGCAGTCTGTACTTCAACAAGCCTTTCAGGGGATGCTTATCCATGTTGCAGTTGGAGAACCATTATTTTAGGATACTTATGAGAGTTCTCTGATCCTTGGTATGCTGAGAGAAGAATTTAAAATATGGAGCTTGTCCTTCTCCTCCACCTCTTACTCCTTAACTCTTGAATGCAGTTAGAATTGGCCAATTCACGCCACGTTTTGTTTATTCCCCATTCTCACCATAAAGGATTGTGCAGCAGCCAACCTTTGATAGGTACCTCATTCTTGGCAAGCCTAATTCATCATCTATGGCCAAGGGGATTATCATGGCTTTCAAAGCCACTCACGCAGATGAGATAACCAACTCCAGAAGTCCATTTCTTTGAAATTCTGTTGCGTGAAGCCATACCTGATGCTGATTACTTAATCTTTCAGAATTTGCAGAGAACAGACTCCACTGTACTAGTTTGAGCAACTGATTTATTACTGACAGAGACGAATCTAGTTGTTTGGGGGACATGAGTTTCATACAAAACTTGGCAGCTTTTTTAGGAAAAAATACAACATCACAAATACAAAATTCGGTATGAAATTCAAAATTTATTCATAATGGGAAAAGAAATTGCAACGAATTATGAATTGTAAAAAGCTGGCATTTACCACAAGATCACAAAATCCAGTAAAGTAATATAATATTTTTATCAATCAAATAATGTACTTTTATACTATATTATTCTACATTTTTGCCTTATAGATGCTTTGATTGCCTCTTTATTTAATAATAATTTTGTAGTGTCACTTTTATAGAGAGAATAAGAAGATAATTTAGTCCTTCCTTTGTTGTAACTGTGATTTTGTTTTATTATAGATAGTTTAGAAAATTTCTTTCGTCGGGGCACCTGGGTGGCTCAGTCAGTTAAACGTCTGACTTTGGCTCAGGTCATGATCTCACGGTTTGAGGGTTCAAGCCCCACACTGGGCTCTATGCTCAGAGTCTGGAGCCTGTTTCAGATTCGGTGTCTCCCTCTCTCTCTGCCCCTCCCCCACTTATGGTCTGACTCTCCCAAAAATAAATAAACATTAAAAAAATTTTTTTAAAAGAAAATTTCTTTCATCTTTACAACTCATTATTGATAATGCCATGTAAGTTTTTAGAATTATTGTCAAAATTGGGAAAACCACTTTTGGTGGTTTTGGAAAGCCAAATCTCTTTCCTGTATGAACTATAGGATTTGGAAGTTTGCTACAAATTTGCTTCTGGCTCTGTCAATTTTAAACTTTCTTACTCCTTCATTACTCACTCTTATTATGGTGATAATATGATCTGTAGGACACATTCAGACCGCCGTATAATCTCTGGATCTGTCCCCTCCTGCTACAAAGGTATGTCTTTTAACTCAATCTAAATATATGTCCACCTCAACATCTTCTTAATTGGATCTCAAAAATACCTAAGGCCATTCCATAAACTCCAGAAACAAATGTAACTAGGGGCGGGGTGGGGGGGAGTTTGAGTGGGAAGAGATAATAGTCTTAATTTAGAGTAGTTAAAGCATCTTACTTTTGCAATTTTTATAAAAACACATGCTTGCCATGGGCCCATGCGGTGAGCATCTCTGAAGCTTAAGCTTCACAGTAAATCCATCTCTAATGATAGGGCAGTCAATGAAATTATTAGTAAGATGAATAGACTCTTGGTTGGGCTTTCGGGTATGACATCCAAAGTCACACTACAGAACAGACCACTGAAGTCAGCTTTTTTATGATCAGGAGGCTGCCATCTGAAGAACCAAACCACCCACTACCTTGAGCAGTAAACTGCCACAAACAGGAAACTATCATGTCATCAGGAATCACTTGCTGCCAGTTCCAGACCCACAGCAGATCTGTAATGATTCACACTGACAGAATGGATGCACTATGCCCAGTCTCAGTAACCTCACAAAATGACTATACACTAGGACCCCTGCCATCTCTGTGTAGAAAAATCCAGTATCTCTATGATCATGTAAATGAACAGCAGCAGCATAAATGACGGGCATTTTAGTGTCTATCTCACTTCCATGCTGAAAACCATTCATGATTGCCTTTGATTAGCCAAACCTAAATCATATGTGGATCTCTTGCTATAAGGAGGGCTGATAAATGTAGTTTCTAGCTTTTTAGATACTGATTTACAGAAGGAGACACAAGTAGGAACATGGAATAGATATTGCTCACCAGTGTATTGAATGCAAAACAAGACATGTAATAATAGCTAACATATATCGAATACTTACAATGTTCTCATCCAAAACAAAAAAAAGTGTTAAGAAAAAAAAACCCTAACTGTTCATCAAAAGGAGAATGGATAAGGGCACCTGGGTGGCTCAGTCAGCTGGGCGACCGACTTTGGCTCAGGTCATGATCTCAGGGTTTGTGGGTTCGAGCCCCGCATCGGGCTCTGTGCTGACAGCTCAGAGCCTGGAGCCTGCTTCAGATTCTGTGTCTCCTCTCTCTGCCCCTCCCTTCCTCATGCTCTCTCTCTCTGTCTCAAAAATAAGTAAATAAATATACTTAAAAAAGAAAATGGATAAATAAATAAATTAGTTATTCATATAGTGAAATGCTATTCAACAGTTAAAATGAATGAAGCTACAGGGATCAATAAGAATATCTCTTACAAGTATTATGTTGAGTTTATTTTATTTTTTTAAGTTTTCATTTATTTACTTTGAGGGGGGAGGGGCAGAAAGAGAAGGAGAGAGAGAATCCCAGGCAGGTTCTGTGCTGTCAGCATGGAACCCTATGCGGGGCTTGAACCCACGAACCATGAGTCCATGACCTGAGCCGAAGTTGGACACTTAAGTGACTGAACCACACAGGCACCCTGTAATGCTGAATTTATAAGAAACAAGTTACAGAATGATTCATGAGAATGATAGTGTTCATATAAAGCCCAAAGCAGAGGAAATGAATACAGATAGATATATATGTAAAAAAAGTATCCAAATGGGAGGGGAGGTGGTTCAGTGGGTTAAGCGTCCAGCTCAGGTCATGGTCATGGTCTCATGGTTCCTAGGTTTGAGCCCTGGGTCGGGGAGGCTGCTTGGGATCCCATCTTCCTGACTATCTCTGCCTTCTCTCTCTCTCTCTCTCTCTCTCTCTCTCTCTCTGTCTCTCTCAAAATAAATAAACTTTAAAAAATATATATCAAAGTATCAAAATGGGAATAATCACCAAATTTGGGCTGGTGGCTTGGGAATGATACATGGAAGTAGTAATTACTGGAGTTATGGGATTGTGTCCAGGTTTGCGGCTGCACAATTCAATCCCAGGGGACACCCTTCACATAGAATACAATGTGTCCACCTCCATGGGAATCATTCATAATCCACTCTAGGAAGAACAGTGCCTTCTGCATAGCAGTTGCTGGACATGCCAGCCCCCAGGGTACTGGGAATGCTTTATGGTTTTTAAGGTCATGAGATGGGTATACCAGTATTCATTTTAATATCCTCTATAAATTTGTATGTATAAGAAAGGTTTTTATAATAAATCTTCTACGGATTATAATACAGAGTTCTAATTCCATCTATGAAATTCTGTGTAACCTGATCTGGGAAAAATCATCTTTCAGACCTATGAATTTGATAGTTAAGCTCCACTTTGCAGACACATACCTTTTTTCCAGTGGTAGTTCTCATTTTAGCAGTTCTTTGGCACTGATGGGCCAAAAGAGGCTAAGAGAGCTAACAATAAGTATGTGATAAGTGATCCAGCTTCTAATGAAAATTTTTAAGAACTGACTTGTGGCACATTTACTAAACACTTTGAGGTCACTGATTTTCATTGGCATTGCTGTTTGTACTCAGGATTCTGATAATTGAACAATAATTTTTTAGTTGAATTTTTGTTTGTGTTTTGCACCTTCATCTAAAATACAATGATAATCATTACTAACATTTATTGAGTACTTTCTATGTACTAGGCATGGTTCAAAGTGCTTTATGTATACACTTAATCATTTAAAACTCACACCTGTTTTAGGAGATAGGTACTATTATTATCTTCATTTTACAGATGAAGAAATTGAGTAATAAAGATTAAAGAATGTGTCTTAGGTCACATGACCAAAGAAGTGAGAGAGCTGAATACAGATATAGCTGATCCAAAAGCTTGTAATGTCCCATTTCTAAGGCACACTTCCCTAAGTTCTCTTTGATAGCTCTTCACTCAGATGGTGCAGAAGTATATTCCCCACTTCCCACTAACCCCACCTTCCAGATTAATGTGCCTTAAATATTTAATATCACAAAAGATATAATTTACATCCAAGGAAGAAAGAAGTCATTCTGGAATATCAAGTTGAAGATTAGTCAGTAGATGGAAGGAGAAAATTCTAATGTTATTCTGAAATTCAATAAAATTTATACACACTCACACATATATTAAATTCTCTTTAAAATGAAGATTCCTGAGTATTAATCTCATATTTTTCACATAGTCTGGTGAATATAGCCTTCTAAAAATTCCAAGACTATTTCTCATTCTGTTTTGCGGTTTGTATACCCGATTGTTTGACTACTTCTGAAATTATTCCCCAAAGCTACACTGAAGAGCTCACCTCAAACATTACCCATCTAGTACACTTACCAAAGAGTAAAACTTCTGGAAAGTAGCAAAGGGTGTTCATGGAAATATTATGTTTTCAAAAAACAAACAAATATAAGCAGTGAGACCTTGGGTCCTAGGTCAAAGATTTGAGGTATTTTGTGTATTGTTTTCATGGGTGTGGGTCAAAAACATTCTATTTTAATAGCTCATTTAAAATGAGACATTTAAAATGATTTCTCTGAATGCTGACAGCAAAGGAAAACTCACAGAGGTCCTTCATAGTCAACCTTGGCTGAGCAGCAGTAGCCAGGAGGGAGGTTAGAGGTTGCTGTGGCAATGACCTGTATTACATAATGCCTCCCGTCTGTCCACAGCTGTGTGAGTTTGCTCACATGTTTTGTTAGACTTTTATTACACTTTTATATAGCTCCAGCCCATCTGCATTTGCCAGCCGGGGTACAGTTTCTAAAATACCTAATACATTAGTTATTCAATATATGCAGATATATATTGAGATATGTTCTCTGACCAAGTCTCTAGTGCCACTTGGGCGATACTCACACATTGTATGGATATCATACAAAGGATTGGTAAGGTGGGCATTGCAGGCCTTTTGATGTTGACTATGACAATGATGATGATGATGATAGTGATGACAACAGTGATGTCTGTCTGGATCAGCTCAGTGCCAAAGGCTATAAATGAGAGTGAGTGTTCTGTAGTTAGTGACTTTGATCCTACTCCAGTCCACTCATGATTGGGTCTACAAAGAGAGGAGACAGAGAAGACAACAACAGCAGCAGCAATAAAAACAAAACAAAGAGTTCACACTAAATTTTAATTTGGGTTTCCATAACAAAAATACCACTGACAGGGTGGCAGAATGGAAGGCTTCTGATGAGAACCTCTTTTGGGCTGCAGACTGCTGACTTCTCATTGTACACTCACATGGTGGAAAGCAGGGAGAGGAACGAATCTCTCATGACTCCTAAAAGGGTGCTAATTGCATTCACAGGGACTTAGCCCTCATGACCTCATCTAACCCTAAATCTCCCCAAACTTCTCCCCCCACCCACCCCGGCAAAGGCCACACCTCCTAATACCACCACATTGGGAGATAGAATTTCAGTGTGAATTTTGGGGGGGGAGGGATGACACTTTCAGTCCACAGCAAACTCTATGTACATTTTTTTTACTCATAAAATTGTTTCAAGCATATTTGTTCTTTTCAACCCCATCAATAGTTTGACCTTGAGAGAACTGGAACAAGAGTTCTGACACCAATGATAATAGCACCTTCATCAATTTGAGATGTCACTACCATTTATGGTTTGGCAAGCCCAGTATTAGAGTGAGACCATTTGTACTCTACAGGAGAAGAGCACTGTGTCCATCTTGCTCACATCCCAGCTCCCAGCACAATGCTGAGTATGTGGTAGGCCTTTAATAAATATGTCCTGAGTAGATGACAGAACAGATATAGATTTTAATTGGGTGTGTCTTTTCCAGCTGGCTTGTAGTTACTGCGTGCTTGGTGACTGAATAGATTTCTAGTCTACTGTCAACTTTAAATTTTGTGGTAGAATTTTAGTTAGTCATAACCATCATTCGTCATGAAAATGCAATCTTGGAACTCCTCTGAGAGCTGAAAAAACTTCATATTGTATATTAGAGATTCTATGCTGGATAATAGTGGCTTTTCTTAGGCTGAATTATTCACATGGTTAGTTGGAAAGACCTGCATGCTAAAGCTGGATGAGTTTTACCTTTTGATTTAGGAATAACATTTGTAGGAGACTGATTTTTTTTTTTTACTTAAACCCAGAAAGTGTTTGGGCTTTTAATATCCATTTCTGGCAGCTCTCTATCAATAGATGGCATGTCTAGTCTTTCATAGTCACAGAAGGAATTGTTTCATTCAGATGCCATTTGTGAATATAATACATTTTCAGTTGTTTGTCTCAGTTAAAAATGTGTTTCACATAAATTGGAAAGTCAAGAAATAATGTCCTCTCTTTTATATTTTAGCATGTGCAAAATTCATCTTGGTGTTTTTTCATTTTTGTTTAAAAGGAAAACAACAACATCGAAGACATCATGAAATCGCATTCATTTGGCATGCAGGTCCGTGGCTTTCTAGTTCTGATTCCATGCTTCTCTGTGTCAAATTCACTCAGAAGGGAAGAAATGGTTTGCAGGTGTCATGGAATTCCAATGTTTCACTTGCATTGGGTAACCCTAGGAAGGAGAATTTCCGTATATGTGGCCAATGTTGGTTTGTCCAAAGAAGCATCCTTGAGTTTCAGGCTGAAAATAAGGTATTTGGTTGTATGAGAGGATGAGCCCAGCAGTTGGTAGCCCAGCAGGAGATTCTTCCCTGAGAAATTGTGATTATTTTCACATGCTAGGAAAGAGACACATGAATATCATTTTCAAACCTCTATCAGACTAAACACACCAACCAGAAATGCATCTACCTACAACATTTTCAAAGAAATCCAGTGGGGCTTTGACAGCATGTGAGCTATTTCCATTGACCTTCTTTCACTGAATGTTTCTCACACTTATTTTCTCTCTATTTCAAGTTTATAAAATGTGTTCCCAAGCCCTTTCGGATAAAATCCACAATAGTGCCCAGGGCTCCAGCTAGAGATTCCCAGTGGGAGGGTCTGAACCTTTTGTTCCGGAGGATCTAATAGAGTGTGAAGCTGACACAGAAATGGGAGGACCAGTCAGTGAAAATTAAAGTCTTTGTCCCTTCATTAGTTGAACTTGAACTTCATATTTCTGAAGTTCTGCTAGGTTACTTTCCTCTAAAATTCTAATTTAATCAAGGTGAACAGGGAAGCTCATTAAAATCTCTCTCTTTTAAAGAGATTGCAAAAAAAAAATCCCATTTTTCTGGTATAGCTAACATTCCTGATTTTTTAATGAAATTTTTGAGAAATTGATTTGAATCTCAAGGGTACATTATTCTTAATCACTAAAGAAGATTACTGTTTTGTTTTGGGTTTTTGGTTTTAATTTTTTTTTAATGAAGAGACTTCATTTTATTTATCAGTTTATTGACTTTCTCAGACTTGTTGGAAAAGGTGGAAGGTCAACAGCTGGGCTTTTATGTGATTAATGAGCTAATGTGATTAAATAAAATTTATTTTTATTATCTTTCATTGGGGGGAACATGAAGGTGGGAGGAAACTTTTGACAGTAAGTTTTATTATTGATCTCTTAACTTTCATATCAAACTTGCTGTGTCTTATTTCTAAAATGAGCCTGTTTCTTGCTTCAGTTGGCAGAAAAAGGGTGAGAATTATTAAAATGCAGTGATCAAGGGTATGTAGATAGGTGGCTTTGGCATTCCTGTGACCTGATCATACAACTTCTTTTGTGTTTCCAAAATGCAACAAAAACTTATTGCCAAAGCCAGTGAAACTCTGAGATTCTAGTAAAACAGATTCTAACCACGAGATAGTATTTTTTTCTTCTCTTTGAGAATGAAAATTTTTCTTCTTTCTACCTCCCTTACTGCTCCAATCATCAAAACATGATCTCAGTCCTTCCCTATTCAAAGTGAAGAATGGTATTTTTTGAGGTGTTATTATATTGTTTACATAACACAGAACTCCCTATATTACTTGTCTCTGAATGTGCAATTTCTTGCTGCACACACCAGGAGGGAATAAAGATTCCATAGGACCCTCCAATTTTAAGTGAATTAGACATGTAATAGACTGTTACTATTTTATTACTCTGATCAGAGCAGGTGTTTAACGTAATGGCAGTGAATAGGGGAATGAACTATGAACATGCCATTGGGTAAACTGACATAAAATTCAGATTTTATTTTTTTTATGTTTTTAAATTTTTATTTATTTACTTTTGAGAGAGAGAGAGAGAGCTAGAGAGAGAGAGAGAAAAAAAACACAAGTGGGGAAGGGGCAGAGAGAGAGAGGGAGACACATAATCTGAAGCAAGCTCCAGGCTCAGAGCTGTCAGCACAGAGCCCCACGCCGGGCTTGAACCCATGAACTGCAAGATCATGACCTGAGCCAAAGTCAGACGCTCAACGAACTGAGCCATCCAGGTGCGCCCAAATTCAGATTTTAAAGAGTACATTTATATACAAACACTGAGTTATCTTAAGCCAAAAACAAAACAAAAAACAAAAGTTCAAACCAACAAACAAAA
Organism: Cryptoprocta ferox; assembly: GCA_028646485.1. Classification (NCBI taxonomy): domain Eukaryota; kingdom Metazoa; phylum Chordata; class Mammalia; order Carnivora; family Eupleridae; genus Cryptoprocta; species Cryptoprocta ferox. The sequence goes on from CM053567.1 coordinate 76,556,945, forward strand.
AGCTTCAGAAAATGCTTGGGGGAATACCTATTATCTGTCCAGGCAGGTTCCTCTGGGAATAAAAAGGGGAATAAAGCATAAGGTCTCACCTCAAAGAATTTACTTATAATGCAGAAGAGATATTGGGTTATAAGCAGCTGTAGCAGGAGGCAAATTCTTCCATTTCTTATGCCTCTACTCTGATTCTACCCAGAGAGTCACAAATTCAGATGCCTACAAGGAGCAGATAGGTAAAAATGATTAGTGAAACGAATAAAATCAGTAGCTAATTGAAGGACATTGTAAAGGTAGCCATTGTGTCTCAGATCCCTCTAATTATTGACAAGTGAAAGCATAAGACCAGTGTTGTAATATCTTCCAATTTTTCAAAAGAAGCTGGAAAGTGATTTTTTTAAAAGTTTATTTATTTTTGACAGAGTACAAGTAGGAGAGTGGCAGAGAGAGAAGACACAGAATCCGAAGCAGGCTCCAGGCTCTGAGCAGTGATCACAGAACCCGACATGGGGCTCGAACTCACGAACAGTGAGATCATGAACTGAGCCAAAGTTGGACACCCAACCGACTGAGCCACCCAGGCACCCTGGAAATTGATTTTTTTGGATGAAAGTTCCCAGTTTTTAAGTGTTGTCAGATAAAACTTTTTTTTTTTACACTTTATAGTTTATTGTCAGGTTGGTTTCCATATAACACCCAGTGCTCTTCCCCACAAGTGACCTCCACCAAGACCATCAACCCCCTTTACCTTTCCCCCTTCCCCTTCCCCCCTCAGTTTGTTTTCAGTATTCAAGAGTCTCTCGTGTTTTATCTCCCTCCCTCTCCCTAACTCTTTTTCCTCCTTCCCCTCCCCATGGTTCTCTGTTGGGTTTCTCCTCTTAGACCTATGAGTGCAAACATATGGTATCTGTCCTTCTCCGCCTGACTTATTTCGCTTAGCATGACACCCTCGAGGTCCATCCACTTTGCTACAAATGGCCAGATTTCATTCTTTCTCATTGCCATGTAGTATTCCATTGTATAGAT